>OV884059.1:237833353-238447228 GCA_930367215.1 Pollenia angustigena
ATGTACATAGGCCTAGAAAACTGCGTAATTCATGAATATTTTTCGGGCGAGGCCAATCCATTACAGCTTTTATTTTATCATCATCCGTCGAGATGCCTTTGGAGGTTACACGATGTCCCAGGTATTTTACTTCCTTCTGGAACAGTGAGCATTTCTTAGCATTTAGTTTGAGTCCTGCCATTGATATACGTTTCATCACCTCTTCTAGGTTTTTCAGGTGTTCATCAAATGTTTTCCCCATTACAATAATGTCGTCAAGGTACACCAAACATGTCTTTCGGTGAAGACCTTTTAACACCTGCTCCATTAACCGCTCGAATGTAGCCGGAGCATTGCAGAGTCCAAATGGCATCACATTAAACTGCCATAAGCCATCACTTGCGCTAAACGCGGTTTTCTCCTTATCATTTTCCGCAATTTCCACTTGCCAATAACCGCTCTGCAAATCCAATGTAGTAAACCATTCCGTTCCGGCTAACGTGTCCAAGTTATCATCAATTCTAGGCAATGGATAACTATCTTTTTTCGTGACGTCATTCAGTTTTCGGTAATCTACGCAGAATCTGGTACTCCCATCTTTCTTTTTCACCAAAACCACTGGTGAGCTCCAAGGACTTGACGATGGTTTAATAACTCCGTTCTTTTCCATCTCGCTAACTAGCTCTTTTACTTCATTGCGCTTTGCTAGAGGAATGCTTCTTGGCGCCTGTTTTATTGGCTTAGCTTCGCCTGTGTTGATTTCGTGTTTCACGATTGACGTTCTGCCTTGGTTTTGACCTTTCAAAGCGAATGCAGAGGCATATTTTCTTAGTAGTTGTTTGGCCTTATATTTGCAAGGCGGTGTTAGCTTTTCGGTCCATTTTCGCACACGTTCCTCTAGTGACTCGTGGTCCTTGCCAATTCTCCTGGCTGCGCCTTGATGCTGCTCGCAATTAATTATTGCTTCTGTTGAAGTACATTGTCCAATTTTGAAGTTCTGCGTAAGGACTTTTTCAATGCTGGATAAATTTAATACTCTCACGGGAACTAGATTGTTGCTGGGTTTTACGAGGGCATGCGCTGTTACGATATCTCCTTTAACTTCTGCTGGCTCTACCACCCAAAAACTGTTTTCCTCGCAATCTCCCTCCATTCGCGCCCATACTAAGGTTTCTGATTTGGGTGGCAGTTTTTCACGTTGAAGGGCGATTAGCTGTCTTACATGGGCCGTGGTTTCGTATCCAACTTCAAGGGGTATCTCCACATCACGCCAATACATAATTCGCTGACCCATATCCAATTGAATACCATGTTCAATCATGAAATCCGCGCCAATGATTACCTCGTCTACAATATCAGCCACAATAAATACGTGATGGGCGATTGCATTGGCCATACTTAATTGTGCTTTTACTTTTCCATAAACAGTGGCAGACTCGCCTGTAGCTGTTCGCAGACTTACCCCGCTCAGTGGTTGGATTGATTTTTGTATTAAATCGGGCCTTATTATAGAATGTGATGCCCCAGTGTCCACAGTAAGAATGCGTTTCTGACCATTAATGTAACCATAAGCAGTAAGATTCCTGTTGCTCCTTTGCACTACTGAGATTGTGGGGCCCTCAGATGTGGAAGCTAGCCCATGCCCCGAGGTGCTAGCTATTTTTAGTTTAAAGGTGACTCTTGTGATGTGTGTTGATTAGCACGCTGATTGTTTCCTGGTGGCGAAGAAGAACTTGATCGTCTTCTAGGTGCTTTGCAGTTTCGCTGAATATGGCCAATCTTACCGCAATTATAACATTTTACTTTGTTTTTACCTTTGCTTCTCGTTTAAAGCTTGCATCACTGCCTCATTTATGTCCTTTACAATATCTCTTTCTTCTTCAGCGGCAAAATCAAGTTTTCGCACCTTATACGCTTGCGGCCTTGAAATTATTCTTGCGGTTTCTTGGGCTAGGGCAAATGATACCGTTTCGGCAAATGATGGCTTCTGTGATGCACATACCGCTAGTTTCACATCAGCATCCCGTATACCGTTTACAAATGCCTCGGTCTTAAAATGATCTAGCAACGGATGACTTTCACCTGGATAGGTAAGCTGCACCAAGCGCTCAATCTCTAATGCGAAATCCTGTAGCGTCTCGTTTGCCTTTTGTACTCTTCCCCGTAATTCCATTCTGAATATTTCTTTTCTGTGTTCACCACAGAATAATGTCATCGTAATTGTTTCTGCAACTTACTGGTACACTTTCTAGAATTTCAGCCGCAGATCCTTTTAAAGCCAGAATCAGCTCTATGGCTTTTTCTTCATTGTTCCATGCATTTTTGTTGGCAACTGTGTCAAACTGGAACTTAAAAACACTAAATGGTAAACTGCCGTCAAAACTCGGGGCCTTAATTCTACTAGAGACTTCTGGTGAAACTCGAACCGCTCCCTCTTGGCACTGAAGACTATTAACTTTAACTTCCAGATGATGTAGTTTTTCATCGAACACCGTGACTTGTGTTTTTACATCAGACAATTCCATTTCCATATCGTCCACTCTGTCGTTTATAACAGTAGAAATCTCTTGAAGCTTCTCAAGTTTTTCATTAGTAGCCTGAAGTTTCTCATTTGTCACTCTAGAATTTTCTTGAATTTTGGCTAAGATGGTGCTTGCATTTTCCTTTACCATCTTCTCTATATTTTTAGAATTTTCTGCTACGATAGCTTTTGAATTTTCTTCCATTTTTCTAGAGGTTACAGCCGAATTTTCTTTTACCATTTCCTCCATTTTTCTAGAATTTTCTTCCATTTTTCTAGAGGTTACAGCCGAATTTTCTTTTACCATTTCCTCCATTTTTCTAGAATTTTCTTCCATTTTTCTAGAATTTTCTTCCATTTTTCTAGAGGTTACAGCCGAATTTTCTTTTACCATTTCCTCCATTTTTCTAGAATTTTCTTCCATTTTTCTAGAATTTTCTCCATCATAGCAGCAAACATTGTACCAAGATCCATGTTGCTTGTTACTGCACGGGTAGCAACTTCTATTTCTTCTTTTTCTTCAAATTCATAAGTTGCGATGTCAATATTGCGTCGCTTAAATTCATCGATTAATCTTTTCTGCAACTCAGCTTTATTTCCAGCAGTAGGCAGATCCAACTTGCCCAACTCTTTCTTGAGCTGTTCAGCTTTTAGCTCCTCGAATTTCATTGTTGTTTGTATAGTTTTTTTTTTTTTATACTTTTTTTTTTTTATTTGTTTATTTATTTTATTTTTATTTCTTTTTTTTTTAATTTTTTTCTTTCTTTTTTTTTTTTTTTATTGCAATTTCACTTCTGACACCAATTGTTACGTTTTTCCTTTAATAAACGCGTTTGAGTTCTTTTTAATTGCAAATCCGAATAAAAACACACACTTATTCAACTTAACAAACTTTATTGAAATTAATTATTTTGTTCACAATTGTTAGTTACGAACAGAACCGTTTTTCAAAACAGACTAAACTAATTTTACATGAGTCACCCCTTTTTATATTTCATAATTATTTCTAGATTTTTCCTGAACCTTCCCGTAAAAACTATTTATTATATTCTATAACCATTTCTAGAAATTACTGGGAAATTTATATAGGAATTATTTTTAAAATAACAGTTGTGTTGAAAATTATACATGACAATTTTAAGTAACATAAAACTATGACTTACAAGATAACTTATAACTATAAATAATTCTTAGATAATTTAACTTTCGTAACAGTATGTTTGTATATCTAACTGGTTTGCCTGTGTCGATTTTTATATTGATTTTTCTTGAAAATGTCGAATAACCGACCACCCTATTTTTTATTTATATGTTCTGCATGTGTGTAAGTAGCAAATTAGAACGCTTATAGCTCTAAAGGTATTGAACAGATTTTAATAAAATATATATTGTGCACTTCTGTAAGTAAATATCTTTTAAATGATGTATATATTTTGTTCAAATCGGTTGACAACAGAGGAGGAAAGTGTTCTTAACTGTTTTGCCTTTGCCGATTTATTTATAGATTTTTATAGTTACGTTTTAACTGTCATTAACTTTTGACATTTATTGATCTAAATCGTTACACGCTGTTATTTTAACTTTCTATTTTATAAGTGCTCCAGGAGCTATCAATTGGGCTCGCTGGATGATGAAAATTATCTATTCTTTGCAAATTTGCATTTTCTGAAACCAGTTGCAATCTTATAAAGACAGATCAACAGTTGATGCCTTGCTTGAATTGAGTTCATTTATTTTAAGAATATATATCAAATATTGGTAGCTCTGCCAGTGCCCTCGATACACTCCTCTCAATGATCTGAGCCTATTAACCCTGCTGTTAGGTCAGAAAAAACTTACGAATGTTAGGTTAATGGACCATTTGGCCCATATAAACAGCTTATGTAAAATCAAGTATGGCATACGCCTTTTTTCAATCAATATAGATTAAATGTGTAAAAGACAATCGTGGGATACCCAATTTTTGTTGTAAAGAAACACAAATATTTGCACTGATTTGTTCAGTTTTTGAGTTTTTTTTTATAGTTCAGACGTGTTTTACTCAATGTTGAAAGTGAATCCGATATTTAAGACTCGGAAATGGATTATATTTCAGAAAATGGCGAAACAAGTTCTTCTGAAACAGATACTGAATGGGACCCCGTTCAAGCTGCAGTTAACTCTGTTAATCCGTTTTTTATTGCTAAAAATAAAATAATGTCTGAACATAAATTTCATATGACTAATAGTGCATCCGCTTCGATGATGTTTTGAGTTGACGAAAAATGCGTGTATGATAAAAATTTGCTCCTATTCGTTAACTGGGGGACCGTTTTCACCAACTTTTTTCAATATTTTATAATTGTCACAAAAATGTCACCATTGATGATCAACTTGTTGCAATCAGGGGGTGATGTTCTCTTCGACAGTTTATGCCATCAACACCAGAAAAATATGATTTGAAATTTGGTAATCAGTGAACTCTAAGTTAGGCTACATATGGGCTAACCATAGCCCAGAAATGCACAGCCTGAAAAGATCCAAGGGCAACACGTTCATTTTTTTACACTTTTGAGTTGGTAAAAAACTTCAGGAAAGAAACTTACATATGTAGGGGCTTAAGGTGGCGTAGGTTCTAAGGTGGCTCATCAAATGGTTAGTTCCTACAGCATTAAGCGCAAAGCAAATCGATGGCCAAACTTTGTATTTGCAAACATAACCGATATCGACGTTTCATGGGCTCCTGCTGATCGGAATCGCAGAAGATCTGAGTCTTTGCGGCAACTAGCACTTTCCTGGCTAAGGAATATATGACGAAACGGACTAGATTACCTAAACAGAGTTCTCAGCACAGTTATTCACTGAAATCCGATCATCATGCATAGTTCTAGTGGTCTCTCCGAATAATAATACCTCTTACTCAGGGGATCTAAAGCGTGAAATATGTAGTTGCTGTAAGCCTAGGTCTGACATAAAATGCTCCATTCGTAGCAAGTTTATTTGCAAAACTAACCGAAAAACATTTTTATGATCATGCAATGATTATAAATTAAACTAGCAAAAACTTATTTTTATATACTTTTTTAAAGTATATATCACCGTTCAAAAATTACAATGGAAACAATTCAAAAACTGGACCAAATGGGCTTAACCTTACAGCAGGGTTAACGGAATTGGATAGTTATAAAATTATTAATAAAGCAGTTGCAAAAGCCTCGCTTAAAACTTTTCTTGGTCATCAGTGGTACTTAACTCCGAAATTGGCTGCCTCAGCGTTTTTTGATGAACGTATCGACACCAAAACTTTCCGCTTAATGACAAAAAAAAAACTTGCAGATACTCCATGCAGCGATTATGAGGTAGCAAATGTAACTTTAGAAAACTTAAGAAAAAAAGAAATTCAACAATTCATTTCAAAAGCCAGTCTAACTTTTTTTGAAGCTTGCAATATTTCAATCGATTTTATAAAAATAGATTCAGAGAATTGGAGAGCCAACAAGTCATTTCAAGAGGCAAGGAAAGAAGCTCAACAATTACAAGTGGAAACTGATGTGGCAGAACGAGGTGTGGCTTTGGCTAATACTTATATTAATGCCACAACTTCTGAAACTGATTACCAGAATTTATTGCAAGGTATAAAACTTCATCGCAAGAACCTCAATAAATGATTTTTCACAGAGAAAAAAAAAAGTTTTTTTTTCTGATTGGGTAAGATTGGTGAACTGGCTTATAATAAGATATACTGGGTATAAAGATAAAAACGGGTATAACTCTGGAACGGTAAGAACAAATTTAAAAATTGTTTATTCATATTAATTAGAATTAATTTGTGTTTCAAACTGCATCATTACTTTTTTTCGTTTCTATTCAAACTTAAAAAAGTTGTAAAGCGTTATTACAAAATTCTTTTAAAAATTACGAATAATTGTAATTAAGGGTATCTAAATGAGTAAGCTCATCACCAAAACTTATAGTTTTTTCACACAGAAATAAAGCTTGGATACTTTTCTTTAAAACTGTTTCCTCAGGAGTGAAGAAACTCGTGGTATTAACTAAGTTATGAGTAAAGTTAAAAAAAGGCTGAAAACTCCGTTTTTTTATGAAAACTCTATTTGCGCGACCTCTAAACCTCTTCCGAAAATTCTTAAAAAAAATCAAAAATACTTTACCCTATAAGCTTTTAAATTTTAATGGAGCACCACTGAAATATAGAAAGAAAAAAATTTTTGGGACACCCTAATGTACATGCCACTGTCTTTAAAAAGCAAAAATATGAAGAAAATCAAATTTATTATATCGTATAACTAACTTGAACAAGTTGGCCATGCACGTATTGCCGTCTCTGGATCAACACCACGCGTTAAACGCATTTTCGATGCCTGCGCAGATGTCAAAAATGTAGAATCTGTTATATGTAACAAGTTACCAAGCACAAAAGCGTACACGCAGAGAAAAAACTAGTTTTCATATGGTCACCTCCATCAAAATTATGTTTGAGGAAAGCTTTAAACATATTATGTTAAGTTTGACCATACTATAGTTACCGACAAACAAATTTTGGTTAAATTAGTTCTACATCCCGAAACCATAACAATATTATGTTTAGAGGCACATATTACGGTTAAATATGACAATAACTTGTTTTTAAATTAACAATAGTATTTTCCACTTTTCCAAGGGCAACATGTTATGGTTGAAAAACAACCACGCTATTTTAATTGTTAAACATATTTCAGTTATTATTAACCATGATATGTTTAGAGGCAACCATAATATGGCTGTGGCCTCTTGATAGGGGACTAATTGGACTATAATATGGTTGTCGGTAACAATAATATGTTTGAATTAAACACAAAATATTTAAACATGTTTTTTCTCTGGGTGTAGGATGCGTTGAATGCGAATAGTAGCTTTACTTTCTACTTTTGTTAGCGTCACAAGCAGCGTTCGAACAAATCAGCTGATTTGGACAAATACAATTTTATTTATTGTATTTCGAATATGAGTTTCTAATTCAACAAGACGTAATATCTTATAATTTAAAGTATTACAATCAGACAAGTTACATAATTTGATTAATAATTGGACAATGTTTATAAAATTTTCAAAATTTAAACAATTTGAAGAAAAATAAGAATAATAATAAAAATGTATATGAAAATATTAATAAAAATAAAATTTAACTTCTAATAATAATAATATTTGTTTATGATAGTCTTTAATTTTAATTTTGATAGTTTTATTTTAAGTTAAAAGATTCAAAAAGTTACAGTGTTACAGTGTTACAGTATATTACCATACAATTGCAAGAGTAACTTTTTAAATTTAGTTGCGTTGCTAGTACATACTTTGGAAATAAGCAGGGAGTTGGTTCCAGAGACGAATTGTTAAAATAAAATACTGCTTTTCAGATGCCGTATCATTATGCCGAAATTGGATGATGCCATAACCTCTCGATGATCTAGTGAACTGTAGAGGGTCAAAAAGGTATTTTGGCATTTTTGTCATAACAATTTTGTGTAGCAGAACAAGGTTTTTTAGCATTAAATAGTTATTAAATGTTATTCTGAAAATACGAGTAGAATACTGAGATATGTGAGCAAATTTGTTACGGCCGTAAATGTAGCGTACAACGTTTTTAAAAGTAGTTTTGAGTTTCAACGTATCCTTTGAATTACAACCATATAAAACCTCAGATAGTAGTAACCGAATTTTAAGAGGTGTAAAATACTGTGTTGTCCATAAGCTCCTTAGCATACAATATGCTCTGCCACATGACCTATTAGTATGGTCAGACCAAGTGAAGGTTCTATTCAAATTCACACCAAGATTTCTAAAGGAACTAACTATATCAATTTTTGTACCTCCAAGGAAAATATCAATTTGAGATTCAATTTAGTAGGCATTTAGACTTATTTGGGTTAAGACGCAACCAATTTGCTGACGACCAGTGAAAAATACTATTGAGATCAGTATTCAGATCAATTACGCTAGAGCTAATGGATGCCTTGGAACTACTCAGGTAAATTTGAATATCATCAGCATACATTTGTATACTGAAATACTTAAGTTGTTGAGGTATGTCATTTGCATACAATGAGAATTATAATGTTCCAAGTATGGAACCCTGTGGAACACCTCTTACAAACCATAAAGGATATGAAACAAGTCCATCATATGAAACGCTTTGCAGTCTATCTTTTAAATACGATAAGATTTACTTAACAGCAGTTGTAGAAAAATTTAATATTTTTGATAGTTTCAAGCATTGTATAGAGCGGTCAACCGTGTCGAAAGCTTTTGAGTGGTCAAGCAGTACGAACATTGATATTTTTCCGGTATTTAAGTTACCCCTAATCTCTTCAACAACATCAGTTAGAGCTGTCACACGGCTATGCTGAGGCCTAAAGCCCGATTGGTGCTCAGTAACTAAGTTTCTTTCTGTAACATATTTAAATATTTGGTGCTGAAGCAGTTGTTCAAAAACTTTGGATAGGTAAGGTAGAATTGAAATTGGGCGATATTCGCCGCCTGTCTTTGGGACAGGAATAACCTTGGCATAGTTCCATTCTATAGTGAATGTACTAGTGATAATAGTAGTGTTATATAAATGCACTACAGAGCGTATTATCCAGGGCAGATTTTACTTGTGGTGATGCCGCATAAAAACCGTTGCATGTAACTTGAAACATAGAACGCAATTAAGGTATAAAAAACACGTGGAGGCGAAATCACTTGTGTTGTAAAAACCGCACCACTAATAAAATTATATATCACAAAATTTAATTCCTTATTTTTTTTTTTGTTTACAGCTTTGTTTGTTTTTTGTTTGTATTTTGCCATTTGGTGTTATATTCTGCCAAGGCGAATTTACACCAGGTGACTTTAGCTTGCTACGTAAGCAACAGCTAACCTTTTTTCAAAATACATATTCTATAACTTTTACTAAGAACCTTTTTAAGTTATTACATTTCAAAACACACAATTTTAAATTAAAGACAAAAATAACTGTTTATTTTAATTTGTAATTTGTATTATTTTGACACAACGTTACAGTATTCTACAATGTTGTATCCGTTTTCAAAATAAGTCATCATCCAGACTTGCAATTTTTGTTGCAGCAATTCTTGACTTGTTGTTGAGAAGGGTGAGAACAATTCTGTTTTCTTTTGTTACTCTCACACTTTATAACTTGAATTTTTCTAGTCTAAGGCCCGTTTTCACAACTGGCCGATAGCTAAAGGTAGGGTTTAATCGACCGTTTAAAAAGTGTTCCATTATTTCAACTTTACTTTAACCTACCAGGTAGAATGAACCTTGATTTACTCTATCGCTCTCTTTAGGTTAAAGTAATGTTGTAATAATGGAACACTTTTTAAAATGCCGGTTTAAGTCTACTTTTAGATATCGGTAAGTTGTGAGAACGGGAATGAAACTACTTGACTTTGCTTGAATATCGTTGTATTGTAAATGCTTTGTAAAAAAATCGCTAGGAGAAAATTTGTTTTATAAAGCTTATTTTATCTTTTATTAATAGGCCGTTGGGAAACTTAGAATGAATCATGTCTCAATTAGAAGTTTTGCAACAATCCGCAAAAAAATTAGAACATTTTGCTTGTGAAAAAATTAGTAGAGATGTCAAAAACAATGGCTACAAAAACAATTGCACGTAAAAAACACAACTTTGCACAATATCATTAGGCGTTTCGCGCAGACCCACACTCAAAATATTCTGTACGTTAAATTAACTGAAAGTGTTATATAAAATAAATGAAAATTCAGTTAAAATAGACCTGTTTTTATTTATTTATTTTTAACGAAAAGTTCATTTAATTTTTTCTGTCAAAAATTCAACTTCATGTTCCGCAAAAACAAATGAATTTTCAGTTTTTTTATATAACTAAACTGTCAAAAAATTAACTGAATATTCCGTAAAAAAAGGAGTATTCAGTTATTTTATTAAATTCAGTTATTTTCGTTTACTCCACAAAAGAGCCGAATTTCTAAAAAATACCAGACAGACACCTGTCCGCTTGTTTTTCTAATGAGAGAGAGAAAATATTTACTTACCCCGTCACACACGTTTGTTTTACTTTTGATGTACTGACCACATTGTTTACAGAAGAACTCTCCATTATAAACACCAGCAGCATGACCGATATGGCTTCGCAATTATTTTACTTTAAAAATTTTATGTATTTAACTAAATTATTTTAACAAATAGAAAATGGGAATTGCTTACACAAAACAAGCAATTCATTTTTTATAGATAAATAAAAATTTATTTTTGGTAGTTAAATTATATAAAATAACCGAATATTAATTTGTTTTTACGGAATTCACGGTTGAATTTTTCACAGTAAAAATTAAATGAACTTTTCTTTATTTTAAATCACATTTTCATTTAATTTTACATAAAGAAGAATTTTACTTAATCTACGGACAATATTAACTGCAACTGAAAATCCGTATTAATGTGCACTTAGTTCTTTGAATAACTGTTAGAATCAGTTAAAAATTAATTTGCTTTGAATTTTAAATGTTTATTTATTTAAAAATGACTGAACGGAATACTTCTTTTATAAACAACAGTCCGTTACTGTAATAATATTGTGAGTGTACTAATTGGGCCATGTTATAAATAACTAGAATATGGAAAAAAGTGCCTACATAATAGAATTTTATTTTTTATATCGGGTGATTTTTTTAGCTATTATCTTTTTGGCAACACTGGTTTAAACAGCTGACGCACGTTTCGTGTTTTGTTTCACTGTCAGACATCTCCAGTTTGGTCTATAATTTAACCATGAATTGTCTTACAAACGCACAACGCTTGCAAATTATTGAATTTTATTATCAAAATGCGTGCTCTGTTTTGAAAGTTTATCGCGCGCTTCTTCCATTTTATAGTCAGTTTAATCGACCCACTGAAGCGGCTATTCGGTACGTTAATAAGAAGAATTGTCGATTTTGAAGTGAAGATCAGCCAGAAGCATTGCAATAGCTATCAATGCATCCAGAAAAAGTCACAGTTTGGTGCGGTTTATGGGTTGGTGGCATCATTGGGCCGTACTTCTTCAAAGATGATGCGAATCGTAACGTAACTGTGAATGGTGAGCGCTACCGTGAGATGATATCCAACCCAAAATGCAAGAGCTTGACTTGCACGACATGTGGTTTCAACAAGACGGTGCCACACAGCACGCTTAACAATAGACTTATTGAGAGGCGAGTTCGGTTAACATTTTATTTCACGTTCGGGACCGGTCAATTGGCTGCCTAGATCGTACGATTTAACGCCTTTAGACAATTTTTTGTGGGGCTATGTTAAAGCTCATGTCTATACAGACATGCCCGCTTCAATTGACGCATTGGAAGACAACATTGAAGCATTTATTCATGAGATACCGGCCGAAATGTTGGAAAGAGTATGCCAAAATTGGACTAAGCGGATGGACCATTTGAGGCGCAGTCACGGTCAACATTTGCAAGAAATAATCTTCAAACAATAAAATATATGGACCGTACCTTCGAGTCAAATAAAGATTTCATGCATTTTTCTGAATTTTATGTGTTTTTTTTTAAACTTTCCTACATCTCTTTAAAATATTTAAAACTAAAATAATAATCACATAAATCATAAAGCTCTGTCTGCGCCACCCTGTTACTTAATTTTATCCACTTAATGGGATGTGATGTTTGGTTTAGTTATTTTATGCCTTTTATCTATAATTCCACACTTTTTACTAATTAAAAGGTAAGTAGAGTTTGTTTTAAATTTGTGTTCTACTTTTAATATAATAAGTGGATGCAAAAAGCAATTGATTTTTCATTTAAATTGATTAAATATTAATTCTGTCAATAAGAAAAATTTTATAAATATTTTATAATATAATAGTACTTAAACATATAAATTGAATGCAAAAAAAAAATAGTAAAAATATTTCAACAGGGTTTCAAAGTTTTAAAAGAGAATAAAAATGCTAAATCGAAATGTGTCCTGATTAGGCGAAAACAAGTAGATGCATACAACGCTTATTATTCACAAAATTATAACATTGAACTTCTTTAAAATCAAAACGTATTTGTGTACATTGAATGTCCTTTAATCTTTAACTGTGAAGCTGAAATTTTGGGACATACCTTATGACGTAGTGGTAAATTTTACCCCTCTAAATTTTACTTAAAAAAAATTTTTTTTTTGAATAATAAAGCGCCACTTTAAATCCAAAAATCAAAGAAACCAAAAATTATTTTTATTTGTTTAAACAAAACAGGGCCTTTTACTTCACAGACCTTTTTTTTTAATATAAAAAAAAAAACGATATATCAAAAACTTATCAAAAAAATATGAATTAAAAAAAAGATAAAAACATAAAGGGCATTTTTTCACTGCCAAATGTATATATTTAAAGATATAAAAGAGATCATGAAAAAAAAATTTTGGTGTAGAAACTACAGCTCAACCTTTTTGGAGGTGTATTACTCATCAAAATCTGCATCCCATACACATTGGCTTACTACATTGCAGACAAATCGGCAAGAACAAGTTTCCAACTTTGGACGAAATACATATCTTGGTTAACAATAAGCAAAATCTGGGCTGGACTGGAGAAGTGGGCGTGGCACCTCCCAAACAAGTACCTTATAGATTTTTGTATATCTTAAGACTGCCAAGAGTCAAAGTTTCGAAACAAGCATCTTGGTTAGCAATACACAACTTCCGACTAAATGTGGGTGGGATTAGAGAATTGGGCGTGGCACAAAAACAATTTTTTTATATCACACACAGCTGGGTTATCAATACACAACCTCAACAAAAAAAGCCGGGATTGGAAAAGCGGGCGTGGCATATAACAGATTAATTTATATCTAAAGAACGGTGAAAGATATAAAATTGCCCAAGCGGTAACAGCTTAAGTTTCCAAATTGGGAACAAATAGCTTGGCTACCAATACGCAACATCAGTCACAAATGAGGCGGGATTAGATAAGTGGGCATGGCACAATACACATCTTAATAACGATAAGTGTAAAATTTTCCAAATTTGGTACAAATAGAATGGTTAACAATACCCAAATGGTCGGAATTGGAGGAGAACATCTGTTAAAAGTTAGACCAAGGCGAATTTAACATGCCCCATGTAGTTTTTTGCAATTTAATAGGCGGCTGTCAAAAATGCTGAAGAGGCAAAAATTTATTGAAAAACAAAATAAAAATTTTGTTTGGGTTATAAAAGAGATTATTTAATTTACTTTAATTATTCGCAATTTTTCTAAGAAATTTTTCGGTTATTTTGGCGCAAAAAATAAACAAAATTATGTTTTGACGTTTCCCTATTTTTTGTTAATTCGCCGTGGAAACAGCTGATGAACGGCTGACGAGTTGAGTTTACCTTCTAAAAATCGTCTTGAGGTGGACCTCATAGATTTCTGTATAACTGCAGAATGGTAACAGTGACAGTATTCAAACTTGGTACAAACAGCTTCCTAAATAATGCACGAGATTTAATAAAATGTACTTATTTAAATGAGACACTTATTTAAGATTGTTTATATAAAATAACGTTTTTGAAATAAATAATTTTGCTAAGTCGAGCTCTAGAGAATAACAACGGTCACGATATAAGAATATACTAAAGGGCATAATAAACCACACAAAATGCTTGGCAAACACACACATTGTTTCCGTTTGGTGTTTACCAATAAACAACACAAATATTCTCCGTACAAACATTAATTTTCATTTTTGTTTTGTTTTCAATGAATGCTGATGCCAAAAGTGCTGTGGTATTTTTGTTGCTTTTTGCTTAAAACGGAGAATAAATTATTAAATAAAGGCAAAAAATTCAAAATTAAAACTGATTTAAACAACGAGCTGTTTTGTGGCAAGAAATTCTACTAAAAAAATTTAATTTAATATTAAAAATTAATTGAATTGAATACATTTAGCATTAGACGCCACAAAAAGTTTGAAAAATATCCAACATGTCTGCCAAATATTAAAAATTTTTAATATTTCTGCAAACATTGCTTCAAATGTTTGTCCAAACAGCAAACACCCCAATTAACAACACAAAATGTATGTACAAACGTAAAATGTTGACATGTTTGCCAAGCCATTTGTGAGGTTTATTATGCCCTTAAGAGATTTAAATTGATTGAGCGCAACGGAAGCGAGTATTTAAAAAAAAAAAAAAAAAGACAGGGTGAAATTTACCACCACCTCCACAGTTAGAGGTTAAATAATTGGAATTGTTTTTATAGATATTCTGCAAAGTTGCCCACAATGTCGTCATATCCATATTGATATTAATTCTTGTCATCACTTTCAAAATGCCTTTGACAAAAGTTTAATGTTCAATAATTCTTGTTTCAATGCTTTTCATTTATTGACGTTCGACTGACTAAAGAATTTTCATTTCTTCAACAAAGTCAAAAGTATTTTAATACTTTTTAATGGCTTTTTTTCTTAAAACTTGTACTATGTCTACTAAAATTTTTTGCATTACATGTTATTTCATCTTTTGTATTCACATTTCATTGTCAGAATTCTTACTGATTGAAGGCCAGATTTAAATTATTCTCTTGTTTTCTATTTCTTTGTAAAATGAATTGAAATTAAGGAAACTTTTTAAGAGAATGAAACTACATTTATGTTCTAATGGCCAATTTCACTAATTGGATTTTAATATCAATATTTCAATATAGTTTTTAATATACATACATAATTTTAATTTTATTTGACATGAAAAATGAATTTTAAACATAAGAATTAAATGGTACCCAAAGTTTATCAATGTTTTAGAAGGTAAGTTGTGAGATAAAAATAGAAAAAATAACTTTATAATAGTAATTGACGATAGGAGAGAAACAGATCCAAATAAAATTTAGCAGAAATAAATTGTCCATATATACAGGGGTGTTCTGGAAATCGAAAACGCAAAACGCAAGAATTTTAAACGTCGTTTTTTAATAAGATTTCTATGATAAACGAATTTTATGGCAAATATTTTACAAAAATGTCTCTATTAAACAGAATTACATAACTAAAATTATAAAAATTTGATTGAAAGTGTATTAAAAACCACTTCCAAATTCTTGCGTTTTGCGTTTTCGATTTCCAGAACACCCCTGATAAGTAGGTCCTAAATGAGATTTGATCTCAAAATCAATTTTCAATATACACAAGTGGTTTAGGGTATCCAATGTTCCAACTCTTG
The DNA here is from genome assembly GCA_930367215.1 of Pollenia angustigena. Classification (NCBI taxonomy): domain Eukaryota; kingdom Metazoa; phylum Arthropoda; class Insecta; order Diptera; family Polleniidae; genus Pollenia; species Pollenia angustigena. Next base: position 237,849,055 of record OV884059.1, read on the forward strand.
TTAATTCATTCTTTTTCAGATAAAATGAAAATGCAATCTACATCTAAGTTTTGTATTCTCATTTTGTTTAGTTTATTTGAAAGTTATATTGTCTTTGATGTGTCAAAAATTATCGCCATTTTTGCTCTTGAAAAATTTCAAGGGGCTTCTACCCCTGTCGTATTGGGTTAAAATATGACAGAAACACTTACAACATGTGTGTAGAGATAAGCACTTTTGCCAGCAAGAAAATCTTTCCCTGAATCCATGTTGAAGGGTTTTTTTATAAAAAGTTTTAAAGACAATAAATTAAAATTGTAGAAAATGTTTGCATCTTTTTGAAAATTTAACAGATGAACTTGAAAAAAATTTAAATATGATATTTTTTTAGCAAAATACAAGGAGCCCTATCTTTGCATTCAACTTGCTACTGTTAAAAAGGTACTGTAAATAGTTTTTAGGAAATTAACTTAATTTTTGTTTAAGGAAACTATAATTACACAGAGTAACAAACCGATATTTTCGAGACTTCTGTCTATTGTTTTCGGTTTAATTAAGACTGCTGAGCGCTAGTTCTGGTAGCTGTGGACGAATACTTTTTCGATTTGAAAGTAATTTTATTTCTTATTCTTTCAGTCGATACTGACAGAATCTAAATTATTTTTTTTAATGTTGTTTATCATTTATTTGGCTTTTCAGTACAGAAATTCTATTAATTTTTAACGAAAAAAATATTTCGTTAAGTAGTCAAAATTCGTTGGTAATGATTATTGTCGCTAAAGGCTAGTTTACACGACAATAGAATGTATTACGACTTTGAAGAATTAAAATAATATGAAATTCTCTCCGTGCTTAAATGAAAAAATAAAAGTCTGTTGTAACTATATTTCATGTTTACACGGATGGAATAAGTAAAACTACAATTCTACAATTTTAACAAAAACAACGTGAACATTTCCTGAGTTGATTTTCGTTGTTTTTGTAATTGCATAAAAATATAACCGCCTTTAATATATGCTGTTAAAATACACCTCTGGTGTGATGAGAATACATGAGTTTCTCAAATGGTTTAGAACAGTCATAACCACTCCATAGACTCGCGAGCAGTCAATAATTGTATTTTTCACACAGACACGGTCGGCAATTCACATGTATACAACCACTTTGTTCGGGCCACTCCATAGTCTCGCGTGGCAATCAATAATCGTATTTTTTACACAGACACGGTCGGCAATTCATATGTATACAACAACTTTGTTTGTTGCTTGGTTATCACTGGTTTAGAACAAAAAAACATTTACCGACCGCTTGTCAGATTTTGTATTCGTATTCTCTCTTTCCCAATACATTTTGGTTTAACATGATAAGAGATTTCTCATTCTACATATTTTTTTTGCAATATCATTGTACATTGTATGACCGTGTAAGCCTGCCTTAAGAGCTGTTCTGTAATCAAATTTTTACAAATTTTATCGGTAAACATTATCTGTTTTGTATTTATTCTTTGTCAAAGCTTTAATATACATATTTAAACAAAATTTGTTTGTTAAATCTAATATGTTTTCTTCTATTTTAATGACAAAAATGATATTTGTAGGGGAAATTTTTTCAACGTGTAGGGAAAAATCGGATTTTTTTTTAGCATGTATAGGTATTTTTTTGAAAAGTCCAATGGCAACACTAGGGAGAATACTAAAAAATAGCTGTATCAAAATATTCAGTGTGTAAAGCTGATCGTTACATCAAACAGTTTTTATATGTGCTGAATAATGCGCTTTATGTGTCAAAAATGTATTGCTTCAAAGTAGGAACTAGCCATATACAATTTATGCCTTTCGTAAGCGCAATTGTAAGCGAAACTTTTATGTTACTCTCTTACAAACCTGCTTCGTTGGAAACTCCATTTTTTATTGGGTGGTTATTTAATATATTCTTGTTTTGCGTACATTTAGTTTTATATTAAAACCAGGGTTTAAAAAACTGCAGTCGAAACCAAAAACTGTCGAACAATAAACGAAAGCTTGTGTAAAACTTTTCGCTTTTTGAGTTTGAATGAATGTGACTAATTACATTAAGTGAATCGGAAGTAAAAGCAACAGTTTTTTTTGGCCAATGACAAATAAAGAAGTGGGAGAAGTGGCAGATTTCAAACTTTGACTGCAGTTTTTTAAACGCTGATTGTGACAGTGTAATTAACTTAAATTGATATTTAAAATGTTTTTTCACTTTTATTTTTTTTTTTTTTTTTTTTTTTTTTTTTTAATTCCCTATGCTAATTCCCGCGAAGCTTGACGCTTGTCTGCAGGAAAGAAACCAGAGTCTCTGGCGGGAATCGAACCCGCAACCCCGGGGTTGAGAGACTAGCTCACTACTAGCTAGCCTACCGGGGCACTCAAAAAGAAAAAAAAAAAAAAAACATTTTCTGAGGAGACCGAGTGGTTGCGATCGAAACATGTCATGGTAACCTGCCGGCCAGGGTTCGAGCCCCAGCCACGTCAAGATTATCAATAATAATTTTAATTAATTTTCATGTTGTAAAATTCCTTTCTTCATAAAAATAATTTAATGAAAATGAAATTTGATGAACTTAAGCCTAATTATAAAAATATTAAAAATTTGGATTAAAAACTATAAATAGTTCAACAAAATAACCACAATACTTATTATTGTTAAAGCTTAGGCACGAGCTCTATGTGTACATTTGTCCTTCAAGTTGTGCTGAAAATGGTCAACAGAAAATAGAACAACAAAAATGAAAAAACAAAAAAAATGTACTTTCGACTTCAAGAAGAATTCTTGACAAAAGTATTAGAACACAGAAGTAAGGAAAAAAACGTAAAATCAATTAAAAATGGACAATCATTCAGAAAAGCAAATTTCGATCTACCAAAGGTTAAAATAAAATTTGACTTAAGAATTGATGTTTGACTATTGACGTCAGCAGTCGTCGATGGCTGCGAGTGTAAGACGGCAAATCCATCTGAGGAGATCGAGTGGTTGCGATCGAAACATGTCATGGTAACCTGCCGGCCAGGGTTCGAGCCCCAGCCACGTCAAGAATGAAAGATTATCAATAACAATATTAAATAATTTTCATGTTGTAAAATTCCTTTCTTCATTAAAATAATTTTATGAAAATTAAATTTGATGAACTTAAGCCTAATTAAAAATATTACAAATTTTGATTAAAAACCATAAATAGTTTAACAAAATAACCACAATACTGATTAAAAAACAGGTGACTTTTATTATTACGGATATGCATAGTTGTGAAAGCTTAATGGCAATTAGACAAATTAAATGTTGAAGATGTTTAAGGCACGCTCAATATACATTAGCGTTAAGTGTAAGAACAAGATGTTAATTTAAGAAAAATATATGACTTTGTTAACATATATAAAGCATAATTTTGTTTTAGAAAAGAAATTAACTAAATCCCCCAATTTGTCAATTAAGTGTTATAAAAAGTTTGAATTGGCTTTTCAATAAATAAGTTGCATTACTTTCTTTTTTGTCACCCTGTTTAGACACAAGTAGAACATTACAGTTACTGTTAACAATAAGCATAATTAGGAAAATTATAATAGTTGTTAATTTTCTATAGCCAAAGTTCATAAGTTGCTTATCAATGCACAGGTAATACAAACCATATTTCTGGGCGCAGTAATATTTGCTAACAAATCGCAGTCAACTAACTGAAATCTAATTTTAAAATATAAAAATCTGTTCTTTCTTACACATCTTCCTACAAAGCCGAATTTAACCAACACATGAATTAAAAAAGAATTGATTTTATGTAATTTATCGTATATTTAACATTCTAATAAAGGCTAGACTATTATTTAACATTTTTTAATTTTTCAGAAACAGCTTCTTTATTTATCATATAACAAACAACATTTTTCTTATTATTCAACTTTATTTCAACAGTAATTCTGCGAATTCAAGCAATCAATAAATTTGTTTTCACTGCCTTAAAGTCTAGACATGGTTAGAAAATAAAATTAAATCTCGTTTATTTTCTAGAGCACAACATTTATGCAGAAAGTCCCTCATATTTTGCATGAAATTAAGCAAAAAATTTAAACTTCAGTAAAGCAGGTTAATGATGCAATAACCAGGTTAGTTATGTCATAATTATTAACAAACAATGTATTTTATTTAATAAAAGCTCTGAGTTCTGTTGTTAACACTACAATTTTCGACACTTTTATAACAAAATTATCAATGTTCTTCCAGGTTTTTATTCATAATACTTTTCTGACAGAGCCGATTTTGCTGGATTTAAGACCCAAACTGCTTTGGAGAACTAGAAAAAATTTGGCACCAACATTTTTCTTTTCTTTTGAGTTTTTCAAAAGTGAGCGTTTTTCAATAGCCCTGAATATATACCATTTATGGGATCTTGGACGAATATTAAAAAAGTTTCACATGGTATGACACAACTAGTTGTGGTTGAGGTTTGTTTTTATATGAAACTAGCTTAACCCGGTGCGCTTCGCTACACTGCTTTAACCACTTCTTCAGTTGAGAGATATTTAATATATGCATCCGATGGGAGGTATTTTCCCCCATCGCCTACCCGCTTTATTTTTATTTTCAAAAGTGTAGTATACCATAAGAGTGACTTTTAAAAAGTTTTAACATTATTACTATAACAGTTCTTAAGATATGCGATATTAAACATTGGCGTCCTATGGGGGGTCATATTTCCCCACTGCTTTTTTATTAAAATTTTGGGGCTCAGAAGATCCTACTACGAAAAGTTCAACAAAATGCGTGCAGCGCCTCTTATTAAAATTTCTATCTATAAGGGGTACTGCTCCTCCTCTGTCTACCCCGCCCATTTTGAATCGAAATTTAAAGTTTGCTATAATAGTAGCTTTAACCACGTTTGAAAACTCTCCCTTTAATAGTTCTTCATTTGAGCTATATTTAATATATGCATCCTATGGGAGGTATTTTCCTTCTGCGCCTTACCGGTTTCTAACTATAACAGTTCTTAAATATGCGATATTAAATATTGGCGTCCTATGCTAATTTATTAAAATTTTGGGGCTCAGAAGATCTTACTAGCAAAAGTTTAACAAAATACGTGCAGCGGCTCTTAAGATACGCGATATTTAATATTGGCATCCAATGGGGGCCCCTATCGAAAAAATAAGTAGCCTATTTTATTTTTAGGGCTCACGTGATGTTACTGCAAAAAGTTCAGGAAAATCAGTTCAGTAGTTTAGGAGTCTATAAGCCAACAAACAGACATACAAAAATTTTTCATTTTTATATACATAGATAAGACCCCAAATTTTGTAAATCAAATATTGATATATGGGACTTTTTGAAGGTTGTGGTATGCCTTTTACTTATAATTTCGAATATCAAATTCCAGAATTTCGAATTTTCTCTGCATAGACGGCCTTAGGCCTGCCGAAGGATTTTCTGCTATATGGTATAACAAATACCGGCTTTGCTAACTAAAGCTTCTCTGCATAGCTGCTCTTAAGATTTAAAATTTAACTATACGTTTTTTTTTTAAAGTGCGGACTTGTTTCATTTTTTTCAAAAGTTTGATTAAATAGCTATCAAAGCTACTTGGGACAAATTATGCTAACACCAATAGGTAATAAGTTACATGGATGAGAAAGAACACCTTTTTGGCCAAAATGTCAAACTTTGGCCCCCTCTAACTCAGAAACTTTTTGACCGATATTGTTGAAAATTTGCATCTAAGCTACTATCCACACGCAGAGAAAAAATATGGTTGGGCATGGTTACGGCAACAACACTATGTTTAGTGTAGCAATATATTGTTGTCGTACACAAATAATTGTTATTTTTATTTAATATCAACAATATTATAGTTACTGTAAACATATCAATGTTTATCGCAATTATGAATTTGAGTATTGTTGACCGAAAAATAATTATTTTTCTAACAACTTAATTATGATAACTTTCTAAACATATTATATTTCTCACAACCATATCATGATATTTAATAGCCATAACATGATTTCTATACATTTATCATATTATGTTAAAGATGCAATCAAACTATTTTTACTCTAATAATATTATGTTAGCGCCATTTGTAAAATAATTTTGAAGAAATTGTGTCGTTTTTTTATTTGTGAGCGGTTAAACAATTAAAAGATAAAATTCCAGAAAACAAATAATTTTAAAGAAATTAAAAAATTAAAATATTAGCGGAGTTCATTCAAGTATTAGTGATCTAATAGTGCAAATGCAAAATATCATAGTCTTTTTGTAAAATCCAACAATAAAACACACAGAGATTTCGTTATATTTTATGAAAGTGCTACGATATTTCTGTGGGCAACCGCGTGTGTCTTAAAACAAATTGTTCAGGAAAGCCGAAAAACCATTCCAGATCAAACTATGGGCTAGGTATTGCACATTTTCAACTTTGTCACTATGATAAAAAATCGGAATTGATCCACCTTTTTTCAAAAAAATGTAAAGAGCGTTCAAAATTAGGCAATATGGCATCAACATCTTAAAATCGAAAAAATGGTCACACGCGGTTGCCCATAAAAACCACAGATTTTTCATTTGCTCTTTTGCAAGCCTTATATTGAACTCCGCTATTTGATTAACATTAAGAAAAATTGTAAAAAGCCGCAAAATAAAAAATCGATTCAAAAATATTTTAATTTATTTTGTATTTTTATGACAGCTATGAAAGGTGCTGTATCATAATATGATTGCTTCTTAATTTATTATGATTAGCATGACAATAATATGACAAATTTCTTAGCTTATTATGATTAGCATGACAATAATTTGATTACTTCTTAACTTAGTATGATTAACAGAATAATAATATGATTAAGGGAAAAATATTATGATGCAATAGTACGAGTATATTTAGTCATAATATGATTCAATAATAATCTTAATATGGTGACTACAATCATAATTCTTATCATAATATGTTGCTCTTAGAATATGTTTACCACAACCATGTTTTTTCTTTGCGTGCAATAGGACTAACCTTGGTACAAATTCCAAATCGGAAGATATCGATATAAAAATTGGATCACTTGACATGAAATCCCCCGTATGTTTATTTACATATATGTTTAATTAAAAATATCATGATTAGAATGCAACAACAACGTATGTATTTTACTTGGTTTGCTTGAAATTCTCAATCATTTATTTTGATTATTGATTAAAATACATAAATTTACGTAGAATATATTGTTACGTTTTTCCTTTAATAAACGCGTTCGGTTTACTCCCTTTATAATAAACCGTTGAGTTCTTTTAATTGCAAATCCGAATAAAAACACACACTTATTCAACTTAACAAACTTTATTGAAATTAATTATTTTGTTCACAATTGTTAGTTACGAACAGAACCGTTTTTCAAAACAGACTAAACTAATTTTACATGAGTCACCCCTTTTTATATTTCATAATTATTTCTAGATTTTTCCTGAACCTTCCCGTAAAAACTATTTATTATGTTCTATAACCATTTCTAGAAATTACTGGGAAATTTATATAGGAACTATTTTTAAAATAACAGTTGTGTTGAAAATTATACATGACAATTTTAAGTAACATAAAACTATAACTTACAAGATAACTTATAACTATAACTATAAATAATTCTTAGATAATTTAACTTTCGTAACACTGCCCTCCACTTAAGCCTGTTCGTCCCGAATAGGCTCAGATTCTCCTTTTCCATTATTGGCCAGTCGTTCTAGATGCACCACTTTCATTTTTGATCTTGGGCTCTTATATTTCTGGATCCGATACACTACGTCATTCAATTTCTTTATTACTTTATATGGGCCATCCCAATGAGTCTGCAGCTTTGGAGATAGTCGTTTCTTCCGTTGCGGATTAAAAAGTAAAACCAGCTGGCCTTCTTTGAAGCCTTCCGAATTTGCCACTCCATTGTTTCTGGCTTTCATCTGGTCATTTGATGAATTAACACGCCTTCGTCTCAACTCGTTTTTCTGCTCTTGTGTAGAGTCATTATTATTCGCTGGTACGGATAGTTCACCAAAGTTGTACTGCTGGACCGGATTTCTACTTTCTCCAATTAGACCACTGTCTGCAACGCACTGTGGGCATGTAATTACGCAATCAATCACGGCTTGCTTGCAACCGATCCAATAGTAGCTTGCTTTTAACTTCTTTATGGTTTTCGTAACGCTTAGATGCCCACCACCAGTACCTTCGTGGAATTTCTTCACAACTTCACATACTTTAGAAGTCGGTACTACAATAAGGTTTTTAACCGTTTTGCCATCAGTACTTTCCCATGTACGGTATAGGCAACCATTTATCATCCGCAGACTACTCCACTGCGCCCAATACGCTTTCATTAGTGGACCGTTCAATTTAATTTCTTCACGAGTCGGCCTTTCACCTTCTTTTTTAGCCATCATAATTTGCGCTAATAAGGGGTCACTTTTCTGCGCCGTTGACCAGTCTTCGCTGGGTTCCACATCTAATAAGCGAATCTCATTTATGCGTTTCTTGTTTTTAGACTCTAAACCGTGCTTGCTTTTATGTTTTCTGGGCCGTCTCGAATATGTGCTCGCTTTCCCACGTTTTCATCGTTTCTTTGGGAGGACAATTTCTTATGATCACTTGTGACTAGCTGTCTTACAAGGGCTTCACTTCCATTCCCAACGTTAAGGGGTACTTCTAGACCATACCAATTCATAATTTGTCGTCCCATGTCTAGACTAATGCCTTGACGAATCATAAAATCTGCTCCAATTATGACCTCGTCCATAATTTCAGCCACAATAAACTCATCAAAAACTATCATATCGGCCATTCTTATTTCCACTCTTGCTTTGCCATAGACAATAACAGGCTCTCCCGTAGCTGTTCGCAAGTTTACACCACTTAGCGGCTCGACAGCTCCCTTTATCAAATCAGCTCTTATAATGGAATGTCCTGCACCAGTGTCGATAGTCAAAATGCGGATTTCACCATTTATGTAACCACAGGTCGTAATATTTCTGTTACTCGTTTTCCCTACTAAATTGATCGTAAGATCTTCAGTTTCCTCTGCACTGCTAGCTCTTCTCAGCTTTAGCGGTGGCTCCCGTGAGGATTGTTGACTTGCTATTCGTTTGTTCCTTTGCGGCGAAGCAGATCTCGATCGTTAAAATATCTCTTCCTTCTTCAGCAGCAAAATCAAGTTTCCGCACCATATACGTTTGTGGCTTTGAAATTATCCTTGCGGTTTCTTGTGCTAGGGCAAATGATACCGTTTCTGCAAATGATGGCTTCTGTGATGCACATACCGCTAGTTTTACATCAGCATCCCGTATACCGTTTACAAATGCCTCGGTCTTAAAATGATCTAGCAATGGATGACTTTCACCTGGATAAGTAAGCTGCACCAAGCGCTCAATCTCTAATGCGAAATCCTGTAGCGTCTCGTTTGGCTTTTGTACTCTACCCCGTAATTCCATTCTGAATATTTCTTTTCTATGTTCACCACCATACTTGCGTTGCAGTGCTACCATAATGTCATCATAATTATTTCTGCAACTTACTGGTACACTTTCTAGAATTTCAGCCGCAGTTCCTTTTAAAGCCAGAATCAGCTCTATGGCTTTTTCTTCATTGTTCCAAGCATTTTTATTGGCAACTGTGTCAAACTGGAACTTAAACACATTCAATGGTGAGCTGCCGTCAAAACTTGGAGCTCTTATTCTATTCGAGACTTCTGGAAAAACTCGCACCACACCCTCTTGGCACTGAAGACTATTTACTTTTTCTTCCAAATGATTTAGTTTTCCATCAAAAACAGTGACTTGTGTTTTAACATCAAACAGCTTCTGGTTGAATTCTATCTCCATATCGTCTACTCTTTCATTTATAGCAGTAGAAATCTCTTGAAGCTTCTCAAGTTTTTCATTTGTCAATCTGGAATTTTGTTGAATTTCGGCTAAAATGGTGTTTGAGTTTTCTTCCATTTTTCTAGAATTTTCTTCCATTCTTCTAGAAGTTTCAGCCGAATTTTTCCAAAATTCAAGCCAGTACAGAAACGAACTTTCGTATTATATCAAGACACCTGGACGCAGCAAATAAAAGCTACTATACATACCAATTAAAAAGTGCTAAGGGATTGATTATTGTCATAAAAGGCATAGATAGTTCCGTTCCTACAGATGAAATAAAATCTGCCGTAGAGCAAGAGGGGTACGAGGTAAAATCGGTTCATAACATTTTGAACAGGAACAAAGTTCCCCAACCACTGCACCGCATTGAGATATCGTTTGATTCATCGGTTCTCAAAACCAAAAATTCAGTTCATCCCATATACAACTTGCGCTACCTACTCAACAGAAGAATAACTGTTGAGGAGCCAATAAAACGAAAGGGTCCCTCCCAATGCACAAACTGTCAGGAATATGGGCATACAAAATCATATTGTAAATTGCCTCACGTATGTGTGGTTTGTGGCGACGCTCATAAAACCGCCGAATGTAATCGTTCTAAAGTTGACCCAAATGTCAAGAAATGCAGCAACTGTGGCGAAAATCACACGGCAAACTATAGGGGTTGTAAAGTCTTCTTGCATTTAAAAAAACCAGCTTTAGTTCAAAAATATACTCACTCCCAATATGGTCCATCACATGCGCCCAGCCAAGCCGCTGGCTCTATTGCTAGTACTACACAAACAAACAAACAAAACCAATCATATGCCCAAGTCCTAAAAGGAAACCCTAATGCGAAAAATCCCCCGAGTACTTCCAACGCAAAGCAACCTCCATACGCTAATGTTCCTAGGGAAGGTCTACAAATGCCTACCTCAATTGAAAATTTAATTCAAACTATGAATAACTTCATGGCCACTATGCAGAGCATGTTTCAGGAAATGATGCGAAACCAGAACATGCTCCTGCAAGTTCTACTCAACAAAAAATGAACCAGTTAAAAATATGTTTCTGGAATGCAAACGGGTTATCCCAACATAAACACGAAGTTGCAAACTTTCTTCATAGGCATGAAATCGACGTACTTCTTGTCTCTGAAACACACTTTACTCATAAAAACTGCTTTAGGGTAAATGGTTACCTTACGTATGACACAAAACATCCCAGCGGACGAGCTTGTGGTGGCACAGCCATAATTGTGCACAAACACATCAGACACTTACCATTGCCAGAGTTCGAAGAAGATTGTATCCAGGCCACATCTATAAATCTGACTGATTTCAAACTAACGTTAACATCCGTTTATTGTCCCCCGAGGCACAAAATTCTACACGATAAATTTCTCAACTTCTTCTCCACATTGGGCCAGAAATTCATTGCTGCTGGCGACTACAACGCTAAAAATACATATTGGGGCTCCAGACTTATTAGTCCTAGAGGTAATCAGCTATATAATACCGTAACTGCAAATAACTTTGATGTGGTATCGAGTGGTGAGCCTACCTATTGGCCAACCGACTTCAACAAGCTACCAGACCTTATTGACTTTGCTGTAATCAAAAACATCAAGCGCGATCAGGTACTAGTTAGTCCCTCCTATGATCTTTCGTCTGATCATTCACCTTCAATCCTCATTTTAAAAGGTAACTCTGACGCCGCAGCTGCAAACAGTATTTCCTATCCAAACAGAAACACAAATTGGTTAAAGTATAAAATGTATGTGAGCTCTCACCTATCACAGTGCATTCCCCTAAAAAATTCATCTGACATCCAAATAGCTGTCGACCGATTTACAGAAGTCTTGGATGCTGCAGCAAGAAATGCAACCCCAATCAAGCGGACAATTAAACGTGCTCCTTACAATACATCGACGGATATAGAGACCCTTATCAGAGAAAAAAGGAAGTTAAGAAGACAATGGCAAAACAGTCGTTCCCCAACCACTAAGGCCCAACTACAATTATGCCTGACAACTCTTCGCAACAAATTGAGACAGAACCACGAGTCTGCAATAGAAGGCTACCTAAACAGCCTAGATGCCACAAAAAACTCCAATTATAGCTTATGGAAGGCTGTACGGCATATGAAATGCCCTATAACCCAAGAATCTCCATTAAGACTGGAAAACCGCACTTGGGCGAAAAACACAGATGAAAAATTAAACGCTTTCGCGGGCCATCTTGAGAAAGTTTTCACGCCACATGATACACATACTTGTTCCTGTCGTCCAACCATTCCTGATAAGGTAAACCATCCATTAAAATTTAACATTACTCAAGTAAAATCTGCAATAGAAAATGTGAATATTAGAAAATCTCCCGGACTTGACCGTATCACAGGGTCAATGATAAGAAACTTACCTTCGTCTGCTTCCAGAATCTTGCTGTTCATTTTTAACGCTATATTAAGAGTCGGATACTTCCCATCCTCATGGAAGAAGTCTATAATTGTTATGATTCCCAAGCCAGGAAAAGATGCTAGCCAGGTTGCGTCGTACAGACCGATAAGCTTATTATCAATCCTATCAAAGCTTTTCGAAAAAATATTCATTTTAAGTATAACTCCTCATCTAAATGAACACGACATCATCCCGGATCACCAGTTCGGATTCAGAGCGAAACATGGTACAATAGAGCAAGTGCATAGAATTGTCACCCTTATTAGATCGGCGTTTGAGAAAAAGCAATACTGCTCAGCCCTGTTTATAGACATTTCCCAAGCATTTGACAAAGTTTGGCATGATGGGCTACTCATCAAAATAACACGAATGCTTCCTCAAAACACTCACAAGCTTCTGGAGAGCTATCTAACAGGCAGAACATTCATAGTAAGGTCGCAAGATAAATACTCCCCCCTCAAGAAAATTACTGCTGGTGTTCCCCAAGGCAGCATATTAGGACCGCTTCTATATATAATATACACAGCGGATATGCCAACAAACCTGAGCACGCATACCTCTACATTTGCAGACGACACAGCATTTATTAGCGTTAACCATGACCCAAAAGTCGCATCGCAAAATCTGCAGTCCCACATCAATGAACTAGAGGCATGGCTAGAAAAATGGAGAATAAAGGTTAACCCGGCTAAATGTGCTCACTTAACTTTCACGCTCAGAAGACAAACGTGCCCAGCAGTAAAAATAAATAACATCACTGTTCCGGTAGAAAACCATGTAAAGTACTTGGGAGTTCATATAGATAGACGTTTGACCTGGTCTCGTCATATCGAAGCGAAAATAACGGCTATGAAACTTAAAGCAGCTCAACTACATTGGCTTCTCGGTAGAAACTCAAACTTGTCTTTAGACAACAAAGTTCTTCTATACAAGTCCATCATAAAACCAATATGGACATATGGCATCCAATTATGGGGTACTGCATGCGCATCTAACATCCAAAAGCTTCAAAGAAGACAGTCTAGAATATTACGACAAATTGTCTGCGCCCCATGGTATATACGTAATGATATTATCCACAGAGATCTCAACGTCCCCACTATCCAGGAGGAAATTAAAAAATATTCAATAAGCTACATCGATAAACTAATGGTTCACCCTAACTACCTCGCTCGGGGTTTGCTTCAGTTCGAAGGTCACCAGAGGCTAAAAAGAACCGATACTTTGAGCCTTACTAGAAGACAGTCTTAAAAATTTGAATACAGCAGTTAGTGGTTACACAGGTAACAACTAATAAACAACAAGTAGAATTAAGATTTGAATACATATTGTAAATTTCGATAAGAAAGATTCAATAATAAAAATAAATTATTATTAAAAAAAAAAAAAAAAAAAAAAAAATTTTCTTTTACCATTCTCTCCATATTTCTAGAAGTGTCTGCCGACATTTTTTCCATTTTCTCCATCATAGCAGCAAACATTGTACCAAGATCCAAGTTGCTTGTTACTGCACGGGTAGCAACTTCTATTTCTTCTTTTTCATCAAATTCATAAGCTGCGATGTCAATATTGCGTCGCTTTCCCAAGCATTTGACAAAGTTTGGCATGATGGGCTACTCATCAAAATAACACGAATGCTTCCTCAAAACACTCACAAGCTTCTGGAGAGCTATCTAACAGGCAGAACATTCATAGTAAGGTCGCAAGATAAATACTCCCCCCTCAAGAAAATTACTGCTGGTGTTCCCCAAGGCAGCATATTAGGACCGCTTCTATATATAATATACACAGCGGATATGCCAACAAACCTGAGCACGCATACCTCTACATTTGCAGACGACACAGCATTTATTAGCGTTAACCATGACCCAAAAGTCGCATCGCAAAATCTGCAGTCCCACATCAGTGAACTAGAGGCATGGCTAGAAAAATGGAGAATAAAGGTTAACCCGGCTAAATGTGCTCACTTAACTTTCACGCTCAGAAGACAAACGTGCCCAGCAGTAAAAATAAATAACATCACTGTTCCGGTAGAAAACCATGTAAAGTACTTGGGAGTTCATATAGATAGACGTTTGACCTGGTCTCGTCATATCGAAGCGAAAATAACGGCTATGAAACTTAAAGCAGCTCAACTACATTGGCTTCTCGGTAGAAACTCAAACTTGTCTTTAGACAACAAAGTTCTTCTATACAAGTCCATCATAAAACCAATATGGACATATGGCATCCAATTATGGGGTACTGCATGCGCATCTAACATCCAAAAGCTTCAAAGAAGACAGTCTAGAATATTACGACAAATTGTCTGCGCCCCATGGTATATACGTAATGATATTATCCCCAGAGATCTCAACGTCCCCACTATCCAGGAGGAAATTAAAAAATATTCAATAAGCTACATCGATAAACTAATGGTTCACCCTAACTACCTCGCTCGGGGTTTGCTTCAGTTCGAAGGTCACCAGAGGCTAAAAAGAACCGATACTTTGAGCCTTACTAGAAGACAGTCTTAAAAATTTGAATACAGCAGTTAGTGGTTACACAGGTAACAACTAATAAACAACAAGTAGAATTAAGATTTGAATACATATTGTAAATTTCGATAAGAAAGATTCAATAATAAAAATAAATTATTATTAAAAAAAAAAAAAAAAAAAAAAAAAATTTTCTTTTACCATTCTCTCCATATTTCTAGAAGTGTCTGCCGACATTTTTTCCATTTTCTCCATCATAGCAGCAAACATTGTACCAAGATCCAAGTTGCTTGTTACTGCACGGGTAGCAACTTCTATTTCTTCTTTTTCATCAAATTCATAAGCTGCGATGTCAATATTGCGTCGCTTAAATTCATCGATTAATCTCTTCTGCAGCTCAGCTTTATTTCCTGCAGTAGGCAGATCCAACTTGCCCAACTCTTTCTTGAGCTGTTCAACTGTTAGCTCCTCGAATTTCATTGTTGTTTGTATAGTTTTTTTTTTTTTTTATTGCAATTTCACTTCTGACACCAATTGTTACGTTTTTCCTTTAATAAACGCGTTCGGTTTACTCCCTTTATAATAAACCGTTGAGTTCTTTTAATTGCAAATCCGAATAAAAACACACACTTATTCAACTTAACAAACTTTATTGAAATTCATTATTTTGTTCACAATTGTTAGTTACGAACAGAACCGTTTTTCAAAACAGACTAAACTAATTTTACATGAGTCACCCCTTTTTATATTTCATAATTATTTCTAGATTTTTCCTGAACCTTCCCGTAAAAACTATTTATTATGTTCTATAACCATTTCTAGAAATTACTGGGAAATTTATATAGGAACTATTTTTAAAATAACAGTTGTGTTGAAAATTATACATGACAATTTTAAGTAACATAAAACTATAACTTACAAGATAACTTATAACTATAACTATAAATAATTCTTAGACAATTTAACTTTCCTAACAATATGCTGTTTTCCTTAACGTGTGTTCACAATGTATCAATACCATGTTGATGCATTGTGTACTTTAATTTTTACCTACGTTGTATTGTAAATGAATATTGTTTGCATCTACATTATTTTAACTGCTTTATTTGCTTTTCTCTGCGCAGTGCCAACTACAAAGTTGCATTTCGGAACTAAATGCATTGTCAAAATGTTTATGGTTGCATTTAAGAACATGTTGCCATGTATTACTACAATGCAACAGGCGTTTAGGAAAACAGCCAAATAAATAGCACAGAACAATGGTAATAAAGGTCGTCACAGGCTGGAATATGAATCAACGGGGATTTTTTATTAAAGTGAAACATTACACCTATAAGGCACTGATGGGATTTGTGGTACAATTGTACCAAATTTGGTACAATTGAAACTTAATTGGTACACTGGTACAATTCATCTTTTTGTGGTACAATTAAAACAATACCCATGTAGTTTTATCATTTCTCTTAGTTGGATTAACTCACTTTTCTTTTCAATAATAAAATTTTTATTAAGATACCTCCAGCCCGGACCAGAACTACCAAATATTGCATTATTGTAAACTTGTGCTTATGAAGTTATACTAGTATATCCCTGTAGGCCTGGGATCAAGTGTCTCCAAATTCCACTTTTGGTTTTGTGAAACTGTCTACACTTTTGTGTGCCTTTGACAAGAAAAGAAAAATTCTTTATTCCTTTTGTATTCCCCCACCACAATAGTGGAGGGTATTTAGCTTTTGTGCTGATGTGTGAACACTAAAAAATATTGGTTCTAGAGCATAGACCCACCTTTAAGTATACCGATCGGTTCAATATCACTGTCTGAGTCGATTTAACGAAAATAAAGGTCGCAATTTTAAAGGTAATTTGATGAAATTTTGTACATTGCTTTTAATTTATAAGTACGAAGCCTACTGAAAATGGTGAGAAACGGCTCGTAATTTCACATAGCCGCCTTACAAACTACTTTCCGGAATAGTGTTTGTGACAATAAACTCTATTATTATGTTGGTATTTTGAATCAATTTTAGCAAAACTTTATTTATTGCAGTCTAAATCATCTAACAAAATTTAATTGAAATTGGTCCATATTTGACAATACTACTCGCGGAAATCTTTTAATACCGTAATTTCATTATAAATTTTGGTATTAACATAAAAATTGGCTACAATAACTTTTAAGATAGCTATAGAGCAATTCCATATGAAAACGATCAAAATTGGCAAATTTTTGGACGACCCTCTCCGATTTTAAAATAAATAGTCTCAATCGATTGCCCAGCAAAAAATAATGTACCTACATATTTTTTTTTTTTTTTATAGTGACTGGTTTAGTGGTGATGTACACCACTGTCATGTGACAAAATTGAAGAATTCTTCATAAGGGACCTCATTGAAAGTTGTTTTAAAAAACTACTAAAGCGATCGCAACGAGTGATAGCTCGTTGGAAAGGTATTGAATCAGGCTTTAATTGAAGAATAAAATTTTTCTAATTTTTCTTAGAAATTTACCTTTAAATTTTCCCATGAAAATTAAATTTTCCGATTTTCCACAGAAGCTCCTAAATTTTCCGGCAAATATTTTTTTTTTGGATTCCTCATAATTTTTGCTTTAAGAATCAGCAATAAAAAAATGGGCCCCGACTCCTTGTTTGGACAGGAGAAGAGCATTTAAGAGACCACCTTGTTAAAAATACATTTTAAAAATTATTTTACAGTTAAAAATACATTTATGAAGAAAAAATCTTTCTTATTTTGCTGCTTATACTTAATTACAATATTTATTAAAAATTTCAATTGTCTTGGCATCATTATAAAATTAAAGTAACTTTAAATTTAGCACGTCGGCAGACGAAGAGTACCGCTTTACATTAATTGACATATCAGAAATATTTGGTATGAAGCAATGAAACTTTTGCGTTCCAGTTATAGTTTTGACATTATTATATCTGTTTTGAATTGGTCGCTCCATGGCATCGTGTTCTTTTTGAGTGCATAAAACTGTGTTAATGGCAATTTCCTTGCTTTGAATCCACGAAAACAAATGTTGTACATTTAAGATCTGGTCAGTATATGGCCTTTGCAAACTTGTCTTAGTCGCCATGCGTTTTAGGGTTCCCCCTAACGCATCGCATGGGCCCTTACCGTGGGATTGTAAAATTTTTTTTATTCCTGTACTGAGAAGCCGCGCCGTCTGAGAAAAACGTTACTTTGTCGATTGCATCGAATTTTGATCTTAAGAATTCAAACAGTTTCATTTGAAATAAATAAACGGACACATAATTATGAGCTAAACTCTCCGCGACAACAACAAGGTTTACGGTCTGTAGTTCGTTATCTTCATTTTTGAAATAAATGAAAAAGGATGCACCGTGCACTGGTCGTTTGCCCAGTGATAAGCCTGAATTTCATCCTGAACGAGAAAAGTGTAATTCTCGGCAAAGTCGCTTATCACAATGAATTCATTTTGGGCTAATTTCTCCTTACTTTCCCTTAGAAATTTCGATTGCATCTCGGATATGAAATGGTGCGCCTTCAGTTCATTCAACTTGAATCCGAATTCCTCGATGAATTCCGGAATCTGCTTTAACACGGTCTCAAGGGAACATCTGCCGCTGCTAATTATCCCCTGTTTGAAATGCACCTCCTGAATTAACAGCTGTTTAAACTTTTCCGCCAAATATTGCTCTAGCTCGTCAATCTTCGGACAATTGTCGCATTTGGACAGATGACAATTTTCCGTGGGGTATGCGCACAACGACTTCGACAGGAGGTCCCTATATGTTTCAATTTCACCGTGAAATACTTTCAATTTCTTGCATGGAAAGAAAATTAATTTGATGTTTTGATGAAACATGCAAACGCAGACTGAATGCGTTCCGTGCCTGTCTAATGCCAGCACGCATTCTTTTGGTCGTAGGATGGCAAACTTAGAAAATCCCACTTTTTCTGCTGGGTATTTCTCATTGAACTGATGGTATGCTTCGGATAGATTACATAATAATAATCTGCGCTGCTTGTGTACTTTTTCCCCATCTTCACGTGTGATAACATAGTCACGTGTACCTGGGCAGGCGCGGCTGTTGTCATCATTGCAGTAAAAATCTTGAATCAATTTCACCGTTGCTTCGCTGAGGGTCCTTGAGCCAAATTTCTTGGTGGCAGTCGCCAATATGCCCTTCTGTCGAACTAATCCTTTGCTTCTTCTCGCGATGTAAAATGATGTTTGAAACTGTTCAGAAATCTTGCGTATAGACCATGATTGAGGCAGCACAGATAAAATGAGATATTTCTCCGGAAAAGTGGTCGCTAAATTGAATTTTCTTTTCAACTGCTCAATCATTTGTTTGCCGTCATCAACGTCATCTGCTTGACTGCATTCGTTATCAGAGCCTTCATCAAATATTGTCGCGATTGCACTCATAACCTTGCTTTTTTTTCTCTTTCCTGTATGTTTCACTTCGCAACTTTCTTTTTCTAATAGGCGTCACATGACAGTGGTGTACACCACCACTAAACCAGTCACTATAAAAAAAAAAAAATATGTAGGTACATTATTTTTTGCTGGGCAATCGATTGAGACTATTTATTTTAAAATCGGAGAGGGGTCGTCCAAAAGGTGATCGCTTTCATATGGAATTGCTCTATATCTTAAAAAATGTTGTGCTGGTAGGTTTAATATTAACCATAGGTCCCATATAAGCGCCCTTCCTAAAATACGTAAGTGCAAACAAATCTCATATAGATGAAGGAAGACATCTAAATAATATTAAAAAAAAGAACTTTCACATGAATCTTAGACTCCTAACATAATTTTGTTCTGGCTGGCCCATGATTGCCCATAGGTCCGAAATAGAGTCTTTAAATACTGTGCTGTCGGGTATCAAATGGTCGGGCTTGACCGATTATAGTTTTTTACTTGTTTTGTTTTTAATTTTATTGAATAAAAGTGTTATGTTTGCTATTTTATTTTACAGCGAAGTCTTGGTACAATTTATGTCAATTTGGTACAATTTTGTCATTGAGACGGTACAATTTAAAGATTGTCAGATCCCAACAGTGCTGTAAGGAATAAAAAATTAAATAAAATTATAATATAACACTTAACATACAAATTCAAAAAATGAATGAAATAAATAACCATAATATGATTAACATTGACCATATAATTTTCAATTCTGACCATAAACCATGTTATTACTTTTGTCAAAATTCTGGGAAATTTATGGTTAGTCTTGATCATTATTATGGTTATTATGGTCAAAATTAACCATATTTTGGTTGATTTCGGAAAAATTTTTGTTGACATTAACCATATTAAAACATAAAATGGTAACCTGCAAACATTAACATTGTTGAAATCCAAACATAGTATGTTGCTCTTAGAATATGATTACCTCCAACTAGGGATGACAAATGGGACCAGGACGGAATTCGGGATTTTTAATTAAAAAAAAACGGGATCCCGGGACGGATCGGGTTTACTCGGGATTTTATATATAAAAGCCAATTTTTAAAAATCATATGGGTAATTCCATTTCAAAACGACCTAGAGTGGGACACGACCCCTTTCGATTTTAATGAAATTTGGTGAGAAGGTTCCTTTTATCCTATAAGGAACACATATGAACGAAAAAAATTAAATTTTTTTTTCCAAAGTTATGTCATATTTAAAATGTCATAATTTGGCCCAATTAGCCGAATGTGTTGAGCTTTTTCTTCAATATCTCGAAAACTACTTGACATACGGAGATGATTTTAAAGTCATTTTAAAGAGAATGGTTTTTTTTTTGAAAAATTTAATACCTGCAAAATATTAAATTTTAAAAACGGACTACGTCAAAAACCTATTTTTTTATTTTATACTGTTTTTTTTTAAACCACAATTTCATTGCGTTTGGTCCGCCTCATTAGTATTCGTCCCTAATACGAAAAAAAAAACAAAAACCCACTCAAACAAAACATATAAACAATAGGCAGCCAAGTTGTTCGTGCTGCGGTCGTTGTTAAAATTTTTTATTTGTTTATTTCTTTACCAATGTTAAAAAAGTAACATAAAAGAACTTTAAAATATAATGTTTGTCTACCAGAGAACTGCAAAATCACTATTTTTCTTGATTTATTCATACGCTCAAATTTACATTCACTCTTTGCTTGCAAAACAAAGTTCAACGTTGGTAATTTTTACATTGTTTCGTACACATTTGATTTTTACATGTATTCGTTTTTTATTGAAAGTGGTTTGCTTGCATTTTTGTTGCGCACGCAATAAAACACAACTGTGTAAATTCAAAAGGAACACATTCTTATACTTTTGCATTCAAGTAGTCATTGTCCACTCGATGAGACGCTTTATTAACATTAACAACAATAACAACAATAAACCACTCGATGAGACGCTTTGTTAAAATTAACAACAAAAACAAGAATACTTTGTACATACGGAACTACTGTGATACAAAAAAGTATTCTGTTTCTATGGAAATTGTTTGTACCTACATCAGTATGTGCGTTAAGTTTCATTTAAATTTTTTTTCTTGTACTACATGGTAACTGCTGAATGTCTTCATGAGTAATAATTGCTTCATTTCGGGCTTTCTTATTTGTATTTTTTTTGTCTTTACCAAAACAATCATTGTCGCACCGAACACACAAACATCTTTATTAAAAAACGAAGCTAATGATGGTATAAATAATGCACATCGTCATTATTTGAATGACTGCAAACCAGCAGCGAATGTTTGCGGTTGCGCAAGTTTGATTGTATGACCGCAAGCGAGTGTATTTGCTGCTGTTCATTTAATGCGATTTTTTTGCAATTGCACAAAGCCGTTCTCTGTTGTCTACATAAACACTACAATTGTTCTGTTTTTTAACGAAAAACAGAACACCATAAAATGTTTGGCTCTTTCTTGAAAAAAGCTACGAACGGTATTAAATGTTGCGTTCGTCTACCAAAAAACACTAAAAACAGTAGATGTCACTCTTGGGAGTGTGAGCCATACGCTAAATAATGTTCTGTTTATTTTATTTAAATAACAACAAAATGGAATTGAAGTGTTAAGCCTTTCAGCCTCGAATTTTTTAAGCGTTTACAATTTTTTTTTTTAAGAAAGTATGAGTTCGTACTTTCTAGATATGAAATAAAAAAAATTTGAATTGCTATTTATGCCCGTAATTTCAACAAACAGATACCTAGTCGTGTTCGTACCTATCAGTTATCTTAGCCTATCCTGTAACACTATTTTGCTTATTTCAATGTTAATTTTGCCTACGCGAATAAACTATCGAAAATCGATGATGTAAAAAACATTACAATTTTACCAATAGGTAAGAAATACGTTTTAAAATTATGAAAACCATAGATATCTATACACAGCTAGAAATCTTTTTGTAGAAATTACGGGCATTAGCCTGGTTAAGGATATAAAAAATATTGCCTTTTGGCAACATTGAGCAGCTGTGGGCACTTTAAACTTTTAACACATATAAAGGAAGGTTTTTTAATTCATTTGTTGCATTTTTTTGTATTTTATGGAAGACATAATACAAATAAATTTCAGTGTATTTATCAAATATGCAAAAATTAGGAATTTAGCACGTCATACAGAAATCTTATTAATTAATTTGTGGATTGCAGCACAAAAAGACTCTGCATTTACTGCCCTTTAAACGTGGAAGGCTTGTGTGACGTATCCTGCATGGTCCTTTTGATCTCTATTCAACCCAGTGCCTAGTTTTGCCAAATATTTCTTTGCGGGTTTTACTTTATGTTATCTTTTTCAAGAGCCTGCGGTGTCGGATGGTAATGACGGAGAATCTAGTAATGAAGGAGCTGGTGAATATGGTCCTGGTAATGAAGGCGAATCGTTCAGTAAAAAGGTTTTACATTTGTTGGACAACCTTTTTTTGCGTGGAATCGGCGTTTAATTTGTTGCAGTCAATACAAAAACCAGCTGTTACCTGCTGATGAATCAACTACAGTCAAATCCCGATAATTCATACCCCGATAAATCGTAATTCCCGATAATTTGTAATAAACTGTCGGTCCCTTGAAAAAATCTCGTTAATTCGCAACATTTCCATACATTTTGGTGCCCTCGCTAATTCGTAATTTTTTTCAAATAAAATCTTCTTTACCTCTTATAAATCGTAATTGTTTGCTATGTACCACTTATAATTCGTAATAAAAACAACAGAAACATGGAAAGAATGATTTTTTGTTAAGCGCTATTTTTTTTGCGTGAGTTTTTGCTTATGTGTGCGTTTATTTTCTTAAGATCAGTTTGTTACATGAATAATTTTTTGTATAGAATTTTTAGATATTTTATTTTTAAAAACTGTTTTTTATCGTTTTGGTATATAAATTGAAAAACCCCGTTAATTCGTATTTATTTTATTTTATTTTAACCCCGTTAAATCGAAACCCCGCTTAATCGAAAACCCCTATAATTCGTAAGAAATGACCGGTCCCTTGCGATTACGAATTATCGGGATTCTACTGTATTTTCCATTTTACTATTATTTTCATGTCCATGGTTAATAATTCTCTCAATCAAATCAGCCTCTAATTCGTTTTCGTTCTTGCTTTGTTTTGTTTCCTCTATTAAATTCCAAAAAATTCCATAATTTTTGATGTCTTCATCTCACATTCGTCAGCCCAATCAAAATTATTAATTTTTTCAATTTTTAACTTTGTCAAACCCCTTGCCGAACCCATGTAGTCAACATTGTTTTTAAAAAATACTGAGTACAACGCTATAACTTTTTATTTTTTTTTATAATAATTTCTATAGTTTTTTTAAAAACACACTTTTGCTAAGATGCACATTTACAAAGAACAGAAAAACATTATAATAAAATAAACTTTTCCGCAGTTATAAGCATTTGCTTGCAATGTTGCCTTGAGGCAATAATGGGGCCAAGGTATATTTATAGCAGGTAGCCGCGAGATAACAACAATTGTACAATAAAACAAACAACAGGGCTTTTTATTGTTGTTTTGTGATACGAACTGTCGAACAGCAAAGGGGTTTTTAAGGGACAAAAAACACAAAAGATAAAGACAAAAAACTTATATACTTGTTTACTATACAATATTTGACAGTTTGTATCACAAAACAAGCAAATAAACATCTGACTTTCCGAGACTACCTGCTATAAATATACCTTGAATGGGGCTGAAAGGGTTAGGAATTTGTATTATTGAAGAAAATGTGCTACAGAACTTGCACTTGCATTTTGTTTTTCTGGAAAAATTGCAGATTGTGTGCTTGACAGTTCAGAAATTGAAACACAAATTTGAAGAATTTTGTCAAGCATAAAATAAAACTTGCAAAATCATCAAAAATAACACAGCAGAAAGACTTTGAGCGGTTATTTTGCACATCGGAGATGCTACTTCAGTAGTTTTAAATTTTATCAAAAATGTTTAAAATAACAACAACATTTTTAAAATAATTTATTAAATTTTTGTTTGTGTGCTATAATGGTTTGATTTTGATAACACCAAAAATCATAGTAATTTCCAGTTTACATTTCCTGAGAGGTCATAGTAACTGCTACTATCAAAATTATTGACAGAGGACCAGCATGTTTCCTGAATTACACTGGGTCTTTATTGCAACTTGCCGTTAGTTAAAGGTAGGCTTTTGTCCGATGTATAAAAAGTTTACAACTTTGCTTCAAACTAAAGTAAGCAATATGTTAAAGGCATGTTCATTCTACCGGGCAGGTTAAAGTAAAGATCACAGAAAAAAGTAAAAACAAGGTTTTGATCACCAAAATAATTGAAACAAGCAAAAATTGTTTAATTTTGCAGCTATCACCGAAATGATTATACCAATAAATCAAATTTGCAAACATTGCAAAACAAGGATTTTTTTCCAATTAAAAAGTTTTTACATTTTAATTACAAAAATAATTGAAATATTTTAATTGAATGAATTACTAACGTAATTGATTACAATGCAGAAAATTAATTATTTTAATAAGTGTATTGATTAAAACAGTGATTGAATTTTTGCATTAAATCGATTAAATTTTTAATTGAATAAATTAAACAGTGTATTTGAAATACACCCTAAATTCAATTACGCAAATTATTCAATCAAACAAATTGTTAATTGAATAAGTTTGTTAAATCAATTCAGTTGATGGTTAAATGAAGCAAATTAATAATATTTAAAATATATGTTTTATTAAAATATGGTTTAAAAATAACTTGTTTTATTTGTTTAATTGTAATAGCTCATGCTTAATTGTACAAATTTTGGAATATTTTTTGACAAAGGAATTTCATTCATACAACTTTATATAAAATTGTAGAATAACTCTGATTCTTCAGAGTTATTCTACAAAAAACTGTTTTTGTTATTTAATATGGCTGTACTTTTTTCACCTATTCATTTTAAACCAGAGTACCGAAAAGTTCGCTCATTTTTCAGTCATGAGCGAGCGTGAAAAATTTAAAATTTTACTGTTTTTTCACATTTATGAGGGTGAGGAAAAAAAATATTTTGAATTTCCTCATTCATGAAAAATGAGCAAACAAAAAAATTCATATGTGAATTTGTCAGATATGAAAAATTTCAGAAAATTCACATTCAAATTCCTCATAATGAAAAAAAACGCGATTTGGCCTGACCATTTACAGAGGGAAAATGAAGTAGTAACGAGGCTTTAAAGAAGGCCTTTTTACCGATATTAAGTTTTCCAGCCGCATTCCAACTGTATTAGGACAACAGGGTTCTATCTCACATGTTGTTTAGGTGCATCATCATCAATCATTTTAAGGAGATCAAAATACTTTTTAATTAAAATGAAAAATATAGCTTTTTAAAATCAATTCGTAGCTAAATTAAATGAAGTTACATTTTCTAGTTTAAACCACTACTTATAAGTAATAAAATCATTAAAAAAATTATCATAAACATATATACATATATCCTATTTTTCCGGTAATTTAACACAAATATTTAATTATTTAATATTTTAAATGTTTGCTTCACTTAATACTAATATACTTTCTCTGAAGATACCTACGTCTTTTTGTTTCTGAAAATTACAAATTTATAAAACGTAACACACACAACTTAAAAAATAATAATAAATTTAATATTTTTTCCTTAAAAATATATCGGTTATCGCATTTTTAGCTGAAATATTTAAAATTGCTTATAAATCTCATAAACATTTTACAAAGTTTTCTGCTTTGCATGTAAAATTATGAAATGTGATGTTGCATTATTCTGTATTTTAGATGACGGACGATATGTGCAGTTCTTTTAATTTTTTTTCAATAATGTTTTCTTACAAAAAATCCAACAGACACTTTGGCTGGTTGCCTATACCAAAAATATTTTACACAAACAAATACACACAGTCATTTCGAGCTGTCAAGCAACAACAACATTACTAGTGAGGATCGTTTCTAAAACTTTTTTTTTCCTCATTTTTCATGACTGAAGAAAGGCAAAAATTGATTTTTCCTCAAAAACATGAATGAATTTGGCAAAATATTAACAATTCATTTATGACTGTAAAAAAAAGTTACATATTTTACATTTTTCATTTATGAAAAGATTCAGGAATGGTTGCATATGAACGATCACATTTGAATTTCTCTGAACTCTGCTTTAAACGTACAACATGAAATGACGCCAAAAATAAATCAAGAATAACAAACAAAGAAAATAAACACCAAATTTCGATTGCGATCATAACCACCGTCAGCAATGTGGTCAGCCACAAGGCGATTTTTAATTTTACGCATAATATACATATGTATGTAGGCTCATTATTGACATTGGTGGTGGTCATAATTGTAATTCGTCTATAACAAATCTCAGTTCATTTGGTTGCTAGTTTTTTTTTGGCACGCGACGCTTACTGTTCTTTTTGATGACAAAAACATGTGTGTTTGTGTGTATGTACATGTAAGGGCACTTGTAAAATTTTTCACAAACTGTTGATGAGGGAGGAAAGCAAGGAGAAAGCAACAAAGTGTTCAATTCAAACAACCGAGTTGATTGATTCAATTAAACTTATAATTAAAATTAAGCTTAAGATCAAGTAAAATTTTAATTGAAAAAAAATATTTTTTTTTAATTCAATCAATTAAGAACGTTATTAAATTTATTTTAAAATTCAAAAATCACTATTAATTGAAAAAAAACTGCCAATAATTTTTTCTGTCTGCTAAAATCATATCCTTAACTAACGGAAATTAAGGGTTAAATGCTAAAATTGCTTTAGACTAGGGTTTAAGAATTGGTTAACAGGAAAGAAAACTTGGCATGGAACAGTTTTTTTTCTTCTTTTTTGAACTATTTAAATGTCTGTAAAAAGTAGAAATAAACATTTATAAACCGCAAATGTCCTTTTATAACTTTAATGGTTGTTATCTTTTATACACACAATGTGGTTTAATAATAGTACGTTGGCAAGTTTTCCCTTTGGGATCAAAAATACCACCTAAAAGCATTTTACGAATACTTAAAATTATATTTTGGCTTTGAAAGTTATATACGTATGAAGTTTTTTATTTATTGCGTCATTAAAATAGTTCAAAATTATGCATAGACACGTACGTGCCGTTTCTTACTTGTTTACTTTCTTTTGCCGTAGGCTGTATCTTTTTACACTGAAGCTTTTAGTATCGATTTGTATGCGAAAACCGAGAAAATGAAGACAAACATTTTTATAAACAAAATTTCATATTTTTAAAATGTGATTTGCAGTTTATACACAAAATAACTGGGTCAGAAGGCCAGCAATGCAGAAGGACAGACATCGTGGGAAGGCGGTACTAAATCTTAACGTTCTTAAAAAAAGAAACGTTAACACAACCCCATAATAAGCGCTCGAAGGCGCAATAAAATCATTTCTCATTGCAAAATTTAAAAAAAAGAACTAAGTCCCCAAAAATTAATTTAGGGGTTTAGTTTATTACTACTTTTTGGGGATTTTGTTCATATGTACTAACTCCCCAAAAAATAAAATGAACGATGCTCCCAAAAACGTGAACAAAGTCCCCAAATATCGTTGTTGTTCTTTCACATACAGTCGTTTGGGGACTTAGTTCATTTTGGGTTTGGGGAGTTAGTTCATTGGGGACTTAGATCATACCGCCGCGCTCGAACTGTAATGGTTGTTTTTTTAAATTTATTTTATCAAATATTGTTTAAATCACGGAATGGAATTCCATTAATTTGAAGTGTAAACTAAATAATGTGAATCGATGATTCGATTGCAGTTGGTAAACTTTGGGCTTGAAAATAAATATAGTATCTTTTTACATATGTATATGAAAAATTGCATTTGTTTAACCCTTGTTTATTAAAAAAATAAGAAAGTTTGCATCCTGTTCAACGATTTCGAACGTTAACGTTCACATAGAAAACAACATTTAAAACAAAAACAAATTTTAGAATTTTTCTTTTGTTTTAAATATAATTTTCTATGCGAACGTTGACGTTCGAAATCGTTAAACAGACACTTGAACTCAAAAATAAAAGGTGCAACAGAATTAAACATATTTATTTTAAAAATCGACTACGAAATCATTCGTGTTCTGTGTAAAATTTACTGTTCAATTGATTGAACAAATAAACATAAATTAATAAAAAAACAATTAAACTAAATTTGATTTTCTCGATTTTGACACTTCAAGAACCGTTCGTTAGAAATTTGAAAGAATATGATGAAGACTTCGCTGGATAGATTAATGACAAACATGCTTCGCTAAATTTTTCTATTAAAATTTAGCCAGGTCCGGCTCGCAAATGGGATATGAGATATGATCAACAAACCACGACTGCCTCTAATTTTACTCATAAGTCCCTTGTTGTTGCTTTTTTTCTGTGTATCTGTAGAACAGCCAGAGCCAAAATTTCGAAATTAGTTGCGAGCATTACGTACGACGAAATGTTAGCAGGATTGCTGAAGAGGGCGTGGTACAGCCTATACAAAGACATTATCGGTTTCTGTGTATCTGGAGAAGGGCAAAAGCCACAGTTTTAAAATTATGTACAAGCATCTGGGTTATTAATACACATCA
The DNA here is from genome assembly GCA_930367215.1 of Pollenia angustigena. Classification (NCBI taxonomy): domain Eukaryota; kingdom Metazoa; phylum Arthropoda; class Insecta; order Diptera; family Polleniidae; genus Pollenia; species Pollenia angustigena. Next base: position 237,877,910 of record OV884059.1, read on the forward strand.
ACAGACAAAAAGTGGGCGGGGTTGGGGAATCGGGCGTGGTACAAAATAGATTTATTTATATCTAAAAAACAGTAAGAGAAATATTATAACATAACGGCTCGAGAAGTGCGATTCACTAATTTTTATAACGATAATCGTATCGTTAAAAAAAATATAACGAAAATTTATCGAATTTGCTATTCAGTAAATCTTTTAACGATATTTGCTGTCGTTAGAAGTCATCTGTTCCTTAAAGCAGTTTTTTGTTATTTTAGCGACAATAATTTCCGTCGTGTTTATTTAGTCGATTAAATGTATTTTGTGTTTAAAATAGCTTACATACATACAAACACATATTCTAAATTTAGAATTTACAAAAATGGCAAATTAAGAACAAAAACTAAATTCTAAGTGTAAAATTGACTAAACAAAGTTTAAAATCCACAAATTAACCACTCGTCTGGCCAGACCTTTTCAAATGGGTTAAGAACAATTTAATTTAATTTGTTTTTATTTTATTCTCTTTTGTGCTTTCTTTTTTTTACATTTTGTAGACAGAGATGTAACAAAAATGCAGCTGTTTTCTATTGTTAAAAAAAATGACAGCACTTCATTACTGATACAGCAAGCAAATATATACATATGTTGACAAACATTACGATTGTCGGTTCGTTAAAAGTTAGAGAATCGCACCACAACATATATTCTATCGGCTAACATTTGGCTTCGATCCGCCGCCGAGTATATCTTGCGTCAGCCGTTGCCGCCGATAAAATTTCACGGCACAGGTCTCAGATCGTTACCTAAAATGCCAATGGCCGTTACTAACCAAAACTAAAAAATCGTCTCTTTCACTGATTATGGTGAACTGCATTAAAACAAATGTACGCAAAATTTGGAAATTTTGGAATCTTTTGCGATTTTATGAAAAAAAAAAAAACAAACGACCCAATCTACAAAAGATAAAATTAATAACGCTTAAAGGACAAACTAATCATGTGCATAATATGCAACATTGTCAATTGCACTAATAACCATATGTTTTACTGGAAAACAAAAGAAAACTTAATTATAAACAGCTTAATGATATCGAGCCCTAACCGCGAAAATAACGTAAGCGACATGATTTTCAATTTTCGTTTTTTTTTTAATAAATGACTTTATTGGCAACACTTGCATCATCTCCTAAAATGTCATGGTCACAAAATGTACCGCTACGATTTAATAGCAAAAACAATTTTATTGTAAGCGACAAATTTCATACAAAATTAATATGAAATAAAATAAAAAAGCGCTCTCCTGTAAAATTTGATTTTTGACGCTTACGTTATTTTCGCGGTTAGGGGTCGATATGTTCGCACGGCATCTTGAATTACGTTGTTCGCTTTTTGAATTACGAATGCAAATTACTATGTTCACTCGGCATCTTCTTAATTCTCCAACTCTTCTTCTAACACTTATGAAAAGCTTTTTGCTTTGAATATAATTACAAAAACAAACAAAAGTAACTGTTTTTTTTTGGCCAATGACAAATAAAAAAAAAAATGGAAGAAATGGCAGTTTTTCTACTTTGACTGCAGTTTTTTAAACGCTGCTTATGTTAAATTTAAAAAGTTTGTATAGTTAATATTTTAATATCGATGAATAAATATTAAATTTAAATATTAAACAAATTATGATTTTTTTATTTAAGCAGAACAAACCAAAGTTTGTCGTTACATTACAGTCTAATGGACAATTAGAAAATATGAATGAAACAAATTTTTGCACAGTATACATAAAAAGCTTTTTAGAATTTTGAATACCCACAGGAGAACTGCAACAGTACATAATACTCGCGAGCGCACTCGCTGTTTACTAAATCATTTTTAGTCTCGAATACTTTTAAGCACTCGCTTTTACTGATATGTTGGCTCGTTGGTTCGTTCTTCATACAAAGCGAGCTTCATGCATGAAATATTACACAATAACTTTTTACTTGTACATGTGTTAACTACATAAAGTAGTAAGAGCCCAGAAAAAAGTATGAACAATGTCACAACCACTCAAAGCAAAGTTTCGTGTTTTTTCTATTTTCATATTCGGTAACTTCTTTGTATTTAACTTACACGACTTAAGCTGGAGGTCCACACCACCCGTTCTCGCTTTTTCGCAGCATACGCAGCTGTCAAAAAAGTAGAATCTGTGTAGTTATACGTAGTAAGTTACATGCACAAAAGCGTAGATGCCTTGAGGCGAAAAGTAGGTTTACTTTCTACTTTTGTAAGCGTCACAAGCAGCGTTCGAACAAATCAGCTGATTTTGACAAATTAAATTTAATTTTTACTTGTGCTGCTGCTGCATAAAAAGCGTTGCATGTAACTTGAAACTTAGAACGCAAGTAAGGTTATAAAAGCATGCGCTGCGTGGAGGCGAAAACGCGTGTTTTGGACCTCCAACAACAACATTCACGGCATATTCATTTAGTATATGCTCTTGTATTTAAAATTCATCATTAAGTGAAAGCATTGCTGCCAGATTTTATAATTTGTCGTAGGTTAGACGATTTTAGGCGTTTAAATGATTTAGTGTATGTTTTGCTATTTATTTTATGTATGTAAACTAGTAATGCTTTTTTAAAATATTTTATTAATTAGAAACTGGGAATTATTTCCTTCCGAAGGTATTAATTATTATCTTTAAAATTACATTTTTACATACATTAAATTAAAAATTAATTAATTATGAAAAATGAAACCAAATTTAATTCAAACTTATTTTTAATAAAATAACAAAAATCATTTTAGGTAATATTTTGTGGAAAATAAACTATCAAATGACTTCGGCCTTAACCTGCTTCGCTTTTCAGTTAGAATATTACCCGCTAATGAAAAGGCACATTCCGATGCAGCACTGTTTGCCGGTATTGAGTGAACATGCTGAGCGAATTTGCATAACCGAGGATAATATTTTTCATTTTTGCGCCACCAATGCAAGTTATCAGTCATAATTACTGCTTCTCTTATATCTTTTTCTACTTCATCATTTATGGACTCTTGGAATGAGTTTGATTGTTTCCGTTTATAAAGAGCGCACTCAGCCATTTAAAAAATGTTATTATGTGCATCTTTAGCATCATAGAATATAATTGTGTGTTTTTTGTAAAATTTGTTGTCAAAAATTTTTAAATATATACAAAGTAAATTTTTTGTCTACGTCGCACAATGAAATGACGGACTGCGCTGCGTTGCCATTGGTCAATATTATTGTAAAAATATTTACATATAAATGAAATTGACGTATAAAAAGATTGTGATTCATAAGCCTGTCGCATTCGTTATATATTTTAATTAAAATTTTCCACGAAAATTTTTCATATAATAACTTTTTAATTCATTTTATTTCATAATGAATTTAGCCCTACATGTTTACTTAAATATACGATCATTGATGTTTTCCTAAACCATCTGGCAACGCTGCTCTAAGTATTACTTCAAATGACGAATGCTGCGAGTAAACACTTGTGCATTCAGGCAATTATAACTCAAGGTCAGCGAAGAGCAGATAGAGAACATTGAATTAAAGAGAGAAAAGTAGTTGATTTATTTTTTTAAATAAATTTACGAAACAATACAAAACAGAACTCATATAAATTTCATTGTGTTTACTAAAGGCTCGTATGTTGCAAACACAATTTCTTACGAGACTGGCGAGCAGATACAAAAGCAATAGGCTGTATTAACTACACCGCAACTTGTTTTAAGGCGAGAATCATAAATCATAAAAACGGGTGCTCGTTGCAGTTCTCTGATACACACAACTCTCTCCAAAATGGTGGCCTCATGGCGTATTTTATGCGCATCCAAAATTAAATGTTACTCACACGCAGTTGGGTTGACCATGAGAATTTTTTTTTGCTATATTCAATTTTGAACAGCACTAAGTCGTAGTGTTTTACGCTCAGACACATGGGAAATAAATCTAATAAAAAAATATTGGGACCTTATTTTAGCCCTCTACCAGCAGCATCAAGGTTTTGAAAATGAGATTAATTATCAATCGATCAACTTATAAAACATCATATAATGCAACATATAACAATATTTTTACACGGAAAGAAGTTTTTTTTCTTAAGTTATCAATTTAGTTTCTAAAAAATCCAAAATTCAAAAATAGTTTTATGATTTTAACGTATTTCATTGCATTTCGTAAAATGTTCTGTTACAAAGAAACATATTCTCATGATCGAAAAATTCACGGTTTTGGTATAAAAATAGAAATACAAATATTGGGTGTTTTTAAAAAAAATAAGAAAGTCTGGTTTTCTTGATTTTTAAATTTCTTGCATCAAGAATCATGTGCAAGGTATTTCTTTAGATTTTTCAGCAAATCCTCAAGAAAACTTGTTGTTTGTTTGAATTGTCACGTTAAGCAAATCAATAAAAAATTTCTTATTTTTATATTAAGTTCTTAAACAAACTAATGATACACATTTATATGACAAAAATTCATGCTTTTCTTCGTATTTTGTAAAATATTAATGTGCCGATTTGACCAATTTATAAGAAATTGATTTAAAATTTTAAAATTGGCCAACTAAAGTAAAAACATATATAACAATTTATGTTTTAAATTCGATTTTCATGTCAACTTAAAATAAAATTTGCATATGCAAAACTTAATTTTAATATGAATTGGTGAAATTGGCCATGAGCAACGAAACCTTGATTTAAGTAACTATAGAATTAAAATAATTTTTTTTAGCTGTATTTTAGTCAATTTTAGTTCGCTTTGAGTCATAACTTTTTGCTTAATGTTTAGAATAAGAAATTGTTTTCTTAAACTAGAACTGTGCAAAATTATCATTGTTTCAGCCAAATTTTCTGGTGATTTAATGATTTAGATTTTTCCGTTAGTAAATAAAAAGCTTTTCCCATGCATACTATCCCCAAATGATGATCTCAAGGCGTATGTTACCCGTAAATAAAATCAATAGTTACTCATACGCAGAGGGGCGAAACGTAAGAATTCTTTTGCTTATGTCAATTTTGAATAGCACTAAAACGATGCATTTTATGCTCAGAAACATGAAAAAATAAAAATATTGGGACCTTATTTTAGCTCTCTATCGCAGTATCAAAATTTTAAAAATTATATAAAATTGATCAATTTGTGGAACATCATATAAAGCAACATTTAACATTTTTTTGTAGTTGTTGTAACTCATTACACGCAAAATATCCACCATTTTTTTACATAAAAGGTTAGATATCAGAAAGGCTTAAGTTAAAGGAGGCCAATTTTTGAATTTCTAATGGCGATTTCTTTTCTGAGAAATATGTTGCATAAATGTTACATGCTCTACACAAAAGAGATAGAGCATGTAACATTTATGCAACATATTTCTCAGAAAAGAAATCGCCATAAGTCTTTGTCGTATCTTAAATAACGAAAAAAACATTTTCTAAGGCAATTTGAGGTCGCTGAAGACGAATATTGTATTCATTTACTTTTCTCATTGCGCGTTTTTACGATATTAACGATTAATAACTTTATTTTGATGCTTTAGTTCTGTTATTAGTTTGCGTAACGATTGTAAGCATTACGTAAATGGTTCAGTTATAATTGTTAAATCTTATTTTTTATCGTTTATCTTATAACTGTTACGCCCCTGGTTTATTTTTAAATAGTTTTGTTTTTAAAACTTATTTGAAATTTTAATAATCACTTTTTGTTTCAACTTGTTTGCAAACATTCAACACTTTTACTCGATGTGATATATTTTACATGAATTATTTAAAGTTCCAGGTTAATAAATAACAAAAGCTCAATGGAAATATTTTTACTTGGTAAAGGAAAAAACTTATGCAAAATATCACAACAACGCAACAAGTTTCATTTTATTTATATTTAATGCACTCACACTTTATAAACTGTTCAGTTAAGTTTTCTTTTTCTAACATTAAATTGCTTTTATATTTTGTTCTATAAAATTCTTTTGTCATTTGGGTATTGTTGCTAAGTTGGTTACCCAACAATAACAAAAGTTTTAAGTCTACTTCGTAGTTTATTAGGACTTTGAATACGCAGTAAAACTAAGTGATATGGCTGCAGATTGTGCAATGAGGTTTTTATTCCAAAAAATCGTGTTTTAGAGAAAAAAAAGTGAGTGAATACTGACTGTTGTGCTTTTTGACTAGAAAGTTCGATCACTTTTACTTTATCCACCTCTGATAAAGTAATGTTGAGATAGTTTAATGGGCAGTCGATACGAAGACTGCTCACTTGGATCCTTGTAGCGGTCCCTTTGTGATACCCAGAGGCAGTGACCAAAGATAGTCAGTGCCGACCACTGCAAAAGAAAGCCAGTGTTAAATTCACCCACAGGGCTTATAAAAAACCGTTTTATTATGACAATAAAAGATATCATTTAGATCACAGTTCATATCAACACGAAATATTTACACATTGTTTTGTGTTTTTTTAGGGAGCTCCTTTAATATTGTAGTTCTTGTACATATTTTTCTTTTTGGCAAATAAGAGAATTCCCTGTCACGTTAAATTTGTTGTATTGAATTTATTATTTTAATTTACTGACATTGAACTGACAAAAGCATAAACTTAATAATATTTCTGTAAAGAATTTTTTGCAAACTAAAAAATTTTCTATTGTTTGTAAAAAATTCACACATGTGTATTGGTGCATTTAAAAATAATTTGTTGCACAGGGTGGGCCAAAAGTAGGACTTTTTGCTTTCTATTATTTGTTTTTTTTTTGCATATAATATTTACTTTGTACGATATTAATTTTTAGGGTGAAAAATATTATCAGAGATGCATAATTGGGCTCTTAAAAAGGCGTTTTGCACAACTGAACGTTAAGTTGCAGGCTCTATAGCAGTGAAGGGCGCACACATACTCTCACATTTATGCTGGTGTTGACGAAATAACAACAAAGCAACAGCTGAAAGTACATTGTCACAGACCACACAAAGAAGTTTTAGTGTGCATGTGTCAACGTCACACATGAAGCCTTTTTATTCCTATGCACGCGTACATAGCATTTGCAAAAGTGCCCTTCACTGCTCTATAGTCCTGATCTCAGCTTCAATGTTATACTTTAGTTGTTCTATAGTTTGTGGCTTGTTAATACAGACTTTTTCTTTGAGATCGCCTCATAAAAAATAATCAGCGGCAGTTAAATTTGGTGATCGCGATGGCCAACGGAATCTGAATTTCTTGAGATAAGAGTTAGTCTTTGATGGTAGTCAACTGGATGCATGTGTAAATTACGCGATTAATTATATCGAAGTGATAGAGATGCCCATTTGTCCAAAGCGTCTTCGCGTTGATCAAAGTATATTTATTGGAAGTACATGCAAGTCATCAGCTGTTCAGTGGTTTATTTGTCGATAGTGTCAAAATTTGCTTCCATTTAGTGCGCCATGATTTTTTTTTTTTTTTTTTTTTTGTTTTCTTTATGTTTGGCTATTTGACAGCATCAAGAGTTTTTACAGAAACAAAATTAATGTTGTTTTTTTATTTTTGATTTGTTGTAGACTTGCATGTACTTGATCGTGGCAAGTCTGACATTGCACCTTTTTGTCGGAACCGTGCTATTTAACGATTAATTGCAGTTTAGCTGCATGAATTTCTGGTGTTGAAATAAATTAGATATTTAAATACATATAATTTAATGCCCACAGTAGCTCGTTTCTGTATTTCTCGCATCGTAAAATTTCTCACATGAAGTGTGAAACAAAAAATTCTATCTTTTCTCGATTTTTGAGAAAAAACTGTTTCTGTATTTAAATGCAAAAACAGACAACACGGATTTTGTTTTAACTGGAATATTTCCAGTAATTAACTGTCTGTTTTAAGATGATGAATGCAAATGAGCGAGTGAGAAATTATATTGAAAACAAACACATACATATATTCGTTTTTTAATGTATTCACTTGTATTCATTTTTTAAAAATAGGCAGTAAGTGTCAAATGAAAGCGAACCGTCAAAGAAAGAAATAAATATTCTAAAACAAGAGCTGCCAGATTTGACTCTTTATCATAATTTTGAAATTTTTTGTTTCGAAATTAGCAAAGAGCTAATTTTTAGTCTTTTTATATGTTTGGTTACAAACAAGGCAGCCTTAATTTTCATATTTATCCCATTTGTGAAAATTGTACTCGAAATTATTTGCCTCTTCCCAAAAAAATATATTGGCAAAAGTAAAATTTCGAGAGAAAGGTGTTTACTTTTTTCCCCCTGATTATTTTAATAAATTCTTTGTGTTCAAAACATTAAACGATAACCCCATTTACAGTCAATGTAGAGAAAAGTTTGAGTCAAGATAATTTAAATAAATTAAAAGTGCCTTATTCGGCTATGTTGATTCTTATATACCCTTTACCATAACATTAAAATTCGAACCAAAACCTTAATTTCGAGAGGACACTTGCTTGTTTGCCGATTAGGTAAAATAATGGTGTGAATTGGCTCATTTTACACATTTAATACTCCCCTGCGGGAAATTTGTGTCAATTGGTCCTGGTATTTGTGAAAATAGAACTAGTTTAAAAAGAAAGAACTCATGACCAGTAAGGAGAGAAAACAGTCATTTAACTGGCTTATGAAGGACAAAAGTATAGAAAAAGTAATGAATTACAGCACAGCCTTCAGCGGTGGTGTGACACATTTCTTGGGACTTTCTAAAATTTGGTTCTTGAATTTAATTCTAGGACTTGTTTCATTGAAATAACACTACATTCAATATAATGTACATACTACATTGTAGTAACTGACACTAAACACGTTCATTGAGAATATATCTGTGACTGGTCAAATGGTGTCAATTGACCCCCCTCTTATGACAACCCCATGTAAAAGTGATTGGTCTTTTTTATTTAAAGTGTTAAAATTAGAAACGGTCTCTATCAACAAAGACCTATCACGGGACTACTTTGGTGTCAATTCGCTTTCATTAGGGTTCTTATATATTTAACAAGCTTGACTTCTTTTTGATCTTATAAAAATATTTATTTTAAGAACAATTTTGATTTTTAGTTGAACTGTTAATTTTTAATTTTTGATATTCTTTAATTCGGCTCGAGTTCATCAAATTTAATTTTCATTAAATTATTTTTCACTGAGGGAAGGAATTTTACAACCTGGAATTTTTATTAAAATTTATTGATAATTTTTCTTGGCTGAGCTGGGATTTGAACCCGGGTTGATCTTTACATGTTTCAAGAAACACCACTTTCTATCGTCAGAAGATCTTTGTGTTCTACCCACTGCACCACTGCGGTGCCCTTTAGCCAACAGTCAAACATCAATCTTAAACCAGTAGTACTGGTGGTTCGAAATTTGTTGTTATTATCACTTAAATTTCAAATTACATGTTGCCTTCTTTTTCTCTGAAAGAATACGGAAAAACAGAGGAAAAAGGAGGCAACATGTAATTTGAAATTTAAGTGATAATAACAGCAAATTTCGAACCACCAGTACTACTGGTTAAAGATTGATGTTTGACTGTTGGCTAACGGGCACCGCAGTGGTGCAGTGGGTAGAACACAAAGATCTTCTGATGATAGAAATTGGTGTTTCTTGAAACATGTAAAGAACAACCCGGGTTCAAATCCCAGCTCAGCCAAGAAAAATTATCAATAAATTTCAAAAGATTTTGTTATTCGTGCTTAATTCCCAGTTTTTATTATTGATAAAAACACTTGAAATTTATTGTTGATGGGATAAGCTATTTCTATGCATTTCACTGGTTGCTTAGGCCAGATCATCAGGAAACTTCATCCATAAAGGTTTTAGACAAACTAAAGATATTAAACCAAATAAAACTGTTAAACGTATAAGAATTATAGCAACAGTTCTACTTGTAACAATATCAAAGTTTAAACAAAACACATCAACAATAAACAACAGTGGGTTCATCTCATCTTACATTTCCCCACTACAATTAGTTGAAATTCTCTCAACATTAATTGTAGTTGTAAGTAGGTTAAGAAAAACAAAATGAAAAAAAAAACAACAACTTACAAAAGATGTTGTCAATTAAGTGTTTTTTAGGCCGTGCACTGCCTGTTTATTATCAAAAAGTAATTTCAATTTTTGGGAATACAAAATTTTAATTTCAAAAGATTTTGTTATTCGTGCTTAATTCCCAGTTTTTATTATTGATAAAAACACTTGAAATTTATTGTTGATGGGATAAGCTATTCCTATGCATTTCACTGGTTGCTTAGGCCAGATCATCAGAAATATAAATTTAAAAAAATTAAAGTCGAATAATAGACAACTTATATCGTCGTGCCGAAGTTATCTTGCCGTATATCACAAAATATTTTTTTTGGGAAATCGAATCTTAAGGTTCAAATTTTTATACACAAAAATGTACGTGAAAAGAGTCGTCCAATATTTTTTTCAGATATTGTGTTTGAAGTTCTTTATCGATTTATGTAAAAATATCCAAAGTCATGGAAACAAATTTTAAGTTAAAGCCATTGTCAGGTCCGAAAAAATTTTTCAATTTTGTCGTATACGCCACTTTTGTGTGATATAAGTCAAAAAAAGGTATTAAAAACCTACATTCACGTGTTTTACCAATATTGAAAATTAAGTTATAATAATTTTCGAAACGAAAATTTATGCAAGTGACAAATATATGGAGGGCTCAGAGCTGAACCGAACCAAGTCATAAAATATATCACGTATATGTATTTCAAATCTGGTGCGAAAATCACCGCAAAATTTATGTAATGGGGTAAATCAAAAACAGTTTCGTTGCTAAGGTAACGGTAATAAACCCAAGTCAGTGGCTCCAGTAATTAATGGCAATTTACTTACTCAAACTCAATATATTTTCGAATTTAATTTTTTGACTTGGTTCGCTTCAGCTCTGAGCCCTTCATATTAACGTATAGTTACAGTTTTTATATTATCAAATTTCCTTTTGTATGAATAATTTAAAGGTTTATTATAGGTGGTCTAACCATAATGCACAATGTTACGTAACGTAAAATTTTTGTCCAACTTAATTTCACATTTCTTGGTATCAGTGCCAAATTCAACCATGGAGAGGTGCAGCATTGCGCAGCGCCTTAAGATTGCTGAAGCCTTTTACGAAAATGGGCGTTCAAATCAAAAATACATTTTGTACACATCGTATTTTTTTTGGTTAGCACAATCGATCAAATGTGTCCACAATCGGGATAATTGTGCGCAAGTTTTAGCAACCCGAATCTAAAGGATATGTGAAAACGCCTGTGCATGCATGATTGGTGCGGCTTATGGCCAGGCGGCATCATCGGTCCTTAGTTCTTCGAAAATGAGGTATGTCAAGCAGTTACTGTGAATGGTGTTTGCTATTGCGAGCTGATAACGGATTTATTTTTGCCAGAATTTGAGGTTATGTACCTGGATGATAAGTAGTTTCAAAAAAATGTGTCACACGGCCAACGAAGCAATGTCTCTTCTGCACGAGCAATTCAATATCCATGTTAATTGGCCGTCAAGATCATATGATTTGACACCGTTGGCCATCTTTCTATGGTAATATTTAAAATAAAAAGTGTACGTCAATAAGCCAAGAACAATTCAAGGGCTAAAGGATTAGATAATTTAACACATTAAGGACATTGAACCTCAATAATGTCATAGAGCCATTAAATATATAGACCATAGGACAGAGGTATGCTACCGAAGCCGCGACGAGAATTTGGCCGATATACCCTGAATATTTAACCTTTAATTGCCTAACAATAAAATGAATTTAGGCAATATAGCAATAATTCCATCTATAAATAGCCGTTGTATACTACGTCCGAACAATATCTTTACATATAAAACGAAAAATGTTAAAATAACAGTAATATTAATAAGAAAGTCTCTTTTTTGTAACATACCTAATATACTTTGTTCACATACAACAAGATAACGCAAGATTTTTTTAATTGAAAGTTTTCATACGTTTTTTGTCGTATATCCACAAATATGCTACATACGATATTATAACGCATTAAATTTTTCACAAAAGCGGATATACAAAAAAATGGCTTCGTAATATCTCATTTACCATAAGAGATAGAGACATGAGGATTGCGCAGATCGATTGATCTGTTAAATTTACCACAGGAAACGGTCTTATCTCATTTTTTTCGATTTTGTGATATACGACAAGATAACTCCAGAACCACCATATGTATGTATGTATGTATAAAATACCGATTTAATCTGGCAGCACTGAATAAAACCAAAACAACGAAAGGCTAAAAAAATGAAAATGTAACAATTGTGTGTTGTTTATTTTCATAACGTATATATAAATTATTCATTCATCATTTAAACTTTTTCTTTTTTAATTTATTTAAAAAAAATAGTATATTTTCCAATATTGTTACGTTTCTGCCTTTTCAATAACGGTTTCGTTTTATTTCCTTTATAATAAACCTCTTGAGTTCTTTATTGCACTTTAATAAAATTAAATAAACACAACACTGTAATTTACAACACTTAATTATTATTTACACAGCTTTATTTAGAACTTAGACCACGTTTGTTAAACGTAATTTACAGCTTTTATTCACAACTCACTACAATGTTTATAATGCGTAATGCGTTATTGACAAAGTCTGAACTAAGAATGATCTTATGCCATCTCTTGCGATCCTATTTATACTCCAGCCCAGACGTGTAGATGATACTACTAACGTCTAGATGGTTCTAGAAAGTTCGCCTCATAACGGCTATTTTGTTAATTAAACTTACTCATCTATAGTTAGGCCCGTATTACGGTTTACAACTCAACTCAGTTGAGTTGTAATAAATATAACTGGTTGTGATCAGTTGTAATTTTTGTTATGTTTTTGTTCACCGCAATTTAGCAAAGTTGTAAACCATAATACAAAAATTAAGAAATTACAACTCAACTATTTATATGGCTGAATTAATTGAATTATTACCATCATAAACTAAGGCATACTTTTAGGCGTTAATAACGAACACTCTAATATTTACAGTGGGGTTGAAATACAATTTAGCGCAACAATTTTGACATTACATCTATACATTGATTTTAACACTATTAGTGTGCATAACTTATACAATAACAACTTAAACTAATAAAATAATTAACAAATACTAAATAACTAATCAATACAAGATAACAAATAAATTAATCTAATTTTTATCTAAAGTTACTTTCGTAACAATATCTACATTTTGTTTTTCTCGCACGAATTTCGAATGTGACTTATTTTGACAGTTCTTCTGAGTAACTTTTAGCAAAATATCGCTACAGAAACACTTTTTCTTACATCCTTCCAATAATTGGCTGCACAATTATTTAAATAACAGATAATTCTCTCAAAGGAAAGATACAGAAATCAGTATTTTGTTTCATTTGACACTATTTTTGTTGCAATTCACACGTTTCATGCGAACAGTTTTACGATGTCAGAAATACAGTAACGGGCTACTGGAAAAGGGAAATTCTATCGCTTTGGTTCGTTGCTCTGCCGCTAAATTTTGAATGGTTTGCTCAAGGTTCGATCAAAAAAAATTTTATACAATAATAAAAACAATAAATTTATTGAATTTTTACACGTAGGCGTGCTGCTATTTGTGCCACTCTGTATACACATATTTTGGGGTGACTACTAAAAGTCATACATTATCCTTGTATTTATATAAATAACTACAGCAACAAAATTTTTGGAATTCTCCCTGGGGTTCAATTTATAATTTTATTAACCAAGGCCTTTGGAAATGCACAATAGAAATTTGTACTTAACTGTAGAATGGATAACCAAACACTATCACACAAACACATAACAAGGATACCCCTGTACCCCATATGAATTTTTAATAATTTGCAGCCTGCAGAAAAAATATTTAATTTAAAACACGTTATATAAAAATATAATAAAAAATTATTTAATACTTTAATATAAAAACCATTTGGGACCCCGGTTACATGTTTGCGCAGGTATGATCTTTGGTAACTTATAGCTGTAGAGCCATTAAAATCAATTTCATAAATGGTCAATAAAACAATACAAAACGACTTACATTTTCTAAATCCGAAGCTTCAATACTCTATTAGCATTGGTTTGGCAGCTACAAATGTTTAAATCCGCCAGGGTACGCACAGGGTACCCGGTAACGCCTTCTAGGATTATGTATTAGTATTAAATAAAGGAGAGTTGGATATTATTTGATGCTCTTGTTATTGGCCGCTTGTTCATACCATATTTGAATGTGCTTATGTTAAATTTGTGCAGCTCATGAGATACAATTTTTATTTTTTTCTAAGGCACCTTCAGAAGTTATTTCTAAATGGAGTGGAAAATAAAGAAGTTCTTTTTATGTGCATCTTGATTATCCCTAATGGAATTTTCACAACATGAGGCTGTGACATTTTTTGTATCTCTGCTTCAAATATTTAAATGCAGTTGAGTTTCTCTCATGTGTATGCTTGTCAAAACAGGATTAAATACCTGGTTATTATTGATTTATTTTACTTCTTTAAATATACGTTTTTCCTTAACACACCAGAAATAAATTTTGTGCAAATTTTCTTATATGTATTTGCATAAAAACTTGAGCAAAACTGCAAAACTAGGCTGTTTTCGAAAAGCCTCTTTGAATAATAAGTAAAAAGACAAATATGAGCAAAATTTGCTGGTAACAAAAATTGCATGTTGGGCCTTATTTGTGTATAATTGTCTGAACATGTTTGTTTATGACAAGAGGGCTAAAATGTACAACAAAATTAAACTAACATTTATTTTCAACTACCATCGTTGGTTTTTGTTTTCTCCTTGCAGTTTGTAGTTTTTGTATCTGCTGCAATATTTTTATTTTTGAAGTTTGTCTTCAATTAGTTTTTCCTTTTTGTGGATTTTTTTTATTTTTCACAAAATTTTGTTCAATTATGCTTCTAACGGGTTTTCCAATAAGGACTTGACAACTTTTTTTTTTTTAATAAAACGCAAACCATTTGTGATATTTCCAAGACTTTATGATCGACTTGAAATACAATCAAAACATTTATGAATAAAACTCGGCCTCTTTCATATGGCAATCGCGGGCACGTCGGCAGCGGTCGATAAGTTGGACCAAATTTTCGATGACTCGGTCACACATTTCGGCCGTAACGGCCGCTATTTCGCATTCAATGTTGGCTCTTCTTTTAACGTCGTCGGCTTGTTGGCATAGACCAATGATTTGACGAAGCCCCAAAGAAAAAAGTTAAGAGGCGTTAAATCGCATGAACGAGGCGGCCAACAGACTGGTCCATTCCTTGAGATAACACGCTCACCAAACTTAATCTTCAATAATCGATTGACTATGTAACTTTATGTAACGTGTGCTGTGTGGCTTGTGGCACATTCCTGTAGCAACCACATGTCGTCTAAGTTCATGTTTTCCAACTCGGGCTAAAAATAATCGGTAATCATGGCGCGGTAACGATCGCCATTCACGATCGTTATTGTAGACGAACAAATATGGCCCATGACGCCGCCGGCATGCAAACCGCACAAACAGTTATTTTTTGTGGATGAAGTAGTGATTCATGAAGCACCATTAAGCCAAAAATAAGCTTCGTTGCTGAAGATGATTTAGCGATGAAAATCCTCATCTTGGCGCATCTTCTCCAGAGCCCGATCGGAGAACATTAGTCGGGTTAAATGGGCCATCGGCTTCAATTCTTGAGTCAGCTTGATCTTGTATGGGTGTAAACCCAGATCTTAACGTAAAATTCGCCATAAAGTGGTCTTGGCGATGCCCAGTTCTTGAGAACGCCTCGGAATCGACTGATTTGGATCGTTTGCAACGTACGCCTGAACGACAGCGATATTTTCGTCACTTCCACCAAACCTTTCTCTCACTGGCACGCCAGCATTACACAGTGAATATGTAGACTCAAATTTTTGCACTAAACTTGTTATTGCTTGCCTACTAGGGCGAGAATAACTCACGAAAACTTGAGTTAACGCTCTTAAAGATGTGGTCACCGACTCCGAATTTCGGTAGAAATTTTTATAATTTGCATACGTTGTTCGTTCGTGTACTTTACCAAGGTGAAAATGTTGAGTTAACTGAAAAAAAGGAGAGTAACAGTCAGATGATCAGTGAAATAGAGCGTTCACAATTTAAAGTCAAACTTGTCAAGTACTTATTGGAAAACCCGATACTATTATTTATTTATTTCAGTAGCAATTATTTCGTTGTTGTTTTATTTTAACCTAAAAATAGTTATTGCAACAATTTTAAAACGAAAATGGTATAACAAATTTGAGGACATTTTAATTTATTAGTTTTGTGGCAATAAGGAACAAGTGCTGAAAAAGCTTTAAAGGTGATTTTTGAAAATTAAATACTTTTAGACGTTTATCATCTCTTCTCTGCATTAATATTTTTTAAAGTTTTTATGCACAGATCGAATTAAACTTAAGTTCTTACTCCAAGTGTTAGTGCACGCAAAGAAAAAACATGTTTAAATATGGTCACCTCCAACAAAATTATTTTTAAAGAAAAATTTAAACACATTATGTTAAATGCCTCTTACCATGCTATAATTAAAAATTACAATAAATTAAATTTTATTTTATTTCTTCGACCTTTTTTTTATAATAAAAATAAAAAGATTTTTCGAGCTCGAGACCAATCCTTTGTGAACAATAAATATTATTTATTAATTAATTTGTTCCAATATTTCGATATCCATCGGATATCATTATCAAGGCTGCAACAATATAAGAAAACAACAATGTACGAAAAATATTAACAAAGACTGTACTTAAATAATTACAATAATTTGTTCCTAAATTGACAATAATAATTTCCTCTTTTCCAAGAGCAACATGCTATGGTTGAAAACCAACCGTGCAATTATAAATGTTGAACATATTTAAGTTATAATTAATCATTACATGTATGGAGGCAACCATATTTTGGTTGTGGCCTCTTGATGGATGACCAATTTAACCATAATATGTTTGTCAGTGAAAATAATATGTTTAAATTTAACGTAATATGTTTAAATTTTTCTTTAAAAAAAATTTTGTTGGAGGTTATTTTAACATGTTTTTTCTCTGGGTGTGCACATTATAAAAGATAAGCAAAATGTAATTTTGTTATAATTGTTCAAAATAATGCCCTTAGCCATAATTTAGCTTAAGTCAACTTAAGCACAATTTGCTTTTTGCCGCAGATTTAGTTTAGGACTAATATGTATATTCCTATTGTTCCGAAATAAAATGGTTGAACATAATCCTGCCTTGTGATAAACGGCTTGATTTCACCCCAGATATTACTAATTCCGGCCAATTCTACATCGATTTCCCTTCTCCACGTATGCATTGGCCGTCCACTTCTCCGACTTCCTTGCGGGTTCCAGTCCATGGCATTTCTTGTGATGTCGTTCTTTGTTCTTCCTAAAGAGTGGCAAATCGACCGCCATTGACATTTTTTATATTTCTGTGGCCGTTATTTACATTTTTTATATTTCTGTGACCAACAACTGGTTGGACTGACCCCAAAGCCAGTTGTTGGACACCAGTTTAGGCCGGAATATTCGCAATAACATGCGAAGACATTAATTTACAAACACCATGTCCCGCAACCGCAAAGAAGTGTGTACTTGGCATTTGTGTTAAAGATTGTTAATTTTGTGCGCTGAAAGAGTAAACACCAAATCCGAATGGGTCTTAAACGACCAAAAGTTTGTCGCGCTCTCTGTACACACTTGTCAATGTCTTTACTTGACCCGCCATTTTTGGAAGTTATGCTCCCAAGATAACAAAACTGGCTGATATCTTTTACTGGATTATTCCTTATTGTAAATAATTCCTGAGACGTCGCATTAACTCGCAGTGTTTTTCTTTAAATTTTAAGAATTAAAAAAATAACATCTGTATTTATTAATCCATCAATTCCCAAAAATTACTTTTAAAAAATATACAATACTTGAATTGTTTCTCTGAAATGTTGTAAGCTTTTTATAATTTTTGGAAACTAGCAGTCCTTTTGTTCTTGAGCTTGATGCTGTATTTTTTAAGGGATTAAACAGTACCAATGCAATAATGGCAGGTAAAAGAGAGCAAAGTCCATTTTAATAAGAAACGGTAACACAATATGACATGATTTTATTAAAGATATTATCGACATAAAAATATAATATAAAAGTTTTATAAAATATTTGGCCTTAGGTTAATTTTTAATACAGATATAAAAGCAATTGTGATTTTCAACATGTTTTTGCGGTCTCCTGTACAATTTCCAAAATGCGACTTGGTTAAGTTTACCTCCCACCTACAGAAATACAAACAACAAAATTTGTTAAATTTTATTTGGAATAGAAAAAGAAGGAAATAATTTTCTTTAATTTTCTTATAAATAGCAACTACAAGTTTAAAAATTAAACAAGTTTCAACAGCATTTTATATGCAATATACATAAAAAAAATTTTAATATTTGCTATTAAAACAGAGAAAACGTGGTTGATGATATTTTTGTGGAGTTCATTAATAATAAGAAACAACTCAAGTGATTACAAATAAAAAAAGTATAGTTGAGTAAGCCTGATAATGTGAGTTCCTACACCCTTTGTGAGCATTGAAAAATAATAGTCGATAGTGGATCCTATTTGGTACCAATAGGATATAAAACTTTGTTAATACAATGTTTAGATTAATATAAGAGTTATTTGGGCCGACCTTTATTTGTGTACCAACAATTATCTTCACGAAATTTATGAATTAGGCCCTTTATCGCACAAAACCCTAAACATATTTTTCAAGTTTTAAGGCCGGTTTTATCTAGAAACAAACATCTTTACGAAACTTATTTGCTGAAAAATTCATTTAACAATGTTCCAAACAGAGAATAGAGAAAAATCCTGTTGAAAAAGTTTGCCGTAGAAACAACAACAACACTGCAAAAGTAGATACAAAGCAATAAGCTTGTTTTGTGTAGAAACAACAGCAGTAGTACGAGAAGAAAAACATACATTATTTTCATGTTTTAAAAGTAAAATAGATTAAAAGTAAAAAATCTTTTTAAAAAACAAGCTTTTATTTGAATGCGCTAAAAAGAAAAAAAAAAAATAATTTTTTGCTTTAAAACTTTGACTATCAACTTATAACGTCATTACACAATTTATATGATATAAAGCTTGTCGCGAGATTTAAGTACTTGTATTGACATAGTTTGAAAATTAACATACTTTAAATCAAGTTATTAATTAACTTGCTTTTCTGCACAAGTAAATCTCGCAATAAGCTTTTATATCATATATGTATGTAAACTGTGTAATGACGTTATAAGTTGATAGAAAAAGTTTTAAAGCAAAAAATTATATTTTTTCTTTTTAGCGCAGTCAAATAAAAGCTTGTTTTTTAAAAAGGTTTTTTACTTTTAATTTATTTTTTACTTTTTAGCGCATTTAAATAATAGCTACTGGTTTAAATCCGGTTCGAAGGACCAATTTTAATACGGGTTAGACAGGGTAAGATAGTGTGGGTTTTAGAATATGTACACGCATATAAATATATATATTTATTTAGGCAAGGGTCAACAAACCTTTCTTTAATTTTTAAGGGGAAGCGCAATTTATATGTATAGTTATGTATTTCTTGGGTAAATAAAAACACTGACTTTTAGGTTAAGTTAACTGAGTATATGTGTTTATTTTATATTTTCTTGTTAAATTAACTCTTCTTTCTCTTCTTCTTAGTTTTAGATTTTACACACTTAAATTAGCTTCACTGAGGTTTTGATTGCATATGTTTTAAATTCAATATTCATTAAGATTTGTGGGGGGTTTAAGTTTAGGTTTTTACAAATTTTAAATATTTTTAATAAATTTCAAGTATATAAGTACAAGAATATAAATTTGTATTTTATTTGAACGGTTTTGGACTTTTTCTGTTGCGCGCAATTGTTTCCTTCTCAAGATAGACCTTTCGAATGGAGTGAATATTGATTGCAGTTGAGGTGAAAGTTTAGATTGACATCTGGGATTGGACTTTTGAGTTGTTCACTGAGGTGAACAACTACTTTTTAAAAAAGAATTTTAAATTTAAAATTTTTTAAACTCGCATTCGCATTCCCAGCAAGCATTAAAAACTTAGTCAGCCATATTGTATCTAGAGTGACGTCAATTTATTTTTCGAGTTATTCTTAGCAAGCCCTTTCATTTGGTACCCATTTTGTAGAAGCGCATTAAAAATAACTAGTCCGCCATGTTATGCGTGGCTGTAATATTGGATTTAGAATGATGTCACACAGTTTACCATTTCAGCTCAATCGGTTGAAGATAACTGCTTCAAAATTGAATTGCAAGATTTCACCCGAACAAACAGACATACATTGTAAGTAATATAAAAGCTTTTAATAAGAATCATTCCCGTATTCTATTTGTTCAAATTATTTGGTTAAATTCATAAAGTTTTTAAATTATAATAATTACAAAAAGCATATCAGGCAGTCTGCTGGTGTCTTATGATTGTAAGTTCCTCTGTACAACAAATGTGAAACAAACACATGTATAAATAGGTAAGTAAATAATAATATTCTCTATCGTTCTCTCTGGTTCTCAGCGGTAAGTGTTTTAGGTAAGAATCAAAATCTCACTATCGGGTTATTTCATGTACGAATTTTGGATTTAAATACACAATTTTTTAATTAAGTACAGTTTTGAGATTATTTTTAACTCACTTTTACTTAAGTCAACCGCGTTTTCGGATTAAATTAAATACGAGGCACTTAAATATAGCCTACTTGAATCAAGCATTGTACATTACCGTACTATTGACACCGCATCGGCTTGATTTGATTTTATTTTCTTCGGGATAAATACAGAGTTAAACATTTTTTAAGAATTTTTCCTTTAAACAAATAAAGTTGTAGCGCAGTGTTTCTTGAATCGTAAAATTTCGAAATTTGACCAAGGCATTAACTATAATGTCTCCTGGTAAATGGAACAAAATTACCTAATATACGGACTATGAATAGGTAAGGTAGAAATGGCAGTCAGCATCCATCTGACACACCTAGACCCAATGAGCCATTCCGATACCATGGAGCCAGACTTCTTATGAAGTTTAAAATTATGTCCAGATCCCAGATGCTGTACATATGTGTCCAGTGACACCAGATAGCAAAAGCAAAACTTCTCTCTTGGTCATCGATAGTAGACCCATGGTTTGCCCGTCATTCATCTTTCATTAGCAATATCGATAGCCGATCTTCTAAGTTAGAATTTGCAGGAGAGCAGAAGCACCCCAAAGCATTCCAGATCCAGTAACACCCGTAAGCCAACAATGTTATCTGTCCGAATGTTCACCTGTATCCAGTGCCTTGGGGCCCATATTATCCTGATGTCAAACTGCTCTGCCATTTCGTTTAGAGATAAGCGGCGCAGCAAAGGGCTGCACTTGTTCACTGTGAGAAGGAATCCAATGAATCTCAGGGAAAAGTAATCCGCGGCAGTCGACGGCGCAGCAGATATTCTGAGCCAATCTACAGCTTCCTTGATTGCAAGTATCTCCGCCTGGAAAACGCTAGAGTAATCCAGAAGTCTTCGCCATAAATTAAGGTTGACCTCTCTTGAGTGTACTCCAAAGCCACTCGTTCTTGTGACTTAGAGCCATGCATGTAAAAGTTCATGCTTGTTCTCCTGAACGAACTAAACGAATTTAATGCGATCGGTATGCCCTTCTTTCATCTACGATGGTGTAGGGTAATAGAACGAAGAATCAGCATTTATATAATTTCGAGTTTAAACTGAAGGAATAAATGAAACAATTAAAGAAAATTCTTGTTTACCACGACCACAAAAAAGAAACAACCATATTTCGTTTTGTGGTATTTAACCACAATCGTTTTGTTTGATATAAAACGACATTGAGATAAACTTTCTGCTGCATACAAATGAACTTTAATGCGAGTTTACTTTATGCGTCCCACATAGCATAGTCTGTATCTGTATCAGCTTAAGTGAAAGTGCATTTATTCTTATGAAGGAAAGTTTACACAGCAGACGTGCTATTTGACTTCCTTAAAAAGGCAAAATACAATGGAATTTTAAATGCGAGTTGTTACACAAGAATGTACACTTCATAAACACATTTGTGATCATATCTTTTTATGAGTTTTTGTTTTTAAAGTGGACAATACTAAGAATCATATATTTAAATTTTAATTTAATGTAAAAATACGGACGCTAAAATGTCAAGAAAATTTTTTTAACACATCTTTAATATTCAACATTTTTTTTATTATTTCGAATTTATTCTATGAGCTAAATTTCAGTTATGTATTTTATAAAGCTTTTTTGTAATAGTTCTATTCCTTCAATTTTTTTGAATGTTGTTAAGCTTAAAATACCGAATGAAATTAAATTTTTAGTTGGAGAAAGTCTTTTGATGAGAATCGGTACATATTTCACATACGCTTCATACAAACTTCTTTTCGAAACAGAGTCTAGTTATTTTAGTAAACCTATCCCTCGATTTACACGATAGATGCGTTAATGAAAAAGACCACAATACGAATAAATTTAACATGCTTTTGCAAGTTGTTTTTGTTTTCATTTTGTTTTTTCTTATCCTACTTACAACTAGAATTAATGTTGGCAGAATTTCAATCAATTGTAGTCGGGAATGTAAGAAAAGATAAACTCACTTTTTATTTTTGATGTTTTTGTTTAAACTTTGATATTATTACAAGTACAACTGTTGCTTATAATTCTTATACGTTTAACAGTTTTATTTGGTTTAATATCTTTAGTTTTTCTAAAATCTATATGGATGAAGTTTCCTGATGATCTGGCTTAAGCAACCAGTGAAATGCGCATAGGAATAGCTTATCCCATCAACAATAAATTTCAGTGTTCTTATCAAGAATAAAAATTGGGAATAAAGCACGAATAACAAAATCTTTTCAATTTTCTTAACAAAATTAATTTATTTTAAAGTAAATTAAATTCAATTCGTCCGCATTTAAGACTTGATCAGTTTGAATTAATTGGCAGCAAAATTTTCAGCAAATTTTTTGGGATTATTTTTTAACATCTACTTATATCATCTTTTTCATTTTAGATTATGTGAGGAATATATGTGACGCGCAAAATAGAAAGGGTTTTGTTCAGGAGAGCCATTTTATACGTGTAGCTTTGGTGTACCATCACTGAGCGTGTTGGTATTGGTCTCATTTGAAAGCGACACATCTCAACCTTGAAAACGCGCGAAGGTCGTACCTTTCTCTTGTTTTGTGTATTTGATTTTTACTGTTCCTTTACCTTACTGGTCCCTTTCTTTATGCGCTGTCACATATGCTTTAATTTTTCTAACCAACCGTTCATTGCCGAATTTTTTTTTTTTTTTTTTTTTTGGTCAAAATTTTTTATAATTCCTCAAAGCCGTACTTGTAATAGCACTAATATCAATTGTTACTCGCTTATAATTTTAAAATTGTGTGGGATATATTTACTGAAAAAAATAAACTAATTTTTGTTAAAAATACTAAAAATAAAAAATTGTGTTAATTAAGATAATTTTCACATGCTTTTCACCAAAATATTCCATGCCAATCTTATTCTGTTTACCAAAATTGATTTAACTTTATGTGCTCGGGACTGTAAGCTTACGTCGGCGGTCGGAAGGAAGTCCACATATGTAGCAAATATGTATTTGTATGAAAAAGCATGTCCACATATGAAAAAAAGAACTAGTAAGTAGAGTTTTATGCATATTTTTGTGGCTTGGTGCTAAAGGGCCAAAGTCAATATTTTGCTGTTTTGAGTTAATCGTTTCATTATGTGCATGGTGGAATAAGCAGGTGGCATCGTTACGGCAACAAATACAACATTACAACAAAAATGGAAATTATAGTACCGTTTACGTCAAAAAATACTTTAAACAAAAATCAAGAGTGCCGCTGAACGGGATGAAATAAATGAATTTTTAGCCAATCATCATATATATTATTTCTAAAACACTTTTTTTGTCGGTTGCAAATATCTCCCATACCACCGCATTTAATTTAATGAATGATATCTCATTTTAAAGCTTATTTCTAACACTAATGACGAAAAATAATTAGAAATTGAAAAATTAATATTTTCATTGATAAAAATTACGGTGCGAAATAGTCGCACGGGTCATCTAGTATATGTTATTTCTTAAGCACTTTATTTTGTCGGTTGCAAATATCTCCCATACCACCGCATCAAATTTAATGAATGATATCTCATTTTAAAGCTTATTTCTAACACTAATGACGAAAAATGGTTAGAAATTGAAAAATTGATATTTTCATTGATAAAAATTATATTTAAAAATGTATTGAAGTTACTAAAATTTCTATTAATTATTTTCATTTTGTGTTACTAAAATGACAACTAACGGTGCGAAATATTCGCAGGGGTCATCTAGTTTTTATTTAATTATGGTCAATATCTTATTTATTTTAATTTAAAATAATTCAAAAACTTTAATAAAATAGAATTATCACAGCACAAAACGTGGACTTTTTGTAAACATTAACAAAACTTTGACATAAACCTAGACAAACAATGTGAACAAGTTAGTTGGGATTTCTGGGGGTTAGATAGTTGGCTTATTAGAGTTTAGTGGACGCAGAGTCAGCTATGCCTATAAAGGTATAAGTACAAGCCAACTAGTTAGGTTGTTCCCGTTTACTTGTTATACGTCGCCAGGAGAAATTATAAAGGAATTAGAGTTTGGTTAATTTTTTGGGGTTAGAAAAAATAAAAGAGTTAGGGTTAGATTCAGTATAATTACAAATTCAGTTTTATTGATGATGCTCACCGTTGGCTAGCTTCCAGACAAGTGCCATCTTTTTAATTTTAACAATTTCAAGTTAGTTACGTTAACAATTGTGTGTATAGCAAGATTCCAGTATAACATTTTAAAGTTTAATTCACAATAATAGAAACTTAATCGTTACATGATATTAACATTAAGGAGCAAATTCAATATTCTGTTAATATAATCCGTTAAAATATGTAATTTCAAAGTAAAAGGAAATTTGGTGTTTAAAATTTTGATTTTAAACACAATGCATGAGCAAAAAATCGTCATCTGGCGTAGTGCTGCCACCTGTTTATTTCACCATGCATTATGTGTAATATTTTACTCTCTTTTATTTTTCTGTATCAGCTAATGTCTAATAAACCTCATTAAACTGTTAAACCTAGACATTGGCTGATACAGAAAAATAAAAGAGAGTCAAATAATACACATAATGAAACGATTAACTCAAAACAGCAAAGTATGGACATTGGCCCATTATAGCACCAGGCCACAGATTTATAAATCTAATAAAGTCAAATATGCATACCAGTGATGCCAGGAGAAATTTAAAAAAATCCCTACGTGTCTAAAAAAATTAATTTTTTCCATACAACTAAAAACAATTTCCCTACACTTTTCCCTACGTTATAAATTTATTGTTTTTAGCAACATATTTTGTTAAAATTTTGTAAACATTATAATAAAAGAAATTATTAACAACAAGAAAAAAAAAGAAAATAAATAAGTAAATAAGTGTGACAAATTTAAATTTAGGCAGAAACACCTCTATATATCCTTTAATCTAGAGGCAAAACATAGTAAAATTTCGTAATCGATTTTTTATTTCCTCATCTTATTCCTATTTAAAGAACTTAACATTTTTCAAGAATACTTATTTCAAATAGTTTTTTTTTTTTAATCACTGCCTATTTCCGATATGCAAAATAATTCTTTCTTTCGTACATTTCCCTTTGAAATAAAAACAAATTCGAATTTCTTTCGCACATCGGAAATAGTCTATAAGTATCTAATAATTTTAAGCAAACGGGGGGTACCACATAAAAGTGAAGGTTCTGTAGAATTTAAAAAAATAAAAAACTTTAAGAAAATATCCTTTTAAAAATATAACCTTCCAAATCCTTAAAAGTTTCCATTAAAAATTTTTTAAAAATTCGAAATTGTACATTTTTAATTCTTTTAGATTAAAGTTTTTATTACATATTCCCTTTTAATATTCGCATACATTTGAGCAAATGTGAGTGCGAATGCAAAAAGCAAAAATAAGAGAAGAGTTTGCAAAGGCGAACCCTAATATTGGCTTTGGCAATTGTTGAAGATTGCCATGCTGTAAGAATAAAATTTAAAAAAAAATAGTACATTTGTACTTAAATGCTATTGTATATGAACAATTTGAACTTATAAATTAAAATAAAACGAATATTAACGTATTTTTACACAATATAGTGAAAATAAGATAATATTTTGAAAATTCCCTCATTCGCCTTAAAACTAAAAATCTGTAATTTTTTCCCTTCGCTTGAAATTTTCCGAAAAATCCCAACAAAAAGGGATAATTACCTACTGTTGGCATCACTGATGCATACACAAACGTGAACAAGAAAGCAAAAGGTAAAGAAAATACTAAATTATATGTTTGACATGCCGCATTCAAAAAAAAATTTAAGTTAAGTAAGAGAGAGATGTGAATTTCCATACATTTTATATGGTGTCTACATTTGTAGACTACCGGCCAGTTAACGTGTTAGTGGCGAAAACTGCTTAGAATTGATTTTTAGGAAGCTACTGAAAATTTCAGACCCTGCTGTTGTGGAAATTAATTTTTTATTCAACTTTTTCTGCAAAAAAATGCTACAAATGAAGCACAGCCGCGAATAACGTTTTAAGTTACAAAATAATAATTTTTCAGGAGAGCAAAAAAACGTTTTTTGACAGGCAGCATTATTTGTTTTAATTTTTTTTTTCTATTATTAAAAATAATGATAATAAAAACTTTAATGCAAAAGGCTTTTAAAACATTATTCCGCATTGCAACCTATTTCGATTTCATCGTTTTGTTAGTAACTTGCAATGTTCTTCCACTGGCTGACACTTTGTACGCCATTTTGAAGTTGATTTCATGTTTAAACTGTGTAAGAGAGTAAGGCCAACGGTTATCTGCAAAAAAAAACAGTTTTTGTAAAATGCGGCGTTTACAACGTTATTCGCGGCTGTGCTTCAAATGTAGACTATCGAGCACATAAAGGTTAAATCGGTCTTTTATTGACCACAGCTCAAACACAAATGCCAGCCCAGAAAAAGTTGTTAAACGATAACTTTATTAATCGCAACAACATGGCAATTTTGTAATTTCCTTAAATCAAATAAATCTCATTTTAATTTTGTTATCTAGAGAATATTCGGGACAAGAAACTTTATATGAATCTTATCCATGTACGATAATGAAATATTTTAGGGGTTTGTTAGAGCTGACGAATCTCAAATATGGTACACTCTCTTAAATGTACCTGTACATACTGTGGTGTAAGGGGTCATTTAGTCGGACTCGTTTATTTATTTATGGCTTTATATCAGTTGTTCCCAAAAAAAGGTTAACTCAGTTTATTCTCTTATTTATACACATACATTTTCAGACATTTTAGCAATAAATACCTTAAAATATTTAAATTTTTAAAGAATCCAAATGAATTTATTAAAGAGTGTCTTTTTACACAAACTCTCACGTACTTCTGTTCATGTAAGGGAAAGTTTTTTAGTTCTGTTGCAAGATTTTTTTATTTTTGTATGAAAAGCCACACTCTCAATATAAATTACAGTAACGGACTGCAGCTTATTATGGAAGTATTCTGTTCAGTTATTTTTCAATAAATAAACATTTAAAATTCCAAACAAATTTATTTTTAACTGATTCTAACGTTGATTAAGTTAAAGTATTCTGTATGTAAAATTAAATTATGGACTCTCCAAATACATGGTAGACATATTAAAACACTTGAAGGAAAATTCGAAATATAACATTAATTATGCTGCAGACTTTAATTCAAGAATAAATAACACTTACATCGCCGATGACGAAGTTCTTATTTCATTTGACGTGGTTTCATTATTTCCAAGCATTCCAATTAATTTAGAATCTGAATTCGCTTTCTTTTAAGTTAAATAACGACGATCCAGAGGCTTGTTTAAAAATTTTAATTCTTTATACATTTTTTTCATGTAAATATACCTAGGTGGGTACTCCCGTACCCGGGTATTAGCACAAGGGTTAAATATGAATTGATATTTAAGTAGAATTGGTGAAATGGATTGAAATGGTGCACAATTTATAAATTTTTTCACAATTAAGAGCAAAAACAAAACTCATAGAAATTCAAAACCCAGCTAGCACAGCCGTTTTGTTAGATGATTGTGTTTAATATACAAAAAAATAGTCTTCTGATGATGATTTGACGAGTAACAATAACAAAAACATATACTCTTCATAAATATACTCTTCGCGTTCTGGTTGTTTGTTTAATATCATTTTTTTTTTTTTGTTAGGACCTGCACTCAGAGTTTCGGATACCAGATCCCTAATTTAATCAGAACACACCCCATTGTAGTAACGATAAAATAGCAAAATACAATCCACATCGCGACGGTGCTCAAAAGAGTCAATAGAATTGGAACTTCTTCTGTCATCGCGGTCGAGAAATTCTAAAATAGACTTTTAAGCACCGGCCCCCACATGATAGTTTTATTCCACTCGCTATCGGATATAGGTGGTATAAATAGAAAGTAGATCAGACATCACATTGTATCTTCTGTTCGCTTGACGCTTTTATTTAGGTAGCTCAGTTATACGGCTAAACATGTTTTTTTAAAGATTCGTTCGATAATTTTTTCACACAACTCAACCGATTCCGTCTACGATAACTATAAAAGTCTTTCGCTGTATTATGGAGCT
This sequence comes from Pollenia angustigena, assembly GCA_930367215.1. Classification (NCBI taxonomy): domain Eukaryota; kingdom Metazoa; phylum Arthropoda; class Insecta; order Diptera; family Polleniidae; genus Pollenia; species Pollenia angustigena. The sequence continues at coordinate 237,906,664 of OV884059.1, forward strand.
AAATCATAGAGGAATCAGCTTGTGTAACAGTTTCCCCCTGCCAGGAATCTTCTACGACTACGTTGACGATCTTCATGAGATTCCCAGTAGACTCTTGCACGATTGCAAGCTGGGAACTTGAATCTATTGCTTAAAAGTTTTAAGCTGTTGTAACGGTCGCCGGAGTCTTACCCCTTCAGAGATCTACTACCTTCTTATACCAGCCGTGCTCAGGGAAAATGGGGGTGTTCTTTTCTCTTTATAGGTCGACCCAAACCAGTTACAAAATAAATTAAATAAAGGTAGTATATAACTATTTAAGTTGGGATCGAATTTTAACCAAAAGCAAAAAAAAAATAAGCAAAACAAAAAAACTTATAAACTTGTGAAATGGATTTCTTAGAGAAGACTGATGTTATGTGTCCTCCCTTTCTTTACCCACCCTTGCCATGCTATCTATTTATATTCTAATGATAGCCCAAAATGCATCTAACCTCAACTTTTCGTGGACTTTTAATGGAATTAAGCACTCATTATTACCGGTTTAAATCAGCCATAATAACAAATATATTTATTAAACAAAACAAGTATCCATAATTTGGAATGAAAAGTAAAAAAAAAACAACAAAACAAATGTAAAATTCTTAAACCAACAAATTGAAATTTAAATTGTTTATAATAACACAATAATAAACTAATGTATATTTTAAAAATAACTAATTTTTTAAAATTTCATTGTATTTAAATTATTAATTTTAAGTTTATATGAATGTTGTTTCAAGTTTATTGTTAATTTTTTTTTCTCTTTTTCTATGCAAAATTATTTTTATTATTTTTTTCCCCTTTTAATAAGAAAAAAATGATTTTTCATTGACTCACCCTTACAAATCTATCGATGACATCAGCGCTGTTGTCTCGAAGCCTTTGATGAAGTTTGGTAGTTTAAGTAGGGTATTTAAAGTTTATATTAACAAAAGAAAAAAAAACCTTTGTATATGAGTTGTATGTAGGGTGTCAATCATGTGTAGATTTTTGTATATAAGAAGTTAAGTATTATGTTGTATGATTGTCAGTGTGATATAGGGTAAGTGTGTACTAAAATTTCAATCTAATATTAAGTTTTACATTTTTCTCGTTAATAAGTTAAAACCTATTGACGTTATTTAGTCCAAATTAAGTTTACGACATAAGATTACGTTATTTGTTAAAAATTAAATTTACGTTAATTATTAAAGAGTTTGGTTTAAAAAAAGAAAAACTAGAATAAACAAGCAAAAATTAGTTTTTCCAGATTTAACAATATAAGCTGCAACTTCGTAGCAGTTTGTTATGTAAGTAACGAATAATTTGTTTAAATATTAAAATTAACACGCAATATGCGTGTTGTAGGGTATTTCAACTATGTTATTGACGCCGAATTAACCAACTAGACTGTATGACCCATACGGGGTACAAACACCCAAAACTACACTTTCCAAAATGAACAATTAATTCTTTTTTTCCAAGGATAACAAGAATTATTCAGATAGGTGTCCCGTGTTCTTCACTTTACTTTTGTTTTTATTTCCTCTTTCCCCGCTTAGCTTCCACTCTAGTCAATCAAAACAAAGATACATAAAAAAAAAATTTAAAACCCAAATTGCAAACGCAAAGCTCAAATATTTACCTTCCAAGTGATTATTTAAGATAAAAATTACCAATTAGATTTCCTTGTAATTAAATCTTTAATAATGCACTTGGACGTTTAAATTATAACAAAAAAAAAAATTGTCTGTACCAAATGAATTTTTTTTTCCTTGCGTATACCAAAATTACAAACGTAAATTAAAAATTTTCTAACATAAAATTCTAAGGAAAAAAAAAACTAAATTATTGAAAATTTTCAATCGAATAATATTGTATTCAATCAGGTATGTAAAAGCAAAGTAGATATAATTACTTCATATGAGACCTCACACTGTTCTCTCAATAAATTGTAAATAAAATCAAAAGTTATTCACCAATTTCAATAAAAAAGAGCTCAATTTCTTTGGAATACATTTAGCTACATGTTGCTGGAGAGCAAACTGGTTCGTATTTGTATTTTTTTTTTCTAAATTCCTCAAAACAAAAAACTTAAAATTTGTAATACATTTTCTATCTTTTTGGGTCAAACTGTAATGATATTTCTGAAATGTCTGAGCAAATTTAGAAACGATATTTGTACGACCTTAACACACAACTTTCATTTCTAACAAATAAAAAATATTATCGAAATTTGTAAACCTGGTAATCGAAAGTTACTATTTCATTATATAATGGGTCCGCCATCTTACGTTTTTTTTTCGACTAGTGCTTATTTGGTGAATGGTAACACTTAGCTTATGTCTGATTTGACAGATAATTAGTTTTATCCTTCCGCTGAACGAATATGGTTGCGTATACGCTTAAACAACGCTGGGACATATTGCGACATAACTTTGAAGATCATGGTAATGTTTTTGCCAAAAAAATCATCTTTTCAGATGAAGCTCATTTTGATCTTGGCGGTTATTTAACAGAGAACAGCTTTCTGCGATTGCAAAAAAATCGCAGTAAATGAACACCAACAAATACACTCGCTTGCGGTCATACACTCAAACATGCGCAACCGCAAACATTCGCTGCTGGTTTGCAGTCATTCAAATATTGCACATCGTGCTTTGTTATTTATTCCATCGTTTAGCTTCGTTTGTCAATTAAGATGTTTGTGTGTTTGGTCCAACAATGATTGTGCAAAGAAAAAAAAATACAAGCAAAAAAGCCAGAAATAAAGCAAATATTACTCATGTAGACATTCAGCAGTTACTATGTACATAGTACAATAAAAAAAAAATTGAAATGAAACTAAACGCACATATGCAAGTACATACAAACAATTTCCATAGAAACAGAAGACTTTTTTTATCATCTTAAAAAGTACAGTTGTTCTGTATGTACAATGTATTCTTGTTTTTGTTGTTAATTTTAACAAAGCGTCTCATCGAGGGGTTTATTGTTTTTATTGTTGTTAATGTTAACAAAGCGTCTCATCGAGTAGGCAATGACTACTTGAATGCAAAAGTATAAGAACGTGTGCCTTTTGACTTTACACAAATAAGTTATATTGCGTGCGCAACAAAAATGCAAACAAAGCACTTTCAATAAAAAACGCACACATGCAAAAATCAAATATGTACGAAACGATGGTCTGTGTTCATACCGCTCATGTCTTATTGACATGATTGCTACTTTATAGGCGAGAGGGACGAGGGAAAAAGAAACGAGTACACAGATGCATGTACTGTCGACAACATGACATGAATCATTTGAACGCCAATTCACGTTCAAAGAAGAAAGGGGAAGAATATTGTCAATAAGACATGAGCCTACATTGAAAAGCCGATGCACCCAAAACGAGTCACTGTTTGGTGCGGATTTTGGTTCAGAGGCATAATTCGGCCATTTTTCTTCAAAAATGAGCAAGGTGTGGCCGTTACAGTCAATGGTGATCGTTATCGGGCCATGTTGAACGAATTTTGGTCACAAAAATTGAAGAGGAGGATATTGGCAACATTTGGTTTCAACAGGACGGCGCTACGTGCCACACAAGTGAAGCTACACTCCATGTTTTGCGCTGGACCGATCGTGTAGGCTACTGCATGGCCAGCTGAGGCAGCCATTTGAATGAAATATTTTCCATTATTAACCGGAAGGATTGTACTTTCAAATAAAAAAAGAAATTTGAGAAAATATTCAGTAGTTTTTTTTATTGCATTTTCAAAAAAAAAAAAGTTATTTGGCGGACCCGTTATAATTAATCTAAATCTTAAAAAAATATATTCTGTCTGCCTTATTTGTATAAAATAAAACCGGCTTATTAAGGGTTTATTAAACAAATTTTTATATAAAATCTGTTTCATAAAGCTTTAATAAACCTTCAGGCAACATTTCCTTGATTATTACATATTTATACTTCTGTGACTTGCGTATTTTTAATTTGTTTGTGCATATTAAAACTTACCCTGTTTATTAAATAAAAATTGTAAATTAATTTCAGAATATTATTGTACTTTATAATGAGTTGTGCTACTTATATTAATGGGAAATTACTTCGCAAAAAGTCCTGCTGGCACATTTTAATTATGACTTATTAGATTGTCAGACAGCCAACCAATAAAAGATCACCCAAATAAAAAAAAAGGAAAACAGACAAAAAAAATCCGGCACGTTTTCCGTTATGTAATAAAAAAATAGATAATTTTTACATTAAGAATAAAATAAATATTAATTAGGCTGTAGTTAAACCCTTTCGCTACCGGAGATGATTAGTTAGTTTCAAGCTTTTATAGTGGACTATTTTTACAAGGATATGCATATTAAACTAATATTTATCTTTTTAATCCAAATTTTTAATATTTTTAATTAGGCTTAAGTTCATGAAATTTAATTTTTTCATTAAATTATTTTTATGAAGAAAGGAATTTTACAACATGAACATTAATTAAAATTGTTATTGATAATCTTTCATTCTTGACGTGGCTGGGGCTCGAACCCCGGCCGGCAGGTTACCATGACATGTTTCGATTGCAACCACTCAATCTCCTCAGATGGACTTGCCGTCTTACACTCTTTTTTTTGTAAGCCCGTACCCAGAGAAGAGACTTGGGGTGGAACATATATGTCCCATCAGGATTCTGGCATGGGCACATTAGTGGTTAACATATAGAAAAAGGGTAAACAAAATCAAAAAATTGTTTATATAGATCCACGAATTTACAGCTGACATCATCAATCTATAAAAACTTTATTCCACCATTTTTGTGATTTACGGTCTAGTTCATACATTTTGGATAACTGTTAAAAAAAACTCCGCCAAACAACACGTGTTATGATAACAAGCAAGACTTTTTCTAATATTTGTACTTAAACGTCGAAATAGCTAAATGGGACAGTTTTGAATCATTTAAAGTGAAAAACTTTAATACTAGGACTCTGGGAACATTCAGTGGGATACATACGTCCCAATAGGTGCGAAAGGTTTAATGAAAACATTTGCGTTTTTACAAAAAGCCATCGCAATTTTCTAAGGTTAAACTTGTGCGAGACAACAGAGTTTCTTGGAAATTAAAATTAAAAGCAGATAACGGTTAAAAAACTCAGCAAATGAAGCACAGCCGCGAATAACGTTGTAAACGCCACATTTTGCAAAAACTGTTTTTTTGCATATAACCGTTGACCTTACTCTCTTACACAGTTTAAACATCAAATCAACCAAAACTATGCACCATAACGCCTTCAAAATGGCGTACAAAGTGTCAGCCAGTGGAAGAACATTGCAAGTTACTAACAAAATGATGAAACCGAAATGGTTTTGCAGTGCGGAATAATGTTTTAAAAGCCTTTTGCATTAAAGTTTTTATTATCATTATTTTTAATAATAGAAAAATAAATTTTTTAAAACAAATAATGCTGCCTGTCAGAAAACGTTTTTTTGCTCTCCTGAAAAATTATTATTTTGTAACTTAAAACGTTATTCGCGGCTGTGCTTCAAATGTTTGAAAGGATTTAAGAGAATGGTTTAGTTAGCAATAAAAATAAAACATTTTTAAGTTTATTATCAAAGTTATTTACGGGAATACAATATTTATTATTAAGATTTTTGTATGACGTGCTAAATTCCCAATTTTTTATATTTGATAAATACACTGAAATTTATTGTCGAGGGAAAGCTAGCTTCTATGCGCATTTCACTGGTTGCTTAGGCCAGATCATCAGGAAACCTTTTCCAAAGATTTTAGAAAAGCTAAAAATATTATACAAATAAAACCCTAAAGCGAATAAGAATTTCAAACACTCAAAGTCTTACTTGTAACAATATCAAAGCTTAAACCATTAAATTTAACCCATTACTGGCGCTGCCATAACAAGCAGGAATTTCTTGAATCCCTTGCAGGGAGTGGATGCGTTCTGATTTGTATGTAGTTTTCCTTATATAGACTGAAAAAAAATCGACCGAAAACAATCAAAAGAATAAAAAGAAATTTATGTTATTTCTTGTAAAAAAGGAAAATATTGCTTTAGGCTTAAGTTTTGGAGATCTTTTTAGTACTTTAGTATTTTTTAGTAAATATATGTATTGTTGCAGGTAAATTAAGTACAGTACTTCGTATACGGAAAAAAATATCTCAAGAAAATTTTTAACAACACATTCTGTTAAAAATAAAATTTTAGTTCAACAAACTCTTTACTTTATTCAATTGGAGGCCACACGATCAAGTTATGCCTTTCAATTCCTTTCAATTTGCAATACACTCTCATTTATTTACTAACGCACTCACACTTTTTAAATCGACCACGAGATTGCTTTCAATTTACCTTTCGACTTGTTCGGAAATTTTACTTTCAATTTAACAGCTGATTACAAGTTTGTCTTTATAAATTGTTTTCTTGATGCTTACAAATTAAATGGGGCCTACGCTTTAAATTTACGTAAGTTCTGACGAGCAGTATATGTAAAAGACTATCAGGAAAAACTGGATCGTGTGGCTGCAGGGCCAATGAAAAAATTTATCAAAAATACACTTTGCAAAAAAGCACTCAATAACACATATTTAATAATGAAATAATTAAATATTTCTTCATACTCAATAAAAAAAAGTATTTGAATCAAAGTTATGACATTATTTTTACAACTCTTGTCCATTTTTTAATAGTTTTGATATTTGATATCGTTCCAAATAAGACTTGAGTGCTTGTAATTCTTATTCACTTTACAGTTTTATTTGTATAATATCCCTAGAGGGAAGCGAACTGACACCAAAGTAGTCCCGTGATAGGTCTTTGGTGGTAGAGACCGGTTCTAGTTAGAACACTTTCTATGAATAAGACCCATCACTTTTACATGGGGTTGTCATTGTAGGGGGTCAATTGACACCATTTGACCAGTCACAAATCTATTCGCAATGGACGTGTTTAGTGACAGTCACTAAAATTTAGTATTAATTCAATACGATGTAGTATTATTTCAATAAAACAAGTCCGAGAATTAAATTCAAGAGCCAAATTTTAGAAAGTCCCAAAAAATGTATCACACCAACCTTTTTGTTCTTCATAAACCAGTTTCATGAATGGTTCTCCTTTCACTGGTCATGAGTTTTTGCTTTTTGCACCTGTTCTATTTTCACAACTCCCGGGACCAGTCTGTTGGACCAATTGACACAAATTTCCCGCAGGTATCTTAAGTTTTTCCAAAGTCTATGGAATAGGAATAGGAACTAGCGCATATGAACTAGCTTATCCTCCAAAAATAGTTTAAGGCCAATAAAATAAAAAATAAAAAATGGGAATTAAGAACATCATAATTAATGAATAAATAAATAAAGATTCGATGAATATTTTTTTTGATAGATTAAAAATTTCCAACAATTTATTTTTACAAATCACGTTAACATTTTCGTGAAAAAAATATTTTGTGCAGCAACATTTTTTATTGACTCAATAAACCAACAAACTTTTTATCAATACAGCAAAAATAGTCATCGCAGAAAATGCAAAAATTTTTTTTTAATCGAAAATGCAATTTTCGAATTCAAATATGAAAATTTGTTTCTCCGTGTAGGAAATAACATCACGCTTAAGTAGTTCTAAAATGACACATTTTCCTTGATCCATTTAATTTGTGTAGATATTTATCTCTTAAGTGTACCCCGCTTAACTGTGTTACACTCATAAATGGGTCATAAACAGTGATGCCAGAGCTTTTAGAGGTAAAATCATAATTTTTATTAAAAAAATCTGCGCCAAGATTTGAAAACTCTTCAAAAAATGTTCAAAACACATTTATTACATTTTTTATGTAGTTTTTTTAGAAATAGATATAACAATTTATTTTAAAATATACGGAAAATGTTCTGGAATTTGGAATCGATGGTAGTTTTAAATGTTGCTCTGTTAAAGTCCGCGAGATATAAAACAGGAAATATTTTTTTAAATTTCAACACAGAAAAGTTTTAAAAATTTTTTCGATTTTAGTTTCACTCGAATGCGATTTTAAGAACATGGCTGAAAATTTTTGGATATTTTTATATTAAAAAAATTATCCAGATTTAATTACCCAGGCTGAGTTAAAATTAATCACATATTTGTTATTTTAAACAAAAAATTCAAAGTTAATTGCTTGACATGTTATTTAAACTATCAATGGTCTTATTGAAAATTTGCAAGAGATCAAATTTTGAAACTATTAAAGATATTTACGTATACATAGGTGCATATGAATATATACATACGTACATAAGTATTTTATTTAGTGTAAAATCAGATGACTTAAGACCGGCGATATTAATGTGACAATACAATGCAAATTTTTAAATTTTAAGTAGATAATATTTTGTGAATAATAAATTTTAAATTAATCTGTGTCCACACGGTTCTTCCATGAATTGTTTACATATTTTGTTTGTCAGTGCAAGAAGTGGTATAGTACAAACATAAGTGACAATGTAAAGAACTTTCAACCGAGCTAAAAAAAAATCTGTAATTTTAAACCAAAAATTTTCAAATCTGCATTTTGGCAATTTTAGGGAATAAAATCTGCAAAATGCACTGCACTCCTGGCATGACTGCTTATGATATATTTTGCATAAATTCCAAATATTATTGCACATTGAGAAGAGATATCCAAGAAGGTTAATTTGCTATAACTTCGGCAAAAATCGTAAAAAATAATTGCAACGTTGCCCATTGTCACTTCTGAACATATCAATCTTAGAAAACTCAAAGTTAGATTAAGTCCACTTCATCAGAGCTTAAAAATAGTACCAATGGATTAGAAATGTAATACGACATATTTTCTTTGAGCCAACCATTTTATTTAATTTTGTAGAAATCTTGCCTTTTTCTATTTGAAACAAAAGCTTTTAAAAGCAAAAAACACAAAAAAGTAGATCAAGGATTTTTCACTTTCACTTTCATGTGTTAAGCTGTATTGCTCTACAAGAGTAGTAAAAAGTAAATTAAAAATCGTAGTCACGCTAGAAAAATTATTTGAAAAACTTGCAAATGCACAAGTGTCTGCTTTGTCAACGAAACTATTGGGTGATTTTTTTAAGAGCTATAGGAAAGTTAAGAAAAAACCCATAAAATTCAATAAAATTCATGAAATCTTTATTTGAATCGATAGTACGGTCCATATAATTTAATGTTTGAAGATTACTTCATGCAAATGTTGACCGTGACTGCGCTTCAAATGGTCCATCCGCTAAGTCCAATTTTGGCATACACTTTCCACCATTTCGGCCAATATCTCATGAATAAATGCTTCAATGTTGTCTTCCAATGCTTCAATTGAAGCGGGCATGTTTGTATAGACATGAGCTTTAACATAGCCCCACAAAAAATAGTCTAAATGCGTTAAATCGCACGATCTAGGCGGCCAATTAACCGGTCCCGAACGTGAAATAAAATATTCACCGAACTCGCCTCTCAATAAGTCCATTGTTAAGCGTGCTGTGTGGCATGTGGCAGCGTCTTGTTGAAACCACATGTCATGCAAGTCAAGCTCTTGCATTTTGGGCAAAAAAAGTTGGATATCATCTCACGGTAGCGCTCACCATTCACAGTTACGTTACGATTCGCATCATCTTTGAAGAAGTACGGTCCAATGATGCCACCTGCCCATAAACCGCACCAAACTGTGACTTTTTCTGGATGCATTGGTAGCTCTTGCAATGCTTCTGGCTGATCTTCACTCCAAAATCGACAATTCTGCTTATTAACGTACCCATTGAGCCAAAAATGAGCTTCGTCGCTGAACACAAGAAGCGCGCGATGAACTTTCTTAACAGAGCACGAATTTCGATAATAAAAGTCAATAATTTGTAAGCGTTGTTCGTTTGTAAGACGATTCATGGTTAAATTATAGACCAAACTGAAGATGTTTGACAGTGAAACAAAACACGAAACGTGCGTCAGCTGTTTAAACCAATGTTGCCAAAAAGATAATACCTAAAAAATCACCCATTATTACAACAGTAAAACGAAAAATTTTGTCGAATGTAATGTTTTGATAACCAAAAAGCTTGTTGCTAATTTTAAAACTTTGTCTTTTGCCAATATCTAGATAATTAATAATATTTAGTTGTGTAATTTTTAATCATGTTTTATTTTCACAAGTTAACGAATTATTTTAAGTTGCTAAATTCTTTTCAAGTTTAAACACTTTCGCTAAATTCTAAACTGACACCAGTAGCCCGTTTCTGTATTTCCCACATCGTAAAACTTTTCTTATGAAACGTGTGAATTGAAAAAAAATAGTGTGAAATGAAACAAAAAATAGGTTTTCTCACACAAGTATTTCTGTATCTTTTCTTTGCGAGAACTATCTGTCATTTAAATTATTTTCCAGCAATTACACAGGCCAACACTCCATTTGCTTCTATGAATTTATCAACTGATTCTAGTTAATTTGGGTGCGCTGAATTCAAAACTGTAATCAGTTTGTCTCTATCAGCTCTAGTTATAGCTATATACATATATAGCTTTTTTATACCCTCCACTTATGACCTCCAATTACCAAATACACTACGTGACAAAATTTCAACAAAGTCGTGACCAAATGAATTTGACAGCTAATCTTTATGTAAAATTGTCGGCTGAATCCGGATATGAAGTCAGAATTGTCAAAACTAAAACAGTTTTTGAGATATTACAAAATAACCGTTATTTGTGTTTTTAAAAAAGATGATGTGACTGAAATGCAAATATCTTTAAAAATTTTAAACGGATTATGTATTTCTTTATTTAAAGTGAAAGGTAATAAAATTTCTAAAATAACCGTGGATTGCTTGTGAAGATTAGCCAAAAACTGACAGAGTTACAGGGGACAAAATTTTAAGCTTCATTGAACATTTTATGATTTTGTTCAATTTTGCTCTTTTCAAGTTATTTTTATTTTTAAACCAATGATTTAAATACATTGAGCCCAACAAGACATAGATGACAAAGCTACAGAATATCTAGTAAATTAACATACATAGAAATGCAATAATTTCAAGCAATTTTTGTTAATAAAAATTTAGCTTTGTATATTTATTTGTTGTGGGTTAATTCAATTAATCTTCTGTAACTTTGTCATTTTTGCACCGATCTGGATCCTATTGGGCACAAAATGTTCGTATTGAAATAGGCTAAAATTTTATTTTTTGGATATTTGCATCTCAGTCACATCATCTTTTTTAAAAACACAAATAACGGTTATTTTGGAAAATCTCAAAAACTGTTTTACTTTTGACAATTCTAACTTCATATTCGGATTCAGCGGACAATTTTACATAATTAGCTGTCAGATTCGTTTGGTCACGACTTTGTTGAAATTTTTGCTATATCATGAATACAAGAGCTGATAGAGACAAGGTTATGTTAGGTTAGGTTAAATGGGTAGCCGTCACGAAGACGACTCACTTGGGTCCTTATAGCGGTCCCTTTGTGATACCCCTAGCCAGTGACAAGGGTCAGCCAGTATCCACCAGACTATTCCCCAGAGGTCACCGCAGTATCAAACCACCGCGATTCCCTGCAGAACAGGGAGATCGATTTCAGTCCCGCATTGGACAAATCGTCCAGACATGGCAATTCCGGTCTCCCAAAATGCCTCACCCTAACGCCCGCCAGACCGGGGCATTGGCAGAGGAAGTGAAACACCGTCTCCTCCTCCTCCTCATCATGACAACTCCTGCAGTAGTCATTATACGCAAGACCCATCCTCCTAGCATGAGTCCCTATTACATAGCGACCCGTGATAGCCGATATCACTGTCCTTATCCGGTCCCTGCCGAGACCGAGTAGTACGCGCGTTGTCGCCGCGTCATAGCCAGGCCATAGAGTCCTGGCCATCAAACAGCTATGCTCGCCCTGCCATCTCCCCTGGGCCCTTCTGTACGACTCCCGTCTGATTAAAGTCCTGCAGCGGGCCATTGAAGTGCCAATCAGGCCGTCGACGAACATGTTGTCCAACAGACAGCCTTGTTTGGCTAGACTGTCCGCAGTATGGTTGCCCAGGAGCCCACTGTGTCCTGGTACCCATGTCAGCGTTACACTGGAATGTTTCGCGATCTCATTTAGAGACATCCGGCATTCCACTGTTAACATAGATGTCGTAAAGACACCAGCCAGAGCTGCAATGGCAGCCTTGCTGTCCGTAAATATACATATATCCCTCGATATACGATAGTACTTCAGCCAGTTTGCCGCCCGCTTTATGGCAGAGATTTCCGCCTGCAACACACTACTGCCATCTGGCAGCCTGATAGAGACAAACTGATTACAGTTTTGAATTCAGCGCACCCAAATTAACTAGAATCAGTTGATAAATTAAAAGAAGCAAAAATCTTTTTTAATTTTGTCGGGCTGTGTTATTGGTAGGATGAGAGAAAAAGTGTTTCTACAACAATATTTTGCGAAAAGTTTCTTACAAGAACTGTCAAAATAAGTCACATTTGAAATTGGTGCGAGAAAAACAAAATGTAGATATTTTAAAATTAAAATATGTTTATCTGGTATGTTCTAGGTTTCGACTCGAATTGAAAACGAAAAATTTTTTAAATCCGCATAATTCATAAATTGGTATTCTCAAATCCACATGCTTTTGTGTATTCTATGTTTTTGTTCGAAAAAAACTTTTTTTGGACTAAAGATCGCTAACTTGTTAACCGCAGCATGATAGCAATGTTTAATATTTTTGTATCCCTTATGTGCATGGCAAGCTACCCGGGTACCTTTGGCGTTTTCAGATTATTTTTTTTTTTACAGAAAGTGATGATCCACATAAATGAAACTACTTGAGAACGCCTAACTATTAATACATTTTAAATTATAATTATTTTTTATCTAAAAAATCATTTTGGAAGGGCTTGGTGCACCAAATTTCATCTTACACCCTTAACGGTATGGCAAGGTACCCGGGTACCTTCATACATTAAGTATCGAAAAACGATTATTGCAAGTTTAGTTTTAGTGAACTGTTGCTAAAATAAAATTAAAGGAAGTCGTAATGAATATTTAAGAAAAACAAACAAAAAAATATACATAGATAAAAAAAAAATAACCAGAAATGAACACTTAGCTATTTGTTCATATTGGACAGTATGTTGAATTGAATGCTCATTTCAAATTGGTTTGAAACATTTTGTGCAAGCTTTGCTTGTTTTTATGTGCTTCATACGTAGTTGCGAGCACGCGCGACAATTCCCTACTACGGTAGTACGTTCGCTTTTATCATTTATTTTGCAAACCGAAAATGTTTGACGTGGATACATGAAAATCTTTCCCCAGCAAACTCGGTATTGCAGATTGGACTAAGATAGCTTTTGGGTTTATGATGCGTTGTTGAATATTTTACTAACACACTTCAAATATGATCACTTTCAAAAATTGTCTGGTTTTCCATATATATGATATAAGATGAAAATGCTGCTACATCTATAGTATTATAAAATCGATTTGCTCTGCGTTTGCAGGAATATTCCTTTTGTTTTATTGTAAAATGTAAAACTTTCAGATTTAGCAGCAAAAGTAGATTCTACATTGGGCGTTCTGGCTGGTTGTACTTTACAACTTTCCATTCATTGCATCGCAAGCCAAAGACGGTTTATATCTCCGACGTAAATTCAACATTCTCCAAATAATCTCGAAAAAATAGCTTTATATGTTCTGTTCGTAATATGCGGGTTTCATCATTTTCAAAACTTTTGAACAGTTGCATCATTTTGAATCTGCAGACAACGGCAAGTGAGTAGTTTTCCACAACTCTGTTATGAGTTCTCTATTTGTTTTGTGGACGCCAGCGTGAATGAGAATCCCAATAAAACGTTTAATTTTCTTCACAAAATGACTCAAATGTTTTTATTTCACATAAAAAGTTCAACCTGTGTATTTTTGCAATAAGTGAAATCATCGGAATAATATTTACATTTTTTTTGTTTCACATTTGCATAGATAAATAATAACGCTAAATTTCAAACTTGCGTATCTTACCAGTAATACGTTGCACAACCCAGGGCGCTTACAAGATATTGAAATTTTACTGAAAATGAACTTCTATTGTAAGTCTCAGAGTTATTTTTCGTGACTATGCACATAGTTTCGACAAAAAATTTGAGTTTCCAATATTATTCCAATATATAGTTACCCGGGTACCTTGCAATGCTGTTAAGGGTGTTTTTTTGCCATTCACATAAGGGTTAAAATCGTGAAAGCTGTAAAGAATCACAGGAAAAAATAGCTTCTATCGCGAACATGGCTTAAATTCGCGAAAAATTGCAAACTTTTAAACAAACACTAAACTTTATTTGAAATCGCTAAATCGGTAAAAAAAAAACAAAATGTCGGAAAATAACAAAAAAAAAAAAAATAAAAATAAATTATAAGGATTGGAAAAAATTAGGTAAAAATTGCTAAATTCGAGAAGGAATTTAAATGATGAATGCATAATTTATATGATGAAAGTAAACAAAACGCAATTGTTATAATTTGTTATTTTAAATTTTTTTAGCCTTTCTTTGTTTTGGTTTTATTCAGTGGTGCGAGATAAATTTCGTCTTTTAATTTTTTTTCAATTAATTTTAAACAAGTTTTGTTCGAATACCCGTATTTGAGCTCATTTTTCAATCATAAATCATACTCTCGTTGTGAGAAAATGGTACCCTACAGATGAATCACCTGAAAGAATCATATCTGATACAATTTGTGATCCTTTAAATGTTAGTTTTTATAATCATTATTGAATCGTTTTCGTCTTATTTTTCAATCGTAAATTATATAGTTTTTGATTATATTTCATATAATCTTTTTATTGCCATGCTTTTTAATTTTTCTCCGATAAAATCAGCACCATTATGGCTTTTGATTATTCAAACTAGCTTTATTTTGGACCAAAAAAAAAAAGAAGAAAAGAAACAATTTACACTAACTTTTATGCTCATAAATTGTCAATAATTTTTGGGTTTCTTTTTTATTCAAGCCTTTTGTTATTTTTTTTTTTGATTTGGCAAAAACAAAAATTCTAAATATTTAAAAATAATTTTTTAAACATATAAATTAATTATATATGAATCCATTTTCTATCACTCAAGTGATAAATCCGTTTTTAATCATCAAAACTGATCTGAAAAGATTCATTTCGGTGATTTTACAAAAAATAATCACCAAATAATATAATATAAAGTTACCTTCGGAAGGAAATAATTCCCAGTTTCTATTTGAAAAAATAATCACCCAAATGCTAGCTGGTTGGGTATTTTATACATAGATACATATAAATTGGGTCTATGAAATAACTCCCACGAAATAAGTCCCACTTTCAAAAACGAAATAAGTCCCACCAAAAATTGCTTAAAAAAATGAAATAACTCCCACGAAATAAGTCCCACTTTTGAAAGCGAAATAAGTCCCACCAAAATGAAATGATTTAAAAATTTACTTGAAATGAAATAACTCCCACTCAAAATAAAAAAACTCCCCCTTGAATTAAGTCCCACTTTCATAAACGAAATAAGTCCCACTTTTTCACTGTTTAATGTGATTTCATATAAGAAGTATTTGGCTCTTCGAAAAAAACACGTCGAATAATATGAATAATCAAAGCAGAGGAATAATAAAGAAAAATCGTATGCAAGCTTGCAGAAGGCTTCTTAATGGAATGGATATTACGAAATTTGATAGAGTTCCAGAATTTATTATTAATTCTTTTTTCGGTCAAGGAACGTATAGAGAACGCCTACTAGTAACAACGTTTGGATTCGTAAATGGATTAAGTACAGATCAATTGTTCTTATTATTAAGATGGAAACCGTTTCGGAAGGACCATCAGATTAAAATTATCGACCTTTATAAATGGCTTAAAGATCCAGTGCATGGTAGACGGTATTATAGTTTTAACGTGGCATTGGGATTAGTTGTATTTTGTAATGGTGATATTAGAAAACATGGAACACGAATTCCAATTTCCTACCAAAAATATAATAAAACACATACATACGTAATTACGTCAACAATTTTTTTTAATATTGTTTTTCCAGTAGTTAAGTTCGGTACCTATTTGTACACATTTCTTTAAAGTTTTTTTTATTATAGTAAGTATAAAGTAATTAATAACAAAAAAAGGAGAGCCATGAGAGATAAGGACAAAAAATTATAGTTGTCCCTTTTACGAAATGTCCAATATATAACTTTTTGCATAAGAAAAAAATGAGAAATAAAGCCATAATGGCCTTATATTTCATGGCTCTATCGCACTCCTCCATAAAAAAATCATTTATTTATCAGATAAATATTTGAAGGGTTTCATGAATTTCTGCACGACAGAATGGACATACTAGTTTACTGGTTTGATCAATTTTGTGAGTTTGCATTGTAAGACAGCATTCACTGCAAATTTTCAAGTGCTTACAAGGAAAAAATAAGATATTTGGCTGCTTTATGAAACAAACCACGCACATATTATTATTAATTGTATTCTGGTTGGTTTCAATATGGTTTAACGACTCGTCTTCAATGTCCTCTTCCAAATATGATAATTCTTCAAAAAGATCTTCATCAGGCTCCATTTGTATTTAGGGGTATGAAATAACTCCCACTTTACAAAACGAATTTATTCCCACTCAAAACGAAATAAGTCCCACTTAAAATAAAAACGCGTAACGAAATAAGTCCCATCAATTGACGAAATAAGTCCCACTTTTAAAAACGAAATAACTCCCACTTTCAAAACAGCAATTTTTGTGAGACTTATTTCGTTTTTAAAAGTGGGACTTATTTCGTGGGAGTTATTTCATAGACCATATAAATTGTCTATTGTTCCACTTTAAAGCTACGTTCGCAATCAAAAAAACAATCTTTGTTTTTTTAAAAATGTAACTAAAGTTGAGTCAACTAGAACTTCAGCAACAATTTGTATGAAATTGTTTCTGACGTTTAAAATAATTTTATTAAGTTTTGAATGAAAATTTTAACAATATGTTTACAAAAATAGATGCATACTATTGTTGTGGCCAAAATTTGCAAACGGTTTCTTGATGCAAAATTTGTGTAGATACAAAATAAATTGTTGCTCTATTACTACGTTTATACGCACCACTTATTCGCAAATAAATATATTGCAAGTAGAGAATATTGCCGCATAAACAGTGAATTAAATTTTTATTTGCAAATAGCTAACTCATGTAAACAATTCCTGATTAACGACACTATTTGCAAATAAGATTTTAAGCATTGCCACACTTTTAACCGTTTTACGTTTTTATTTCGATGTAGCACATTCATATGACAACAAAAGTAAAATTAAATCAATAATGTGCAAATAAATTTTAAAATACACAATAATTTTTGATCTTTTTCATTTAAAAAATAAAAAGTTTATATACATACAGTGCTACCAAATCAATAAATTTTCCATCTGGCATCACTTAAAAAGAATAATTTTCATTAAGAAATAGACATATAAACAGAAAGTTAGTTAATCGCAAATAATTTTAATTCGCGAATAGGCTACGTATAAACGTAGTATATTATGAACAAGTGAAAATGTTTTTTTGATTGTGAACGCAGCTTAATTTTTTTAAATTTATATTTATTTTATTTAACATGAGGTCTATTTTTTATGAAATTATTTATTTTCTTTAATCCGATTAAAATTTTAAGCTGTTATTTTTCCCTGAAGATGTCACACAAAGGCGTGACAAAATATCATATTGAACAAAAACTAAAATAAATATTTTTTTATAAAAAAAAGCCAAGTCGGTTCATAACTTTACCTGGTCCTCATACAAGCAAGTATCCTCTCGAAATTAAGGTTTTGGTGCGATTTTTAATGCTATGGGGAAGGGAATATAAGATTTACCATAGCCGAATAAAGCACTTTAAATTGTTTTATTTAAATCATCTTGACTCAACATTTTTTCTATATTGACTGGAAAATGGGGTAATGGTTTAATGTTTGAACACAAACAATTGTATCAAATAATCACGGGAATAAAAAGTAAACACTTTTCCCTCGAAATTTTGCTTTTGCCAATATATTTTTTAGGGAAGAGACAAACAATTTCGAGGACAGTTTTCACAAAAGGGATAAATATGAAAATTAAGGCTGCGTTGTTTCTAAAAATACCTTTTTTTGTAATGCCTAGTATCCAAACATATAAAAAGATTTAAAATTGTCTTATTTCAAAGACTAAATAATATCGTCCCTTTTTTTGGAAAAAATCAGCAAACCGACTCTTTGCTAATTTCGGAACAAGAAAATCGTCAAAATGACGATAAATCGTCAAATCTGGCAGCTCTGGTTTTATTATATATATATCTTTCGTTTTCGTTTCAAATACAGAAACACTTTTTTCTCACATATCGAGAAACGATGAAATTTTTTAATGTTATTTTTGTCAAGCTAATAGGGCCTAAATTTCTTTAATGTAAGTAAAATTCAATTTTAAATTACAATATTTCGACTTTTTCAAGGGATTGTCTTTTTAAAAATTATAAAACAATAAAATTAGTACAATAATGTAACACATAAACAATAAAGACTTACAATATGAAATTTTTGTTTCACACTTCATGTTAGAAATTTTACGATGCGAGAAATACAGAAACGAGCTACAGTATAATTAATACAAACTCCAACAAATATATTTTTTTATCAAAAGTGTCACAATTTGAATTAATACTTTTTAGCACTTAGCAGTATGGAAATACTACCATTATATTTTCTGACACAACTAAAAATAAGTCACTTTTATGAATTGCAACTTTATACCAATTAAACATTTTATTTTTTATTTTTATTTTTTTTTTTTATTTTTTTTTTTTTAAATTCCCTAATCCCCCGAAGCTTTACGCTTGTCTGCAGAAACCAGAGTTTCTGGCGGGAATCGAACCCGCAACCCCGGCGCTGATAGACTAGCTCACTGCCAGCTAGACTACCGGGGCATAAAGAAAGACATAAATGTTAACAGCAACAAAATACACTTATATTTTTTTATAGATAAACAAGTGTATTGTGCATAGTTTAAGCATATTAACCCGAAAAATTTAAATTTTGAGCTTAGTCTTTTTTGAACTAGGTGTGCGATATTCTCTTTTCCCTTGGGCGAAGGTTATAAAAAGTATACTTATATTCTCTAAAAATATCCAATTTCACGAAATAGTTATAATATTAGCAAAAATTTTCCTAAATTTTAGTAGATTTTTAAATCCCTCTACTTAGTTGTAATTTGGCAAAACTCCTTTAAACCTTAAATATTCTCACACATTTATAAAAACCCCAGAAAATCTCTTTTGATTTATGAGGTCTTACAACGCTAACAACAGAAATGTATCGCACACTATGCAGGTCGTTTGTTTTTAGCTTAAATAGCATTACACTTTTATATTATTACAACAATCTTAATTGAAATCATACATAACACAGTGGGGTAAAATTAAAAAAGCGTTGAATCATATCGTTTTGCCTTAATGATTGGAAGGCTAATTTTTAAAGACAATTTTAATTAAAACAAGTAAGAGCGCTATATTCGGCTGTGCCGAATCTTATATACCCTTCACCATTGTGGGAGCAGAATACAGAGCAACTAGACATTAACTAAATAATTTTTACATATGTATACATACATATTTATAATACTTTAAAATTCATTATAAATTAAATTACAAAAACCGAAAACTGGTAAATATTTTTTTAAATCGTTTGTAGAACATAAAAAAAATAAAAATTTGAAAAAAAATTTTCTTTTTGAAAAAAACAAGATTCGAACCAGAGAACTCACAGTTTCTATTTTGAGACACCCTCTAGACAACTAAACCATGAAGGAACGTTGTTTGAGTATCATTAAAATGAAATATGGCACGTTTAATGTTCACTGTGTTGAGTTGTAATTACTTTTGATGTTTTTGTTCACCACAATAGCAAAGTTGTAAACCATAAAACTTATTTCAGTTGTGAACCGAAATATGGAAATATATATATATATATCACCAAAATAGTTTTACCTTCGGTGAAGGGTATAAAAAAAATAATTTTTGGGATTTCAGTATTTTGATCATAACTTAGCCATTTTTAAGCCGATTTGAAAGATTTAAATACCGACGTGTTAAGGAAGAAATTTACCATTTACCTGAGTTATAAAGTTTGGACTCGGGAAGATCTATGATTCCCGAAAATGGGTATTTTTATAAAAATATTTTGGTCATAACTTTTTTGCATCTGAACCGATTTTTCCGAAATTTTCAGAAAATATTTTCTACTAAAGATTTCCGGTCTTTTGATAAATAAGGTGTAAACATCGGTCATATAACAGTGCACAAATTCAGGCTTTTATGAAGTTTTTGATATTTTTTGTACGGGAGGTACCACGCCCACTTCCACAATCCCGCCCACATTTAGGATGGTGTGTATTGACAACCTAATTGTGTGTACTTAATTTGGAAAATTTGGCTTTTTCCGTTCACCAGATATACAGCAAACGGTAATAAAAATAAAACAACAACAAGGGAATTTTTAAAAAAATTAGAGGTGGTCGTGGTTTTTTGCTGATAACTCAGCCATTTTTTAACCGATCTGACAGATTTATATACCGACGTGTTAAAGAAGAAATTTAACATTTACTTTAGTTATAAAGCTTGGACTCGGGGAGATCTATGGTTCCCGAAGGTGGGTATTTATTATATATTATATTTTTGGTCATAACTTTTTTGTATCTGAACCGATTTTCCCGAGTTTTTTATAAAATATGTTCTACTAAAAATTTCCGATATCTTTGTATATAAATCATATCCATAGGACATATGGCAGCTTTAAAATTTAGGTATTTATACAATTTTTAATTTTTTTTTTGTACGGGAAGTAGAATGGTGTGTATTGGCGACCTTAATGTGTGTACCTAATTTGGAAACTTTGGCTTTTGCCGTTCCCCAGATATACAGCAAAAAGTAATAAAAATACAACAACCACAAGGGATTTTTGGATAAAATTAGAGGTAGTCGTGGTTTTTTGCTCATATCTCAGCCATTTGACCGATCTGGCTGAATTTCAATAGCAAAATTAAAATAAGAATACCTGACAGAAAGATACCCCAACCAAGCCCCCATCATATATGGGGGCTTCGGAAAACCCATTTCAACAGACAGACGGACAGACGGACAACCGGATTTGAATTTCGCTTTTCATAAGGACCCAGAATATATATACTTTATAGGGCGTTGGATCAATATTGTAGAAATTACAAACGGAATGACAAAGTTATATATACCCTTTTACCTTCGGTGAAGGGCATAAAAATTTAAAAATAGTTTTTAAGGGTTGTATAAAATTGTTTATAAGAAATCGCACTAAAAATAATAATACAACCCGGATGGCTTTCAATGTTTGCACAAGGCAAATACTTAAAACTTTTTAAAACTGTTCTGTTGAAACAATATTGACTGTCCAAACTATCTAAATAATTTGCATGGAAAAAACTTAAGAATGTAGCTAGGAAACAAAACTTGTATTATAGCTGTATTTTAAAACACCCTGTTTAAGCACAGGTAATTTCTTAAAAGTGCCAAAGTTGACAACCTTTAACGATTTTCAATCACTGCCCGGTATTAATGGTCCAAAAAAATATGTGCATCTAAGTGGGTGCGGTTTATGTTACGGGACCATTGGATAAAAATGGACCCCATCGTTCATTATTCAATATGATATTTGAGTCTGAATAATCAAATACTGATTTTAAAAACAAAATTTAACAACTTTAATTCTTTTTTCTGTGCTTTCTGTCATAAGCTTCCCAAGTTTTCAAAGCTAATTATGAAAAAGAACCAAAAATAAAAAGTAAAACACAAAATCTATTTACTTATTAAATCATAACGCTTCTTTTGTACCACAATCAAGTTCGGTCAAGTTTTTGAATCATTCCCTTTTTTAGTACCTTATTTTTAGTACCAAATTTAGAAAATCTCAATAATTCAATACTGCGTTTTTTGTGTTAATAGCTTAATGTATTGCGGTCAATTTCACCAAGTTCAGTTTAACCTTTATGTCAACAGCTACATACGCGGGTATGTTTTGCGTTTTAAAACCGCTATATCAAGAAAAGTAATCATCGGAGCGACGTGAAATTTCATGATATCCTTAATAAAAGTGTTCTATACCATATTCCTACACCTGGGTGAAATTGGTCAAGTTGGGGCAAAGGGAAGGACAATTTTCAATTTGTACCCCTGACGTCAACAGCTGCATACCTGGGTATGTATAGACAAACGTATACAAATACAATTTATTTTACATGCTTATTGCATAAAGTTTGTAAGTAAAATTAATTTTCAAGTTAAAAATGCACAAAACTAATATTATAATTAAAGATGAAAATTAACCAGTTGTAAATAATTAAAAATTTTTAACTTAATCTATTGCATTGCGACATATCAGTAGAATGAACAGCAAATACGGGTCTTTTGCATAATGTGCAGACCTTCATTGTTGGACGAGGTTTTTATTCACCATCAAAAATATCACCGTTATTGCTGCCGCTTTTTCGGTTTGCTTACGTAACTCGCGTGTATTCCCGTTATCAAAACGTATGAAGCGTCGTATTGCCTAGAAGCGCCGTACACTTATCGCACCGCGATATAGCGGATGTGCGGTTGTTTTCCACAAGTCTTAAATGTGAACGTAACCAAAACGTGTTACGCCACTCAGTAAGAGAAGAGCAAAATACGAATCAAACACGCTTTTTGTAAGAGCTTTCCATATACAATGTTGTCGTGTAGGGTTTTTTATATCCTCACGCTCATAGCATTATTTTCCTGTTTCAAGAATAATTAAGTCCCAAATTTCATCGGACATTATTAACCTGAATGTTTCCATAATAGAAGCCCATTGTGTTCTTCTTACTTTTCCAAAAAATTTAACTCACAAAACCAAAATAAAATTAAAAACCAAAATAATTACCACCTTTTTTTAATATTTAAACTTCAAATCACCAACGCAAAACAGTATATAACAAAAAAATCCCATATAAAATATGTGTGTATACCCTGGTATGCTTATTGTTGACGTAAGTATAATTTTTCAACTGTTGATATAAAGGTTAAACTATTTAACAATTGGGTTATTCACAAGGTGTGCTATCATGTTATATAATCATAATGTTCTAACATTTCGTCGTGCCGAATTTATCTTGCCGTATATCACAAAATTTTTTTTTTGGGAAATCGAATCTTAAGGTTCAAATTTGTATACACAAATATGTACGCGAAAAAAGTCGTCCAATATTTTTGTCAGATATTGTGTTTGAAGTTCTTTATCGATTTATGTAAAAATATCCAAAGTCATGGAAAAAAATGCTCAAGTTATAGCCATTGTCACGTCCGAAAAAAATTTTCAATTTTGTCGTATACGCCACTTTTTGCGATATATTTTTTAGTTTGTGTGATATAAGTCAACATAAGGTATTAAAAACCTACATTCACGTGTTTTACCAATATTGAAAATTAAGTTACAATAATTTTCGAAACGAAAATTTATGCAAGTGACAAATGTATTTACGTATAGTTATAGTTTTTATATTATCGAATTTCCTTATGTATGAATTTTTTAAGGTTTATTATTACTTAAATGGGGTCTAACCATAATGCACGATGTTAACTGTGAGTCACACCGTAACGTCAAATTTTTGTCCAACTTAATTTGACATTTCTTGGTATCAGTGCCAAATTCAACCATGGAGAGGTGCAGCATTGAGCAGCGTGTTAAGATTGCTGAAGCCTTTTACGAAAATGGGCGGTCAAATAAAAAAATACATTTTGTGCACATCTTGATTTTTTTGGTCAGCATAATCGATCAAATGTGTCCACAATCGGGATAATTATGCGCCAATTTTAGCAAACCACTTCTGTAGGAAATGAGAAAACGCCAGTGCATGCATGCTTGGTGCGGTTTATGGCCAAGCGGCATCATCGGGCCTTACTTCTTCGAAAATGAGGTATGCTGATAACGGATTTCTTTTTGCCAGAAATGGAGGATATGGACCTGGACGATAAGTAGTTCCAAAAGAATGGCCATGTTAATTGGCCGTCACGATCATATGATTTGAAACCGTTGGCTTTCTTTCTTTGGTAATATTAAAAATAAAAAATGTACATTAAGTACATTGAACCTTAATAATGTCTCAGAGCCATTGAAAATATGGACCATAGGGCAGAGGTATGCAACCGAAGCCGCGACGAGCATTTGGCCGATATTTTGTCTCACACATAGTTGTCATAGATTCTTCTATAATAATAAAAAATATTCAGATAATTCTCTAAAAACTTTTTGTTTTATTTACAATTAACATTGTGCATTATGGTTGGGCCACCCTGAATATTTAACCTTTAATTGCTTAGCAATAAAATGAATTTAGGCAATATAGCAATAATTCCATTAATATAAACAGCCGTTGTGTACTACGTCCGAAAAATATCTTTACATATAAAACGAAAAATGTTAAAATAACAGAAATATTAATAAGATAGTCACTTTTTTGTAACATGCCTAATATACTTTGTTCACATACAACAAGATAACGCAAGATTTTTTAAATTGAAAGTTTTCATACGTTTTTTGTCGTATATCCACAATTATGCTACATACGGTATTATAATGCATTAAATTTTTCGTAAAAGTGGATATACAACAAAATGGCTTCGTAATATTTCATTACCCATAAGAGATAGATACGTAAGGATTGCGCAGATCGATAGATCTGTTGAATTTACCTCAGGAAACGGTCTTATCTCATTTTTTTCGATTTTGTGATATACGACAAGATAACTCCGGAACGACGATTTTACAATGGTTTAAAAATATTGCTGCTGCTTTGTAAACAAAAAGTATCTTAATAGAACTTGCTTTGTTTATTGTGCTGTCGTAATTAATCAGAAGAGACCTGCGCTGAGCCGATCCGCATTAGTGTTTGTAGCCGTCGCCCTTGATGGTATAGTTTTATCCGGCTTATGTCCGAATTTAACCGGCGGCTTGCAATTTTTCATCAAAACACTTGCAGCGTCAAATTATATCGTCCTAGGATTCTGATGTTTGGTAAAAAAACAAAATAAAAATTTATTTGTGATTTGCGTCTAAAGTATGGAAAATAGTCAAGTAAGATCTAATTTAATTTATTAATTCATGGATAAGAATTAGAAAATACTTTGATGTTACGTAAATATTTATTTTTTATATTTGTTTTTAATCAGCTGATTCAAATTCAAAATAGCACATTTAATTATGATGGGTTGTTCACAACAGTCGTATTTTTTCATATTATTATTTTAAGACTTATGACTTTATTACACCTTGTTTATACCCCAAATATGTTTTGACAGCTATAACTGATAGTTAGTTATAACTGACCTTGGTAAAATTGTAAAAATTAAAATAAACAAAAATTATTACATATAAAAAAGTGGATTGTTATATGAAAACCAAAATAAATATGTACATTGTACAATAGGGTGGAGCGAAGAATTTTTTTTTGATATCAATGAGCTTGGGAGAGCAAAAGTTGCTACTGTGTACCAGTAGATTGTGAATTTTTTTTTTTTTTTTAATTTTGGTGATTTTTAAAGTTCCACAACGACCTTGATTGTTTCATAAAATGAGGTTAATTGATATATTGAATTAATTGGTTTAATTTCTTTTCGATATCACACATAGTTTAACATGAACCAAAAATAAGTACTTAATGCTATGAAAAGGACCACAGATAAAAATTAGGACAGTTTCGTCGTCTTTTGAGGTGCCACAAAGGGATACAAATTTGGTAAAAATAAGGAAAATCACATTTAATTAAAATTAAGTTTATATTTCTTTTACGGAAGATAAGCTCTAGCCTAACTCTTATAATTTTTATTTAGAACTATTAAATTAAACATAGACATATTCAACGACATACATAAAATATATAAACTAAATTAATAAGAAACAAAACAGTTCAAAAAGCGCATTGTTATCCTTTAACATTTAAAATACTCAGTTTAGACTACTACATAAGTTTGTATTCCGATTTCTTATTATATCATGGCATGATAGATCTAGACATCAACCTCGCTCGAATGTAGCCATCTCTTTCTAAGTCTCCTACAGCTGCTGCAGCTTCTGTTACCAAACGGACACAGCGTTCGACGGCTTGAGTGTGACACACAAGTTTGGGAAAAGTTATAATTTCTTCGCCGTTAGTTATGTAATTATACCCACACCACAATAGTGGAGAGGGTATTATGCATTTGTGCTGATGTGTGTAACGCCTTAAAATATTGGTCCTACCCCCACCTTAAAGTATACCGATCGTCTTAGAATCACTTTCTGAGTCGAACTTACGATGTCCGTCCGGCCGGCCGGCTGGCAGGCTGGCTGGCTGGCTGTCCATGTAACCTTGTGCGCAAAGTACAGGTCGCAATTTTAGAGATAATTTGATTAAATTTGGGTCGTAGGTTCTAATTGGCACAAGGACCAAGCCTATTGAAAATGGGCCGAATCGTAGGACCACGCAGGAAGATAGGGGGAAATTTCTTCCTCTCAGAAACTATCAAACCGATTTAAATGAAATTAAAAACATAGATAGAACCTTATCTATATAGACACAAAATGTATACATTTTTTTAAAAATAGGACCACAAGGGGAGATAGGGACAATTTCTGCCTCTCAAACCGATTTTAATGAAATTTAAAACATAGATAGATACATATCCATAGGGACACATTAGCTATACAGTTTTTAAAAAATAGGACCACAAGGGGAGGCACAAACTTTCAAACCGATTTTCATGAAGTTTATAAACATAGATAAATCTATATTTATATGGACACATGAGCATGATGTGTTTTTAAATATTGTGGTGTAGGGTATCATATGGTCGGGCTTGACCGACTATACTTTCTTACTTGTTTTTAATTTCGGCTGTTGTAAGTGATCTTTTAAGGGAGGTTCAATATTTTTAAAAGACTCATGATGCATCATCCCGAAGTATTCTTGGGCATCAAAATTTAACACGGGAACTTTAAATTGTAGTATTGAATTAGGCCTCTGTTGCTCTCTTGTACGAATTATTCGACAAAGGGCAAGTTTCGGAATACTTGGTCTTTTATCTTTAATCATAGCCAATAATAAGTTCTCCACAATGCAGCTACTTTACCAACGTACTAAGTCTTGTTCCTATACGAAAAAAATAACAAAGTTATAGGGTTTGGGCCTAAATTTCCCACTGTGCAGGTTGACGGTGGAACTTCTATCGATTTTATTGTTTGGCCAATTGCTAAGAAACAAATACACAAGAAAAACAGGAAACACTTATATATAGTAAAAAATAAACCCTTCAAAATCTTTTATTTAGTTTACTTGACCAGCTCCTAAGCAATTAATGGTCTATAAACACTGAAAATCCAATAAAAAAAGAGCAACAACAATAACGAAATCAAATAAACATCATGAAACATTAAAGCAATAGTTCTTTTATTACAGTAATTTTAACTTAGCATTGTGCAAATCTCCTTTACACAATTATTTGTGCAGATAAATCAGAAATGCAGCTATCTTTAATGTATTTAGCTGTCTTAATGTGCAGGTACGCAATTGTGGTTACCTGCATAAAAGTGCAGTTAAAGTTAAGTATTTGAAAGAGGAGTTACAACGTTTTTATTAATAAATTGATAATAACAATGACGTTCAAAAAACCTGTAGTCATTTGTAATGCATTTTTATAACGAACGAGGTAGCCAAATTGGTAAATAAAGGGGGGAACAGAATAGTCGCTGTAATACAACGTTAAGAATAGCGCTGCAAGCTGTCAAAAGTTAAAAACGGCAGTTTCAAAGTAGTTTCAACAGAATACGTAGTTGTAGTAGTCGTTGCAGTTGAAGCGCAAAATTTGAAATTTTAATCTTTGTTGCGCTACAGAGCATTCGTCAGCTTTAAATAATACAACTACTTTATTCTGTTCCTGGCCAAGATATGCTATTCCTTTTATATAATCGTGGTAAAGTTGCTGGTACAACAAACCGTATGCATAAATGTAGGTAAATGCAAGCAAAATAAATGAATTATAATGATGCCAACTTGACTGGTTAACGATTTTTGTTTTAATAATCAGCTTAAATAAATATTTTAAAAATATTTTAGTGTTGTTTCATGCAAATATTCTATATGGTTCATAAGATATGTATAAGCTAAAGAGTGCATGCAGGCAACTATTATTCAAGTGATAAACAAGTGTTTGTAGTATTTGAATATTCTAACGGTTGCTTTTTGATGTTGTTGTGCATTCGCCATTATTTAGCTGATTACCAATACCGAGTGCACAATATGTAACAATAATTCATAATTTTCATTTTTCAAATAAAATAATATAATTTTAACACACTATAGAATGGTTTGTTGCCTTTTATTTTGATATAAGCTGGTGTGGAACAAACGTATCCCGGGTGTGTGTTTACGTAGTTGTCGACTTTGGAAGCTCGTAGCTCCTGAACCACTGATCCGCATCAAATAACCTTTAAACAGTTAGAAATTGCTTATGTTTCCTAGATCCGAAATCTCTATTCCTTAAGTTAAGCCGTTCCTGAGTTACAGTACTGCAAAGTTGCAAGTGGATACATTTGTACCCGGCTGTGTGTTCTAGGGTTAAACAAAAGGCAGTTAAGTACAAACTACTGTATACAAAATTTCAGTAACAAATTTTCCAAGCTTATGGGATTGTCTACAACTTTACTTAAGGGGCTTAACCAGAAATCAATATGGAAAAAGTTTCCCAGCTAATGTTTAGAGTCGAACTGATGGCGAACGTATGAACACTCGCTGCTTCTTTAGAGTAGCATTTTTAAAGAAAACAATTAGTCCAATAGGTAAATTGTCAAGAGTTTGGACACCATACAAATTTCTTAGACTTTAAGTACTGAATATATTCAATTCGGAGATCAGCATGCTTTTCAAAATGTAATGCAAGTCAAAATGATTTCAAATGGAAATGTGACAATTACGCTTACGGTAGCAATGAATTTTATATGGATAGTTTCCATTTTAAAGCAATACACTTTGGTTCAGTTATTTCCTTACGAAAAACTTAATAAATTCAAGCAATTTGGGTTTTGATTTTGTTTTTTTCTTTTTACCCAATTACAACTAAAATTCGAGCCGGACAAAATACAACCAATTGTAGGGGAATGTAAGAAAAGATAAACTCACTGTTTATTGCTGGTGTTTTGTTTAAGCTTTGATATTGTTACGAGTAAAACTTTGAGTGTTTATAACTCTTATTCGCTTTAAGGCTTTATTTGTATTATATTTTTAGCTGATCTGGCCTAAGCAACCAGTGAAATCCGCATAGAATTTCAGTGTATTTATAAAAAATAAAAAAAAAGAATTTAGCAGGTCATAGGGAAATCTTATTAATAATAAATTTTGTATGCCCAAAACTAACTGTGATAAAAATTAACAATTTATGTGTATTATACATATGTATTTTATTCGACCTTTTATTTAAATTATAATATGACTAAATTTTCAAGCTTGAGGTCTTTTTTTTAATTTTATATAAAAAAACTTTAAACTTTATTCTACCAATATTTCGGCACTTCTTTGAGTGCCTTCTTCAGGGTTTTTTTCGAAACCATTATCCGGATTTGGAAAATAGAACGGTTTTAAACACGGAAAATAACTACAAACGTAGATTTATGTTAGAAATGTTACAAATCATAAATGTGCCGACGATATCGAGAATTAATTTTAAATTGGACACTGAGAATGTTGCACAAAATTATAGACATTTAATTTACAAAAATATAAACGGAAGTTAGAAAAATTTATTTATTTTGTAATAGATCAAGTTTGATTTGAAAAATATTTTTTGTATTCAATTGGAAAATTTTTTAATTTGTCATTTTATTATATTGTTAATTTGTGTTTAAGAAAAAAACCCTGAAGAAGGCACTCAAAGAAGTGCCGAAATATTGGTAGAATAAAGTTTAAAGTTTTTTTTATATAAAATTAAAAAAGACCTCAAGCTTGAAAATTTAGTCATATTATAATTAACAATTTAACAAAAAAAAAAAAAAAAAAAGCGGGGTTTTCTTAAGCAATATACCGGTTTTCGGTTTATTGCGCAATCCCATTCGGGTGTATAAAATGGATGCCTAATACAATTTTAACCACAAATCCCTTTTGCAACATCAGCGGCTGTACGGTCTTAAATATTCTTTGTTTACCATTAAACAGGAATTTGTTTAAGAAAACTGATTAAGTGTCTTTCCTTTCTTTGATTTAAAAATGTTAAAAATAAACATTTAAAACAAATAAAAATTTTTACCACCCAATAAATATCGTTAATTACTTTTGGATTTAATATTGAGAAATAAAGACACGTTTATCTTAGACAGTAATTCTTTTAAAACTCTTTTTATTAGCTGTTATTTCAGAAGTAATTTCCTAAAAAGAAAAAAAAAAAATATATATAATGAAAATTGCTTGCTGCCGGTCGGTCATTTGGATTAAAGTTGTGGGGTTGTTTCCTTTAGGATTTTTACATCTGGTTTTTATTTCTTATTTTTTTGATTTAATCTTACAAATACAATTAAAAATTATGTTCTAACTTTAATTGCCAAGCAATAGTAACGTAAATCTTCAGCCCGTTATGGTGAAACAGACCAGAGTCTCTGGCGTTCAACGAACCCTCAACCCTAAAGCCTACGCGACAATCCCTTACAGTTGAAAAAACATAAAACCTAATTAAATTGTTAAATTCTTATAAACAAGAAAGTGGAACAATAAAAAAATACCTTAACAATTTTAAAGGATAACATTTTACAACAAAAAATATGTCAAAAAAAATAAAACCCCTGACCACAAAAGTAAAGTAATTAAATTTGTCGCAGACAAATATTTGAAAAGGATTTTTGTTTAATTGAAAATAAAAATCGTGTATTAGGTACGGACAATACTTAGTAATTAAAGGAAAAACTGCTAAGACTTTCAAGAAATATTATGTCATAAATATTTACGATAAGGGGAAAAACAGTAAAAAGGAAAGTGTGATAAAATTAAAAAGGAATTTAAAGCCTTTTTTGGAGTATTCTCAGCCTTGTCCTGTGTGCGTTACAAGAAAAATAATGAAACGTTAATTTTTGTGTTCAGGTTTATAAGTAAGAAAGAATTTAGTTTATTAGATAATTAAAATTTGTTTAACTCTATGATTTATAAATGAAAATAATAATAATGGCATTTTAGTTCGCTGTTTTCTCTGCCTCCTTAATTCCTTTACTCAAGATAGCACTCCTTGCTCCACTGACGGTGCTATCCTTGGCGTAGTATTAGTGAAATGCCTATGTATTGGTTGTCACTAAAATCCAATGCCGTGCCAGAAGCCACTAGTTGGATTTTATTTGTGCATTATGATTTTACTCCGTGCTAGAAAAGCCACTCGCTGAAATGACTATTTGTTCTTTAATTATTTTCTTTACTAAAAACTAGTGCTGATGTTATGTAACTCTCGCGTCGAGAAACTT
This sequence comes from Pollenia angustigena, assembly GCA_930367215.1. NCBI lineage: Eukaryota > Metazoa > Arthropoda > Insecta > Diptera > Polleniidae > Pollenia > Pollenia angustigena. The sequence goes on from OV884059.1 coordinate 237,938,207, forward strand.
TTTTATTGAAATGTGTCAAATGAAACAAAAATGCCAAATATTGAAACAAACAGGTGTTTTTTCACTAAACTGTGTCTGTACCTTTTTCGGCGAGTACTAGCTGTCACGTTAGGAAATTATTCGCCAATTTACAGAAGAAGTGTGTCTGTAACATTTTGGTGAGAAAAGTTTCCGCTTTAAACTGTCAAATAAACTCACGAATAAAAATGGGACGGGAAAAAATTTTAACAATTAACAAGTTAGAGTGCTATATTCGGCTGTGCCGAATCTTTGATACCCTCCACCGACAGTTCAAATGTTTAAGGAGTAATATCTGTATGACGTATATTTATTTTATGTTTTTGGCGACTAAACTGTTTTCTGGTAGTGGGGTTTATATGGGGACTAGGGTAAATTGTGGACCAATCATCACGAAATTTCACAGCGTCATTTCTAGTCCTAAAAAACTGTGACGTACCAAATTTTGTTACGATTGCATTATTTTTTACGGTTTTAAGGGTGTTAAACTGTTTTCCGGTAGTAGGGTTTATATGGGGCCTAAGAAAAATTATGGACCGATCGTCACGAAATTTCACAGTGTAATTTCTAGTCCCAAAAAATTGTGACGTGCCAAATTTTGTTACGATAGCGTTATTTTTTACGGTTTTAGGCGTACTAAACTGTTTTCCGGGAGTAGTGTTTATATGGGACTTAGGGTAAATTATGGACGGATCTTCACGAAATTTAGCAGTGTGATTTTTAGCCGAATAAAATTAATTTTTGCCAAATCTTATCTTATTCCGTGCATTATTCCACCATTTATGTTAGTTTTTGTAACAAAATTATCAATTTTTTTAGGTGGTGGTTCCACATTTTTATTCATAGCTCTGGTCCTACTGAACCGATTTTGCTGGATTTCAATCCCAAACTGCTTAGGATAACTACAAGCAATTTGGCACCAAGTTTGTTCATTTCTTTTGAGTTGTTCGAAAGTGAGCGTGTTTTCAACAGACGGACAGACGGACATGGCTAAATCAACTTAGAAACACTCAAGGACCCAGAATATATATACTTTATAGGGTCTGAGATGAATAATAAAAAAGTTTCACACGGAATGACAAACTGAATATACCCTCATCACAACTTATTGTAGTGGAGGGTATAAAAATGCAAAATACAAAGAACAATTGTAATATTATTTTGTTCTTGGCACATTTTTCATTGTTCAATGACTTGCTTTTAACATTTTTAAAAATTATACGAATTTTTTCAAAGCTCGTATGCAAACAACAAACATTTAAGTCGCACTTTACATAATTGAGTATAGCCGACGCAATAGGGGTTTTTTGCCAATCTAGCCGGACATTAAGCAAACAATTAAATTTAAGAAATGGAAAAATTTAAGTACGCAGCTCGACAGACAAAGTTCTGCATCGTATAGTGAATTTTCAAGTCTTTTGCTTGAGATTTGTGGTTTTGGGACAGTGCACTGTTAAAACCAGGAAAGCTGATTAAACTGCATGCGTGTTCATTGACTTTTTACGGCTTTGGGAGGTTTACAATATATTTTTTTGTAGATAAACGAATAAAGATTTTTTTTCTGTGAAAGACTATATAAACAGCTAATTATGAAAATTTTTAGAAAAATTTTGTTAGAAGTTTTTATGATAAAACAATTAGTTCGAAATTAAAAAAACGATTTTTTTGTTCTTAAAAATGTTATACACCACGAGTTCTTAAAAATGTTATACATCACGATAAAATTTGAAATCTCTACTTTTAAATTAAAAAAAAAAACGTTGCGCGTTGTTGCGCCATTTTTTTATGATTTTTTGAAAATTTCACCTTTTTTCTGTTTTTGCTCATCTTACATAGGTACATATGATAGAAACCCTTTCGTCAGTCATAAAATGTGAATAAAAATAATATATACTAAAAAATCAAATCTGGGCTCCAGGTACTTAGTTTTTTTAATATATATTGTGGTTATAGCATATAATTGTTATCAGAACCATTTTGAAGCTTTGAGAGTAAAATGGAACAAGTGTATAATACATGGCGCAACTGTAATAATGAGTGAGGCATTGTTGCCTATCGGGCTATTATCAGAAGAAGACTCTGAGGCACGAAATAAACATTTTCGGCTTTACAGGCAGAATTTTGCTATAAAGTTTTCGAAGGTTCAGTGTAACAAAGATATTATAAATAGACTTTTGCTCAGTTCTGACCCACTGATTACTAGTATAAGACCAACTCCAAAAAAAAAGTCATTACCCTTTACGAAAGAAGCAATTTCTTTTATGCTTCCAACTGTACTTGGCTCTGAAGAGAATTCAGATTCAGAAGAGGATTTTGAAGAAGCAGACGAAGAAGAACCATAACACTCAGCATCATCTTAGTGCAAAAAAGAAGTTATTTTAAATAAAATTTGCTGTTACTATTATAAATAAGTTAGAATTACGAATATATTAATTATTTTCAGATAAATTAAATACTATAAAATACATAAAATCTTAAAAATTAATATGTTTTGGAAATTAGCAAAAAAAAAATTTTTTTTTTACAGGGTCGTTCCGGGGGAGGGGGGGGGGGTTTGGAAGTATACCTCCCCCTACCCATAAAAGTTCAAAAATTTTAATTTTTATAGTATTAAGGCGTTAGTAATCTATTTCTTTTAAAATTTAAATTTTTTTTTAATATTATTTTATGTAACCGCCCTCAAAAGGGGGCGGGGGCGAAAAGTGTAATTTTACGATCTCATGGGTCTAATTTTGGGTTTTTTAACTTTTGCCGACGTTAAAATTTGCATTTGCCAAACAAAAGTATGGGAAAACTTTAAAAAAAAATTGCATTTTTCAGAGGTTGGACTAGTTCTTCAAGGGGGAACCTTTTCCTCCTTGGTCCGATTTTATTTATTTTTGAGGTTTACCTGCCTATGACAATATCACATATTTCTGCCAAGTTTCATCGATCTAGGGGCACTCAATAACTTTTAAGAAGCAATATAAGCTAAAACAAAAAGTAATGTCCGGCTAGATTGGCAAAAAACCCCTATTGCGTCGGCTATACTCAATTATGTAAAGTGCGACTTAAATGTTTGTTGTTTGCAAACGAGCTTTGAAAAAATTCGTATAATTTTTAAAAATGTTAAAAGCAAGTCATTGAACAATGAAAAATGTGCCAAGAACAAAATAATAATATAATATGTGCGACGGTTGTTTTTTCGCCGGCGTCGTTAAAAATTTGTCAATCTTCTTAAATTTTAGTCGGCGTCAGTGATGTGTGTGACTGGCGTTCTCAACGCCTGCAATGTCACATCGGCTTCGAGTACGATGTTATGACCAGGGAAACCAGAAAGAAATATTCTCTGAAAAACACATATGCAGTAAAAACTTGAAAATATGCCCTGAAAATTGTTAAAAATATGACCCAAAAATTCAAAAATTGCTTGTTTGAAAATAAAATATTCAACAGTTTCATTTAATAAAAACAATCCTAAAATTATAATCGGTAAAGCCCATATACGATAGTATTTACAAACGAATTTTGAAGATTTTACCTATTTCGAAACGCAGTCATCGTCATCACAAAAACAAAGTTATGTTAAGAGGTTAACATTCTATAAGAGTTATTTGTGCCGAATATTATCTAGATATTAACATCCATATGATATTTTTTTGTATTTAAGAGATTAAATTTAATGGCAACCTGCTTTGTCTAACTATTTTCGAGTAAAAATTAAATGTAGATGGCGAATTTGAAGAAACACGTTGGGTAAAGAGATAAATATTAAAAAAACCAAAATTTCGCAAAGAAAATTTTATTTTATTTGCTGCGAAAGCTTTGTAGACATCTATTAAAATTTAATATGTATCCCTCAAATAGGCAAAATATACGCTAAAAATTTAAAAAATGCTGCAAACCCCGCTCTTTCAACTAGGTTATGCAATAATATGCTGCAAACGGTAAAATATGCAAGAATATGCACTAAAACATCAATGCCAAAATTCATAAAAAGCTCTAAAGCGGATAAATACATTGGTGGTATTCACGTCACAAATTGCACCCTTGCAAAAAAGTAAAAGTGCAAAAATATAACAACAACCACACAGACAATTAGTTGTGCGCAAATAATTGTCTTTGTGGTTGTTGTTATATTTTTGCACTTTTGCTTTTTTGCAAGGGTGCAACCTGTGACGTGAATACCCCCATTGTTTCTGCCTTCATTTGTTGCACAAGGAAAGTGTATCTTTTGTTTTGTTTTTTACTTATTTTCGCGAATGTGTGTATTCTTATTGTAACTTGATTACTTGTTTGTCGCAGTGTATTGTTGTTGGTTTTTTTTCATCTTAAATTCATGCTCGTGAGGTACAGTGTGTTACAAGGGCTTTTGCTCACTGTTATAAATTACAGTGTGTTAAAAAGCATAATATATTTTCCCTCTTTCCTGTAACTTACGTTGCATAGTAAAAGAAACACACGTTTTGGAATTTGTAGTGCGCAAAAAAGTAAACATATTATGGCATTACAGGGTGAGATAAAGTTTGTCTTACAAGACTTATCGTCACAAGATCGAGGACTAATAGTCGAAAAATATGAAAAAACTAGCTGACCCTGCAAACATTGTTTTGGCATATACAAAACTAGTTTGTTTCAGATGTTACATGCCAAATTTTAAGAAAATCGGATGATTAGTTAAGATATTGGAAGGGGGAGATTTTATTCCTCCTACCATATTTCACGCCCTAATTTATAATAGATAAATGCAATAATACCTGCCAGATGTCAAACTCTTTGCCCGCCAAATTTCAAGAATTTCGGTTGATAAGTTAAGAAGATAAGGAGCTTTTACCGCTCTTGCCCCATTTCATGTCCTATTCCCTATTTCCTTTCTGATGTTAGAGTGTCTGCATGCCGAATTTTAAGAAAATCGGTTGGTAAGTTAATAAGACATAGGAAGGGGAACTTTTACCCGTTTCGTCCTATTTTACGCTCTCTAGCAATATGAAATATACATTAAGATCTATTTCTAATGTCGTTGTATACATAAGACATTAAATTAAAATTAAATTTGATAAACTTTAGCCTAATTAAAAATATCAAAATTTGGATTAAAAACCATTAACAGTTATATAGTTATAATATATTACGTTCCATGGTTTGGTGACTTTTCAATTGACAATAAAAAATAAGTAAAATACATTTTGGTTGAAACTCGTCGACCCGTTTTCGCAGTTAGTGGTGACATCAAAGTGTCCCCTGCTTTTTTTATATATAACACGATAAAGATGTCAAAAACAAATGCATTTGTTTGTGCAATTGTTACAAAAACAACTTTGCAAACAATCAGCAGGCGTTCTACGTTAACCTACGATTGGACAATACTTTTGTTTAAACACCTGTTTTTTCTTACGGCAATTAAACAAAGCAAGACTGAAATATACGTTTTTGTATTAAGCATTTGATGCAAATGCCAAACAGTTGAGTGTTGAGCAAAAAAAAATTCTAAAAAAACTTAGTTCGTTGGTATGGAGTTAACCGAATGCTCTTAATATCTCAGGAACCTCCTTAAAATAAAGAAATTTATGTTGCGCTTTTAAAAGTTTTGTATTTTTGATTTTGGTACTTTCCGGTGGTTATAAACCAAACTTCATTCCGACTTAATATCGTGAATAAAGATAAACTGACCCGGAAAATATATATTGGCATCTTTAATCAGAACATGCTGTGCATTGGACTAAATATCATAGTTTTTTCAATTACCTAGAACGGCACCAGAAAGAGCGGAAGTGCATTAGTTTTGCAGTTCAACTCACAGTTATTGGTAGTCAAAAATTATGGCAATCATTTTGTTGATGTTGTATTTAATGAATTAAAAATTAGCAGCCGCACTAAGCAAAAAAAGCAATCTTCAGCTCATTACAACTTTTTTGTTCATCGCTCATTTGAGTGCAATTGAAAAATTTTGAACTAACTTTAATAACAAAAACCTATTTTTTTCATGATTAAAGCTATAAACAAAACTTTATTTTGTTTTCTTTCCTTTGCTTTTGCATATTATCACCAAAATCATTTACCATGCACATCCAAATTTATGTTTTTTATATTTAACCTTTAACTGTGGAGGTGGTGGTAAATTTTACCCTTTCTTTATATTTTTTTAAAATACGCTCTTCCGTTGCGCTCAATCAATTTAATTCTCTTAGTATCTTATTATATCGTGATCGTTGTTATTTACTTGTGTTTTGGCTATCCTCGACTTAGCACGAGCGGAGCTACGCACATGCTGGTGTAAAAATTACCACTCGTCATCATTTACGTAATTTTTTCATTGAAAATATTAAACCACCACGTCAGCGTTAGCGTAAATAGTAAGTAGAAAAAAATTTACCCCACATCAAAATTAACGTGATATTTTCATGGAAAGATATATATATTTAGCCTGATCTTTGCTAAAAAACGTTTAACATTCGACACCTACGCGAGTCAATGACCGGGTACCGCGGTAGCCCTACAAGTTTTATTTGTTTTTCTCTACAAATTAGCACGGTTATTTTGACTTTGATTGAAAAAAAATATAAATTTGTTTTTTAACAACTCTTTTATTGTTAAAATATTATATTTGTGGGTATCGGCTTGCGTTGACAGCATTTAATAGCAGATCGTGATGAAAAGTGGCGACTAATTGGAATGTTCCGCTAAATCATGAGTGGTAAAATAATTATTTACTGTGATGGGGCGCCAACTACCATGGAAAGGACCTGTTAAATCCTTAACGACTCTTTTTCCTTGTAGGCTCTCCGGACCCATTGGTGATTTCCCGGTACATAGATGGTCATCGAGCGGATAGGAGGTTTTTGCATAACAAATCTGCAAAACTTTATTCCCCATTTTTGCTAGATTTGCATTCGCATTCACTGGATGTTAACATCGTCAAATCGTATAAAACGCCGCAGTGACCAGAATCTGCTAATGGCCATTGTAACTCGACATAAAGGATTAGATGCGATGGCACATAAATCTTTCGTATTATCATTACATGAATGATTTGCACCTGTCATTATTAAAATGTCAGTAAAGGCATACATTTCATTTACTGTTACGTATTTCCAATTAAGTCGTGGTTTTGTTGGGTTAGTTCCAATATAGACTGCATATTAGGGTGGGTCGAAAAAAAAAGTTGTGCCAGTCACCCCCTAGAATGAAAGATATGTCAATGAACTTTCTAAAACAGGAAAAATTTTTTTTTTGCCACGCCCCAAAATACAGCACTTTTGGTTTTTTATATGTAGCGCTGCCATTTAAAGTCCGATCTCATCACATCGCATATCGTTGTTCATGGCTTGAAAGTTGCCTCATTTTTGTCATTGGTGACTTTTCAATCCGACCTAAAATTCTGGACACCACTTATGCCACTTCGGATCCTTCCCCCAAATGTCCAATTTTTTTGACGGTCCAAGAAATTCCTTATAAAATTACGTATGTATCGATTTTAATATGCTCACTTTTATGACACACCTCCAAATTAAGGCCCTTTTTTCTTTTTCACACACATACTACATTAAACCAAGTAGAAGCCAATACAAACCAAAAAATGTTCATCAGTCACGCCCTAAAATAAAAGGTATATTTATTAAGTTTTAAGAACTTTAAAAAAATAGTTTTTGCCATGCCCTAAATTACTGCCCTTTTTGTTTTATATATACAGCATCGTCAATTAAAGCCCAATCTCATCGTATGGTATATCATTGTTAATGGCTAGAATGTGCCTTTATTTTCGTATTTAATGCTTTTTTAAACTAACTTAAAATTCTAGATGGCAATTATGATATCTCGGATCCTTCCCTCTGATGTCTAATTTTTTCACGTGCTAAGAAAGTCCCTCTAAAACTTTGAGTCACCTTGAGTCTAGCTAAGATCTATATACACCGACTGCCCAATTTATAATTTTTCGCATACATGTTTTGAGGCATTCATTTTTATGCATTTAAATTATTTTTTTTTTTCATTTTTAGAATTCTGCAGTTTCTTTATATTTTTTAGTTCTTGTTTTAACTCTGTATCATGGTCTCATATATGACATTATGTTTGCTTTTACAAATGTCTTAATTTAAATTTTTAATTTGAGTTTCACAGTCCAGCAAAAAAAAAATGCCACGAAAAATTGCACAAAATATGAAAACTGGCAAAAAAAAAACGCTAGTAGTTTAGATCGAGAAAGCTTGTCAATAAATTCATCCGTCTCACTTTCATTAAAATATGAGTAAAAAAAACCAAAGGCTAAGAAACAGTTTTTAAAAATTCAAATGACAAGCCATAGAGGGTGGTTTTCAGGATTATTGAATAATTAAACAAAAATTGCGCGTAACTTACAGAGTTTTGTACGAGATTGATAATGGCTTAGGGAGCCATTAAAAAAAAAATGAAGGCTTTTACAGAATTTTTATTTTGCTATATATCTAAAACAAAAAGGGCTGTTATTTAGGGCGTGGCAAATTTTTTTTTTAAGTCCTTAAAACTGTATAAATATACCTTTTATTCTAGGGCGTGACTGAGGAAAATTTTTTTGGTTTGTATTGACTTCTACTTGTTTTAATGTAGTATGTTTGTGAAACAGAAAAAGGGGCTTTATTTGGAGGCGTGTCATAAAAGTGAGCATATTAAAATCTCAACATACGTAGTTTTATAAGGACTCTCTTGGACCGTCAAAAAAATTGGACATTTGGGGGAAGGATCCGAGATGGCATAAGTGGCGCCCAGAATTTCAGGACGGATTGAAAAGTCACCAAAGACAAAAATGAAGCCACTATCAAGCCATGAACAACGATATACGATATGATGAGATCGGACTTTAAATGGCAGCGCTACATATAAAAAACCAAAAGTGCTGTATTTTGGGGCGTGGCAAAAAAAAATTTTTTCCTGTTTTAGAAACTTCATTGACATATCTTTCATTCTAGGGGGTGACTGGCACAACTTTTTTTTTTTTGTATGGAGGTCGACCCGGTCTACTGCATATGTGGCATCTGCTTTTTTGATTGTCTGACGCACTATTATGTCCACAATATCTGCTCTCCAGTTTGAGCTTTTGAAAGCCATTCCGTTGATCTTGCAGGCTCACAACATTGCCGTAGAATATTAAGACTAGTTTTGATGGGATAACAAATTGTGCTTTTTCCACACGGCAAAATATTTACTTCGGCATCACTTTCAACTGAAGACTCATTGTAAATAAGCATTAGACATATTTATACTTCCAGTATATAGTGTTTCACCGTCTACTCTTTAAGACAACTGTTCTTCATCCACGATATCGTCAAAAATAGATCAGTTATATTTAGCTTTTTTATCTAATAAATGTTTGTATTGGCTTTATGTTGGAAACTTCACTTTACGAAACATTCTAACCTAATTTTTTATTAAAAATTATTATACCTACAAGGGTAGGAGCGACACTTCTATAAACCGACCTACATGCATATGTAAGAGCAACAAGCAAATGCTTAAAGTATTTAAAAGCCACAAAAATTTTAAAGAAGCACCGTAATCAAAGAAAAAACAAAAAAACTGCTTTGTGTTTACTTTAACGACTTCTTTTGATAACTACAAATGGCTTTGCGACAGAAGACAAAGTGAAGCGTAGCGATTTAAAACAAAAATCTTTATAATTTGATTATTTTTATATACGAAAATTTATTATTGGCCTATTTTGCAAAACTATATATATGTATGTGATTGGACTAAAAACAATATTTTCTAATATAAAAGTGCAAAAATCTACAAAGGGGTACCGGGGTACCTGGTTATTGACTAACGTATATTTTGTTGGTTATTGACCGTAGGGTTAAGGAAGCTGTTTGAATACTGTCACTGTTACCATTCTGCAGTTATACAGAAATCTATGGGGTCTTTGTATTGAAGGTCTACCTTTTGAGAGATGTTCTCCTCCAATTCCGACCATTTTTGACAGATGATATGTATTGTTAACCATTCTATTTGTACCAAATTTAGAAAATTGTGCCATGCCCACTTAACTAATCCCGCCTTCTTTTTGACTGATGTTGCATTTGGTAGCCAAGCTATTTGTTCCCAATTTGGAAGCTTAAGCTGTAACCGCTTCGGCAATTTTATAACTTTTACCGTTCTTTAGATATAAATTAATCTGTTTTATGCCACGCCGTCTTTTCCATTGATAACCCAGCTGTGTACCAAATTAAGACAATTTTTCTCTTACTGCTCATTAGATATAAAAAAATTTATTTTGTGCCACGCCCAATTCTCTAATCCCATCCACATTTCGTCGGAAGTTGTGTATTGCTAACCAAGATGCTTGTTTCGAAACTTTGACTCTTGGCATTCTTAAGATATACAAAAATCTTTAAGGTAGTTGTTTGGGAGGTGCTACGCCCACTTCTCCAGTCCCGCCCAGATGTTGTTTATTGTAAACCAAGATATTTCGTCCAAAGTTGGAAACTTGTTCTTGCCGATTTGTCTGCAATGTATTAAGCCAATGTGAATGGGATGCAGATTTTGGTGAGTAAAACACCTGCAAAAAGGTTGACCTGTAGTTTCTACACCTAAATAATTTTTTTCGTAATCTCTTTTATATCTTTAAATATATAAACTTTGCAGTGAAAAAATGCCCTTTAAGTTTTTTTCTTTTTTTATACCCTCCACCACAATTAGTTGGGAAGAGGGTATATTAAGTTTGTCATTCCGTGTGAAACGTTTTTATTATTCATCTCAGACCCCATAAAGTATATATGTATATTCTGGGTCCTTGAGTAATTCTAAGTTGATTTAGCCATGTCCGTCTGTCTGTCCGTCTGTCCGTATGTCCGTCTGTTGAAAACACGCTCACTTTCGAACAACTTAAAAGAAATGAACAAACTTGGTGCCAAATTGCTTGTAGTTATCCTAAGCAGTTTGGGATTGAAATCCAGCAAAATCGGTTCAGTAGGACCAGAGCTATGAATCAAAATGTGGAACCACCACCTAAAAAAATTGATAATTTTGTTACAAAAAATAACATAAATGCTGGAACAAGGCACGGAATGAGATACGATTTTGCAAAAATTTGTTTTATTTGACTGGAAATCATGCTGTAAAATTTCGTGAAAATCCGTCCATAATTTACCCTAAGCCCCATATAAACACTACTCCCGGAAAACAGTTTAGTACGCCTTAAACCGTAAAAAATAACGCGATCGTAACAAAATTTGGTACGTCATAGTTTTTAGGACTAGAAATAACACTGTGAAATTTCGTGACGATCGGTTGATAATTTACCATAGGCCCCATATAAACCCTACTACCGGAAAACAGTTTAGTACGCCTAAAACCGTAAAAAATAATGCAATCATAACAAGTTTTGGCTCGTCATAGTTTTATAGGTCTATATAAATGCTACTATGAAATTTCGTGAAGATCGGTACATAATTTACCCTAGGCCCCATAGAAACCCTACTCCCGGAAAACAGTTTAGTACACCTAAAACCATAATTAACCCATTTCGTCCCAGCGATTTTTTTTTTCGAGTAACTTTATAAAACTTGGTGGTTATTAGATAATTTGGGACTAGAAAACACGAATCTGAAGTCCAAATTTTTTTTAGATTTTTTGTTTTTGAGAAAAATAGTGTTCGATTAATCAAACATTGGGCACTATTAAGCGTTTTTATTTTATTGCTCCTATAGAATGTAAATATAGAAAACCTACATTTTTTATAAACTAAAACTAATTAATTTTATTTTATTATAGAAAAATAGAACAAGGCATTAATTAAAATTAAAAATATACAGCTCAACCTCGATTATCCGACTCGCACAGAACCGGGAAGAGCGCTGATAATCAAAAAATGGTTAGATAAATCGGGTGATGCATCGTGAAGTTGAAGTTATAATATAAAATAAAACACATAAATTTGAAAGCGAACTTGAAATTTTTATTATCGGTTAAAAGAATAATTAATGGCATTAACTGAACGAAAATGATGTCATGGAAATGTTGGCCATGACTTCGGAAGGTCCAATTTCGGGCGACTCATTCGCGCATAGCGACTGGTATTTCGCGAATAACACGAGTAATGTTAGCTTCCAAAGCGTTAATCGTAGCTGACTTATTCCTGAAGACAGTCATTACCCAGAGAAAATGGTCTTAGTTGTAATATCGCAATATCTAGGTGGAAAATTTACCATAGAAAAACATGAAATTAAGTGCTCACCAAAATGTATGGCTCGTAGCGCTGTCTTTCTGAAACCATATCTCACCGATACCATGCGCTTGAATTTCAAGTTACTATACTGGTGCTGTTCCATTTACCATTTTGGCGAAAGTAAGGTAATTGCTTAAGATATTTTCAAGGCGTTTGACAGAGTCTGGTATTGTGCACTCTTGTCAAAACTTATTTCATTTGGTGTCGGTGATAATTTCTCTCGATTTATATAAAGTTTTATCAGAGGTCGCTCTATACGAGTTGTTTTAGATAGCCTTTCGTCAAACAAGTTCAAAATTAAATAAGGGGTACTGCAAAACTCCGTTCTTTCTCGTAATATTTATATTTCTTATTTTTCTAAATGACTTCCTATGTCAAACTTCCAACCCTATCTACTCTTTTGCAAATGACAACAACCTTTGCCATTCATAATCATTTGATTATAGACCAAGCGTATCCGATGTTGGTGCTATGCTTTAAATTTGAATGATACGCTTGGCCGAGACCGAAACCCGTACTTTTTTTTCAAAAGCCCATCCTTTTGTGATCGATTGGTCGATAAATCGTCCAATGCATTACAGGGAAAATTCGTTTTTTGGCCGGACTGTTCGTATGTGGAATTACCTTCCTGCTGAAGTCTTCCCTCTCACTGTGAACATGAATAAATTCAAGTCGAATGTTCACAGGTTCTACTACCTCTTCTCTCCTTTCCATAACCTACTTTCCTAGTTCCAACCCAATGCAATGCATTAGTAGGGGCTATCACATGAATGCTGGTCCTAACAAAAAAAAAAAAAAAAAAAAATGTGGTGGAGGTTACCATTGACGGTGACATTCTGATTTTCCTTAATTTTAAACAAATTTGGACCAATGATTGCACTCTCAGCTATAGCTGTAGTAGGCCGATTCTGCGCACCGTAAGTTCCTCGAATTGCACGATAAACATTTCTCACAGAACGCTGATTGTTCATAAGCTTTTTATTGTTCAGCAAAACAGAATAAATTATTTCCATTTATTCAAATGCGTGAAAAATGGTTAGAAAGTAAGCCTTTCAGAGAAAAAACCAAAGTGCTAAATAGTGCCCAGTGTTCGAAAAATCGAACACTGCTTTTTAAAGTCAAATAACAAAAACATAATTGAAAAACACGGAAATGTTTTTGCTGTTGTTGAAAGTTTAATCGTTTTTTAATGGAACTGCATTTTCACTTTTTTAATTTTTTTTTATTTTATACAAAGTTTTCAGTTTTTAAAATTATGCTAAAATTAATGTTTTTTCTTCCCCCTTGTTATACAAGGGAGGAGTGAAGTGGGTAAGAACTTTTATTTTTATATTTGTAGCTAACCATTTACAATATATTATTGTTTAAAAAAATTAGTTCTTTGTCTTACCTAAAAAGAGCAAAAAAATTACAAAAACCCGTTAAAATTACTGTTCGAAAAATCGAACATTGGGACGTTATGGATTAATAATGCTATCATAACAGAAATTGGTATGTCACAGTTTTAAAGGACTAGAAATTACGCTGTGAAATTTTGTGATGATCGGTCCATAATTTACCCTAGGCCCCATATAAACCCTACTACCGGAAAACAGTTTAGTCGCCTAAAACCATAATTAATAACAAATTGTCACAGTTTAAGATAATATTAATAAATATACATCATACAGATATTACTCCTTAAACATTCGATCTGTCGGTGGAGGGTATCAAAGATTCGGCGCAGCCGAATATATCACTCTAACTTGTTAATTCATATTTTTTGATAAATTTTTGATATATCGTTTTTTTATATTAAAAAAAAGGTTTGTGAAGTAAAGTACCTGTTTTGTTTAAACATATAAAAATAATCTTTGGTTTCTTTATTTTTTGTAATTAAAAATGTAGTTGCTGATGTTTTAAAAACAAATAATTATAAAAAAATATTTTTTACTAAATTTTTTTTAGTAAAATTTAGAGGGGTACAATTTACCACCACGTCATAAGGTATATCCCAAAATTTCACCTCCACAGTTAAAGGTTAAGTGAGATTGTTTTTAAATTAGGGATGTAACGTTACGCCTTTTTGCCGATATGATGCCGATCTTCAAAATAATATATCGCCGATATCTTAATTAGGGCTTCTTAATGGAAGTCTAATATAACCATATTATGGTTTCTGGTGGCAATACTATGGCTGAAAAAACCATAATACGTTTAAACATTTTTCTTTGGAAAGAGTTTTGTTGGAGGAGACCATTAAACAAAATTTTTTTCTCTGAATGCTGTTTTGCTCTTCTCAGCAGATAAATGTTATTCCATACTTAAAAAACATACATTACGAATTATTTCGTTGTGTTTGTATGAATGGAAACTTAAGTTGAAATTAATAATAGTGCATAACAAGCACTTTCATTAAAATTTTATATTACAAATTAAACAATAAAATTTAACTGTCAGATAACTTAAAACGACTCTTAAATTTAACCCATTTCTTACCGCCGTGTGTTTGAACACACGTTTATAATTTCTTAACTTTGAGGAATTATAAATCACAGATAAGTATAAAAAACTGAATGTGTGTGGCGTGTATATTAAAGTTTGGTGCCTTACCAACAAAAAAAATATTTTTGTAAATTTTTGCAAGCTTCCCCCCTTTCACAAGAGGGGGTTTAAAAAGTGTCCAAAAATAGGCTCTTTTTAAATCAATTGCATTATATATATAAAATTATCTGAATTATTATATATGTATTGCCGTGTGTTACGATATCTCCAAAAAGCAACCTAAGGCCATTTGCCCATCAAACTGGTTAATATATGTGCCGCTAGGCGGCAGTAAATACCAGCGTGTGTTTCACCACACGTTGGTACTGAAAGTGAGATTGATTCGACAGAGTTTTTCTTATATTTTCTTTGTGTGACTGAATTTTATGTTTTTTTTTTTTTGAAGGGCATAAAGTATTGTAATTAAAAATTGAATTTTATTAACATTGAAGAAATTTAGGCCTTATTAGCTTGACAAAAATAACATTCATAAATTCATCACTCTGGCCGAAGAAACAACTACAGCAATTGAAATTTTTTAATTTGTTTTGTAACACAGTACAACACATGATTTGCCAACTCAATTCTGTGAACTGTATGTGAAATTAGACCCAAAAAGAAGAATTTCTGCATCATTCGTTTTGTCTTCTTACCTGCGATTTGAAGTTAGTATCGATTTGAAGTTAGTACTATCGTATAGGGGAATTTATCACGTTTTAGGCCCTGTTGTTTGACATAGCTCGACAACCACTAGCCCAATTTAGTTGAAATAAATTTTAAAAAATTAAGAATTACAATTCCCTTAATCTGTTCATATATTGTTTTCCTATACAAGTAACACTTTCGAAGTTAAAAATGAATGTATGAAGGGAAAAAATTATTTTTTGCCTAAAAATTTAAATTTTTTTTTTTAAAATACATAAAAAATCCAAAATGGAAAAAAGTTTCAAGTCTAGTTATTTTTTCGCAAAGTCACATAACCTATGAGCAAAATGAGACAAAGATCATAAAAATCGATGCACGCGTTTGTCATTTATTCACAATTAAGTAAATGTATGAATTTCAAAAATTTGCTCGAGATATGCACAACATTATTTGGAGAAAACATTGACACCTTTTTCATGATTCTGAGAATTAAAAAAAAAAAAGGAATAAACAAAAGGTTATTTGATTTTTGATTGCGGTAATAAATGTACGTGGACAATTAAACGGAAAGTGGACCTTTTTATTATTTGGGTTTTTCCGGTGGCTACCTATATGATTTTTTTACAGAAATTGCACCCACATTTAAGGGTGGTCATTATTTGGAAAGTTTTGCACAGTTTGAAACGTACAAGTGCTGAATCAGGTATATAGCCAGCCGCCCTTAAAATATGCGCCCATTTATAAGTACCTGGCAGTAAAATATTCAAAAATATTCAAAAATACGTAGTATTTATAGGTGTGCATTGATCGATTTTTGGCATTCAGCCAGTGCCGACGAACGCGAACAGTAAAAGTGATTTTTCTCCAGTTTTTTAAAAGTGAATAACAACAAAACATAAAATATATCAATATGGAAAACAACAAGTGCCCATATTTGGATGAATATTGTTACGTTTGTGGTCATATCGTCCGAAAAATACAGAAAAAAGATCGAAAAAATTTGTTTACTGAGCAATTCAAAACCGCGTATTGTAATTATTTCGATGAAGCAGATTTAAGTGGTGCAAATTTTACGCCGAACACAGTGTGCAACAGTTGTTATACTACCCTTCTAAAATGGATTCACGGAAAAAGTAGAAAGTTATCTTTTATGAAGCCAGTAATTTGGGTGGAAGACACAACTGGACATGATGAATCCAGGTGCTATGCATGCATACATTTTCGTCCTGGATTAAACAGACAACAATTGAAAACAAAAGTATACACTGCTGCATTTACTGCCACACTTCCAGTGCAACGCCCTGCTGATACCGATGCACCTAAACCTCCGAGTACGGATACTGTGTCCCTGCTAGCCGAAACCGTTTTCACCAATCCGACCGATTTGGATGATGCTGATTGGATACCCGATATTGAAAATAGTGCACCACAACCGCTACCACAAATCGAAATGGATTACATTGTGGCCAAGCTGGGACTATCACAACACGACTCCGAATGGCTGACATCATTTTTGAAGAGAAGAAAACTCACACAGCAAAATGTCAGCGCAACATCATACCGACAACGCCAAGCTGATTTTCAGAAATTTTATTCCGTTGACGAAGCAAATAGGTTCACGTACTGCCATGATATCCCAGGTTTAGTGAAAAAATTGGGAATGGATTATATCGCTGGCGACTGGCGTTTATTCATCGATGGTTCAGTTACTAGTTTGAAGGCTGTGCTGCTGCACAAAAAAAATAAAAAACCATGCATTCCATTGGGATTCAGCACAACTATGAAGGAAACGTATGAAGCATTGGGCGAAATTTTGAAGAAAATCAAATACGATGAACACAAATGGAACATTTGTTGCGATCTGAAGGTGGTCAACATACTTCAAGGGATTATAGAAAAGGGCGGATATCCAAAATACTTCTGCTTCATTTGTAATTGGGATTCACGATACAAAGGAAATCAATATCAATGTAAAGATTGGAAAGGAAGAACTCCCGAGCTCAACAAACAATTAAAATTACGAAATGAACCTATGATAAAGGACCTGGATGATATTTTGTTGCCACCGCTCCACATGAAACTGGGAATAGCTGGGAAATTCGTTGAAGTGGTGGTCAAAAAAGTTAACGGCGCCTTTGACTGTTTGAAATCCATCTTTCCGAAACTCAGTGATGAGAAAATTAAAAACGGTACGTATCGTACTCTGTATTTCAATATTGTCATATCTAAATTTGTTAATTTCTATACATTCGCATTACCAATAATTTTTTCGTTTTTCTTATGTATTTAAAACAGGTATTCTCAATGGACCTGATATTCGGAAATTGATCAAAAGTGATTCTTTCACACATTTGCTTTCAGAGCATCACGACCACCAACATGCATGGAACGCATTGAAAGAAGTAATAGAAGGCGTTCTAGGAAAGAACCGTGTCCAGCGAGAAGAGATACAGCAACGAGTGGACAGGTTGCTGTTTTATTTCGAAAAAATCGGTGCATCCATGACGCTGAAATTGCATTTCTTGCACCACCACCTCGATACTTTTTTGGCACAATCACCTCAGGAATCAGACGAACAAGGAGAGAGGTTCCACCAGGTGACCATGCCATTTGAAAAGCGGTTCAAAAGCAAAAAATTGGATGCATTGCTTGCGGAGGTTTGTTGGTGGAGTTCCACAATTATGCAGTTTGAAGAAAGCACCGAAGATGAAGACATTGAAATTGGTGGACACAGTGAAAGAAACACGCCCTTGAATAGTATGTGTATCTCGGATGACGATACAGACTCAGACCATGAATATGAACAACCTACGAAGAAAACAAGATCATCAGAACCACAAGCGTCAACTTCTACAAGGATGGATATTGCCAATAATTGAAAAAATGTTCTAAATTTTGTTTTTATGCATATTATAATTGCGTATTAATTGCATATTATTTTATTTTCATTAAGTTTTTATAAATAAAGTTTTTTTTTGCATGATAATTTTTTAATTTATATTTTTATTTTAAGGGTGGTGGCTATAACTGATTTTTGAAATTCATACCTTTACTCAATTGCGAATAAAAGCGAAACGCGTGCATCGATTTTTATGATCTTTGTCTCATTTTGCTCATAGGTTATGTGACTTTGCGAAAAAATAACTAGACTTGAAACTTTTTTCCATTTTGGATTTTTTATGTATTTTTAAAAAAAAAAATTTAAATTTTTAGGCAAAAAATAATTTTTTCCCTTCATACATTCATTTTTAACTTCGAAAGTGTTACTTGTATAGGAAAACAATATATGAACAGATTAAGGGAATTGTAATTCTTAATTTTTTAAAATTTATTTCAACTAAATTGGGCTAGTGGTTGTCGAGCTATGTCAAACAACAGGGCCTAAAACGTGATAAATTCCCCTATACGATAGTACTAACTTCAAATCGATACTAACTTCAAATCGCAGGTAAGAAGACAAAACGAATGATGCAGAAATTCTTCTTTTTGGGTCTAATTTCACATACAGTTCACAGAATTGAGTTGGCAATCAATTAACTGAAAAATGTTGTACTGTGTAATTAAAGTCAGATTGGCTAAAATGTCACGCGAAGAGTACCCTACTGGAGCGATGATGAACATGAACATCAAGGTGAAAGTTCGTTCGCGTTTGAAACTGCTATTTATTTGTTCCCCGATAATACTGTCGGTGATTCGGATACGTGAAAAACAATCCGTTTCGGATATAAACTGTGGACGATTTGATTGAACATTGGCTACATGTTTCCTTTTGTCCCATACTCGTTTATCCGTTTTTTTTTCAATAAAAGTTTTAGACTCGATGCATCCGCCATAATAGAACTATTTTCACATTGTGAACATAAAATGCAAAGCAATTCTAGTTTTTAATTTTTTGTTTACCTCCCATTACTTGCTGTACTTGTTGAAAGGGAGAGGCTTCCGCGCAAGCAGCACTGTTCGACCCAACCAGGGTACCGGCGCCCCTTCAAAATTGGTAAAAAAAAAAGCATTGAAAAAGTACAATTCCCGACTTTGCATTCGATATACGAAATAACGTTCTGGTAATTCGTTGGACGGACAATTCTAAATCTACACTCGCAAATAATTACAACGCAATCGATTCAGTAGTAGCAGTTCGTGTTCGTGTTTAACAGCCCCTCGCTATCAAAAATTACAACGGGCATATGGGTGGCGTGGATTTACATGGCAATGCGGTTGCCAAAACTGCATTTCTTCATTGCAGCTTCGCAAAACGCGAATCCTATCTTAAAGTTTGACTTCAATAACTCGGTGTCCAAGTCTCTGCTGCTTTCGTCGGAGGATGCAATATACGGAATCGAACCTTCGCCTACAGAGGATTCATTCACTAATCGTTAGCAACAAAACTTTTCGATGGTAGACAGCTTGCATTTTCCTTTTAAAAGCACCAGTCGTCGCCGTTGCGTTATGTGTACAGCAAAAGTCACCATATTTTAGTGTGAGAAGTGCAACGTCCACATACACCTATACAATTGTTCCACAGAGTCAAACAATTTTATTTACAACACCGTTCCACACGTTCAAGGAATACGTACCATAAAAAAACATAAATAACTAAACAAATTTGTACACAACAAAAGATTGCAAAACACTTAACAGTACCAGCGTGTGGTCAAACACACGGCAATTTTCGGAAAAACTACTCGTCGAAAAAAAAAATTTTTTTTTAGAAAATGTTAAAAATGGTATTATAAGACGTTCCTGATATTTTCAACAAAAAATTTCAACGTTTAAATTTTTGGTTATTAACCGGTTAATGTAGAGGGCAGATAATAAGAAAGATTTTTTTCAATACTCATTTAAAGAGCAAAGCAATAATACCGCAGTGACCGCACAAAACTTTTAAAAAAATTTTTTTTTTGAGACTTTAACTATTTTTGTTTCATTATGTTATGGGAAAGTACATTAAGAAACGAAAATAGTTAAAGTCTCAATATATGAATTTGTCAGAAGCTTAAAGGCATTACTTCATAAAATAAAATGTAGAGTAAATAAGTATTGTTTGAAAGAATAATTTCCAAAATTTAAGATGCTACAAAAAAGAAGTTGCCAAGTACGCAAAGCTAAGTAATTTATATTAAAGCAATGTACAATGACCTAATTTTGTTATGTATATTTTCCTTTTATCTAATTGCCAAGCTTCTGAAAAAAATCAAATAAGATTCACCCCCATATACCGATTTTTCGTATTTTTTCAATGGAAAATATTTAAATTATAAAAGAACTAAATAATTTTCAAAGAGTTCACAACTAATTAGATAGTAAAAAAGGGTGTTTAAATTTTAAGGGCCGATGTTGCATGTGAACCATAACTAAACGTCAAGTTTTTTTCTGCATTTCATTTGACATTTCTCATTCATTTCAGACTAATTCCATTTGAACCATGGAAAGATACACAATCGGGCAACGCGTTAAAGTAATTCACATCAGTGGATTCGTCAATAAGCAGAATTACTGTGTATACAGTTACTGTGAATGGTGTTCGCTATCGTGAGATGATAACGAACTTTTATGGCCCAAATCGGAAGATATGGATGTGGACGATATGTGGTTTCAACAGGATGGTGCCGCTTGCCGCACAGCTAATGGAACAGTGGCTCTTTTGCGCGACAAATCAATTCTCACGTGGTGGCGATGTCAATTGGCCGCCAAGATCGTGTGATTTGACACCGTTGGACTTCCACCTTTGGGGTCGTTTGAAAGAAAAAGTGTACGTCGATAAGCCAGCAACAATTCAAGACCTAAAGGATGAGATAAATTAGCACGTTAATGGCATAGAACCTCAATTGTGCATCAGCGTCATAGAAAATTTGGACCATCCGTTGGTGGTGTGCCGCCGAGGTCGCGATTTTGTTCCATTCATAATTGAACCATACCAATATTATCATAATAAAAAGAAATGACAATAATTTTCTAAATAATTTGTGTTTTATTCAAAATCAACATCGGCCCTTAAATATTTTAACTTCTGACACATCCATATATATTCTTTCAAACAAACCTAGAGAAAAATCGTTATACAAAAAAGTTTCTTCAGTGTTTGTTTAATTCCAAAAACTTATTTTAAATTTTCATCGTTAAGAATAGTACCAGCAAAGAGTTTATAAAATAAAATTCAAATGATTTCTTTTTTTGCTATTTTATTTTTGTACGTTGTCATTAAAAGTGCAGAAGATAATTTTCCTCAATGCAAAAATAAAACTCATTTTATCCCTTTCCTTTAAATGGACACATGTGTACCAAGTTGTTTTTGTGGTTACTTTATTGCTGACAAAACTTTAGTTTTGCTTAATTATACCCTACGGCATCATAGAGAATGAGAGAATCATGCATTTGTTCTAATGCCTTTTCACACTTGCAAAAATGTGAAACATGCATTCATACTTGCAACATATGTATGTCTAACATATTGTTACATAAAACGCAAAAGGCCCTCTCTTATATTTTGATCATATTACAGGAGAAGCATAACAACTATGTACAATCATAATTTGATGAATTGCCCTAACCCGTTTACAATATATTTTTCTTATAAAACCTTAAAGTTGTTTTGACAGTTGTCAATCTTTAGATATTTAAGCGTTTATCATATAATCTTTAGGGTCGTTTGTTTGTTGTTAATTAAATCAAAATTTTGGTTGAACGATTAACCCTAGATAAACTTTCTTCGTCTTATTGACGAATACCGTTAAAAAGTACTTATTTAACTCCGCAGTTTTTCACTGAAACTCTTCCAAATTTCATGTAGCTGTAGATATTGCTGATCTGCTGAAGTGTGTGGAAGTACGTGCTTATAGGTTGTGTGTAAGTCTGATTTTTCGTTGATTGTTTTCATCGCTCTGACGATGGAAGTGTGGGAAATTTTGCCTTTTAGTATAATTTTAAACCTTTTTTAAACCTAGATACACTTTCTTCTTCGTATTGACGAAATAAGCTTTGGCTTGCTTTTGTTGTGTTTTTAGTATTAAGTTTTGAAGTTAACTATAATATACTCTTTAGAATGAAACAAAACTTAAGTGTTTTATAAACTATTCAAAAATTTTCGTGTTTCCTTATATTGGGTGGGCTTGAGGATAGATCATAAACGGACTTCGTCGATTCGACGAAGAAAGTGTGTAGTGTATTAAAAAAAGGAAAGTGCATCT
Organism: Pollenia angustigena; assembly: GCA_930367215.1. NCBI lineage: Eukaryota > Metazoa > Arthropoda > Insecta > Diptera > Polleniidae > Pollenia > Pollenia angustigena. Next base: position 237,960,752 of record OV884059.1, read on the forward strand.
AGGGTTAAAAAATTTGTTGTGGACACTTGTGTTTACGCAATACATTCGAATCAAAAGAAAAGTCGATTTTTAATTATTAGTTAGTTAGGGCCTTTTGTGTTTTAGGTGCCGATATAATATGGATCCAAAATGTCACCATTTCTGAAAAAAATTCTTGACTTGCTAAAAACTATTTTTCTATAAATGTGGCGAAATTTAAAAAACGCTAAAAGTATTTTTGGAATTAATTTTGTTTAAAACCATAAAAAATTACGAAAAAAAACTTGACAAATTGTAAAGCTACTTTAAAAAAAAAAAAATTAAATTTTGTCCGCAAAGCCACAATATTGATAGAATTTATTGACACTTTTCTAGTAATGGCATTAATGTAATCGTAAGATATAGAATGGTATGCAATGAGATAGAAACATCTCGTAAAGATGTTGATTTTTACCTCGCTGTATTTCTTAAAGGAAAATTTCAACATCTTTACCAATAGACGTAGAGTTTAGACGTTGACAAGTGTGAAAAGCCTATTAGAAATATTGATACCTTTATGTATAGCGATCTTCAAATAATCCTTGATCAATCCAGCGATGTCCGCCCGACTGGCTAGCTGATCAGTTGAATGTCTATTTACGCCTTGTTCGAAAAGTACTGGTCGCAATTTACATACATATCGAGCCCTAACCGCGAAAATAACGTAAGCGCCAAAAATCAAATTTTTAGGAGAGAGTTTTTTTTATTTTTTTTTTTTCATAGAAATTTTTTATGAAATTTGTCGCTTATTATAAAATTGTTCTTGCTATAAAAACGTAACGTTACCTTATGTGACCATGAAATTTTAGGAGATAATGCAAGTGATGCCAGTTAAGTCATTTATTAAAAAAAAATTGAAAATTATGCTCGATATTATAGTAACTTCACCTTATTATTCTCGCCTGCAGCCATATTGTGGCCAAACCAGATATCACAAACATATTACTGTTGCCTTCGATATTGTAGTTTCAAGACGTCTCACTTTCATTAAAATGTGTGTAGTCTACTTGCAAACACCGCAAGGTTAAGGAAACAAAATACTGAGAAATTCGACTAAAACCGAGTGTAAAAATTTAAATGCCAATCCATATAGAGAGTTTTGCAGAATTTTTGTTTTTTTTTTAAACTAAGCGGTGCTTGCAAGTGGACTACTCACATATGTATGCAAACTATTTCTTATTTTAATTAATCTTGTAATCCGGTGTTACGATCAAAACTTTTTTAAACTTTTCAACAAAATCTTTTTTACTGACATCTTTAATATTTTTTTTTATGACAATTAAATAAGTCTATGATCTCATTTTTAGAAAGTCCTTTTGTTTGTAATTTCAAGAGAATTGAGCAGGGCTAAAAAATCAGAGCAAGTTAAACTCTCTTTTTGGTTTAAAATGTGTTTAAACCAACAAATCTATAAATTAGTAAACATATGAACCATCTTTAAACGCATAAAATGGGGCGTTTAAACTACCAATACAGACCATATGAATTTGATAAGATTTATCGTAGTGCTGCCACATGTTATTTTTTTAACGACATATTATACATGGGACACTGATTTATAGTTGTTGAGTTTAAGATACATATAAATTCAAGATTAGTTCATATAAACCATCGTTTAAACCTTCAGTGATTTACTAGCACTTAGTCACATTTTTCTTCCGATTTTTGCAGCATTCATTTAGCATTTCGAATCGATTCTGCCTCATATTCGCTATGCTTATTTTTTCTAGGTTGCAAAAAAAAAATATTGGCAAGCTGGATCAAAAATGTGTTTTAAACGCAAAAATTGAAGGAATAAATGGGCAAAAAATGCCATATGCCATTAAAAACCTGCCCTGTTAAAATACGGATAAAAAAACCAATTGTTATTGTTGCTAGACAGCCCTACTATTATTTGTGGTAAACATATAATTGTTATTATTAACAATATCATGATCGAAAGCCACTAAATATCGGTGCGGCTTACATATTTGAAAGTGTTTAACCCATTTTATTACTGCACCTGACACTAATGAGGATGAAGTTACCATCATCTGTTTAAAATCTTACTTTTAAATAATTAAGGAAATCGCAAATGCGTGCAAAAATAAACACATTTGCACAACACAACAACAAAATGTACGTGTGTATTTGCCATTCGTTTGCACTTAAAAAACCCTGTGCAAAATTAGAAGTGGATATTTGCTCAGTTGCAAACAAATGTAAACAGTACCAATCGGATTTTAACATAAAATAGAGAATAAAATTTAATTTAATTTAAAAAGAAAAAAATTAGTTAAATATGCTTGTGTAAATTGTAAACAGATGCAAATTTTCAACAGTGCTGCCGGAAGTTTTTGTGTTGCCAGAATAAGTTTTTAGAAAAATAACACATTTGCACAACAAAATAAAAGTGGTATGCTCTCAATCAATCATAATATGCACTGCAAATTTACAAATTGCAAATTTGCACAACGTCCGTCGTGATTACCCTTAATGTTTTATGTGCTGGTTTAAAAACGGCCGGTTTAGCTTAACATGTATTGTAATTATCTTTTGAACCTGCCTGTACGATAATACACAATTTCTTTGTGTCGTCAAGTTTCTTACGGCCTGTTCGACGATTTCACTTTGTTAACTTAACTATCATTTAAAACAAAAACAAATTCTAAAATATTGTTTTTGATTTAAATGTTAATTGAGCGAACGTTGCCTTTGTTCGAAATCGATGAACAGGTATCAATTTTTTACCTTAAACTCATCTACCACATTACGAATACAAAACAAAAGAACAAAATAAAATATACCGTAACTGGACAAGATTTGACAAGTATATTTGGCATTTAAGCCGTTCCATTCTCTCTTTTCCTTTCTCCTAAAAACTCAAGACTTAATCAGTCAAGTAAATTTTTCAATTAATCTTAACATCATAACAACATTTTGTGTTGTTAGGTCAATAATGCAAATACGATTTTAAGCATTGCCACATTTAACCGTTTTACATTTTTATTTCGATGTGGCACATTCATACGACAACAAAAGTAAAATTAATTTAAAATTGTGTACATAAAATTCCAAAATACACAACAATTTTTAATTTTTTCGTTATTCATTAAAAAAAATAAAAAGTTTATATACATACAGTGCTACTAAATGCATAAATTGTCCATCCGGCATCACATAAAAATAAGAATTTTCAGTAAGAAAATTTACATATCGTCAGCTCAGAATTGTTTTGACGCATATGCCAAAAAGTCGGAGTGGAGAAAAACGACGAAGAAGATTTACATGAAGATTTCTCAAAATGTACCCGATAGAATTTTTTTATATTTTTACCACAGCTTCCGGTATATGTTTTGACGAATATTTAAATTTTTGCGCACTTTTATGAATAAAGTTAGAATTTATGAGTATTTAAAAAAAAAAAAAAAATTTTAAAAGTGGCTTTTTTGTGCTGCATACGTATACTTATTGCGTGAGTGACTGACTCATTCATCATCGCACAGCCTAAACGCCTGAAGCTAAGGACTTGAAATTTGGACCGGAGGTGGATCTTTCCCCAAATCGATCCACTAAGACGGAATTTTTAAAAATTCGAATGTTTAGGGGGTAAAAAAGGGTAAATTCGGAAACCTTTTATCTCTAAAACTAAAAGAGATACAAAAAAACTGTAATACATATCGTTTTTCTTTTCAAAAATAAGTGGACAGGTGTGTGGTACTTTTTTGCAATTTGGCTCTTTTAGGGTGAAAATGGGTAAAACCTGCTTTTTGGTACGTTTTTGTCAGCCCAACTATCTTTTGATCCAAAAAACATAGAAATAAAGTTTATACCACATTCGAAACTTATCAAAAAAATACGAAGGAACCCTCAAATTATATTGCCTAGAATTAACAATGCTTTATTTGAAAGGTCTTTTATTGTAAGAATTGCACGTCGTTGGAGCACATTACCTACTGAGCTTCGTGTGTTTTCACACTCAAATAATGCCTTTCGTGTGAAAATTTTGGCTGTTTTTACGAACTTATAGTGAACAATTCTTCATACTTAATTTAAACGTGATGTTGCTTATATATTTATGGGATCAATTGTCTTTTGATATTTTCTAGTTAATTCTACTTTTAAATATATATATATGTGCATGTATATGTGTACATATATATATATATTGATATTTATTTTGCTTTGGGACCTAGGGATTTAAGTCAAATTCTAAATTTAAATAATTTAAATATTTTTAGTATTAACTCAGGTATATTTCTTTGTAATATAGTTTATTGGCCTAATGAGGCTTTTATATTACCTGCAATAAATTGAAATTGAATTGAATTGAATACAAGTTTGGTACTTTTTCGAAATTCGAACGTTTAAAGGGTGACAATCGTAACTATTTTTGGTACTTTTTTACAAAACATTTTGCATTTTGCAATTTTGGATACTATAATGGGGGGACAAAATAGTACCAAAATGGGAAATACGGGAAATTTAATATCTTTCTTCAGCTTTTTGGTTCTACAACTGGTATTTTTTAATTATCGTTAATATTTGACCTCAAAACATAAAATCCAACATGGAATGTCCTGAATGAATGCTTTATATCTCAAAAACCACAAACATTTCGCGAAACAGATTTTGGATTCAAAAAGGGGGTATTCAAAATATATTAATCCCATACCTAACTAAATTTTTTTAAAAATGGTCGGTAGGTCAAACCAATTCTGAGCTGACGATATGAACATTAAGTTAGTTAATCGCATTTTTAATAGCGAATAGGCTACGTATAAACGTAGTATATAGCTCCCAAATTTAATCCACTCTCGAAAACAATGAAATAGTTACGAGTGCAGTAAAGTGTGTAATGGTCTGGCTTGCCCGACTCTTTTGAGGTTCTGTTTATCTTTTAGTTTGTCATTTTCTACATCTCAGGTGGCATGTTAATTTTTTAAAAACAAAAAAATAAAAAAAAGTTCTCCATATGCTTCCAAGGGCTTGGATTATTAATTTTGGGATTGAGAAAAATTTTTCTTTGATATTTTTTTTTTTGTAATTTTAAACAGTTAAAATTATGTATGTACCTACAAATGTTTAATAAACCAAAACAAAATGGCATACTTTTTTGCAAATAAACATAAAGAACTTTTTTTTTAAATTTAAGAAATTTTAAATTTGCCATTATTTTTATTCTAATGTCTCATGTTTTTCAAATTTAAAAACTCTTGAAGTTGGTTAATAAAGTGCATTTTATATTAACAGGTATTTAAGAAAAATCCAAAAAAAGGAGCGAATTGAATAACTTTTGTGGCAAAACCTTTCTATTATTTTATGAAGTAACTTTTCATTTTTAGTTGAAGTTGAAATAGATAAAGAATCACACTAATTTTGCTTTAAAAAGTAAAAAAAGATGTTTGTCATTTTTTTTCGAAGTAAAACAGTGTAGAATAGTAGTTGAATTCACACGTCATTCGGTAATTGTTTTCTACATTTCGTTGTTTAGAAATTATAAAAATTCATATTTAGTCCACTATATCGAGCCCTAATAGCAAAAATGATGTAACCAACAACAATTTAGATTTTTGTTTTTTTGATGAAAATCGATAATTTTTGATTATTTGCATCATCTCTAAAAATCTCATATCTGTGGAAGGTACCGTTACGAAATAAGAGCAAAAGCAATTTCAAACGAAGCCCTAGACTTGAAGCAAAAATATTTAAAAAAACCTTCTCCTGTAAAAATAATTTTTGCTATAAGGGCTCGATATTTCCACTCATCAATCAAAAGAAACTGTTTCTATGTCTTGTAATGTAACCTGAATTGAAAAACTGGTAAAATAAACCTTTTATTACGCGAATTCAAAACCAAACAGCTGAGAATCTGTTATGATTTGACTTTAGTATATTTTATTTATATTTAACAATAACTTTAACCGCACACACATTCAAGTCAAACGTTTGCTCTTTGCACATTCATGGATTTGCAAAAACAATTTTATATAAAAAAGCTAAATAAATAAAAAAACACATTTTTATAATTGGTTGCGGCTAACTTAACTTTCCCCCTCTGGATACGCGCCTGGTGGGTATAAAAGAAGTAATTTCTTTTACAACCTTCAACTTGGAAATTATAAAATATTGTTACGAAAGTAAAATTATCTAAGAATTATTTATAGTTATAAGTTATCTTGTAATTTATAGTTTTATGTCATAGTAGTTACTTAAAATTGTCATGTATAATTTTCAACACAACTGTTATTTTAAAGTAATTCCTACATGAATTTTCCAGTCATTTCTAGAAATGGTTTTAGAACATAATAAATAGTTATTACAGGGAGGTTCGGGAAAAATCTCAAAATAATTATGAAATATAAAAAGGGGTAACCCGTGAATAATTTTTTAGTTTTGTTTGGACACATAAACGGTTCTGTTCCTAACAGAGAACTGCAAAATCCACTATTTTTGTTGATTTACTCATACGCTATAATTTACATTAACGTTTTGTACACATTTGATTTGTGCATGTGTGAGTTTATTATTGAAAGTGCTTTGTTTGCATTTATTGTTGCGTACGCAATAACACAATTTCTTAAAGTCAAACGGCATTTGAGGAGGTCCATAACAAAACGCAATAATTACACCATAACATTTTTTTGGATAAACGACAAAATTTAATTGAAGTAAGTTGCACATAATTTTTTTAAAAACTATTATTGAAGTATTATTGTCTACAAAAAATAATATTAATCACAAATTAATTATTTAATCTGACAGTTTGTTTTAAAGTTATTTAGATAACAAATTTGGAATTATTGCGTTTTGGTCCGAATCCATTGTATTTATTTCATTTTGCTATGAATTGTACGAAAATATTACTCACAATCAACATAACAAAAGCAAAAGATATTAACTAAACAAAAATTCCTTACGTTTTACAGTTATCTTAGAGTTACCACCAGAGCATAATTTATTTATCAAGTTGACTTTTTTAAAATTTCTTGTAAAGATTTATTGCAAAGATGTGTAATTATTGCCTTTTGCTCTGGGCCAGTATATTTGATATTGATCTGCAGTGTAGTTATTGAGTTTTGGAATGCTGTAAAATGAAGGTAATATAGATTTCAATGTGTAGAATGGGATTCAATCAAAAAATCAAAAAACTTGAAAAATGTAATTATTGCGTTTTGTTATGGACCTCCTCATTTATTCTTTTGCTTTTGCATTTAAGTTGTCATTGTCCACTCGATGACACAACGACGAATGTAAATTGGTATGAGTACGAGTCGCTTTGTTGGTATGACTGTTGTATTTAAGCATAAGTACAAATAAACTAGTTGTATTGTCCAATTTGTTTTTGTGTTTACCCTGCAAATAATATTGGACTACCTGATCCACCTGATATCGATCAGATGGACTACTCATTGGACTAGTCCGATGTAATGCAAGCAAGGACCATGTCGTTGTTAAACAGTGTTTGTAGTTAGCGAAAAGTGGGTACCTATTTTCAAATGTTAACACTAGATTTGGTGTCTAGAGAAAGATTTCGATATGATCTGAATGCCACATCAGTAGACCCTGCTACAAATTGAGTGAAAGTGCTAACTATTTCGCCTGTCATTGGTGGCGATTGCTACTTTTTATACCACTGGGTGGCGAACGAAGCTTAACATGGTATGAATGACAAAGCCAATACGCTATGCATGACACCGATGTGTGTGGCTGAGAAAGTTTGATTGCAAGAACACAAATGAGTGTAGGTATTTGATGTTGTTGATTTAATGCGAATTTTTTGCAATCGCACAAAGACGTTCTCTGGTTCGTAACTAACAATTGTAAACAAAATAATTAATTATAATAAAGTTTGTTAAGTTTAATAAGTGCGTGTATCTATTTAAATTTGCAATTAAAAGAATTCAAACGCGTTTATTAAAGGAAAAACGCAACAATATATAAAAAGTTTTTCACTTATTTCATTTACTATTTATTTTTTTTTTCATTCGATGACAATTATAAAATATTCAATTTGTTTCTACACGTTAAAAAAAAATATGTTGTATATATTTACTGCAGTCGTATTATGATTAGATATGCAGGTTACCTACAAAACTATAAAGTGGTAGCTTGCGATCGTTCGAGTATGCAAGATGCGTTTCCTTTTTGATTTTTCTCGAGGCAAGAATAACGAAGCCATTATTCCTTCAGAGTTTGAAACGTTTTATTGTTGACAAAGCAAAATTGTAACAATTATACAAGACACTATTTGATTCGGTTTTCGCCCCAAGGGCGATCACTACAGGATCAAGATATAAGAGTATTTTTGGAATTATTTCGGCGCTATAAACTTCCAAAGAGATGGTGCAATGTGCAAGGCACCGTACGAAACAATCAAAAATTTGAAGACCAACCGAGTAACAAAGGTACTCGCGAACTGTCACTATGCGTTTTTTTTAAATTGAAAAAAAAAATTGACGAGAATTTTTACTGCGTATATTTAATTTTATATACATGTGTGTGTTGTTACTTGTAACTATTGCGAATATTTTTCCGGTGTAGGTTATTTAGACAAATTGAAAGTTTTAATTTAAATTTTTTGTTTAAAATTGTATTCTTCAGCAAAAAAGCTCATAAGACTCGTATGTGTAGGAATGCAGTTGATGTTGTTCCTGATACATAAATACATACTTTTTATTTTATGTGAATGGAAATCGTTGTTACGAATATTTTTATAACATACAATAGTGACAAGTTGTGCTAAGTTTGAGGTGCTATCGGCTTAATCAAAGGATCTATTGATGTTAATTCTATTTTAAAACAAGAACAAACGACTTTTGTAGGTGTACTATCTGTGTTGGTGTAAATAACAAATTTAATGCAAATTTGGTCAAATTAATTGCTATTTGCTTTGTAACAAATTTAATTTTAATCTGTTTTCCTATTCGTAAAAAAGATTTTAATTACAATTAAATTTTAGCAACACTTTTTTACACACTAAAAAGAACTTTTTTAAACTTAAATAAGTTTTTATAACATAAAGAATAATTAAATAATTTTAAGTACAATCGAACTTCTCTGCAGTGAACTTCTTTATACTAAAGTTCTACATACAGTGAATTTTCTTAAAGTTATGTTACGTGAATAGTTAAATCAAATATGATGAGAAATAAGTTTGGTATGCCTGTATCAAGCTCCAGTATTTTTCCCACTTATTGTATTTTTCCCAATTCACCGTACATAGCGAAAAAATAATATAATTTTTAATAATTTTCAGCTTCAGAACAAAAACTTTTTATTTAAAACCCCGTTTCATAAAAATCTAACAAGTTTATTAAATATTTTTTTATATTTGATAAAATTTTTAATTGTTTATTAATTACACCATGCAAGTTGGAAAAACAGACAAGCGATTTAACATTATTCGGGTATGCTGAATCCAGTGGTGCTCTCGGTTTTTTTTTAGATTGCCTCTGGTTTCGAGATAAACCGTTATTTCGAAAATGGAGGAGGTTGCACAACATATATTCGCGTAACTCAAAAACGGTTTATTTAATTGAAATTACTAAAAAACCGAAATTCCGCAATAAAATTTCCTTTAACACGTTGACTGCCAACTACGAGATAAGTCGTAGATTGATTTCCCTTCCAGGAAGCCAACTACGAGTTATCTCGTACTATCTTAAACTGCCACTTTTTGTGTAGCTACGAGTAAAACCGTATTATATCAGTGCTAGTATCGATAAATGGCTTCTGGGAAAAGAAAAAAAAGTTTGTTTTGGCTTGCGTGAGCTGAACATTTATTAAAAAAAAAATTTTTATGGAAAAATTCATTCAATATAATGGAAAAATTAACTCAAATAGAAGAAATAAAATAATATATTATTATTTTTGGTAGTTTTTAAAACAATTTTCCACACAAAGGGCTGGCTTCTCTTCACAGGCTGGACAGAAATAACGCGTTTCTCGGCGTTTTTCTGCTTGGGTAAATACACGACATGGCTTTGTCGGATGCTGTTTTTTTCCGTTGGTGATAAACACTCTAAATAATAGAGCTCTTGACTTCTATTTTTTTTTTCAAAACTGGTTGAAAATCTGCAATCAACGCGAAGACGAATTCTTCTCTGAACTTGATCAGTTTTATTTCAGATGAAGTTACTTTTTGAAAAATTCTGTGAGCATTTTGTATATACATATATATCTAGTATATGTAGCGAAACCTTTTTGGGCCATCTAATAGTCTTTCTTTGAGATGAGTAGTATGAAATCATTTGATCTGATCGTTTTATGCCAGACATTCCATTATTGTAATCTCGAACTATATTCGGTTTCATAGAAATTTTTCCATTGCGATTGGGCACCTCTACCATTTCAACAGCATGCATGTTTGAAATGGTAAGGACTTCTCGTTTGTCTTTCCATATGCATACAGAAACAGGCACATTTCTTCAGTTTACGATTTACCACATCTCTGGAGTTTCCTTTTCTGTTACTTCGAAATGTTTCCACACACATAAGTTTTTCGTGTATATAACAGTTTTGTAAGACTAACTGAATTATAAAAATTATCCATGTAAGACGCGTAGCCTTTATCGAGATAGTCCTCAAGTAAATGTAAAACAACTTCAGCAGTGTGTCCTAGATTATTGGTAATTTCCTCAGATTTTCCGCTGTAAAGTTTTATTTTTATTACAAGACCGTCGGACTCACATAGTTCATATAGTTTGATGCCATATTTGTGTTTTTTTATTTTTTATGTATTGGCGGAAAATCAATCTTCCCCGCCATAGCATCATGGATTCGTCAATAAAAATATTTTTGCTTGGTACATAATTTTCACGCATAACATTGTTGAAATGATTTAGGATTGGTCTCACCTTATATAATCTGTCGGTAGATGCGTTTGTGTTATCAACCAAATGAAAATAACGAAGTAGCAACTGGAATCGATTTCGGCTTCTTCACTACCACTTGTATAATCAGACGGCACATAAATGTCGTTACTATCATCGCTGAAAATTCCGTCATATTCTGAATCACTTAGATTTGCGTTGTACTCAATTTCACTTTGATTCAGTGACCTTTTCTTATCCATTTTGGGTTATTGATAATTAGAACAATAAATTTAGAGAATGTTTATAAATCTAAAAAGAAAGAAAATAATAATAAAATTATAATAAATTATAATAACTATAAAACAAAATATTATAGGAAGCAAAAATGATGTTTTTAGGAGAAAAAGGACCTACGAATTAACTCGTATTTGACTTCTGCGTAGCGATTTCTGTCACAGAAGCCAATAACGAGATAATTCGTGGTCCTTTTTCTCCTAAAATAAACATCATATTTGCTTTTTCATGATACCTATCATCTAGAAATAGAGTTTTTAGTAATATAATGTGAAAAATTCAAAGTGTAATTTTTGGCCAGTTTTCTGAAAATGGCCTTGGCAGTCAACGTGTTAAGAAATTTTTTTCTTATATGAGTTGTCGTTTTTAAACCATAATTTTAGTTTTGAAAAAAAAATTAATTCTTTTGCCAAAATTTCGAAATTTTTGTAGGCTTCTAGTTTTTTGTAGACATATAAAAAACGAAGCTGCAAATAAACAAGCCATAAATGATTTTGATTTTATTCACAAAAGTCGAACAATTTTAATTAATTAAAGAATTTCATAAAACGCAATATTTGTATGGGAGCCCCATAAAAAGTGGAGATAAGGGGCAGGTATATCTGGAGAAAATGTTAAGGACAAAAAACTAATTGAGGTAGGTCATACATGTTATCTTACGAGGGGCGACTCCTGGGCATTTATGGGACTTATTTAAATATATTTTTAGTCTGCATTGAACATTTTGTATGGGAGCCCCCTTAAAGAATGGAGATAGAGGATAAGTCCTTTAGAAATAAGTGATTGAGATGAAAAATAAAGTGGGGTTGGTCATACATTTGACCCATCTAGGGGCATCCTAGGCGCTGCAGGGTCTAAATTTTATTAAACCGCCATATTTGTGTGGGAGCCCCCTAACGGGTGAAGTATGTTTTAAGAACATTGTTAGTTACAAAACTAATGGAGTTCGCTCATACATTTTATCCCCCTAGCGGCGATTCCTTGGCAGTTATGGGGCTTTTTTTCAATATATTTTTAATCAGTATTGACTTTTTTGTAGGGAGCCCCCTTAAGGAATGGAGATTGCGGGTAGGTATGTTAGAAATAATTGATAAAAATTTGAAATAAAGTGGGGTTGGTCATACATTTGACCCATCTAGGAGCATCCTTTCTCTCAACCTTAGCATGTTGCTCATTGAAAAGAGGAAAATTATATTGTTAATTTTAAAACAAATTATTGTCATATTTAGCCATAATATGTTCAGAGGCAACCATAATATGGTTGTGGCTTCTTGATTACTAATTCGACCATAATATGTTTTTAGGTGGCAATAATATGGTTATATTAAAATAGTTTGGTTGGAGATGAACATATTTAAATATGTTTTTTTCCCTGTGTGCAGGGCAAGTTTTTCATGGCATATGCCATTTTTGTCATGTCTTTAATTATTTCGTTAACAAGCTACGACTAAATTGATTGTGCTAAAGAAAATATTAAAGAAGCCAGCAAAAAAGATTTTATTAAAAGGTTTAAAAAAAGTTTTAGATCGTAACACCGGATTACGAGATTAATGCCTCCCTAAGCCATTATCGATCTCGTTCAAAACTCCGTACTTTACGCGCAATTTCTGGTTATTTATTCAATACTCCTGCAAAACTCTACATATGGCTTGGCATTTCAATTTTAAAAAATTGTTTTAATCGATTTTCTCAGAATTTTGTTTTTTCAACTTTGTGGTGTTTGCAAGTGGAGAACTCATATTTACATGAAAGTGAGACGGTTGAATTTATTGACAACCCTTCTTCATCTGAACTTATGGAACCGCTGAACCGATTTTCATAAATTGTTAATAAAATTACTGGAAAAGACTTGAATTTCCTAGATCCGAAGCTTCAATACTCTATTAGTATTGTTTTTGCAGCTAGAAACGTTTGAAGTTGCTAGTGGACACAGGGGTAAATTTTGACATTTTTCTCTTTTTAATTTTATAATCACATTAATAAATTTACCACCACTTAATTAAAACAATTTTCTTTTTTACAGTATCTAAAATGTTTTTAATTTAAATGTAAATTATTTAAAAATTAAACGTCTCTTAGTTCCTTTAGCAACATTTCTTCTTCAAATTATTTTTTAATGATATAAGAAGAATCGTTTATATCGTTTAGAATCGTTGTAAAAGGTATTTAAATTCATGTTCAACAAATTAGAGATTAGAAATTAGTATTCCTTTTGCAATTTCAATTATTTCCTTCTGCTCTTGTTACGTAAAATGATTAACGATTTTAATTTTTGATGTGCCATTCTTCCTGTCATTTGTTTTCATTCTGAGCTTATAATGAAGTTAGTTAAACATCATTTGGTAAATCATTTTTGTTATTTGGCTTTTTCACCAGCCGAACCTTAACAAATCAACAAAAAATTTAATGCTTGTTAAATTCAATTAGGAAATTATATAGGTAGTTCGTTTTTTTTTTTAAATCATTTAAAACCCAGTTTAAAGGTAAATTTCAAGATTTGAATTTAAATTTGCGTTTATTTGATATTTTTGGCAAATAATATTCTAGTTATATATTGTCAGTCATCGACAAAGAGAAATATTTTAAAAGTATTTTCACGTCAAAATTTAAATTTAAATTGTTCTTATTTTTATTCAAACAAAAATAAAGTGTTTTATTTTTATTTCAATATGCGCATTAGGGCTATAACTTTTTCACACTTTTTGCGAATATCAAAAACGGCATAGTATAGTAGTGTTAAAAATTAAAAGTAATTAATAAAAAATATGATAATTTTTTCGGGTTGTTAAAAAAGTTCATGCAGGAATCGGGTTGAAGTTTGATAACAACCATTTTTATCTCAAGGAAATTTTAAAAAATATACACCTGATTTTTGTATATATTCCTATACATATCAGTTAAATAGTATTTTGGAATTTATCAACTGCTTTAAATTTAAAAATTTTCCTGCGGTTTACGATTCATAGCGGTTCAAAATTCGTTGTATGTAAAAACCTGAGTAAAATGCCTTATGCTTAAAGCCATATAAAAATATAAGCAATAATCCGAATTTCATAGATTGTACCATCACTAAATTATTTCCATCTAAAATTCATGCAAAATTAAAAAAAAAAAATCACTAGAAGTAATATATGTGCAGAGACAGCAATAAAAGTTGTACAAGATATCGACCCCTAACCGCGAAAATAATGTAAGCGCCAAAAATCTAATTTTACAGGAGAGAGGTTTTTTGTTTTACTAGGATCGCCCGGTGGCCGAAATTCGACCACTTCACATTTACTTTTGTGAGAACCTGTGCGTTGTACAATAAAATCGTACACATTTTAAGTGAACGGCTAAATTCACTATTCACCTATCTTTGTACGTGTGTCTATAGGATAAATTAAAATGCTTTTTAAACACTTTTATTCCAAAAATTTAGAAAAATAATATATTGTGCATATCCCCGTAATATATTTATAAGATTTTCATGAAATGTTATCAAAGTAAAAAATAGAAACACAGATCTTCGTTAAAAGTCATTAAAATAGTTTCAGACTTTTATTTTTCTAAACGACGTTTTTGCGCGAATTCATTTTTTAAAATGTCTAAGGTAACCCTGTCCTAATACGTTTATACATGTGTGTTTGCAAGTGCCCTGCAAATAAAATTGGACCACCTGACCCATTTTGATAAAATGGACTACTCCATGGACTAGTCCGATGTAATGCAAGCATGGACCATGTCATTGTTAAAAAGTGTTTGTAGTGAGACGAAATGTCTTCGTTTTTTAACGACATGCTTTCGTTTTTAAACGACTTCAAAACTAATCCTCTTGAGTATACCATGGAGTAGTTTTAAAACTACTCCTTAGTGGTCCAAAGGTGGGTTATATACCATGGAGTAGTTTTAAAACTACTCCTTAGTGGTCCAAAGGTGGGTTATATGGTCCTCTCCTAGGACATCGTAATGTTAAATAGACCAGGTTTTTTCCATACGTTTGGGTTACTTTTGGACTAGTCCTGGTCCCTTGTGGACTACTCTTTACACGCGTGTTTGGACTGGTCCTATTATTTTCAGGGTGCAAAATGAAAACAAAAACATTTTGGGAGAACAACATAGAGCATAACCGTCGTTTATACATTTGTGTACATGTGTGTTTGCAAGTATACCCAGCGGGAAAACTCAGAAGACCTTCTTACTTCAGGTTTTTTTAAAGGCCTGCTTAAAAAATGTTTTGATTTAATTATTATTCTTACGTAACTGCTAAAGAATGCCTCATAGAAGGCCTCGGCTCTTTGGTATAAAAGAAGCGAGAAAAGAAGGAGTAACATTTTTTGTTTTGTTTTTTTGCACAAGCAAAAGCAAATTAGTTCAGATCCCTTTACAAAAACAAAGTAACATATGTTGTAAATCATTTTCGTTGAAGTTGAAAAGAGAAAGAGTAAAATTTTTTGTTTTGTTTTTTTCGCCAAAGCGAAACAATTCAGATCCCGTTATAAAAACAAAGTAACAAAGTAGGATATTAAAATACAAAATAAAAACAATAATGTAAATTTTTTTAGTTGAGTTTTGTTCATTAAGGAAGATAGGTACTTGTGCTTAAAAGTTTTTTTGTTATTATATACATACATACTTTTATTGACAATCTATTTTACAATATTTAGCAAATTTGATTATTTCAATAAAAAAATAGGTATCACATGTGTTATTAAACTACAATAAGTTTAATAAAATATATAAACATATGTTTGTAAAATAGGTATACATACTATATAAAAAGTTAAGTGTTCATTTTCTATATTGGAGATCTGATATGTACATAAAACCTATTCAGTCTTCTAATTTCATTTGTAAGGAAATATTCCTTAATGTTTTAGACTGATAGCCTTTCAATATGACCTTTAATGCATTTGTAGAAGGATGGTCTGAAAGGCCTTTTAAGAGCCATTAATTGAAAGGCCTTTTACCATACCTTTCTTAAAAACCCTTCAAGATAACCTTTTTGCTAAGGCCTTTTGACAGTCATTCTCTGGAAAGCCTTCTAAAAGACATTTATTTGAAGGCCTTTAAGAAGCTCTGGGGAAGAAAGGAAAGCGGAAGGCCTTCTCCGCAATGACAACGCGTGTAAAAAAGATATGAGTATGGAATGGAGCGAGAAGGGCTTGTTTATCCAAAAGAAGGGGTACAGAGGCCTTCTGGAAGGGCTCCGTACTCCTTCTTTTTCCCGCTGGGTAATAACAACATAGATCACACCGTCTTTTATACATTTGTGCACATGTGTGTTTGCCAGTATAATGCAAGAAAAAAACACATTTTGGGAGAATAACAAAACACACAACTTCTTTTTATACATGTATGTGCGTGTGTTTGCAAACAAATTAAAAACGCTTTTAAAACCATTTAATCCTGAAAATTTAGAAAAAAAATGTATATTGTGCATTTCTACACAAAAATACCTTTAACACGATATATGTTTCATTTAAATCGGTGGACGTTAAGATACTTAAAAATCAACGATAAAAAATTGCTTCCGTATTTATATGTATATATATATATATATATATACCATGATATTTTAAAAGATGATGCAAGTGTTGCCAAAAATTTAAAATCATGTCGCTTACATTATTTTCGCTGTTAGGGCTCGATATGTATCCACTGGGTAAATCATCTTTTTTGTTCGACAGTTTTTGGTTTCGACTGCAGTTTTTTAAACCCTGGTTTAAATATAAAACTAAATGTACGCAAAACAAGAATATATTAAATAACCACCCAATAAAAAATGGAGTTTCCAACGAAGCAGGTTTGTAAGAGAGTAACATAAAAGTTTCGCTTACAATTGCGCTTACGAAAGGCATGAATTGTATATGGCTAGTTCCTACTTTGAAGCAATACATTTTTGACACATAAAGCGCATTATTCAGCACATATAAAAACTGTTGGAAGTAACGATCAGCTTTACACACTGAATGTTTTGATACAGCTATTGTTTAGTATTCTCCCCAGTGTTGCCATTGGACTTTTCGAAAAAATACCTATACATGCCAAAAAAAGGGCTGTAGGAAACATCGCCCAAAGAAAAGTGGCCCAAAAAAAAATGAAAAATCGCCCAAATGAAGAATCGCCCAAAAGAACATGAAAAATGACCCGAAAAGTTATATATGAAATTTTGCCCAACAAAAACGAAAAAGGGCCCAAAAAATAAATGAAAAATTACCCAAAAAGCAAAAACGAATTTTTCCGAAAAAAAAATAAAAATTACCCAATTTGCAAAAAAGTGGTTATTATTCATATAAATTTAGTTCCATACAAGTGTAAGTTTTATGTAAAAAATTGCATTCTATCTTCAACAGCTGCTCGGCAGTAAGGACAGTAATACCGGCTGCGCAAACTTCGCTAAGCTTCTCTGCATAGCCGGCCTTCGGCCGGGCGCAAGGATTTTCTCCTCTATGGTAGAACAAGTACCGGTTTCGCTAAGTAAAGCTTCTAAAATCTGCCTTGTTTTCGAACGAAGGCCATATACGCAGAGAAGCTTTAGCTAGCGAAGCCGGTGTTTGTTATACCATAGAGGGGAAATCCTTGCGCCCGGCCGAAGGCCGGCTATACAGAGAAGCTTTAGTTAGCGAAGCCGGTGTTTGTTATACCATAGAGGAGAAAATCCATGCGCCCGGCCAAAGGCCGGCTTTGCAGAGAAGCTTTAGTTAGCGCAGCCGGTATATATTATATCCTTGAGGAGAAAATCCTTGCGCCCAAAAGTGTTTTCGTTATATATTTAATATAAAACACCCAGAGAAAAAACAACAAACTTATTTTTAAATAAATTACAATTATATTAAATAAAGATGGCCCGAAAAAATGGGCTATTTTTCATATAATATTTTTGGGTGATTTTTCGTTATGAATTTAAAAAACGAAAAATCACCCAATAATAACGAAAAAAGGCCAAAAATTTTGGGTCACTTTTCATATGAATTAAGGCCCAATTTTACATGAAATTTTTTTGGGTGATTTTTCATTTTTTTTTTTTTGGGCCATTTTTCTTTGGGCGATATTTCCTACAGCCTAAAAAAAGATCCGATTTTTCCCTACACGTTGAAAAAATTTCCCCTACAAAAATCATTATTGTCATTAAAATAAAAGAAAACACATTAGATTTAACAAATATATTTTGTTTAAATATGTATATTAAAGCTTTGACAAAGAATAAGTACAAAACTTAAAAAAAATAATACATATCGCACTTGTTCAACAATACTGTATTAACTCAAAATTTCAAAATGTTCAGTAGAAACAAAACAAACAATTTATTTAATATGAAAAGCACATTAAAAGTATTTTTAAACCAACCGTTTCTTTACCAAAGGGTTTACAAAATAGCTCAATAGTTTTAAAGCTGATAGATAGGAATAATACCTGTCGATGTGAAAAACTAAATATTTTGAGTTAATATAGTATTGTTGAATAGGTACGATATGTATGTACTTTTAAAAATTCAATTAAATGATATCTTGTAAAAACATATACGCATGTACAATAGGGTTGGGCGATTAGTATGGAAGGAAAAAAATCTTAATAGACGCTTCGCGTTTCTGATTCTTGGAATTGTACTGAGAAAAAAGTCCACTAGACCATACGTCTACGGTGAAAATCGAGCTTCCAGATATTGACTTGCAGGTTTTTCTCGCACTTTTGTCACGTTTTTTGTATGTTTTGGCCTATAACAGCCAAACCATTGAGATTTTCGATCCAATACGAAGACAAAGTTAAGATCTCTCTAGTACATCGTAAAAGCATTGCAAGGCTCCTTCGGGGAGTTGAAAGTTGAAAAAAATTAGATATATAAAATTTTTATGATTTTGCGCTATGAACAACTGAAAATGGTAATTTATCAATACCATTTGCGATGTCCAAGAATTCTTAACTATTGTCTTGGTAACAGTTTTTGTCTTAGTATTGGATCGAATATCTCAATGGTTTGGCCAAAATATAAATAAAAAGTGACAAAAGTGTGAGAAAAAACTGCAAGTCAATATCTGGAAGCTCGATTTTCGCCGTAGACGTATGGTCTAGTGGACTCTTTTGCTCAGTGCAATAACAACAATCAGAAACGCGAAGCTCCCATTAAGATGTTCAAATCGCCCCACCCTAATGTACATATTAGTGTCGCCAACTTTTTAAGCCAAAAACAATTCTGGAAATATATTTTAAAGCGATTCTAGTGAAAAGAAAATATGTTCATTAGTGATTCGCAAAATGATAAAATGTTTTATTGGGCAGCCGCTGCTTTGCATAAAAAAGTTCTTTACCCAGCTGAAAAAAAGGTACTATTTCACCCTTAAATATAACGGGGGAACATATTTACCATTAACTTGTGCAACATATTTAGAAAGGAAAAAAACAACTTTCTACATTTCTATATATATTTTAAGAATAAAGCGAAAAACCCCCGCGAATAGTAGTTTACATAGAACATTTGCGTCAAAATAGAATGCAACATTAGTTTTGAAAAACGCTTTTAACCACTTTTTTTAAGATTTTCTAGGCAATTTCTGGAAATTTGAGCCTCGAATATTTTCTTAATTATAAGTTTTTAGTTGTCGAACGACGTTTTTCTTTATGCCACCAAAGGATGAAATAGAATAGTTAATTTACCCATCGTTTTAGCACAGGTTTTAAAGTACATCATTTTACAATACCGAATTGGCGATAAAGAAATTTTTTTTTTAGTTTTTGTTAAGAACTGAAAAATTTTTTCAGTGCGTAAAAATTTCCTTTTTACTGAACAAAATTTAACGAGACAATGGTACATTTGTATATTTTGATGTATTCTTCACTTTTAGGCACCATCTAGAGCGAAATGGGAACTCGATTGAATTGTATCTCGGTTATAAGCAGCTATGGGCAAATGCTAAATCAAAATGCAAAAAGAGCGAACGATGTGTATACATACACAAAAAACAAAGAGCAAAATAGCATAAAACCAACAAATGCAAACGTAAACAAACCAATACAATGCCACACATGCAAAGCTTTCAATGTAGTGGTGCCCATACTTGGTTATAAGGCTACTAAATTACGCGCTGGAGAGTCGGTAATTGGCTATGATCGTAAAAAATGCTTGAAATATAGTGAATTAAGTCTAAAATATAATGAAAACTTCATTTTCACAGTTGAATTTAAACGCAAATTTAACGAATTTGTTGTTCTCTATTGTAAAAAAAATAAATATTTTCGTTTATAAATATTTATAAAAAATATAAAATAAATTTGCTTGTAAAAATATTTTTTTATTAAAATGAATAAAATCGATTAAATATTGTTTAATTGTATCTCAAAAAAAAAAAATATGTCTTATCAAAAAAGGGAAAAAGTTCGAGGTGCCCAACCCACTCTAACACAATATCCTGCTCTTACTTTTTATATCCAGACTAATCTATGTCGAGATGATATTATGTGTATGTGCAAATGTATGTAACATATTTAAATATGCCTTTAGTGTACTGATTGACTCAGAATCAATTTCAGAATCGATCTAACGTTGTCCGTCGTTTTGCTTGTGCGCAAAGTAAACGCCGCAATTTTAGAAATAAATTGATAAAATTTGAAACACACATATGTATGTGTGTCAGAGAACAGCAATGAATCGTTTTTTCGCTACTCATACTGACTCATGCAATTGTAAGTATTAGTGCGTAGAAATCAGTTAAACTAAACTACTCTGATTCACTCATACTCACAATAGAAATTAATATGAGTGCGACGTCGACATTATACGCATACTCATAAATGGCCTCAGCTTGATTTATAATTTCAAGAAAATACTTAAGCGGCTCATACACTTGAAATAAAATTTTTCAATTTTACATATTGTAGAATTATATCGCCAATGTGGATGTGATATTCGAAGGTGGCACAATATATTGGCAACAATCAAAACTTTGATTTTTATTGCACAACAAAAAGATAGTAAAATGTGTTGGCAACATTGTACAATGCTGTTTATGTTATTCCTATAGGTTATGTTCACCTTTTTATTGAATGAATGAAACCATCGTGCGACTTATTGCATAATATAGGACAAAATGGAAACAATATGGCGAATATCATATAGAATAGTATTGCACGTGTATGGGCCGCTTTACTATGCTCACAATGATTCAACTCATTTTGCTCATCCATTTACCGTTTTAACACAAGTGATAAAACAAACAACTTAATAATCAGCGCTGCCAGATAAATTTGCCGAAAATCGTCCACTGCATACATGTAAGTTTACTAAACTGTAATTTCCAAATCGTCACTCTGCTATTTCGGGGACAAAACCGGCAGCCTCGCATTTTGCTTCGCCTATACACATTGAGTTGAGTAGATTCTAAATCAAACACTACAAATGTTGGTAAGTATGAGTACGATGAATAAAATGAAACTTTTGAGTGAATATGAGTTTGAATCACATTGGAATAAGTATGAGTGCGTATAAGTACAAGAATTTATGAGTCATGATTTAGCTCTACTCACTTTTTCACTACTCATTGCTGATCTCTGGCACACACCAAACTTCGACAATGTGGAGATATTGCAAAGAGAGGAAAAATACCATAGACGCTATACACTAGAAATGTTAAATATAATAAACACAAGCAAATAGTACCGAATGAACTTTAAGAGTGATTTAGAGACGAGCTCAGCAAAACAATATAGACATATAATAAACAAAAATAGAATAAGGAATTAGTGCAATTTTAAATGTAAAACCGTGTGTGACGTGTTTTTTATTATTGTTCCTCTTGTAAGTTTTTATTTTTTTGTGCGCTTATTTCTGTGTATATGTTTTATGACACAGTGGGACAAAATGTATTCATTTAATGTTAAAATTATGTTTTTATATTTTGTTAATTATAATTGTAGTACCCTGAAGATGAGATCCAGTGGATTTCGAAATATTGGAAAACATTTTTTAAATAAATAAAAAAATATAAAAAAACCTGACCTTGAGCTTAACGAATTATTAACATTTGTTGGAAACATTTAACGCTCTTTCATGTTGTCGTTTTTTTGCATTTTTTATTTGATCGTAAGCTACGCTTCTTTTTGTAAATTATAAGAAGGACAACAAAAAACACATACAGTCTATTTTTGTACGATTTAAAAAAGTACATACAGTCGGGCCTCGATTATCCGTGATCCAGTTAACCGGTAACCCCGATTAACCGTGATGGCCAAAGATAAGTCTTTTGTTTGCATTATTTTCAAATTGTTTGCTTTGATTAACTGTGATGGAATTTTTTTTTATTAACTTAAAATTCATACATACATACAATATATATAATAAACATGAAAACGGGGAATTCTCTTGTTGGCATAAGATGAGTCAGAAGCATTTACAAGTGATTAGTGTAATTTTGAAAATTTTCAAAAATTTGAGAAGTGCGGGTGGTTACATCTTAATATACTTAATATACATATTGAGTTTTAAAAACAATCAACACTTAAGGCTGTTTAACAAAAGTGATTTGGTCAAATTTTTACAGAGTTAAAACTTTTCGCCGGGAAAATACACTGAATAGTTATCACAAAAAATAATCAACAATTGCACCAGTGTTCACCCATTTTCCTATATGTCGTTATTTTAAAAATTTTGATGAAATTTTGGTGCTTTATAAACAAGAAACTAAGAGTTGCACTTTTTAAGAATAGACAAACAAAAAAGAATGTGGCAAGGTGTTAAAAAAAGAGAATAAAAGTTATTTATAAAGTAATCGGTGGCTAAGCTGCAGCCGATTTTTAGCCGAAGAAATTTCGGCGGCGGTGGCTACAAATATTTTCATCGGCGGCTGGCTAACAGCCGGCTAAGCCGCTTCGGCGCAGGTCTCTGGCAGTGAGTGATGAAAAAAAAAACATTGTGTGTATAAACAAAGACTTATGGTTTTGTTTTCTTTTCTACAAAAAGTGTGACATTTCAAAAGATTTTGTTATTCGTGCTTAATTCTCAGTTTTTATTCTTGAAAAAAACGCTTGAAATTTATTGTTGATGGGATAAGCTATTCCTATGCGCATTTCACTGGTTGCTTAGGCCAGATCATCAGGAAACTTCATCCATAAAGATTTTAGAAAAACTAAAGATATTAAACCAAATAAAACTGTTAAAGGTATAATAATTATAGCAACAGTTCTACTTGTAATAATATCAAAGTTTAAACAAAACACATCAACAATAAACAACAGTGGGTTTATCTCATCTTACATTCACCACTACAATTAGTTGAAATTCTCTCAACATTAATTGTAGTTGTAAGTAGGTTAAGAAAAAAAAAAATAAAAACAACAACAACTTACAAAAGATGTTGTCAATTAAGTGTTTTTTAGGCCGTACACTTGCCTGTTTATTATCAAAAAGTAATTTCAATTTTTGGATATACAAAATTTTAATTTCAAAAGATTTTGTGACATATTATTTTTTTAAAAAAATGCAATTTGGTGTCTGTTTCTTAAAAATTTTGCCCCCGAAAAGGGTGGCTTGTTTTATTCTAAAAAACTGACCCCTTTAAATGTCACATTTTTTGTAGAAAAGAAAACACAAGTAGTTCAAAAATTATTCCAACAAAAAAAAATGTGTCTCAAAGACAGCCGCCGCTTGTCTTCTCCTTCAGTGATTGCTTGGCTGCGCGTCGTTGCTTGTGCAAAAAATTTTTTTTTTGATTCAGCATAATTATTTGTTTGAAATTTATGTAAATTTCAGTAAAATTTTTGTTTATATCATTTAAATTATTTGTGTGAAAAAATCAGTGTTTTTTGTTTATATGACCGATTTCAGACAAAAAATTGTTTGATTCTACAAATTTTTTTTTTGAATTGGAAAAATAATTTTTTCTTTGTTGTCTATTTAGTGGCATATGTTAACATTTAAACCCCTCTACTTGGGACAATTTTGCTAACAGCAATAGGTAATAAGTTAAATGGATGACAAAGAACACCTGTATTGCCAAAATGTCGAACTTTGAGCCCTTTAACACAGACACTTTGGTGTTCTTTGGTGCAAATTTGGGTTACTTGACATGAAATCCACCATATTCTTAACCTTTATGTGCTCGGGATTGTAAACTAACGTTGGCGGTCGGAAGTCTCCATTTGTAGCAAATATGTATTTGTATGGAAATCTATGTCCACACATCAAAAAAACATTAGTAGGAGAGTGTTATACTTTAATTCATATTTGTAAAATATAATAAGGTCAAACAAGCAAGCACACTTTTCTTGCCAGATCGAAATCGGCCAGAAGCTTGGCATTGAAAAAAACAAACTTGATGTATCTTTACAATTAATTTTTCGGTTAAATTGACAAAAAAAGTATATATTATTTATACGTAAGCTCGTTTTTTATATAAGTTTATAATTTTTACAATATTGATCTAATAAATGCGGAGTTGATTCAACGAATCCCGTCTATTTGTCCGTCGGTTTTTCTGTCCGTGTAAACGTTGAAATGGGCGTTCTGAAGAAGATAATATCTTCTAACATATTATGTTTTGTAAAGACCGGAATGGCTTTTAATTGAAATTCGGCCAGATCAGTCCACAAAAGTCTGAGATATTCGCAACAAATTACGACTGCTTCATATTTTTACCCATAAAATTTAATTATGAAAAGGGTCGTTATACATTATGAACTTTATTACTCAATTTCGCATAAATTAAACTAAAAATAAACGATCTATAAATTATCTAAATATAGACAAATAATAACCTCTTTCTTCTAGAAATCACGGATTTCGTGCAGTTACGCCCACACAATATGAGATAGAAAATGAATGGATTATGGTATAAATTAAAAACAAAATAGAGTCTAATAGTCCTGCTATACAAGGAATTCAGAAATCCTTGGGATACAAATTCCAACAGCTCTTCCCGACAAAATACATCATAACTGCAGCCCAAAAATACCAAACAGATTAATAATTGTTATTGTTTCTTGATTTTCTTAACAATTTAATGGAACAATTTTTAAAATTCCGGCATAGCTTGGCAAATGATATATTTTCTTGATTCTTGACACTCATTGAAAAAGCTTAACAATCAAGCCAAATCAAGCCCGTCTGGCAACCCTTAAGCACACGCATGCATACACAAACGCGCACAAAAAAACAAAAGTTAAAAAAATACTAAATTACATGTTCGACATGCCCCATTCAAGAAAATTCGAGTTGAGTAAAAGAACGATGTGAATTTCCATACATATTATATGGTGTCTACGTTTGTAGACTACAGGCCAGGATATGGTCATTTTGAAAAGTAGGGTGTGGGGGTGCTCTAAATTATTTTTTTAACGTGTCAGTAGCCAAAACTGCTTAGAATTGATTTTAAGGAAGCTACTGAAAATTTCGGACCCTGTTGTTGTGAAAATTTTGTTTTTATTCAACTTTTTCTGCAAAAGTGCTACAAATGTAGACTACCGCGCACATAAAGGTTAAAAAAACAAAGTTTTTAATCAACTGAAATTCAATTAAAAGTGAATTGGAATATAATACATTATATACATAATCTGCTATTGTGAACGATTTAAGGTTACGTCACATTCAACCAACAACAAACATGTGAAAGCAAAAACCGTCTGTTTTTGTTAATTTTGACAACAAACCCACTGCAAAATACTTGCCAAAAACTTTCTTTAACAAATTCGGAGCCAAATATGCTATGAAAACAATACGATAAATAAACCGAAAATTTTACGTTTGTACAAACCTCTTGCATTATTTAATTGGTTGCTTGTTTGCGCAAACGTTAAATAATGAAACATGTTGAAAATAATCGAGAAAAATGTCTGGCTTCTTCGAGTTCGTTTTATCAATGTTCTTAGATATAGAATATGGGCATTTCCTGGGGTCACGAACGTACGTTCGTACGCTTTGCTGTTCAAATAATATAGAAAACAAAACATTTCCTAGCATTTTTTTAGCGATTCGATAGCATTTGGGTAGCTTTAGGTTTAGTGCAAAAGTTGGATTTCATAGTTAAAGTTTTCAAAATGGTAGTTATAAACATGTGGTCACGAACGTACGCTAAATAGAAGTCAACTTTGGCTGACAGTAGTGAAATGTCGAAATCTGGAAAATGGAACGGAATATTCAAAAGTGATTAATTTATTTTAAAAGTGTATTAATGTAGGTCTCCATCCAGTATTTACAAAATAAAATATCTCTCTTGGTTTTTGTTTAATTGGCTTATGTACCGGTCGTGAACGTACGGATGGCGAACGTATGATTTTTCTTTGTGTTTTTTTTACTATTATCACCATGTATTTTCCCATAAATATCTTCAAGTTTTCTTAACAAAAACGTTAATACTCAATTTACAATTGATTGTAATTGCGATATTATGAAGAAAGAGTGTACACATAACATATTTTTTGCATGTAAAATAAGTATATAAAAACGTCTTTAGAAGAAATTTAAAAAGATAATAAAAAAGGTACCTGTTTCCAGCGCAATTTCCTCAAGTAAAACAACGGAGATATGCTATGAAACCATTCTTTTATAAAAACATAGACTTTTTTCATAACAATAAACAATAAAAGACGATAATAATCAACATTTTATTTTTCCATCCTGGTTGACCATTCTGAGGAAATGCCCATACAGTGAACTCGCGATAACGTGAACTAATTTTTACCATGGCGTTCCACGTTTTCGAGTTTGTTCACGTTATCGAATGCCAAAATTTAAAAAAATAATACCCCTATTTAAAAATAAATAGAGAAACAAGTATGTATTTTAAACGCATATTTTATTCATTTTTAATAACAAAAAGTATATATGTATGTGTAATAATTCAGTTGATACATACAAATATATATTTCTTATGACGCAGCGGTAACTAGAATGAGTAAAGAGGCCTAATAGAAGGCCTTATTTAGCAGTCAGAAGCCCTTCTCGCCGCATTCCATACTTATTTATTTTTTACACAGGTTGTCAATGGGCGCAAGGACTTCCACACTTCCTTTAAAAACAACCTCGATCCCTTCCCAAAGAAGGGAGCAAGGAAGGTCACTTAAAATAAAAAGTAAATAAAACTGAACAGCTTCCTTTCTCCCTTCTCAAAGAAGGGAGTAGCGAATGTGTACTGAATATTTCAGAAGGTCTTTTAAAAAGAAGTTTATGCCTTCTAGAAGGCATACTCCTGAAGGCAGGAGTTCATGCGAAGCGAATCTTTTAGAAAGGAGTATAGAGGCCTTCAAAAAGGCCTGCCACTTGCGGTCCTTTCAATATTTACCGCTGGGGAATATCATAAAAAAATACACATAAAAGTAACAAAAACGAATAGAAATATTTTTTTCTTTGAATAATGTTTATAAGGGGTGGGGGGGAAATACACAGGAAAAAAACGGTCATCTTTTTTTAAAAGTATTTTGTTTGATCATCTTTAACAAAGCTTTTTCTTTATGTTTTCTTAACGCACTGATTTCTATGTGGTCCACCATCTCATTTTCAGCCCATATTAAAGCTTTATAAGAGCTTCTATTTCCTATTTTTGCCTCTTAATGGAACAAACTGTTGATTAAGCAACACCATATTTTCTAACCAAGCCACTGACAATATAATCCTTTTGCAATAATTCAAGAATATTTACTTTATCTTTCAAAGATGGCACTTTCGGGGTTTTTAATGAAATTTTTCACTTTCACGAAAAAAGAATATCGTAGCGATGGTAAAAAACAGCTAACATGTCAGCGTATACATACATGGATGCAATTAAGAAAAAAGAACGCTGTAACATCAACCAATAAGTGAACTCAATTCGGGGATTTCCCAATTCAAAAATCATTTTAAAAAGTAAACAAAGATGTGTTCATGTTTTGGAGCTTCCAGATTTTGTTCACGTTTTAGAATAGCCTGTGTTGAAATAAATTGGCTCACGTTTCTGAGACGTTCACCCTTTTGAGTCTTCACGTTTTCGCGAGTTCACTGTATATAGAATATAAGCAGAAAAATAGTGATACAATAAAGGATAAAATAAAAAGAAATCATCATCAAAAGACACATTTTCTACACCGTTCCTTTTACTAACTTAGTTATTTTTCAGAGATATTTAAATGCAAGTGTCTTTTTTGTTTCCTCTAGAAGCGCCCTTATCTTATCCCTTTCACGTTGAACAACCGGTGCCGATGAAAGATGAATTGCAGCTAGATGATATAATTGGCAATGTTTTAAATGAAATGGCGAGCCTTTTTTTAAGCTTCTAATGCTTGCAGGGATAAAACTTTATGGTTTCCTCATATTAACATACGAAAAAGTTTCTCCTGTAACAAATTTTATTACGACAAAAACGTAACGACAACAAACTGTTACCACATTTTATTTAGAAAACTTTCTGTTTCTTTTAAAGAATAGTTAAACTTTATATTTATTTACTTATATTTGCATAATTTATTAGCTTTTGTTTTTTAAGTTTTAGTTACTCTCTTACAACATAGATTAAAGCAAATTCATGAATTTTTTAATACCCTACAACATCTAGTTGCGTAGGGGGTACACTAAGTTTGCCATTCTGTGTGAAGCTTTTTAAGCATTTATATACGATTCTATAAAGTATGTGTATTCTGGGATAAATACATGTCCGTCTGTCTGTCATTTTCGAAGGACTCAAAAGCAAAGAACAATATTGGTGTCAAATAGTATCTCCTAAGCAGTTTGGGGCTGAAATCCAGCAGTTATGAGTCAAAATGTAGAACCACCTCCCTTAAAAATAGATAATTTTGTTACACAAACTAGCATAAATATTGAAATAAGATTTCGCACAAATTCGTTTTGTATGACTAGAAACCAGACGCCAAAATTTCGTGGAGATTAGACCATAATTTACCATAGGCTTCATATAAAGCCCGTTCTCGAAAAACACTTTAGTACGCCTTAAACCGTAACGAATAAGGGGGATATTCAAGCCTTCGGTGTTGAGATAACTCTCAACAAAAGTTTTATTTAGAGTTTGTGCTAACATATGCAGTAGTATACCAACAAGCCCTAGCAATGCATAATATATAAACTTAAATGAACGTTTAATGTATAAATTATTTTACTTTTGTTTTATTACATACTTATGAAAACATTTATTTATGTGGTTATTTGCATAAATTAAGTACTATTTTTGGTAAGGGAAGTATTTAAGAAAATGTTACCTAAAAAGCCATTTCTTAAAGTAAAGTGTTTTTCGCTAAATAAAATATGAGGAGCAGGCTATAAAAAATGCCTTAAGTAGATAAAAATCACTTAAAGGTGATTTTTATTCGATTTGTAATATTATAAAAGATTAAAGATAACTTTGTTTGGTACACGAGAAAATGTTTTTTTTTGTTTTTGCCAGCAAGATAATCTTTAATGAAGTAAAGCCATAATATGAAATTAAGCCATAATATCTTTTGGCTTTTTTTTAGCTACATAAAGGAATTTGAGTTGAACAAAATATGTTCTAACTTTTATTCATATTTTATTGATAATCTTAGAGACGCCTCTTTTGTGTAGTGCCGAGCTTAAACGTGCTTCTTGCTGTTTACGACCTTGTTTTCCAATGTGTGGGACAATTATCCTTGTAGGTGTTTTTCCTTTCAGCTATAAAACATTAATGCTGGATTTATTATTTTTCGTCTTTGCCCGTTTTTCTAAATTATTAACCATGATGTTGCGATGATGGTTGTTTTTCCAAGTATCATACACACACACATTCGAAATGACGTTAAGAGTTAAGGAGAAAGGTTTGTTTTTAAAATGACTTTGATGGTGATGATTATGTTGAATGTAACGAAAGTATGCTTGATGACACTGATGTAAACGCATCCTTTTTACGATTTTCTCTTTTTCTAATAAAAGAGTCAATTTAAGGATATTTGAGGACTTCCATAACAATTCCACTTAAAACATATTTTTGAAAAATCAAAATACAACGTTAGTTAAAGATGATATGTATACATACTTGTACATATTGTTTGTAAAAAGTGTTAGTGATCAGAGGAGTTATACAAGTAAAAAATGGAAAGATCAACTTAAATTTAATTAAATTAAAAAAGTTGAAAATGTACCGTTTTATTTATTTCATTTTAATCTATCGAAATATTTCGTTTTGCTAAAACTATTTTGAATACCACAATTTTTTGGGGATACTGAATAGCTGTTTCTTTTTAACAGCGTTATCAATAATAAAAGCACTGTTAAAAATGCACTTTCTTTGCATTCATCTCCTAAACATTTAAATAGAACATAATATTTTGTTTAAATGTATTTAGAGGTTCGAGCAAGAGGCTTAAATCCATTTTAGGCTTATTTCATTCCATTACTCTCAATTAAATGCAAAACAAGTAAAACACTATATTCGGCTGTGCCGAATTTTTGGTATCCTCCACTCAATGAAAGATTATTTCGTGACTGGGCTTTATTATCCAAAAATTACAAGCCAATATTAATAAAAACTGACCTCAACTTTATCAATTTTCGATAATTGTCAGCGAGATTTATAGACGTATTTAACTGTGACTTTTACCACAATAGCATTGTTCGTTAAGGTTGAAAATGAACTAAAGTGCTCTCAAAGAAGGGCTTAATAGGAATTTGTGCTGTTTTAGGTATAACTGAATATGGACCGATCCTCATAACTAGTATGATTTTCAGTTACACAAAATGAATTTGTGCAAAATTAAATGAAAATAGGTGCATTAGATATGTCACAAAATTGTTTTTTTTTTGTTTTAAATGTATATCAATTTTAAAGAGAGGTTGTTCCATATTTGGTTTTGTAACTCATTTTGTACTACACCGATGTTGCTGGATTTCCATCCTAAATTGTTAAGGAGAACTAGAAACACTATGACACCAAAACTTTTATGTTTTCTTATCGAAAGTAAGCGTGTTTTCAACAAACGAACAGACAGTCAGACAAATGGGCATGGCTTAGTCGCCTTAGAGTCTCTCAAGAACCCAGCATATATATATATATATATTTTACGGGGCCTAAGATGAATATTTTACACAGAATGGTAAGCTTAGCATTCCTTATTCGTCTTGCCAAAATTTATAAAACAAATTTGTGCAGAAAAAAATCAAAATCAGTGCACGCTTTAACGAATTTTTGCTTGATTTTGTGACAAAACTATAAATTTTTTAGGGAGTTGGTCCACATTCCCACTTAACCGGTTGTGCTGGGTTTTAATCCCAAAAAGAAAAGGATTTTACTCGTTTATTCTGAGTATTTCACTAGACAGACTGAAGGACAGACAGATTAGCATGGCAAAGTCTGCTTTAGTGGGTTTTAGATGAATAATAAAAAATTTTCAAACCGAATGAAAAACATATTTTAACCTCATTTATAACGTAATTTTGGAGATAATGAAGATATCTTGAAATTTTTTACGTAAGTTTTAATTGGAACAAGGACCCACCCTATTGAAAATGAAATCAAATTTTATTCGAATCGGCCCATAACTGACCATAACTCGCATACAAATACTACTACCGAAAATAGCTTTTAATGCCATACTTTCCTTATAAATGTTGGTATTATCATAAAAATTGGCAATAATAACTTTTACGATAGCTTCTATCTCATGACAAAAATCCTATATAGATGAAGATATCTAATACACAAAGAACTTTAACATGATTCTTAACCTCATAACATAAATTTATTAAGGCGGGTTCATGATTGCTTATGGGTACATAAAAGGGTACACTAGCAAAAATTGTACGGCTTTGCCGACTATACTTTCTTTTTTTTTTTTTTTAATTAAAACGACAGTTTAATATGTTTTATAATAATGGTTTCATACCTTTTAATTTGTAAAATTTACTTAAATTTATTTCAAAAACAAAAAAAAAAAACAAAAACTAAAAAGTATAATTATAACGTTTCGTTATGGAACTCTTCAGTTAGTCTTTAAAGAAAAAACAAAATTTCTTTAGGTTTTATAAATATTTCCCTTAAAGGAGTACTATATACAAAAGGCGATAAAATACTTAATTTCCTGCCTTTTCTTAGCATTCAAAAAGTTACAACTTATTTATCGTTATAAAAAAACTAAGTTCTTGTCTACAGTTGTGAAAATTAATCTTTTCTTCATCAGCAGTTTTTCTATTTACTGCTTTTCCCATAGTTCTGTATATGTATATTTTTGACGACATAAGAAAGAAAACAGACAAGTAAAGTTTTCCACAAACAATTTTTTTTTTTCCTTAAGATGTTTCTACTGTCAGATACAAATGTTACATTATTTCTGTTTATTCTCTCACCATATACAAACTAAAATTTTACTTCAAAATAAAAAAATAAACACAAAAAAGTGAAAATGAAATAATCAGCCCTGCCGAATGTATGTCACCTTCCACCAGAAGTTTGAATAAAGGAAGGAAAATATGAAACACAGCAACGTCTTAGCCCGTTTTTAGTGTCAAACATTCTTTGATGGCTTACTTACCATTCATGGTTCGTTCTTTTGACAGTTCTGTCGCAACTACTTAAACACGACTTTCATAGTAAATTCCAATTTAATTGCCAAATTTTAGGTCAAAAACTTCTTCCCAAATTATTTTGTGCGAAATATATTGTTCCGGTCGGTCATTTGTGTGGCGGCTTAGTCCTTTATTGCGAGCTTAAATGGACATATATTGCCATATCGTCTAAGAATTTCACAAGCATCGCAATAACTCTATAGCGATGATTATTTCGTAGTGTGTCAAACGAAAGAACAAAATCAATTTTCCTCACATCTTTTCTGTGGTGAATACAAAAATCATGAAAGAAATTTATTTTGACGTTTACCATTTTGCTGTTACTCGTATGGGAGATTTTTACAACCAAAATTTCTGCATTCATATGCGAGGCAAATGCCGTAGATTATTGGAAACAAAATGATAAGAGATTTAGCATTCAAATGTACATTTTCAGCATGACTGTCTATTAAAAATACATTCACATGAATGATTTATTTATATTAAATTACCTCAATACTTATTTACGGGGTTATACATTCTTCGGTTTGAAACGTACATTTAAAAAAACACAAACTTTAAAGAAACTTGACATTTCCTGCAAAATATATACATGCAATATAACCACAATACTAATTATTATATACAATTCTTTTGAATGTTACTTTTGGACCACTTTTTCGGTCATTTCAAATGCGGCATCGCTAGGGAATTATACGAGAATACACGGTATTTGGAAACTTACCATGAAACGAAGCGGAAATCTGACGTTGAAACTGCATTTCGTCCAGTTCATAGTTTTCAAGTGCAGGCCTAAACAAGTCGATTGTAATACGGCCATAGCGCTTCGAATTATATGTAACGCTTCTTTTATTAATTAGTCATATTCTTTAACACTTTGACTTACAGAAGCGCACATTGCGATTATGCCTGACCACATCTGTAACGGTTTCAGTCTCTTCAAATTACCTTATAATTTTTCCAATTTCTTGCAGAGTAGATCGATAACGACAATAATTACGA
This sequence comes from Pollenia angustigena, assembly GCA_930367215.1. Taxonomy (NCBI): domain Eukaryota; kingdom Metazoa; phylum Arthropoda; class Insecta; order Diptera; family Polleniidae; genus Pollenia; species Pollenia angustigena. The sequence continues at coordinate 237,994,328 of OV884059.1, forward strand.
AGTAATGCTCAAAAAGTTATTAAGTTAGTTTGTAGTTAGCTATTCAATCTGTGTCAATGCTGCAGGTTCGATTTCCGCCAAAAACATTGATTCACTTCAATGGGTTGAAGGTCTATCTTACAATTTCTCAGTAAATTAAACTAATATACAAATTTTAAATGTATTTGTGAAATATATTATCTTTTTCCAAACATTTTGAGTAAAAGTTCGAAAACTTAGAGTAAGAAAAAATTTCTCTCACAAAAAGACAAATAGACGGGAACAAAAAAAAAAAAAAAACAAATTACAACTAGAACGTCAAAGTGTTTTAATATGGTTTTTAATACATTTTTTTATTTTAATTAAATATTATTTTTTAAAGTGATTTTTTAAATTTTTCTTAATGAAAATTACATTTGGGGTATTAACAAGATGTGCTATCATGTTATATTGTCATAATGTTCTCACATTTTACAATGGTTTAAAAATATTGTTGTTGCTTTGTAAACAAAAAGTGTCTCAAATTAAAAGAACTTTGCTTGATATGTTTATTTTGCTGTTTTAATTAATCAGAAGAGACCTGCGCCGTCGCCGTTGATGGTATAGTTTTATCCGGCTAATATCCGAATTTAACCTGCGGCTAGCAATTTTTGCAACAAATCACTAGTGGCGTCAAATTTTATCGGCCTAGGACTCCGATGTTTGGTTAACAAACAAAAGAAAATTTATTTCTGATTTGCGTCTGAAAAATGGAAAATAATTGATTAATTCATGGATTAGAACTAAAAAAAAAAAAATTGGTTTTAGGTAAATTTTTTTATATTTGTTAAACATATTTTATTTTTCGAATTTATTCTATGAGCTAAATTTCAGTTATGTATTTCATAAAGCATTTTTGTAATAGTCCTATTTCTTCAATTTTTCAGAAATGACTTTACACACTAATAAAATAAATATAATATAAAGTAACCTTCGAAAGGAAATAATTCCCAGTATCTATTTTTTATATTTGTTTAAAATCAGCTGGCTTAAATTCAAAATAACACACTCAATTATGAGGGGTTGTTCACAACAGTCTTATTTTTTCATGCTATTATTTAAAGACATATGACTTTATGACAACTTGTGAATGGTTTCCTGCTAGAAGAGGAAGAAAAATTGTAATCTCTTAAAGCGCTCTCATTTACACAAAATTTAAAGTACGAGAACGATTTTCGTGGAAATTGGGAGTAAAGAAACGGTCCTAATATTCATAAACGTTATGGATCTTTTATACACTACTATGTTTGAAGTGTTCGAAAATAAACGGAACATTATTAAGCGTACGGCTTACACACCCAGAAACGACATCTATTTTTTTAGTGTTTGTGTAAACAAAAACCACCTTTAATAGCGTTCGTAACTATTTTCAAGAAAATAGCGAACTTTATGTAGTGTTCTGTTCTTCGTTATAAAACAGAACAATTGTAGTGGTTCTGTAGACATAGATTTTATTTAAATGTTCTTTAGTGTTTCTTTTTTACATTGATAAATAAAATAAGCAAACAAAAAATTTTACAAACGACCACAGCACGAATAGCTTGTGTATGGATTGTGCACATGTTTTGTGTATGCAAAATTTTATCGCTGGCTTTTTGTTTTTTTTCGTGTATGTATTTTGTTTTTGTGAAATTTTTTTTTTTAATTTTTTTACCAGCCAAAAGGTGGCTAAGCACAACTGTGATGAGCCGAACAAATGGAAATTTTTGGCAAAAAAAAAAAACAGAACGCAATTAAATGTTTTTATCTTTTTCTTAAGTTGGATAAGTACATTATTATATTTGTGTTCAAAGATCTCGAACAGAGAAACGTAATTTTTTTAACGCTTTACACAAACACTATTAGCGTTTGTGTTTTCCACAAATCCACCGAACCGAACACTAAGAAACGATAATTAATGTTTAAGATAAAATGTTCAACAAAGTAATGCAATTTTAAACTTAACATCAAACAGCTGTTTACTGGAATATACATGTATTTCTGCTTACAAATATTAAAAACTTAGGAAATTAAAATGCTATACACATTTCCAATTTAAAAATATACATTTGTATGTAAAAAAAGCAACATTTTACTCATACCACATTTTACACTTTCCATTGTGTTCTTAAAGTACAAACATACAAATTCAGACATCGGGTACCCATATCTGCATACTTCATTCAATTCCCTTTTTACTTCCAACTTACCTTTTGTAAAAAAACTGTGTCAGCTTAAACGAAAGTTTTCGAACTATTTAAAATGCTTTAGCAGAGTGCTCTCATCCTGGTAACAGACACACACATGTACATGTACATTGAGAATGTCAAGGTTAAGGACAAAAACATTTCTAAGGATACGAAAACAAAAATATTTGCTATTCTATGGGAGTCTTGATTACACTTTTACCTCTCCACTGCTTTTGAATAGAACTGTGCAAAGGAAGGAGAGTAGAGCCATTGCTTCAATTGCTCAACTACTGAATGCTCAGTAAAGTTACTTTAGGTCAAGTTCATAAAAGACAAATACGAGTGTGTGCATTTATTGTTAAATGATGTAAAAAACTCGGTATCGGGGAATATTGAAACATTGGATTGAATGTCTAACATGTTTCAATTAACAACATCTTTTTTACAGAAATATGCAAACAAAAGTTCTGATAGTGCATAAAAAATATTCCTGTAAAATATTGAAGGAATAAGACTATTAAAGAATTAAAGTTTTTTAAATTGTAATTTGACTTAAAATACACATTAAAGTTATTAAAGAAAAGGTTTAGTTGTAAGACCAATCGACTTTTATTCTTATATCGTCGCCTTAGACTGCAAACCTGCTAACTAGCTTTTAGCAAATTTTACAGGGCAGACAAAATACTTTTCTAATAAGATTTCTGTATGACGCCCCAAATTCCCAATTTCTATTTTTGATAAATACACTGAAATTTATTGTTGAGGGAAAGAAAGTTGTCTTTTTCTAGCTTAAGAAGCAAAGCTTGATATATTTGATATATTTTCTAATATTCTATAGAGTCCCAAATTTAAAAAAATATTTTTCTTAGTCGATGCGGCAGACAGTTCTTCGTTCCATGTACAAATATAAGGTGAAACAATGTTATTCCAATGCACACTGGGAAATTCCGGCCAAAAATTATTGATTTTTTTTTTTAATTTTAATAAAATTTTGATGACAGATTATAGCGAACACTTCAAAACATACAACTCATTTATTATTTTGGCTCTTAGATAACTATTTTACTGTTAATAGTGGAGCAAAGTAGATAATTTTTTTCTTATAAATTGAAGGGTTTTAAAGTTTTAAAGTTTTTGTGATTTGAAATAAAAGTAAGCTATGATTTTTTCTTTTAAGTATTCTTTGAAAATAAGCACGTTAAGCTTAAACGGTATAAGTAATTAATCATTCCATGTGATAATTGTGATTTTGTTCGCGTTATTTTTTTGGATAAGTGAAGTGATTTTGAGTTACTTTAAAAATAAATAAAACCTAAAGTAAGCCAAATTTAAAGAGACCAAAACAAAAAAGGTGGGGCTAGGGGAGGTTAAGTGATAATAAGATGTAGTACTGTTAAGTATCAAAAGTAAGTACTATACATTTCAGCTGCCACCACCTGCCACCCTAGTAGCCAGATCATTTTTAGTAATTTCCTATATTTGTATAAGATTAGCGTGACTGACTGGGTAATCATGGCCCAGCCCAAACAACTTAAGCCAGACACTTGAAATTTTGAATGTAGACTCCCCTCTCAATGTGTCAATAAAAAAGGTAGAGACTTTTGGAAATTAAATTCATAAGGGGTTAGAAATGAGTAAAAACGGGTAAAATCAGCAACATTATATCTCGTGATCTAACAGAGGTAGACGTAAAATTCAAAAAATACCATTATTGAATCAAAAATTGAATTATCATGTGTGGGTACTTTTTTGAAATTCGCACATTTTGGGTATAAAAAAGGGCAACAATAAAATTTGGTACATTTTTGGTTAACAATTTATCTTCTTAAAGTAATAAAGATAAAAATAAAGTTAAATTGTGTTCTCTTCTCTTAAAAAGCTCTTATACAAATTTTGGTACCTTTTGGAAATTCGAATATATAAATACCGTTGGTATGTACTTTTTTCTGTCCAACATGTATTTGAATGTCAAATTTCAGCTATTTACTGAAAGAACAGATATTTGTTATATATATGTAGCTATGCAGTCGCGAGTACAGGGGAAGAAACAAGAATTGGTACACATCCTTACCCATCTCAACCCCCACCCACCTTAAACGGAAAAAATATACCATTGCTATGATCTTTCCAAATGAAATTTTGCAAAATGGTATGTTTAATTGGAATGTTCCTAAACAATCCCCCCGTCACCCATCCCACAGGAGCTCAAGTCGGATCCACGTCTGAGTTATGTTAAGATATATATACATATGTTTATGTATTTATATAATCACATAAGTTCACATATTATATTATAACCATATATGATCATATCTACTTTTATTTGCTCAGGTAGGCAAAAAGATGGGGACAGGAGATGAGCATATATAGATATTCCACAAACTACTAATGTAATCGCTACAAATGATCATATTTTATTAGTCTGCAATGTTTAAAAAAATGACTGTACTGTATTCGTATCTGAAAAAGTTACATGTAGGAAGACCCTTTTTCTATGTTAAATGCGTTTCGCCGCTGCTAGAGGTCGCTAAACTTGTCCTAAATTACCTCCTTTGTCAAACTTCCAACCCTATCTACTCTTTTGCAAATGACAGCAACCTTTGCCATTCGTACTCATTTTAATACAGGCCAAGCGTATCCGATGTCCGTGCTATGAGGCAGAATATGAATGATACGCTTGGCCGAGACCTTGACATAGTCTCGGAATGGGGTCGTGCGAATAGGGTCGATTTTAATGCCCGAAAAACCCAATGTTGCGTTCTGACGCATAAACGCGCGACAAACCGGGGTGCCTCATCTGTATATATGGGTGGTATAATTATTGAGGAATCAGAAACTCGTGATGTTCTGGGCATGAGGATACAATGTGTTGTCCGATGGACAAAACATATATTCAAGGTGTCGAAAAAAGCATTCAAGTGCCTCGGCTTTCTAAGATGGTGTAAGATATACTTCACTCCATCTAATCTCCTTTCTAACATCTATATCTATATCTATATCCGACCGCGTATGGAATACAACTCTCATCTGTGGGCCGGTGCTTCAAAGTCTATTTTGGAGCTTGACGATCGCGTGCAGGAGAGGGCTTAGGTTCTCATTGGTGACAGTAGGGTATCCAATTCTATTGACTTCCTTGAGCACCGTCGTAATGTGGGTTGTATTTGCCTGGTTTATCGTTACTACCATGGGATGTGTTCCGCCAAAATTAGGGATCTGGTTTCCGAAACCCGTACGTTTGTTCGTAATACACGTTTTTCCATAAGAGCCCATCGTTATGTGGTCGATTAGCAGGTGAATCGCACAACGCATTACAGAGAGAATTCGTTTTTTTCCCGGACTGTTCGTATGTGGAATAACCTTCCTGCAGAAGTCTTCCCTCTCACTTACAACATGATTAAATTCAAATCGAATGTTCACAAACACTACTCCCTCTATCCTCCTTCCTACAACCTATTTTCCTAGTTCCAACACAATGCAATGCATTAGTAGGGGTCATCCCCTGAGTGCTGGTCCTAACAGTAAAAAAAAAGCTAGTTAGTTAGTTAGTAGTTGTTAAAAAAGACATTCTTCTTTGATTTAAGCATACACTTTATTTAATGTGTGTATTAGTTATGCTCTGAATGTATCTTAAAAAAGTGTTGCTGTAACTAAGAAATGAAGTAAAACAAATTTTTGATGGATAAATAAAAAAACTGAGTGAATACTTTTTCAAATTTATCTGCCGTTTAATAAACCAAGTGTCCGCCATTAAGTTTCAAAAGAGAAACTAACCACATTTAAGTTCTAACTTAGAGATATATGATCTTTTTTAAAGGCCCAAGACGCATTTATTATTTTTTATAATTAAGTACTTTAGATTAACATTTAAGCGAACACCAGGTCCTGGCCAGGCATTTTTGACTTTTTTCCAGTTGTTTTTAATATAATTATTAAATATATTAGAACGAAACTTTATGTTGTCCTCAAGCAAAGTGTTTTTACAAGAAAATGAGAAAAAATTGTAAATTTAAACACCGTTGGCGTGGCAATTGGCCAAATAAAAATTTTGTGCATTTTGTATCCACCAGGGCCTGGCTAGGCCCTGACATATTATACATGTACTGCAGTAAATAAAATCAAAATGAAACGTTTAAAAAAGTATACGCAACACATAAGAATTCTTTCTTTACTTTTTTTTCGAAGAATTATTCTTATTTCCCAAATAAATATAGCCATAAAACTCCTTACATATAAAAGAAGTCCCAGCCAGGCCCAGGGGCTCGTTAGTGTGAGTTTTTCTATAGCCACAAAAAACTCCATATAACATACAATGAGTCGCAGCCAGGTCTTGGGGTTCGTTTGTGTAAAATCATTTTGGTGTTAAAAGCTATAAATATTATAATATGTACGATAAAATTATCTTATTTTCTGTACTGTGTTTAAAAATTAACTTTCTAAAGAAATTAACTTCAAGAAAATCTCTACCGTTATTGAGACATTATTATAAAGTCGTAAAAAGTGCTCCGTTTTTTCAGGTTTTTTTTAAGGATATATGCTCCGTTGCCCTTACAATTGATGTAAAGAAAAAAATTTAATATTATAACAAGTAGAACTGTTGCTATAAGTCTTATACGTTTAACAGTTTTATTTGGTTTAATATCTTTAGTTTTTCTAAAATCTTTATGGATGAAGTTTCCTGATGATCTGGCCTAAGAAACCAGTGAAATGCGCATAGGAATAGCTTATCCCATCGACAATAAATTTCAAGTGTTTTTATCAAGAATAAAAACTGGGAATTAAGCACGAATAACAAAATCTTTTGAAATTAAAATTTTGTATTCCCAAAAATTGAAATTACTTTTTGATTTATTTTAATTTTTTTTTTTTTTTTTTTTTTTTTGAGAAATAGTTTTTGAAACAATCAAGAAAATTAAATATAATAATGTATTTTGAGAAGCTGATAAAAAGCGTTTTTTTTTTTTGTTTTTAACTTTAAGATTTTTTTTTTAAACTAAAATTTATGAATTATGTGGATTCAAAAAATTTTGCGTTTTCAATACAAGTCCAAACCTGGAACGTACCGGCATTTGGTTATATTGTAGTGAATTTTTTAATAAAAAATTTAAAAAAAATTTAAATTTAAAACGTTTTGTTGGCGGCATGAAATAACCCCCAAAATATAACCCCCCAAAAAAATAGCTCCGTGCAATAACTCCCAGGTGCAATAAGTCCCAAGAAAAAAATGAAATAAGACCCAAAAATTTTTCATACAAATGTGGGAGTAATTTCATTATGAAATAGCTTCCAGCCCTCTCGGTTTTATTTCATTTTTTTGGAAGTTATTTCATTTTATGCCTGGGAGTTATTTCATAATGAAATAAAATCCAAATGAAATAAGCCCCGAAAAATTTAACGTGGAAGTTATTTCATTTTATTTTGGTTTTCGGTGTTATTTCATTTGCTGTGGGAGTTATTTCATTTTTTGTGGGAGTTTTTTCAATTTAATTTTCAATTATTTGCAATTTCTTAAAATTGTTTAAAATTTTAAACGGTATTTATAACGGGATATTTCAAACTATTTGAATACAATGACTTAAGTTTATCAAAGAAGAAAATTTTGTTAATTGCAATTGCAGTGTCTTATGTTTATCGACTATGCAGTGAAGCCTTAGTTAGCGAAGCCGGTGTTTGTTATACCATAGAGTAGAAAATCCTTGCGCCCGGCGAAAAGCCGGCTATGCAGAAAAGCTTTAGTTAGCGAAGCCGGTGTTTGTTATACCATAGAGTAGAAAATCCTTGCGCCCGGCGAAAAGCCGGCTATGCAGAAAAGCTTTAGTTAGCAAAGCCGGTGTTTGTTATACCATAGAGGAGAAAATCCTTGCGCCGGGCCGAAGGCCGGCTCTGCAGAGAAGCTTTAGTTAGCGAAGCCGGTATTTGTTATACCATAGAGTAGAAAATCCTTGCGCCCGGCGAAAAGCCGGCTATGCAGAAAAGCTTTAGTTAGCGAAGCCGGTGTTTGTTATACCATAGAGGAGGTAATCCTTGTACCCGGCGTGCTTAAACTGCAGGCAGTTGCCATTGCAGGAGGTCAGGATATAATAAAATGCCCCATTTGTTGTCAAAATGTCGAGGACTCAATGTTAGTTTTTTGGTAACCTAATAGTTAAATATTCAGTAAAACGAATACATACATATATAATAAATTTCTTTGGAAGTTGTTTCATTTTTTTTTGGGTCTTATTTCATTTCTTTTCGATGGACTGCTTTTGGAAGTTATTTCATTAATGTCTTTAGGAGTTATTTCATTATGAAATAACTCCCAAAAGTTGGGGATTGTTTCATTTAAGACTTGGAAATGATTTAATTTTTTTTGGGATTTATTTCTTTTTTCCAGTTTGGGACTTATTTCATTTATTTTGAGATTTAATTCATTGGAAGTTATTACAGTGGGACTTATTGCACCTGGGAGTTATTGCACGGAGCCAAAAAAATAATTAAATAACTCCCCAAAGCGTGGGGCCTTGTTTCGTATGCAATAAAGCCCCAATTTTGAAAATGAAATTAGCCCCCAACGAAATGAAATAAAGCCCTAAACATAAATGAAACAATTCCCTAATTTTTGGGGGCTTATTTCATATGAAATAAAACCCCAATTTCTGAAATGAAATAAGAGCAAAGTATATGTAATACAATCAAATATACACTTTTGCTTTAAAGAATCCCGCAATAGATATCATGGTATGATATACCAAACACAAGCTTCGCCAACTAAGACTTTTCTGCATATCCGGCCTTCGGCCGGGCGCAATGACTTTTAACTCTATAATATAACAAACACCGGCTTCGCTAACTAAAGCTTCTCTGCATAGCGCCAGGATTTCAGTTAGCGAAGCCGGTGTTTGGTATACCATAGAGAAGAAAACCATTGCGCCCAGGCGAAGGCCGGCTATGCAGCGCAGCTTTATTTATCGAAGCAGGTGTTCGGTATACCAAAGTGGAGAAAATCCTTACGCCCAAAAACGATTTCACAATAAATTTGAAAATGAAATAATCCCCCAAAAAATATATTGGGGCTTTATTTCATAATGATTTTTTGGTGTATTATTTCATATGAAATAATCCCCCAACTAAAAAAATTAAATAACACCCCAAACAAAATGAAATAACCCCCCAAAAATCGTTTTGTTGTTCATTATTTTTTTGGGGGTTATATTTTGGGGAGTTATTTCATGCCGCCAGTTTTGTTATTCGTGCTTAATTCCCAATTTTCATTCTTGATAAAAACACTGAAATTTATTGTTGATGGGATAAGCTATTCCTATGCGCATTTCACTGGTTGCTTAGGCCAGATCATCAGGAAACTTCATCCATAAAGATTTTAGAAAAACTGAAGATATTAAACCAAATAAAACTGTTAAACGTATAAGAATTATAAGCAGCAGTTCTACAAAACCATTTAAATTAAAATTTTGTATTCCCAAAAATTATTTTGATATATAAAAAATTTTATTTTCAATTTAATTTATCAATAATATAACAGATCAAGATAATATCTGTGCCAATATGGAAAAGAAGCTTATGTCGAATATTGTTGTTTGCAGTTATCCTCAGTTTTGTTGAAGTTTTATTCGAAGAATATTTTGCTTTAAGTCTGTGTATTATCATATAAGTAACAACTCTAATAGAGGCTGCAAAAAAAAAAAACGTTAAAAAACTTTAGTATATATGTATATAAAAGATATGTATGTCTACTTTTCTAATTGCTATAACTCAATTAAGTCTTAAGTCGACTTAAGTTATTTTTCCATGTGACTTTAGATTTATGGAATCTTAAAGGAAACTGAGCTGGGTAAACCAAACTTAGCATTCTCCAAAAATTCCCACAGAGTCGTGAAAGGCGTAATGTCTTACTTTATTCTAAAAAATTCCAAAATATTATGTAGGTAAATTCAAACGAAAATTAATTTTAAACAACTTGAAATTCATTTAAAAAACGGATAATTTACATTTCATTTAAAATATATAAATTTTACATTATTTTCTAAAAATTAAACAGAATATTCCGTAAAATTTAATAGTTTTTACTTTGAAAAAAATTAATTTTAACCAACAAAAAATCAAACTACATAACAAAATAAGTACGGAAATACATTAGTTTTTTGGTAGTTTGTTTTTTGAATTAAAAACATAAATGTTAAAAATAAAATTATTCGAAAAATAACTATTTATATATGTAGCTATTAACATTTTATTAAATTTTAGCGGTACGGAAAACGTATTTAAAACCCACAATCAGTTGCTGTTATAATTTTATGAGTGTAAATATTCAAAAATACAAGCCAATTTTTTCAAGAAAAATACTCGAAAATTAAACACAAATTTTCAAGAACTTTTCTTTTAAAATGTTTAATAAATTTGTTTTATTATTTTTAGTTATCCAACGTGTAGTTGTGCTTTGTAACACTTATCGCTGCAGACTGACTAATCGTGTTTTATGAATTTTGCAGGACTCCAAATACTCACTGCATCTTTTTATATTCACCACTTTTACAGACTACCGTAATGTTGATTAAACTTTATTGCTTAGACTATGTTTATAAACTTGGTGTCATTAACTACGACATGTTTCGATACATGTCTATGCGTATAAATAAATTATAGGATATCTCATGGAGTAGATTGAGTTTTACTTTTTGACTATTTTTTTTTTATAACAGTTAAATTAACAACAACCATTTTTTGCTCTAAACTTTGCGATAACCAGAAAATAATCGTAGGCAGCATTTGCAAGGACACTCATCCAAGATGGTTAAGGTTAATGTTATGATTTCTACACAAAAATAAGAAAAATGTATGAAAACTGAAACAAATTTTGACAAACGAATTTAAGGTTTTGATTTAGCGCCTATTTATAAATTTCTTTATATTCTTAACAGAGCAAAACGTACAAACTTAAAAAAGCCTTATAAAAATAATTTATTTTTGACCTCGAATACATTTGCGTGTCAATTATAAGCACTAAAACAGTTGTTAAGTTAATTTTAAATGACTGAACAATATCTAATTAAATTTTATAAACGGAAACTCGTGTTTCACATCCGCCTTTTAATTTAAAACAAAATCATTTGCTGCACGGAACATTTTTAGATCTTAATTAATGCAAATGCTACTTAACTTTTAATGAATATTAATGCTGAAGAAGGAATAAATGTAATGTAATTGTTAAATCTATTAAAAAAAATTACAGTGAACTTAAAATACTTACAAAATTCAAATAAAATACTTACAAACCGGGTAGATGCGCTTCACTTCCTCATGTTGTTATGTAGACAATTTAATTCATTGTCACAATTTTTTGATTTTTCTTTATGTTTAAATTTCATAAAGCATAAAATTATTATTTACCTTAACTCGTAATTTTGTATGTACATATATTCCGTAAAGTTGGTTACTATATATTAAATGCATAATGTTATTCATTAATTTTAAGTCAATATTGTTATCAATATTGTTATTGAAACAAAATTATTCAAATTTTTTAAAGCAGATCTTGAGAATCGATAACGAGGCAAATAAAACCAAATATAGATACTTTTACAATTAACGTTCAACTATATTGTGCTTATATTAAAGGTGTCAAGAACATTTCTCCAATTCAGCCAACTTTTTGACAGATATTTTGTAAACAATACCAAGATTTTTGTTGCAAATTTAAAAACTTGTACATACTGTAACCATTTTCCAGATCCCTGTAGTTTTTTGTGATAATTTACCCCAAAAGTGGCAGTACTATACACTGCAGACTGGTTTTAAAACTATCCACATTGATCCTAACTCGGAAGACTGGTTCTAAAACTGTGAAACATTTTACTGTCACTTTGAGCAGGCCCTTAGCTGTCTTTTTGTGTCGCAGATGGTGGATGGTAAAAAATGTATGTCATTTTATGAGAGAGACAGAGAAACAGAACGTATGACAACACAATCAGAAAACCAGATTTATGGTTGGTATAAGAAGACAGCTAAGGGTAAGCCAAGAAGTACCGGCCTATGAAATTCGTGGCCTCTTAGTGACAATTTACCCCCTCGTAGGACATCCCCTTGTTAAAGTGGCCAGTCATATGGCTAGCGTTCGGACTGGTTGTGTCATAAATGGGCTAGTATTATAACCAGCTCGGAGACCGCCACATGAACTAAATGTTTAAGATTCCGTGCATCTATTCGTTGGGAGACTTATTCACTGTCAAAATTACATGACCCTTACTTCAGCCGTTTGGGCTGTGCGATGATAAATTAATCACTTGACTAGGTCATTAATATGATTTAGCAGTTGCGTCCTATGGGGATACTTCTCCCCTGCCCCTATCTACAAAATCAGAAGTCCATTTTATTTTTGGGGCTCCCAGGATGTTTCTTTAAAAATGTATTGCTCTTGCTGCACTCGCTACAATAGAACTATAGTTAAGCGATACTTAATATATGCATCCTATGGGTGGTATTGCTCCCCTGCGCCTACCACCTTTATTTTTATTTTCAAAGGATTAGTTCACAATAAGAGTGACGTCTACCAAGTTTGAACATCCACACTGCAACAGTACTTAAGATATAAGATATTTAAAATTGGCATCCTATAGGGCTACCACTTCCCCTGCTGCTATATTATTTAAATTTCGAAGCTCAGAAGATGCTACTGCAAAAAGTTCAAGAAAATGAGTGCAACGGCACTTAAGATATGTCATACTTAATATTGGCATCCTATGGAGGGTACCACTTCCTCTGCCCCTATCGAAAAAAATAATTAGCCTATTTTATTTTTTGGGCTTACGTGAATTTAGTGTTCAAATTTGAGGAAAATCAGTTTAGTAGCTAGGAGTCTATAAGCCAACAAACAAACATTCTTAACAAAGTTATTTTCGGGAATACAAAGTTTATTATTAATACGATCTTCGTATGACGTGCTAAATTCCCAGTTTTTCATATTTGATAAATACACTGAAATTTATTGTTGAGGGAAAGCAAGCCTCTATGCGCATTTCGCCGGTTGCTTACACCAGCTCATCAGGAAACCTTTTCCAAAGATTTTAGAAAAGCCAAAAATATTAAACAAATAAAACCTTAAGCGAATAAGAATTATAAACACTCTAAGTCTTACCTTAACAATATCAAAGCTTAAACAAAACACCAACAATAAACAGTGAGTTTATCTTTTCTTACATCCCCCTACAATTGGTTGGGTTCTTTCCGACTCGAATTGTAGTTGTAAGTGGGTTAAAAGAAAAAACAAACCGCTTCATTCTATTGTCTTCGTAAGAAAACATCGAACTAAACCAATTTGCCAATTCAGTTTTATGCACGGGCACATGCAATTATATTATCAAAGTTATTTTCGGGAATATTTTTAATATATATCAGAAATTAGCAATGTAGTAGTTTTTCGCTACTTACACTGACTCTTGAAATTGTAAGTATAAGTGAGTAGAAATCATATAAAATCAACTACTCTTATTCACTCATACTCACGAAAATAATAAATATGAGTGCGACGTGAACATCATACACATAAATGACCTCAGTTTAATTTCTAATTTCAGGAAAATACTCTTAATACTTACATTAATTTAACTAATTCAGTTCATCCATTTACCGTTTTAACACAACAGATCAAACACAAAACTTCATAATCAACGCTGCCATATACATTTTGCAAAAAATCGTCCACTTCATACATATAACTTTAGTAAACTGTAATTGCCAAATCGTCACTTTGCTATTTCGGGGACAAATCTGGCAGCCTCGCATTTTGCTTCGCCTATGACTACGATGAGTGACTTCAAACTTCTAAGTGAATAACATTACAATAAAAATGAGTGCATATAAGTAAAAGTAATTGTAAGCCATGATACAGCTCTACTTACTTTTTCACTACTCATTGCTGATCTCTGATACATATGTATGTATAGATTAGTGATTTTCATTCAAGCAAACAATTGTTTAGAAGCCCCACCTCTTTGTTTTTTACGCTCATTAATTTAGTTGCACATGCATGGCAGATGTGTTGATTTTGTTTCAAATAAAAGCATAAATGTAGAAGAATTAAGTGGAGTTTTTTTTTAGATATACATAATTCTTACTTCTAATTTCCAAACATGCTCGCAGTTCACATTGAATTTTTTTTAATGGTAATATTTAAAAACTTCCAATTCTTACTGTTTGTTAAAATTTTTTAAAAGTCAATTTAAAAAATATAATATTGGTTTGGACTGTATTATTATAAATATTTTACAATCAAAACAATTTATTTTTATTAAATAAAATAAAATTTGTGCGCTAAGTTTTGCGTATCTCTGTATTTTTCTCTCATAAAACATATGCAAAACATTTTTGAACTTCAATGGTAAAGCAAAATAGGTGGATAAATGCAATAAACAGGCGTATAAGTAATTATTATTAATTATCCGCTTATGTATACTTAAATAATTATTTGAAGTACAGGTAACCCTCCTACAAGACGGCTTCCTACAAAACGATTTCGATCTTACACGAAAAATAATTTGCGGAAATCTCCTCATCTACAGCACGGTTTCATTCTAACACGATAAAATGGAATTGAAACTTTATCATGATTGAGTTGTTAAAATTGTACCAAAATAGTACAAAAGCTCTAGTTTTTGCATCCCTGTTACGATTTAGTTAGATTTCAGTGATTCAGCAATATGTATGTACATATTTCTAATAAAAACACTGAATTTAAAGACAATATTTAATTTAAAAAAAACTTATATTTTACACTGTCTCCTAGCCTCATATAACACGTTTTCCTACAACACGGCGTTTTCCAGGAACCTATCTACCGTGCTGTAGGAGGGTTACCTGTACGAAGTATAAACGAATAAAAAATATTTTTAACTTATTTTTTGATGAAGATCTGAAAAAGTTAATACCATTTAGGAAATTTTAAAATTGTATTAATAAATTAGCGGAAAAAACTCACCTAGAAGAAAAATTCTTATTTTTAACTGGCTTTATTCTATGTTTTGGTTTTCAAATTTTCGAAATCAATTCGACAGTTATGTTGAAAACAAACATGAAAAACCAACAAAATTTTTGTTAAAAAATGTCTTTGTTTAGCATGATATTTCCTTGTTTGTTTTTAGTACCTATTTAATAAGTCTGGTTAGTTTGGTAAATATGTCACTTTTTTCGAATTAGTCAATCACCAATAATGGATAACCTAGAGTTGTATTCAAGATTTTCGTTTGAGTTTTTCGTACATGAAAAATGGTTGGGAAACTAGTTTTGTGTCGCAAGACATGAAAGGGGAAACATACTATTACACTATAATTTTATTGCAACAATTGTACATAATAATTTTTTAAGACTTCTAAGAAGATTTAAATATTTTGTTATGTCACTTATTTTATGTAGAATGTTGTTACATTGCCTAGATCAGGGGTTTAAATCAATTACTGGTTTGTTTTTTTCTATTAATCAATTTAAGTCTCGCATTCGTATTCTAAGTATTTTCTTTTATTTGATACTTATATTGTAAAAACTAAGTCCGCCATATTGGGTTCAGACTGACGTCATTTAATTTTTCGAGTTATTCTTAGCAAGCGCTTTCATTTAATGCACATGTTTTAGAAGTGCATTAAAAAAGCTAGACCGCCATCTTAGGTGTGTCGCCATATTGTGTTTAGAATGACGTTACATAGTTAGTCATGAATTGTCATCAAAACTGTACAAAATGTCAATCGTTTGCTTCAAAGTTGAGTTGCAAGATTTCGCCCGAACAAACATAAATAGTTGCATACTTTGCAAGTAAAATATAAGCCTTTAAAAAGACCCAATTTTTTTTTTATTAAACTTTGGCATACAAATTTCAATGAAAAAAACACTTAAAAGTTTAAAAAACTTTCTGTTTTGTCGAAAGACTATAGAAATAATGAAATAAAATAAATGAGGGAAAATTAAGATTTCGTACTCCATTAAAAATGGCCAGCAAAAGGGCACGAGGTTAAGGCCACAGCACGGAATCATCGGAAAGCAGATCAATGGTCGTTCATAATGGTTTTGTTTTATTAACAGTATTTGCTGGAAAAAGAAACTAAACAACATTTGAGACTGCTATTATTAATGTGGCTTAATAAAAATGTAGCAAACTGGTGGGTTAAAAATTAATTTTAACTCAAACATTTTCAGTTGGGGATTCATTTTATTTAGAACAATGTCTCGATAAATGTTTGTTTTGCGATAGATTTCAGAGGAAGGTTTTTAAAAGCTAGCAACTTTGATATTTTATTGGAGGTTTGTTGAAACTCCTGTAAGTTTTTGCCACTAGATGGTAAACATCAGTTTGGACCATTGAAATAAAATGATGTTTATTTTCTTTGACAAATGTGTTTTTAATTACAGCACAAGCTGAGACAAAATTATTTTCTTATAGGCCAAAATAACTTTTATTTGCTTACAAGAGACTTACATATTTGCGGGACAACATACATATGTATATCCCGCAGTTTTTGGAACTAAAGTCGTGCTTACATAGGAAACAGTTATTTATTTATTTTTTTTGATCTGATGGTATTTTTAGTTGTTAAAGTTGATGACTAATAATAAAATACACTATTAAATTAATTGGAATTGAAATGCTTTACTTTAAAGGGTCTGAAATTAAAAAAGCTTTACTTTAATGACTTGTTATTTATAACAAAATAATTAACCCAGTAATAATATGTTGAGTAATCAGAAGAACATAAAAGCACTACTTACAATTTTATTGAAAGAACCAATGAATTTTACAAGGGATGTCCTTAAATGAACGCATTCAAAAGTAAGTCATAACTTTTTTACTTAAATACATCCAGAAAAAAGTAGTTATAGAAGTTGTTTAAGATGTCGTTATAGAAGAAAGCTACTAAATAATGAGTTAAAGAAGCTATTCATTTTGAAAAAGTAAGCGAAGATTTTACTGGGAAGTACATCACACACTTCAATTATCATTGGATTTTCAAATGTCTTTAAATAATCAAGAGGTTTCCCTGAATCTATAAAATAGAATCTATTTGAAAAATAGACAGAATATTTGTTTCTTAATTTATGTGTAACTAACATTTTCATAATAAATAAAATCTAGAACTAAAATATTTTAAATGTCAGGTTTATCAAAATCTTGTTTTAAGTAGTTTTAGTTTGGTTTTATATTACAACTTGAGGAACATTTTGCTGATATATTTCAGTTTTTCAATACACTTATACATGTTTAACAAAATAAATTTTATTTGTAAAGAGGATGAAATGGAATTTCAGATTTAAAGACAACACAAAGAACTAAACAACTTTCATAAATTATAATTTAATAGAAAGTTTTATGTTGGATATTCTAGAAGCGTATAACTTAAAACTAGTTTTGCTAAAATAACAATTTCCAAGAAATAAAAAAGTTTTTCCTGAACTTGTTAATTTATTGAAGAAATAATTTAAGTTGTTATTACCCGGCAACAATTTTACTTTCCTGGTAATTAGCAAGTAATGTTGGACACATAAAAACACTACTTATTTTTCGGCTAAATAACTACTTATTTTTGCAGCTAAAGCGGCTCATACACATGCAATAAAATGGTTCAATTTTGCGTATTGTACGACGTATTATATCGACCATTTGTATATGATATTTGAAGGTGGCACAATATATTGGCAACAATCAAAATAATTTTAATTTTTATTGACCAACGAAAAGAAATTGAAATGTGTTAACTACATTGTAAAATGCTGTTTATGTTATTCCTATAGGTTATGTTCAGCTTTTTATGGAATGAATGGAACCATTGCGCTACTTATTGCCTAATATAGGACCAAATTGAAATAATATGGCGAATATCATATACAATAAAATTTCAAGTGTATGGGACGCTTAACAAATTACTAATTTTTATACAATACTTTTTAAAACTGTTAAAATAAAACTGGCAAGTGCAAGGCTAAAAAATATAAACTGGCAACATGCTTTACTTTTTGCGAAAACAATAAAGCAAGTTGTTTTTGTTTTTTCTTAACCTACTTACAACTACAATAAATGTTGGAAGAATTCCAACCAATTGTTGTGGTGAATGTAAGAAAAGATAAACTCACTGTTTATTGTTGTTGTTTTTGTTTAAACTTTGATATTGATACAAGTAGAACTGTTGCTTATAATTCTTATTCGCTTAATAGTTTTCCTTGCTTAATATTTTTAAGTTTTTCTTAAATCTTTGGATGAAGTTTCCTGACGATCTGGCCTAAGCAACCAGTTAAATGCGCATAGGAATAGCTTATCTCATCAACAATAAATTTCAGTATTTTTATCAAGAATAAAAATTGGAAAATAAGCATGAAAAACAATATCTTGTAAAATAAATGCTTTCTTAAAACTTACTTCTATATTTTTATTTTTACTGTGGATCTATATGATATAAAAGAAATTAACAATACTGTTCATATAATAAAAACAATCCGGTTTTACGCTTACTAAAATAAAGGAAATACACCGTACTTATTCGAGAGACAGACAGATCCCTGCGGGAAATTTGTGGCAATTGGTCCAACAGACTGATCCTGGGAGTTGTGAAATTAGTGCCAAAAGAAATTACTCATGACCAGTGAAAGGAGAACCAATCATGTAACTGGTTTATGAAGAACAAAAGGGTAGAAAAAGTAATGAATTACAGTACAGTCTTAACCGGTGGTATGACTAATTTTTTGGGACTTTCTAAAATTTGGTTCTTAAATTTAGTTGTAGGACTTGTTTTACTGAAAAATATTACATTGTATTGAAATAATACTACATTATAGCAACTGTCACTAAACACGTCCATTAAGAATAGATGCGTGACTGGTCAAATGGTGTCAATTGACCCCCTCCAATGACAACCCCATGTAAAAGTGATAGGTCTAATTCATAGAAAGTGTGAGAACTAGAACCGGCCTCTACCACCAAAAACCTATCACGAGACAACTTTGGTGTCAGTTCGCTTACCTCTAGGGATCCGCTGCACATAATTATTTTAAAGCCATATATCTGTGGCCGTATGGAAAAACTAGATAACTCCATTTTTTTTAAACACGAGAAAAACACACTTTAAGTTTTAAACATAGTTCGCTAATTATTTCATATGAATTTATGTTATTATGCATGCGCACTTAACAAAACATAATTTTAAATAATGTTTAAGATTTCTGGTTCCATTAAACTAATTTTTGGACATTAAAACCGAAAATCAGTGTCAGTTATCTTGTTTTTTCGAAAAGTGGAGTTATCTAGTTTTTTCGAAAAAAAATTTTTTTCTCAAATTATATTCATATTTTACGGAATTAAGGCAACTTAAGTAGTGATTTGTGGGAAAACATTAACTATTTGTATCAGCACGTTAATTTACCCGTTTTTTTTAAGAAAAGATGGAGCTATCCAGTTTTTTCAAACATTATTTTTTTTTCCTTTTATGCTTATATATCAAAAAATAAACCGAGTTTTTGTCTGTTTTTATGCAAATACTTAATTAAAAAGTTAACCCTTCTTGATTTTATGAAATGCATAGGCCAGTTTTTGGGACGTGGATTAACGTTATACTCGGTTTAACATAGGATGAAATTGAAAACAGCTATTGAGTTTGTGGTATATTTTATTTCAATAAATATTAAAATTTTAAACAAAAGGTGTTCGTTAAATTTTTATAATAAACTTCGTAATAAAATCGTTTTTAGTTTAGCAGACCAAAACCACTGCCTTAGGCTTCTACTTTGTTTGTTAATGTTCTCTAAAAAAACATAATAGTTACACATACGTGCAAAAAAATGTCAAAATCCACGGAAAAAAATATTGTTTAATTGACTGTTTCTTTTTCAATTGTGTTTTTTTAAGGTAAGTGCCATTTCATAAGATTTATTTTTAATTTAATTCCAATTCTCAATTCTCCGGTTGATGATGAGCATTTAACATTGAGAAGATCGTCAAGTTTCCAGAGAAAATAATTTTATAATATTAAAATTGTATAAGTATTTAATATCGTATTGTGTTAAAAATATGAATATGTTCTTAGTTAAATTTAAAAATAAAGAAATTTACTGCGAGGCCCACAATGTCGACCAGAACATTTCTTTCGCATATTTATATTGAAAACAATAATAAAAAACTAAAATTTGTTTGTTTTCAATATAAATATACAAAAGAAAAAAACTGGATAAAAAAGTTATTATTATTTTTGTACGTAAAAACACCTTAATATTACACAGCCCGACAAAATTAAAAAAATTCTAGTTAATTTTGGTGCGCTGAATTCAAATCTGTAATCAGTTTGTCTCTATCAGCTCTAGTTTTCATGATATAGCTTATTGGTGTTTTTAAAAAAGATGATGTGACTGAAATGCAAATATCTTCAAGAATTTTAAAGGGATTATGTAATTCTTTTTTTCTAGTGAAAGGTTATACAATTTCTAAGATAACCATGGGTCGTTTGTAAACATTGGTCAAGAAATGACAGAGTTACAGTGGACAAAATTTGAAATTTTATGAAAAATTTTATAATTTTTTTGCAATTTTATTCTTTTGAAGTTATTTTTTTAAAATGAAACAACTGAAAAGTTTATTGTTTTATTACATAGGACATTAGTTTATTTTGATACGAACATTTTGCGCCCAACGAGACTAATTTCTGTGCAAAAATTACAAAGCTACAGAAGATTAATTGAATTAACCCACAACAAATAAATATACAAAGCTAAATTTTTATTAACAAAAATTACTTGAAATTATTGAATTTCTATGTGTGTTTATTTACTAAATCTTCTGTAGCTTTGTCATTTTTTTTACCAATATATGTCTTGTTGGGCTCAAAATGTTCATATTAAAATAATCTAATGTCGCATCCAATAAAACATTAGGATTTTTAAATCATTGGTTAAAAAAAATAAATTGAAAAGAGCAAAATTGAACAAAATCATAAAATTTTCAATGAAGCTTAAACTTTTGTCCCCTGTAGCTCTGACATTTCTTGACTAATCTTCACAAACAATCCATGGCTATTTTAGAAATATTATTACCTTTCACTAGAAAAAAAGAATTACATAATCCCTTTAAAATTCTTAAAGATATTTGCATTTCAGTCACATCATCTTTTTTAAAAACACAAATAAGCTATATCATGAAAACTAGAGCTGATAGAGACAAACTGATTACAGATTTGAATTCAGCGCACCAAAATTAACTAGAATCAGTTGATAAATTCAAAGAAGCAAATTGGCCTGTGTTATCTTTGCAACAGAAACAAAAAAAAAATATTAATGGGTAAGTTGAAACCTTTCTCAAAGTTACTGTGCCACATATGGTTCGGTAGATCCATGTGGGTTAAATACTATTACTGACAAAGATTTCGGGTGTTTGGCAGTCGTATTCTATAAATCAAGAACTTCAGAGGTGATATAATGTATGTATAAAAAGAATGCATTCTTTATATTATCGGGAGTTGCAATTTTTAGGTTCAATATTTTGACCCAACGACCTTGTGACCCGAATTTGTTCTTTTTCGCTCTTTTTCTCTTAGTTTTCGAAAGAACGTCGTTTAAACTTCTTATTTCTCTGTTTTTTAAGACATTATGAAGTTAACTTGTTTTTTCAACAAATGTATGGAGTTATCTAGTTTTTTCAAAAAATTTGGTATTTTTCTGATTTTTGTTTTTCAAATAACTTTTAAATGAGATAAAATATCAAAATTTCGATCTGACAGTGTGATAGCAAATGAAACACGCTCTTTATTTTTGGTGTTATCTCATTTTTCCCAAAAAGTGGAGTTAATTAGTTTTTCCATGCGGCCACAGATATATACTTCTTTTTTAAAGAAACAGCATTAACAACCAAGCCTACGCTTATCTTCTTAAGTTTGTATCAATTTCTAAGGTTTAAAAGAATTTCGAAAAATATGCCTTATAAGTACTAAAAAAAAATTTAAATTTTTTCAAATTAATAAAAAAATTTTTATAAAAATTTAAAAATATGTTTTAATTTAAAAGATTTTGTTATTCGAGCTTAATTCCCAATTTTTATTCTTGGTAAAAACACTGAAATTTATTGTTGATGGGATAAGCGCATTTCACTGGTTGCTTAGGCCAGATCGTCAGGAAACTTCATCCAAAGATTTAAGAAAAACTAAAGATATTAAGCAAGGAAAACTATTAAGCGAATAAGAATTATAAGCAACAGTTCTACTTGTAACAACATCAAAGTTTAGACAAAAACATCAACAATACACAGTGAGTTTATCTCATCTTACATTCCCCACTACAATTGATTGGAATTCTCCCAACCTTAATTGTAGTTGTAAGTTGGTTAAGAAAATCAAAATAAAAACAAAACCTGCTTTAAATAATAAAAGGGTTGCCAGTTTTAGTTTTTTAAGCCAAAATTGGGAATTAAGCACGAATAACAAAATCTTTTAAATTAAATTTTTGCCAGTGCACGGCTTAAAAAAACTAAAACTGGCAACCCTTTATTATTTAAAAATAACATTATTATTTTTTTATGTATGTTAAGTTTTCCCATGGAAAACATAAATCAACATTTTTGAAATAAAATAATAATTTGTGTTGGTATAAGCAGAAGAGTTATTTTGTACCAAAAAAATTTTACAATTTATGCTGCCATTTTGTTTTTTTTTTTTTTTTTTTTGCTAATTTTGCATTTTTTATTGTCACTTGTTTCTATTCTAAAAAGCATTTACAGTTTTATATTTTTTTTTTGCTATTTACAGAAACAACATTTTTAGTCAGTACATTATTGTGAAATTATTTTAAAAAATAAAAGAACTCCTACATCTATTATTGTTATTGTGTTTTAAAATTTTCATTATTTTTGTTGCACCATATTTAAGGATTATATTGTTCAAATAAGGACTTAAGAGTTTTTATTGCTTTTTATATTACGAAAGCTAACACCATTTGTATAAGTATTGTTTTGTGAATAACATCCACGAAAAAGTTGACATTTCTGGGCTCCGATATTTTAATTAATGTATTTTTTGATTTTTTTTCTGCCGTCTGTCCCGTTTGGCCGTTTGTCTCTGCAAATTTGTTGCCAGACAGACGAAGTTTGCTGATAAGGGGGCGACACTGTATGAGGGACACACTTTACTTTTTTCCCTCTTACCCACAAACTTCGTCTGTCCGGCAAGAAATGTCCACATTGCAAATTGGGTCTTTGTTTTTCTCTTTGGCAGTTCTCATCTTTGTATTTGTTCGCACAATCTGCTAGTCTCGGTTTTCCCAAAAAGTCTATTACATTTAAAAAAATTACGCATTATGAATTAAGGCCAGCCATAATGAAAAAATGTATAAAAGAAGAGGATGAATCATTTAATTACTTTTTAAAAATATGTAGAACAATTATTTGAATTGAGCTTTTTTAAAGTGTTCCATCTGTGGTCACCGGATATCAATAACCGCCAAATGTCGATTTTGTTCGGTTTTTGTTTTAAAAAAAAAAATTTGATTTTGCTTACCACAAAAAGCTAAAATAACATTTCAGTCCAAAAACCGCCTAAAAAATTTAGTAAAAACTGAGAAAAAAAAGTCGCCAAAATTAGATTTAGTTTAGTCTGTTATTTTTTTTTTGTTTTTATTTATTTAATAAATGATTAGGGACTTTGCATACTTATTATGATGTAGCAAAATATATACATATTTTCATATATCCTTTTTTTTGTAACTTAAAGAATTTTAAAAAGAGAGTTGCGTTATAAATTCTTAAATAACATAAAATGAAGATTTATATTCAGTTAAAAAAAACTCAAATTCAGTACACAAGTCTATCAAATCGTACACTTCAGCTTCAGTGATTTCATTACTGGTCTTTTGACTTTGATACATATTATTAGAATTAAATTGTTTTATTATTTGATTTGTTGGTGTTAAATAATTGCACCACAATTTGTAATCGTTCATGTGATTTATTATTCTCAATATTGCGTCTAAAAACTTACCTTGAATTTTATTTCGTAATCGAATTTTGGTGTAATCATAATGGAAACGATCCTTTCATCATATTAAGAACGGCCAAAGCTAGTTGTTTAAAATGGTACGCTCCTGCTGCATCATCATAATCATGATAAACACTTTTGCACAAAATCAATTCAATTTGTTGGAATTCCAGTATTTATGTTTCTTTACACGCCCATTGGTTCATTTGGATCCATAAATGTTTAAAATGTTCCTTAAACAACGTTGAATTAAGGTTGGTTTTGTTTTGTCACAACTTAAGACTAAAAGATTAATTTGCTAGAATGAATAACACACTTATTAAATCTCAAGTTTGCATGAAAGGGCTGGTGTGCTTACTCTGTATACTGGAAATATTTAAGTTGATATCAGGCGCCACCAAATAAGGCCCAATAAAAACAGGCTCAATTGGGGAATAAAATAACCTCTAATGAAAAAAATTCAATAAGGAAAAAAATTAAATATCACCCAATTTTAATTAAAAAAACACATCAAATAAAAAAAATTAAGTTTTGCGAATAGCTCGCTTCAATACAAAAAAAAATTCCAAAATAAATATAAATAATACAAAGAGGTAATAGAGGAAGTCTATTCTCCATAGGCAACTCTATTTACTACTCACCCATCGCATTCCTGCACGCAAAGAAAAAACATGGTTGCAGTAAACACATTTTAAGAGCAACATATTATGATAAGAATTATGATTGTAGTCACCATATTACGATTATTATTGAATCATATTATGACCAAATATTTTCGTAATATTACATCATAATATTGTTCCCTTAATTATATTCTTATCACGTAATTCACATGAAGATAAGAAGTAATCATATTGTGGCACTTTAAATTTTTTTTTTATGTAAATACAATTTCCTTATTTTTGTTTTTTTTTAATATGTATTTTTTTTTTTTTAATTGTAAAAAATAATTCGACAAAACTGATTCAAAATTATTTTACAAATGGCGCTAACATAATATTATTAGAGTAAACATATTTTGTTTGCTTCTTCAGATACTATGACTACACATAAATAAAGTTATCATGTTATGACAATTAAATGTCATGAATTGGTTGTGAGTAAAAGTTATCATTATTTAGTTGTTAGAAAAATAATTATTTTTCAGTCATCAATACTCAAATTTTTAATTGCGATAAACATTAATATGTTTACAGTTACTATAATAATGCTGATATTAAATCAAAATAACAATTTTTCGTGTACGACAACAATATTTTGTTACAATAAACATAATGTAGTTACCGTAACCATGCCAAGTCATATTTTTTCTCTGCGAGTGGGTATATTTTGTTTTACAAACAGACTTTTAACGCAAGGTTGTATATACTGATATGTATGTATTTATGTGCGTTCTTTAATTTTTAAAACAACTTGCGACCACTACCCTAGAGGAATGGGAACTAGCACAAAACTTGTCACGTGCACAGTTCTAAAGTGGTAGGGACAGGATCTAGTTCAAACACTTTATATCAAGAAGACTTGTCGCTTTAACATGGCGATGTCTTAAGAGGGAGTTAACTGGCCCTTTTAGACACTTTGTAAAAGGTAATTGATATAACCTAAATGAACACATTCAATTTCGATTTAATTAATGTCTGTCTAGATATTGTCCCGACTGAACCATGTTATATGATATTAAACAAGCCTCCAGCCTATCGCAGCTTAAATTTAACTTAAAAAATTTTTTATTCAACATATTGATGAGCTTCTGAGATAACGTTAATTGGTATGTTTGAAATACATATAAATTTGTAAATTAAAATTTATTATAAATATATTGAAATACTTTTGCTTAAATTTTGCCAACAAGCACCTCTAATGCCAATCTGGCGCTGAGGTGAAATTGTAATATTGTTATATTTTATAATAAAATTTGAAATAAAAAAGAAAAAAAAATCCCCTTCCTTCCCTATCCCCGCACAAAAACAGTCACATCAACTTTTGTGTCAATTACCTTTCCTCTGGAGTAACTACACTTTAAACATATTATTATCAGTTATAGATTTGCATGTGTTTTTCCACCTATCACAATTCCTACTTTTAAATTGTCATATTGTGTTTTTTATAAAAGTCGAATATAACAACTATCAGGAATAAAAAATTAAATAAAATAATAATTTGACAAACAAATTGAAAAAAATGGATGAAATAAATAACCATAATATGGTTAACATTGAAAATGTTATTGTTAATTCTGCCCATAACATGGTTACTTTTGTCAAAATTCTGGGAAATTTTGTTTTGACCATTACTTTGGTTAATATTGACCAAAATATGGTTAATTTTTAACATATTATGGTTAATTTCGGAAATTTTTGTTGTTGATTCTAGCCATACTATGGTCATATTTAAACACAATATGGTAACCTGCAAACATAAACATTTTTGAGTTCCAACCATAGTATGTTGCTCTTAGAATATGGTTACCTCCAACCATATGTTTTTTCTACGTGTAACATTTATTATAATATTAATACTAACACTATTTGAGAGTCCACACGTATGTAAATACTTTCTGCGATTGAATTTTAAGTTTGTTGATACAAAAAATCTTATATCTTATCTCAGGTGGAGACCCTGTGTAACACTTAACTAAGAACTGGGGGCAAGTCACGACATTCGATGTCGATCGAAATTCCCATTTAAATTGTATTATAATTTCGATCGATATTAGTTCGAATTAAGACTCCAAAATTTTTAAAAATTAATTTTGCCCATTTTTTTTTCATTTTCTTAACTTGGCTTTATTTCATTGCGCCTGATTTCGTGTCGCCTTATTAGTATTGTAAATTCAAAAATTTCCCTGCTGATTCTGGTAAAGAATGTCGAGTTATTGCAGACAAAAACTTGCCTGATGTTCTTGCAGTGTTGAGAAAATAAAAGTTTTAAGTTTTGTGGCTTAGAAAAAGAAAAAATTAAAGGTGGTGAAGTCGTGATAAGTTTTTTTTTTCTGTTAATTATAAAATAAACTTTTCTTTAAACAAGCGCATATTGTTAAACAATATGTTTAGTAAAATAGGCAAAAAGAAAGTTATAAAAGTAAAAAAAACAGACTGGTAATTTTAATATAAATTTTTTGTAACACCTACACCTAAAGAAAACATATCATTGAAGTTCGTCACTTTTGGTTCCCAAACTGTTTTTACCTTTAACGCAAAATTGGTTTCTTCCGTATTATTGTCACAGTCAGTCCTCCACATGGAAGCCAGAATCATACCATGGTTTGCCTCCAATCAAGATAAGTGAATAGTAAATAATAACTTTATTATTTTTACTACATATATACATTGGCTAATACTAACATCTATGTTTTCTATAAATAATATTATGGTTGTTTATCAACCATAACTTGTTGCTCTTAAAAAATAGGATAATGTTATTGGTTGTTAACCATCATACTATTATTTGTGGTAAACAAATTAATGTAAGTATTAAGCATATCATATATGTCGTAGTGTTATTATTAACTAGAGCCCTCCTTAAATCATCTACAAGCCTGGAGTTCAAATAAAAGTCCATTAGGGCTTTAAGAGCCGCCATCTCCCTAGATGGTAATATCATCCCTAACGAACGCAAAAAATCGACCTTTGTGCCCACATAATCCAAGAAGCCAAACGGGCCCAGGTAAAAACCACCAGCGCCAATCTCACCGAAGATCCACGAGTGACCGTTGGTAAAATTTACCAACAGTCCAAGCACCCTCAGTTCAAAAATATTCTTGGCTTCGATTCCGGTCACATACTGTAGAATAATATCCAGGGCCGCCTGAGGAGTATTTCTCATGGTCCCTGTCATGCCGATCATAGCACAGCCCTGAGTCTTATACAAAAGGTTCCTTCATCCTGCCATCCTTAATGCCTTCCACTAAACACATCAGCCATACGTAGGAATTGGTCTAACCACCGACGTGTACAGCCATCCTGCTATAAGTGGCCTGCTGTAGGGTTCCTACCTGTTGATGATCTGTTAGCATAGTAGGCATTGGGACACCTCATAACTCTTCACTGAGAAATCTTCCTCCAGGACAGCTTACTGTCCACCAAAACTAGACATTTAGTTTGTTTAAATCTTTACTTCTATGTTATTATATGTACAAACAGATTTAGTTTCCTTTAAAACCAAAATTAAATATAATTTGAATTATTTTATTAAAATAGCGTGATTATCCAAGAATCAAAAACTTTCTTGGGATTTTTCAGACTCTGGGAAATTGGAAAATAAAGCAGGTGAAGCAGTGACTGTAGCTAATGCCACATAATAGGACAACTCTTTCTTGGAAAATTATGAGTGATTTGGTGTTATTTAAGGTCGTAGCTCACAATCATCCGTGCATTGCAGAAAAAATTTTGCGCTTCATAAAAATAATTTGGCTTCAGTTCGAAACTATTATGAAGAAGTATTAAGAAAAATTTAACAATTTTACTATAATTATGACTTGTTATTTTTGGCTATTAATATTTCTAAATGTTTTGAATTTAAAACTATCTTATCACTTATCACTTGAACGAATAAAAAGGACTCACATACTAATTTATATGTTTGACTGAGGCGATTAATCGGTAGGGTACCATATTCCTACAACGAGAGTATCGTATGGCTTCTTTATTGCAACATAGTCATATCTTAAACAAATTCAAACTTGGCAAAATGCGAATGAAGTTTTCCAAATGTACAGTATTTATCGGATATAAGAAACTTTAAAAATCCACGAAAAAAGTTTCTTATAAGCGTTTCTTTCTTATATACAATTATTTTATATAAGAAACTTATTTCTTATATAAGTAGCTATGGCAGAATTTTGGTTTTCTGTCTCTTTTTTTGTTAACATTTCTAACTTTTAAATAATTATTTTCTATGTCTTTTGAGTTTTTCACTATTTTAGATGTTTTTGCAATTTCGTTTCTTTTTATACCGTTTTGTATTTCTTTAAAAATTTTAACTTTTGTTTTTATTGGCAAAAAACACAAAGCTTCTCATGAGTACCAGCTCGCTCATCTAAAACTAAAAGTAAAAAAAACTTTGTTCTTGTTGTAAAACTGTCAGAAAACAGCGTTGTCCATGCAAACTACATAAATTCTGAGTGCCGTTGAAAGTTTCTTATATAAATTCTTTTTCTATACATTTTGTGGTTTTGGTGTTTAAGAAAAATGTTCTTTAATCAGTTTTTTTCTTATAAGCGTTTTTCTTATATGAAACCTTTTTTGTAAGAAAAATCACTAAAAAGACATGGTGTTTTTGAAAATGGTTCTTAAAAGCGTTTTGTTCTTATATGAGATGTTCTTATATCCGATAAATACTGTACCCTTATACACATGTTTATTAATATATATTTTGCTTAAACTTCGGTTCAGGTTGAGATATAATAAATACTGACTTTTTTCATATAAAGAAGGTGTAAAGGAACAACTTTGCTGTAGTAACTTAAAATTTTGGATTTTTTGAGATATGACTATGTTGCAATAAAGGAGCGATATACGATCGAAAAATTAGTCAAATGCGGTTAGTTTGTTTCTAAAGCTGATTCCTAGAAGATTCAATTATGATGCAAAATGCTAGCTGAGATATTATTGAAATATTATTATTAAGCTTTTGCTAATTCAATACTTGACTGCTAAAACCTGAAGCGTGTAAATCAGAATTAGCATAAATTGTATAGATCCATTCATTTAAAAAGTCGTTATACCGTGTGATATTGCTGTCTTTAAAATTGACGACACTGATATTGAATTCAAGTAAAATATATATATATAATGTCCTGTGGTTCCTATTCGGAACAAAGGGCCACAACGAATCTATTCCATTCGGTCCGGTTTGATGATATACGTTTTATTTCTCCCCAGCTGAGATCGATGCGTCTAATTTCGATGTTCAATTGTCGACGCCAGGTGTGAGATGGTCTGCCTAATCTGCGGGATGTACCATGTGGATTCCAATCAATGGCAATTTTTGCTGTGTCATTTGGAGGCCTACGTAGCGTATGGCCAATCCAGCGCCATTTGCGGTTAAGTATGTCAGTATGGATTGGCTGCTGATTTGTTTGACTCCAAAGTTCCATATTGGAGATGGTGTTGGGCCAAAAAACCTTTAGGATGCGTCGAAGACATCGATTAACAAACACTTGTAGAGTGTTTACGTCGTGATCTGTTGTATTCCATGTCTCACATGCATAAAGGAGCACAGACTTAACACAAGAGTTAAAAATGCGAATCTTGGTGTCCTTGGATATGGCTGAAGATTTCCATACTGACCGAAGGGAACCAAATGCTTGGTTAGCTCTAGAGATTCGGTACGTGACATCATTACTAGAACCACCTGTGTTTGTAATGATGCTGCCGAGGTAGCAAAAAGACGTAACTTCTTCCAGGTCGGTATTTCCTATGCAGAATTTGTTGGTGTTTGTTGTATTGCAGCGCATCACTTTGCTCTTGCCTATGTTTATTTTTAAGCCAGCTTTTGCAGCTTCTGTTTCGATGCATTTCAACTTAGATGTCATATCTTTATAACTGTGTGCAAGCAGGCAGATATCATCAGCATATTCTAGACTCTCGAGCTGTTGGTTAAGACCCCAGTTGATACCTCTCTTTGCTTTAGTAGCATTGCGAACTATAACATCTAAAACGATGTTAAACAGCAAGGGAGACAGTACACAACCCTGGCGAACACCAGCTACAACATCGAAACTGTTGCTCAGAGCATTATTGTGGACAACACGACATTTAACATTACGGTACAGCTCCTGAGTAAGGCTTATGATTTTGGGTGGGACCCCTTTGCAAGCTAGAGCACTCCATATTGCGTTTTGATTCAGGGTATCAAAAGCTTTTTCAAAATCTATAAACAACAGGTAGAGCGGAGAACGAAGTTCTTTCGATTGTTCTATGATTATTCGGAGACTATTGATGTGGTCTATACAAGATTTTTGGGGTCGGAAGCCAGCTTGTTCGGGTCTTAGGTCCTTTAGTACAGTGTCAGATATTCTCTTGTTAATAATTTGTGCAATAACTTTATTGGTTGCGCTAAGGATGGTGATGCCCCGCCAGTTCTTACAGTTTTTCAGGTCACCTTTTTTTGGAATATTTACGATAAGACCTTCTTTTAGCTTCGAGTCAAGTTCTTGTGTGCGCCAGAAGTTCTGGATAAGGGGAAGCAATATGTTGGCTGTGGTTTGAGAGTCGGCTTTAAGCATTTCGGGCGATATATTGTCGGTCCCAGGGGCCTTATTCGCTTTTAAGGAATCAACTGCATCAACAACTTCTGCTACATCTGGGCATTCAATGGAAATATCATGCCGTATTAAGTGAGAGTCGCAGGTACACATATTTGGGTGGGTGGGAGTTGTAGTGGAAAGCATATTGGAATAATGTTGCTTCCATATTTCTAGCTGATCTTGCGCGGATGTTGTGAGGTCACCTTGGGCGTTTCTTAGCGGTCTTGTGTTTGAGATGTTTTTCCCAGTGAGTTTTTTTGTGATGCTATAAAGGTCCTTCGATCTATGCTCGGCTGAGGCTTTTTGTGCATCCGATGCAAGCTTATTATACCACATTCTTTTGTCGTTTCTGGCGCTACGTTTGACCAGCTTATCATGTTGTGTGTATGCCTTTTTACGCGACGATTTTTCACCGAGAGTTCTGGCTGCGTTAAGTTCGTCTTTTAGGTCTTTCCTTTCAAGAATGAGGTTCCAGGTTAAATCAGACATCCAATGGGTTTTCTTAGGTACTTTGGGACCAATATGTTTCTTTGCAGCATCAACAAAACTTTTTTTAATTAAGGGCCACTCAGAGGTAGGATGGGGTTGTTGCACAGCTAATCCATTTCTCAGCTCTTGTACGTAGCTGTCAAGAGTTTGTGGATTTTTTAGCTTTACTACGTCGTATTTACGTGCTACAGCCTCAGGTTTACGAATAGCAGCAACTTTTATACGTAAGCTACCAACAACGAGATGGTGATCTGAGTTGCAATCGGCACCGCGCCTAGATCGCACATCCAGGAGGCTACTTCGCCAGGTTTTGCTAATAGCTATGTGGTCGATTTGGTTTTCTGTCTCATTGTCGGGCGATACCCATGTCGCCTTGTGTACTCTTCTGTGAGGAAATAAGGTGCCCCCTATTACAAGATTAGCGTTGCCACATGCCTCAGCAAAGAGCCTACCATTTTCAGTAAGCCTTCCAATTGCGTGTTTGCCCATTATATGTTCTCGTCCTATATTGTCGGGGCCAACCTGTGCATTGAAATCGCCCATCATTAGAACGATGTCACCGCGGGGAATTGCGGATAGCACACGATTTAAATGGCTGTAAAAACTTTCCTTCAGTGTTGATTCTGACGTTTCAGTCGGTGCATAGCATTGCACACAGGTAAGATTTCGAGCTCTTGAACGAAATCTTGCAGTTATTATTCTGTCTCCATATGGCTTCCAATTAATCATTGCATCATATGCTTCTTTCGACAACAGAAATCCGACACCGCTTGACCTTGGCTGGTCATCCGGCTTTCCGGAATAAATAAATTTTAGGTTTTCGGAGGTATTGAGTTCTCCTGATTCTGGCCATCTTGTTTCGCACAAACCTAAAAGCAGCAGGTTATAGTTCGCAAACTCTCTGCATACTTGGGCCAGTTTAGATGGATCTAAGAGTGTGCGCACGTTCCATGTTCCAATTCGAGAAATTTTTTTTCATGCTGAAGGTCGTCATCGGGGGGATCGGTTGATAATAATCATTATTAGTTGTGGTTTCGTTAATAAATTGAGTTTAAGGCAAAGCGACTGATTGGGCCACCTTACCCGATCCTAGCGTTGGGGCTGCCAACAACCTCTAGGCAGGTGGGAAACAGTTGAGTTTCAGTGGATTACACCTACTTACCTGAGACGCAATAACATGACATGCCATTCAGGTTACTCAGCTGTACGCCTTCTCACTTTAGCTGCCGTCAGACGAGCGACCAAACGGCATTACCAGGGGATACTTGGTATAAAACCGGAAGTAGTGAGCTGCTTGGGAATTTCAGACAAAGGAATCGCTTCTTGTCATCCCCAAGTGGATGACAGACATAAAGCTTTCCGCACAAGTGCACCTCTGTGAAAAACCCCATCCCCCATAAAATGTAAAAAAAAAGTAAAATGTTTAATGTCTTGAAAATCTTCAAATTTGTTTTTATGTTTTTGTGTTTAAAATTCTTAAAGAATTTAATAAAACGAACAACTTCTGTCAATAAATGTTGTCAATTTATCTTGCTGTCATATAAACGCCTGATGTATTTTTTCTTTCTTTGCACACGTGATGCTTTTTTTTCTATTTTACTTTAATGTTTTTTTTTTCTAAAATATTTAACAAAATACTTTATGGCAGCAGACTTTGGTAAAATTTATCTTAAGTCTTGATCATTTATATTAATTTTGTTAAAAAAAAGAAAAGAAAAACTCAATAAATAAAAAAATAAAAGTTTTATTCTTAAAATATGTTTTAGGGGAAATTGTCTGTAAAAATTTTTTTTCCCCTAAAATCAAAGAAAGATGGAAAACTTTTATTAAAGAAATGTTGATAATTGCTTGGATAACTAGAGAAAGTTTTGACAAAGTACAATTGGGGGAACGCAATTAGCGTGTAATAGAAATATTGAAAATTGTTTTTAATTGTAAACTGCCATCACACAAACTTAAAGCGAAATAAAAAAAAAGTTAATAACAACTTTTTTATTTTTTATAAATAACAACTTTTAAAAATTGTTAATCACTTAAGGGAAATGAATTACCGGTGTTATGCTCTATCTTATACTTGATCGAATGTAATTATAAATTAAATGTGTTTGAACTGACACTCAGACAAGGATATAACTTTGAAAATTTTAAAAGGAGAAAAAATTCAATATGTTCAAATTTGTGAAAAATGTTGAACAACATTTATTATTCCACACGAAAATTTTGACATTTATCAATGTTACCAATCTTGCGAGTTTGCACATTTTGCCGTTTTTATTCCTTCAAAGTATGCGACATGTACTTTACTAAAATAATTTTTTTTAATAAAAAAGATGGTAAATATGAATAAAAAACTGTTACCGGTTGCTTTATTTTAATTTTTTATTTCTTATTTAATATTAAGTTCATACTTTTTTGCTTTTGCTTAAAATTCCACCTGAAATAAAGGCAGCTTACATTATTTCGCAGTTGTAAAAAATGTTGCCAGACACATTTTGGAACTTTTTCACAAAATGAACAGAGTACAACTTAATCAACATTATTTCATAGATATTCCGCACTTGTTCTTTTCATATGCATTTTGACAGCATTCCACGTGAAATGTTGAACAGAGTACCAGGCTTAAAGCAAAAGTTTAATTCTTTTAAATTACCCATTTAAATGGGACAACAATTGTGCTACATTAAGAGTCTATTTCACCAATTCTATTTATTTGTCAATTCACATTTAAATTAAATTTTTCGTATAGTTTTAATTTTATTTGTTATGAAAAACGAATTTTAAACGTAAATGTCGGCTTGATATTTTTTATATTAAGAGACTCATTCGGCTTTCTCCAAATCATGCGTCGTCCATCAGTCCGAAAAATATTATATTTGCTTTCATCGCTAAATATTACGGATTTACAAAAGTTAAAACCTTTGGTTATATGTTGATTAGCGAAGGATATCCGAATATTTCTTTTTATTTCAGAAATTAGCGTTTTTTCTCTTGCTACTCGACCATTAAAATTGTTTGCTCGTAGTACTCTACGTAGTGTTTCGTTGCTAACATTGTTGCAAAGAGTTCCTCTCAGCTAACCATTTAGTTTTGGAGCAGCCCTGCAAATAGTAGGACCAGTTCAACCACGCGTATAAAATGTATCCCACAAGGGACCAGGACTAGTCCAAAAGTAACTTAAACGTATGGAAAAAACATGGTCTATTTAACATTACGATGTCCTAGGGGAGGACCATAAAACCCACCTTTGGACAACTTAGGAGTAGTTTTAAAACTACTAGCTTACAACCCCTAGGACATCGTGATGTTAAATAGACCATGTTTTTCATTACGTTTGGGTTACTTTTGGACTAGTCCTGGTCCCCTGTGGGCTACTCTTAAACGCGTTTTTAGACTGGTCTTATTATTTGCGGGGTAAATGCGGATTTTTACGAATTTCCTAAAGTATTTTTCTTTCATTTCTGGCTAATAATAATTTTAGGCAACCATGCCATGCCAAATTTTCAATATTTCCACGTTCTTTTGCACGCTTAATTATATTTTCTGTTGTTAGGCGACACCTCTCAATTATTTGTGTTATAAAAGAAACTGTTTTACCTTGGTTGTGAAGGTGCAAAATGACTTTAATTTCATGACATTTTAATAAGATAAATAATAGCAAAATACCTTGAAAATAATATCTTATTCTAACGAAAATATGATTGAAAAGTATAAACGAAGCAAGCCCACATAGAGTATTAATTAGAGAGGCAATATAGTTTTAATGTCAGAAAAGGCCATCAAATTACAAGTTTTTGTAATTTTATTATCATATTTCTTGTAACACATATCACCTATGTAATAAATTGACTATTTTCTCAAAAATTAAACAACTTGTGCTTCCTTTTGATAAATGTTTTAACATTTTATGAAGTAAAAAAATATGCAAAATATTTTTGAGACTCACTGTCAGTCAAGAATGGAATACGACTATGATTTTGGAGTTTCTCGGCCACATGAGGGATTGCTTTATGTTATTTCGTCTTTGGGTTGGTTACTCAAGTGGCGAGTAATAAACATAAATTATTATTCATTGTTTGTACGGGGGGTGCTTTTTAACCATGGGAGTCAAGGCCATAATGGCTTTATTGCTCAATTGAATGGGAGATAAACTCGTCATGGTCTTATTGCCCAATCAGTGAGAGGTAAGGTCCTATGTAAAATTTTGCGAAGTGAGAGATGAAGCCATATTTTTTTCCCAAATGAGAGACAAAGCCATATTTTTCCAGAATATTGTTACGCATGCTTTGAAACATTCTGTAAAAGGAAAATCCTTAGGTATTATTGAAAAAATTACAACTTAGAATTAATATTTTAAGTTCCTAATCACATGTGTGTTATCAGTTACTACCCAATAAAAAATGGAGCTTCCAACGAAGCAGGTTTGTAAGTGAGAAACATAAAAGTTTCGCTTACCATAGCGCTTACGGAAGACATGAATTTTATATGGCGAGTTCACACTTTGCAGCAATACATTTTTGACACATAATGCGCATTATTCAGCGCATATAAAAATTGTTGGATGTAACGATCAGCTTAATACACTGACTGTTTTTTTCCAGTTATTTTTGATGCTCTCCCTTACAAACCTGCTTCGTAGTAAGGGAATGCCGTAGCATTTTAAATGTTATTTTTTTTATTAAAGTTGTTGAGAGTTCTTTCACTTACTTAACTGCATTTCTGTATGTCTTATTGCGTAGCGCATAATTGTGCGCTTATTTTTTTAAATGTACCATTAGTGCTTCGCAAAATTATAAAATTTTTTATTGGGTAGTTATCAATCACACAGCCACGCAGAAAAACTTTAGTATGCGAAGCCAGATCCAATATTTTACTTTAGTGTTCCCGGGAAAAGAAATTTTTTTATTCTTTTGACGCACGCAGGGAAACTATATTCAGTGAAGCCACCTGCCGCGTCCTACTGGAGGAAAAAGTCCCTAAGCGCGGCCGCAGGCCATTTCCTAATATTACTAATGTGTACTAAGGCCATGATGGCTTTGCTTCCCATTCAAATGAAAAAAAAAAAATAAAAGCCTTTATCTCTCTTCTGAATGGGTTAAAAAGCACCCCCCGATTGTACAACGAACAATAATCAAGGTCACACTACACCTTGCACTTTCAACATTTATAAATAGTCGAATGTCCACAAACAACAAAAACTACTCCCTTTATCTTCCATTCCATTACCTATTTTCCTAGTTCCAACACAATGCAATGCATAAGAAGGTGTCATCCCCTGAGTGCTAGTCCTAATAACAACAAAAATTCACTTAAGAGAGGAAATTGAACAAAAATCAATCTGTCAAGACTAAATTTGCTTAATTTTTATTTACCTCCAAATATACGCATTTATTTTCGACGCAAAACAAATTAAGCGAGGTTTTCGCACTTAAAGACGTGCATATAAGAACATTATTACATTTAAATTGATAAAATTTTTACAAGTCTTTTAAAAAGGGCATTCTGTGTATTCACAAAAAACTGAGACCGCTCTTTGATTACAATAAACATTTTTGTAAAGTTTGTAGGACTGGATTTTCAAAAGATTGAAATTCAATAGGGCCAACAATTTTTCAAGATATGCTTTATTTTTGAAATGCGAAAAAGTAAATACTAAATAAATGGCTATTAATTCTTCATGTGTATTTATTAGAATTTTAAGTGCGTTTTTTTACAGAAATGTTTTTTTTCCTCAATGCACTTTTCAATGTTTTCCTTACGCAGGATAAAGCACGCTTAAAAGAAAATCACGTATTTTAACGGAAAATGCAAAAGAAAATAAATAAAAAACTTTAGAAAGAAAGGCGATATTTTATTCACAAATTAACAAAGCAAACCACAGGTTTCTTGAAATTGTTGGCACACAACTTTTAAGAGCAAGTAAGAATGCTCTTTTGGGATATGCCGAATCTTTGATACTCTTCACGGTGAGATCTTTATAGAATCTGGCGTCAATATTTCTTGTCCTAAAAAACTGCAATGGCGAGGCGAAAACTCTTTGTTTTAGATATTAAACGGGGAAGACGAAGGCACTAAAAATAACAGAACCATCGTTCAATACTGGCCACTGATTGTTAGGGACCCATGCAGGAGATCATGACTTCTGTAAGAGTTGTAAGAATGAACAGTAGGAAGATTTCATAAACTGACATCAAAATATAAAACACGTCGCTCCTGGTTTGTTAGACCGATGTTTGTTTTATAAGTTAAAAAAAAGAATTAATAAAACAAATGCTTTAAGTAGTACAAGCAAAGGTTTTAGAGAAAATTTCTGTTTTATTTATGACTAGCAGTTTATCATTCCAGTATTTGTAAAATACGGTCTTAAGATATTAAAATACATAAAAAAAATATATATGTTTCTATATATATTTGGTCTCGCAGACCAAATATTGCCGCACATCTGAGTTGTTCGGAAATGAGCGTTTTGCTTCTTTTTTAGACATTAGATAAATATTTCTTGTTGCTACAAACGACATGAAAAATTTATTATATCCTCGTTCTCTACTGTTTTATTTTTTGTTTTGACCTTTAAAATTTATTCCCGTTGGAAACACAGAAAAACTTTTTCTTTAGCTATTCTATCACATGAATATATTAGTTATACTTTAAGCTGAATGTGAGTTACGTCTCTATTGTATGGTTTGTGTTCAGTTAGCCAAACTTATTGCACTCTGGCACCACATGAATAATTAAATTGATAATAACTCAGGAGATAACCACCAGGAGAAGAATTGGTTACACGTGTGTCAACTACATTTGTGCCAGTTACAACGCAAAGTACGCTTTACCCCAGAAAACTTTATTCAGAGACTTTAACCACGTCAGTGTATTAATTTAATTAATTATTTTTTTTAGAAATGTAGCAGTAGGACAGTGTTGCCAATTTATGCGTAAGCTATTTTTGTTTGTCCTTAACCCTTAACAACCCAGTGGTATTGTAACGTAACTGACCAGAAGTGTCCAACGGACTCATTAAAGAAATTAATGATACTTAAAGAAAAACAAAGACAGTATACATTAAAAAAATGTTTTATTGATATTATTTGCTTAGGTATTTTGTGTATTTACCTTTAATTAATTATTTTTTAAACAGATATTACAAATAATGTTTTTTACATAGTGTTCAGAACAAACATTCCGTTTGCAATTCTCGCAGCACTGTTTGGAAGTTCTAGATATTTTTGAGGGGCAAATGTGACAACGCTTCTTTCGTTTTGAATGAGGTTCAGATGATTGACCAGCTCCTTCATCAATGGTAGGATCAGATGATAGCACATCTTTGATGGCTGCTAAGTGATAGCTCGTTAGCCCTTTCTTGTTCCGTCTTTGTATATGAGGCGTTACCAACTCAATTGCTACTTCTCGCAAAAAAAGTTTTCTTTTCATATCCTTTTTACGTTGGTTCCAAGTGGGATATAAGTTTTTCCATATAACTAGTGATGCGATTCCAACAACAGCTACTATATTTTGAAAAAATGCAACAGGCCATCTATTTGTTTTGCGTCGAACTGTATACTCCTGAGCCATTTGATCAAGTGTATCAACACCCCCCTTGGTGGAGTTATAGTACAAATTTATTTCAGATTTATTTTTATTGCTAAAGTCTATTTTTTTACTATGATGCATCGTAGACAAAAAAATAACAGCACGATTCCTCTTCAGTACATACGATGCCAAAGTTATATTATTAGAAAAACCAAAGACGTTCGATTCGAAGTCACGATTTCTGTTGGGTTGAAAGTGGGTGTATGCAAGCCTTGTTTTTTCTCATGGTTCCAACTACAGTGAGACCATTTTATGCTAAGTTTTTTGCAACTTCAAGGCTTGTAAAATAATTGTCAAAGGTAACGTTTCTGTTGGTAGGGAATATATAGTATACCAAATAGAGGGTAATATGTTTTGCTATCACAGATCCACCAAATTTTCATACCATACTTGTCAGGTTTGCTGGGTAGATACAGTTTGAATGACACTCGTCCTCGAAAAGGTACAAGCTACTCATCAATTGTCAGATTTTCTCCAGGTAAATAAATTTTTTTTAAGTTTCGATTTACAGATTGCCATAGTTCTCTTATAGGCAAGTTTGTCTTTTGACTTTCTGAGAGATCTTGTATTTTTATCATCAAACCTCAGGAACCTCTGTAAAAGCGCAAATCTATTTTTTCCCATTGTGGCGTGAAATATCGGATTTCCAAATAGTGGATCCCAGTACTCAACACCTCCCTGTTTGTTGACTCCTATAGCCAACAAAAGACCTAAAAATGCCTGCATTTCGATTGTGTCTGTTGGCTTTTACTGACTTTGTAGGACTCTATGCGCTTCAGAATTGGTATATTTCACTATAATTTCTAAAACTTGTTCGTTAAGAAATAGGTTGAAACTGTCTACCGGATCAACTATTTCTTGGCCCGGTGGGAGCACCACCTTATGAATACCACCGCGAATGATGTTGTGCCGAGGAGTTCTGCTATGCTTCTCAGGTTCAGATTTCCATATTGTTCCATCTCTGCCCTTATATGTTTGAACAGACATGTATTCCTGCAGCGGGGCATCATCTTCCTCACTCCATAACTGTAAATCTTCACTTTCAGATGCTGCTTCTGTAGCGGCACTTTCACTTTCGGAACAGATGTCGACAGCAAAATCATCATCATCGCTAGGGATTTCACACCTTAAAATATCTTCATTGTCACTTTCAGAAAGGGCACGTTCAATTTCTCCCTGTGTTAGTTTTTTTCTCGCCATTTCTAACAATAAATAATCAAATTTGCTGTTACAAAAACTAATATTGTGACAAAATGCGCTCTGCGATTGCTTGATTGATTTATTATAAAAGTAAACAAACAACCTGTTTAGAGAATCAGGAAGAAGCAAAGAATTCAACGCCGACTAGACAGTTTCAGAACGGCGGTCACTTGTATGAAACTTGGGCGACTCGATTAAAACAAGATATTAATGTGTCTATTGGACACTTGTGGCTTGATGCACTACTATTTTCGTTTATTGATAACAAATAATAAACTATTTATGCTAAAAATATTTTAATTGCTATTTTCAAGACCATCGAGGTAGAATAGGTAAAACGGGGTTTCTCAAAAGTAAATACTTTAGCTTTTATGAGCAATGGAATTCAAAAATGTGTCCGCGAGACACTTGTGGGTTGTTAGGGGTTAAAAAGTTAACGAAACAATTGAATTATATGTTTATTTTGTTTTTTAAAATTTTCACATATTAAAGAAAATTTGTAGTTTTAAATATAAAAAAAATTAGATTTAATTAATTGTCTATTTAATCAAATTTAGGGAAACTACCAACGAGATAACGAAATATTCGAAAATAAATTGAAAATTGCATTTTCGATTTCCAGAACACCCCTGATATATATTAGCATTTCCATTTTGACGTGTCAGGATATTTGTACCACAAAATCTAAAAAAATTATATGAAGAAGTCAAATTTGTAAAAAGGGATTTTATATATTTAAAGTAATGAAGTAGCACTATATTGAGAGAAAAAAATTCAGCAATTGACGCTAAGGATTTGCAGATATAAGCAAAAATATGCGCTGGCGTGACCTTAAAAAACGGAAGTGTATTTTGACTTGCATTACAAAACTGAATAAGATTGCGAATTGAGCATTCTTGACGTGGCTGGGGCACGAACCCCGGCCGGCAGGTTACCATGACATGTTTCGATTGCAACCACTCAATCTCCTCAGATGGATTTGGCGTCTTACACTCGCAGCCATCGATGACTGCTGACGTCAATAGTCAAACATCAATCCTTAAACCAAATTGTATTCTAACATTTGGTAGATCAAATTTGCTTTCCCGAATGATTATCCATTTTTAATTGATTTTACATGTTATTTTCCTTTCTTCTGTTTTTTCGTACTTTTGGTTTTTGTTTTGTTTTTTTATTCTTCTTTGTTATTTGATCCTATTTTGATGTTTCTCTTGGCAGAGTTGCCACGATATATCAATTTGAATAGAGAGAAATATAAAAATGTTTACCGTGGTTACAAATAATTACTGAATCACATAGTGGTAAGTGCAAACTAAAGCCCTGCACAAATGCATTTGAACGACGTTTCAAGACTTTCGATTGTTTTTTAAATGCTGATTGTCGATTGCTCTTGGCTAACGAATCAAATACTATATTGTGAAAACACATACAGCCCAATTATGAATAAAAATTCCCCGGGATTTTTTTCCTTTTCCCATTTTTACAATTGAATTTACATAGGAAAATTGGGAGAAAACTCCCGGGGAATTTTTTTTCATAATTGGGCTGATAAAGTACAAAAAAAAATATATACACACAAATGCAAATGGATTTTAACTCATCCTTACACCAACCATAAATCTGCTTTTTTGATTGTGTTGTCATATGTCTCTCTCTCTCTCTCTCTCTCTCTCTCTCTCTCTCTCATAAAATTAACGAAATGCTCAATGACATACATTTTTTACTAACCACCATCTGCGACACAAAAAGACAGCTAAGTGCCAGCACAAAGTGACACTAAAATTTTCCACAGTTTTAGAACCAGTCTTCTGAGTGTAGGATCAATGGGGATAGTTTTATAATCAGCCTACTGTGTATAGTACTGCCACTTTTGGGGTAAATTGTCACGAATAAACTACAGGGATCAACAACAACATATAAAAAAATGCATACAACGCATACAACCTCAAAATGTAATAGTATATGTTGTCGATAGCAGCAACCCTGCGGGAAAACTCAGAAGAGCTTCTCACTTCAGGCCTTTTTAAAGGCCTGCTTTAACATTTTTTTGGTTCAATTACTATTCCTATCTAACAGCTAAAGAATGCCTCGGCTCTTTGGCATAAAAGATAAGATACACCTCAAGGCCTCATAGAAGCGATTGTGTAGCTTCTATGAGGCCTTCTAGAAGGCATCCATACTCCTTCTTTTTCCCGCTGGGAATAAACATACGGTCATCGAGATCACACAGTGTGTATTGAAAAGTTGACCGTACACAACTGCGTAATAGACTTACAATTGTTGTGTGTTATGTTTTCATTCACATATAATTATACATTGCGTTGATGTGTCTAAATCAAACTACTGCTTAACATCGAGTTGTTTGAAACCAACTACTGTTATAACATTGATTTGGGTTTTCATAAAAAATACAGTATTTGACACAACAATAACTTGGTGTGGAGAACTGGTAAAAAAAGAAACAAATGCATTCGTGCAGCAGGGCTTTAGTGCAAACATCAAAATGTGTGGTTAAAGTTAATACTTTTTAAAGTGTTAAAAGTTAGTGAATTGCACTACTGTGATAGTTTAAATTAAAGAGTATGATTTTTAATCAAATCGAAAAAAAAAGAATAAAAACTCAACTTTTTTAAAAAAAAACTAGTGTATTGCATTTCTTATTTTCAAAATATGTTATTTTGTTTTGCCTGGCGAAGCAGGTCCGCTGTATTAAAAAAAAAAAACAAAATAAAAAAATTTAATAAAATTTGAAGTAACTGCCTATATCACGATGTCAATCGAACGCTTTCGTTCGCACGAATTATTTAACAACTGCCTATTGCACGATGTCACTCGAACGTTTACGTTCGCACAAATAACATATAAAACAAAAACAAAATTATAAAATTTGTTTTTGGTTTACATGTTATTTGTGCGAACGTAAACGTTCGAGTGACATCGTGAAATAGGCAGCAAATTTTGAGAATGAGAAATTTTGAGAATTTGTTGTTGCTTCGTGAAAAAGGCAGTAAAAATAATTTAAAATTAGAATTCCAAATAAAATGTACATATAAATATTATTACCTAGTAAATATTCTTAAAATTTTTGTTAGAAATAGATCGATAAAGTATTCCCTTCAAAAAGCATGTAAAATCCACTCTGATTTGTTAGAATATTTTCTTTGATTTTAACTTAAATTGTTTTCCTTTTTTTTATAGCCTTCTTAAGCATTTTTTCCCTCCTTTTTCTATGAAATTTATTCCAAATTATTTATTTTCTTTCATTTGGAATTTATCCTTTAACTTGTTTAAACGGAAAATGAAATCGTTTGTTGTTGTTTTACTTTCATATCGTTTTTTAAAATACTCTAAAAAGGATAAAAAAAAACGATTGGTAGGTAATTTATAGATTTTTAATATAAATATTTTGTACAAAGACTTGACTTTGATTATAACTTTTTTACTAAAGCAAACAAAGGAAAAAATTTTAATTTTTTGCAGTCTTCCTTTGTAAAATTCAAAGTCATACCTATTTCACCAAGGAAAAAAATCATAATAAAAATTCTGTTTAAATAGAAGTAAAATTGTTACGAACTGCATTAATTTTTTATGCATTTTCAAGCAAAACTATTTTTTAATAATTAAGTTGTAATAAATCGGTCTATAAATTACTGAAATATGAGCAAAAAACCACGACAGCCTTTAGTTTTATCCCTTAAACTCCCTTATTGTTGTTTTTTTTACGTTTCGAAATCAGGCAAAAGCATCTTGGTTATAACTACACAACATCCAACAAAATGTGAGCGGGATCGGAGAAGTGAGCGTTTGCACATTTTATACAAAGAAATTATAGTTTTTTTTGTATATCAAGGCAATAGCTTGGAAAAAATGTCTTACCAACCCTGTAATAATGCTATTTGATAGGAACATAACACATGTTATGAAAAATTATAGCAAATTTTTTAACGTTTTTTTGCTGCTTTCGACATTTTGTTCTACAACCGAGTAAGCGATTTGTTTTGTTTCCAATTTTGAAATTTTTCGCGAATTTAAGCCATGTTCGCGATAGAAGCGATTTTTTCCAGTAAGTTTTCTGATTCTTTAGAGCTTTTATAGTTTTTAATAAATATTACCCTTGCTAACATGCAGCTGTTAGAAAATTTTTACAAATTTCGCTAATTTAGCAATTTTTGCACAATTTTCGCCATTCGTTA
This sequence comes from Pollenia angustigena, assembly GCA_930367215.1. NCBI lineage: Eukaryota > Metazoa > Arthropoda > Insecta > Diptera > Polleniidae > Pollenia > Pollenia angustigena. The sequence goes on from OV884059.1 coordinate 238,039,203, forward strand.
TAGTTGTAGGGACTTTTATTAAATTTTATGGTTTGTTATAAAAAAACCCCCCATATAAAGTCCATAAATAGACATCATAAAAAATAGGTGTTACAGGGCACTATCAACACTGTCGATTTATTGATGACGAAAAGTGCAACGCCTTAAGGGGTCAGTACACGGTCAAGCATCTCTCATCAAGTTCTGTGGTAGTATTAGTGAAAATGTGTTTGAATGAGTGACATCGACGATGCTGGATGCAAAATCAAACAATTTTGATATGACAGAGAATATTACGTCCAGCACACGTACACGAGTGAATTCGCCTGCATGGCAAGCATTTTGACCCTTCCATACGAAAGGGTGAATGTTTTAGAAAAAAACATCCTTCCCTTTTAGAAAGCAAATTATTTAAAGAAACGAACTCCAAATTTAAATTTTTAATAAAAAATCCAATTTTTTTTTTTTGTAGAAAAGAAGACACTTAGTCTGTGTTCATACGGCTCTTGTCTTATTGACATGATTGCTACTTTATAGACGAAAGGGACGAGGGGAAAAGAACCGAGTACACAGATGCATGAACTGTCTTTACGTTTTGCTTTTTCATTCGTTGTTTAATTTTGTTTTTGTTTTTAATATCAAATAAAACACAATAAAAAACACGTCGTCAACATGACATGAATCATTTGAACGCCAACTCATGTTCAAAGAAGAAAAAGGAAGAATCTTGTCGATAAGACATGAGCCGTATGAACTCAGACTAAAAGTGTTTTTCGCCACTAATCTTACGCTTTTTTTTTTTTTTGAACATCAAATTTTTCATGCGTTGCTGACCATGTATAGCGTATAACAGGACCAATAATGCTCTCCAAGGCGTCATTTGTTGGTGGCTTATCACCATAGTCCAGTGACTACATCTAGACCCACAAGACATAATCGATTGCTGTCAAATTGCACAATCTTCAAGGCCAATTGACAGTTGCATTTCTCGAAATTTTTCAATGGTTGCTATCGTCGTATGTCATCTTGCGACTTCTTGTATAAGCGCTAATATTAGCTTGATGATTTCTCAGAATTAACTGATTATAAATGGCAAGAAGTGAGCGGAGTATAATAACTCTTTGACAACTACAAAATACTCTTTCCTTTCGTTTTTTTAAGGAGCATAGGTCGTTGTTTGGCAATAAACAATTTCTTAAGTTCTGGTGGGATTTAAGAAAAAACTTTTTATAAGAGCTATCTCTGCAAGTTCTTTTTAAATATTTAAATCTTTATGAGATTAATTAGTGCAAACGCGATTTAATTCTAGAGATACCAATACAAAATTTTTCAATTTAAGTAACTGTTATGTATTACAGTTATTTTTTCCAAGTCCCAGTTAAAATTTTCTGAAATAACTTTTATGTGAAGCCTCGCATCATTACAAATGTTTAAATAGTACGTCCATAATTGACAATTGGTTCCTCAAATAGAGTCTTCTCTCGAAAATCATTCTTCAGTACTCACGAGTGCTTTAAAATTACAAATAATCCAGTATACATTTTTACAATACACTGCAAGAACTAATGCTGTGTTCACACTTGGATATTTAAACGCGTTTAATCATCTCGAACTTGATTAAGCTCTAATCACATCAAAATCGTGATAACCATCTAAACTTTAAAGTGGTTTGTTAATCACTGTAAATTTACATGGCTAAAACAAAACTATTTCATTGATCATACAGAACCCTCTAAACATACCTCATACTGAGAATGATGTAGAATCGGCAACAATAACCATAACTTTCAGGTGTACTACCGACTACGATTTATTCTATATGTTTTTATTTTGCCTTTAAATAATACCTCATTTTTAACAGTTTCATCATTAATATGCTTTAAATAATCTTCTGATAACTTTATTTAAGTTTCTTTTAATAAATTTTTTATACTTTAAAGAAATGAAATCAAGAGTGTGGGGTACTCTGAGTACCATCACATCGTACAACGTGGTAACGCTAGGAACCTATTTGGTCTATGCAGAGTCCTTGTGACCGGCAACTCTAACCTAACCTAACCTAACAGTTTTATTTGTATTACATCTTTAGTTTTTCTTTAACCGTCTGCGACTGACGTGATATAGTTATCACAATTCTAATGACGTGGTAGACTGCCAGACACCATTTCCGTGGCTAATATTTTCCAAGTTATGTTTTGTAAACCTAATAAAACCATTTTTGTTTATTGTTTATGAGTATAAGTTATTATTTATATAGTTATTTTTCTAATTCAAATCGAAAATTCGTGTTGAATGTTATTTAAGGCCTTTATACACTATCCCACAAAGTCTTTCGTATTTTATGAAAATGCTTCCCTGTTCTAATTTTTGTATATTAATTTTCAAAAAACAATAATAACTTATCATGACAGGGTTGCATTTTCATAAAATACGTAAGACTTTGTGGGATAGTCTGTAGAGACCTTTATCGGCATGGCATAAATTTTCAGTAAAAAACTTAGACCGAAACTAGAACAGAAAAAAAAAATTCAAAAATAAATTTTTTTGAACAAAAGCTTTTTATTTTTAATTACTTAGATTTAAATTTATCATTTGGTAACAAAAAAAATTCATAAATATTTCAATTGGCATATCAAAGCCCATAACTTAAACAAAAAATATTTCATTTCATAATTTATATAGCAAAATTTTAGATTTGGCTGATTTGCACTTAAGTTAATAAGTCATAAGACTTGAGATCATATTTATATATATAGAACAGTGTGGATCTTGAAATGTGTTGGAATGCTCCATAACAACAAAACCAAAAAAAAAAAAAAACAAACAATTTTGCAGACGTGTTGTTTTCAGACACTAAGAAAATATTATATTTTACTGACATGTTGTCCAGCAGACACTATGCAAATATAACAAAAATATTGATGTGATTGTCTCTCAGACACCTACTTTAATATTGATGTGGTTGACTCTCAGACACTTTTTCGCTTACACTGGCACGTGTGATGACATCAATAGATCTAAACATAATAACATACGCATGAGTACACAATAAAAAGGTACAGAGAACCCGAGAGTAGATGTTTGGAAACTGCTAGACTACCACATCAGTCGCAAAGGGTTAATCTTTGAATGAAGTTTCCTGACGAGTTGGCCTAAGCAACCAGTGAAATGCGCATGGGAATAGCTCTTCCCATCAAAAATAAATTTCAGTTTATCAATTGTATGAAATGGGAATTTAACACATTTAAACGAACCCTTGTTAATAAATTTGTTTGTTGTGTTTTATTTTTTAATAAACTTTCGTCTTAAGGATCTCAAATGTAATGTTAACGGCTTTGATTAACTTAATAAACATTTTGCTTAAACGCGCTCAAAAGCTCTAGTGTGAACAGAGCATTTGATTTTTTTTACCAATATAAATGTTCAACATAATCTGACTTTGAAAACTACAACTTATTTATCATGTGCTGTAGAACATGAAACGTTGACAGGTTGTTTATAAGAGGGTAAAATTTAGTTTAACTTGTTCTGACAGTAAAAACAGCATGCATTCATTCGTTTGCTTATTCAGTTGGTTGTACGTGTGCAGGGTAAAAACTAAAAAAGTTTTCAATTTTATAATGCTTTTTATGTACTCAACTTAAATTAAAAAAAACACGTGTTTCTAATATTGGAAATATTAAAATCAAAGACGTCTAAAAATGAACAGTTCAATTTACCTAATTTCTTTCGTTTTTAATATTTTTTTTTTTGTGTTTTATGTGCTGTTTCTAAATAACAGGCAAGTGATTGTGTAGTAAAATTTATATAAACATGTAAGAAAGTATAGTCGGTCAAGCCGGACCATATGATACCCTACACCACCTTATTAAAAGACACATCGTGCTTATATGTCCATATAAATATGCATTTATCTATGTTTATAAAAGTCATTAAAATCGGTTTAAAAGTTAGTGAGAGGCAGAAATTGCCCCCTACCTCCCCTTGTGGTCCTATTTTTGAAAGACTATATAGTTTATGTGTCCATATAGATATGGATCTATCTATGTTTTAAATTTCATTAAAATCGGTTTGAGAGGCAGAAATTGCCCCTATCTCCCCTCATGCAATATTTAGTGTTAAGGACGGAAAGAAATCATGTAGAAGATTTTCTATTCGGGACTCACAGAAAAGCTTTGTAATTGAAGGAACCACAGTCGCTGCCTGTGAAGAGGAGTTGCTGAAAAAATATGAAGCAAAAACCCGAATTCAGCCTTTAATATTAATTTCAGGTTCAATCTTAGAACCAAAAGAAATGGTTGTTTACTTTGAAGGCATAAAATATCGCATGCATTCTGCATTAAGCGCGATAGATATTTGCTTTAAAATATTTTTTGTGTTTAATTTAGAGTACCCAAAAGAATCAGTTTTATTTTGGTCCTTTATACAGAAACACTTGTACAATATTGCTACAAATGCTGATTATAACAGTCCCCAAATTAATTCGCTTATTGCGAATTTAAAATAGATGCGTCATTGTTCTAATCAATGTTTTTTTTTTACTTGAATTAATAACCTGATTTTTATTTTTTTTATACGAATTAATTAAATTTAAGTTTTTATAGGTATGTATTTTTAAGTATTATTCATGTAATATACATATGTATGTTTGTATGTACATATTTCAATTATATATAATTTTTATAATAAATTATTTTACCTTGTCAATTTACAGTATAATGTTTTTATTTAAATCAAAGATTTATAAATTTACTTTTGATGTTAAAAATAGTTTTTTTTATTTCTAAAACAATAAGAGTTTACAAGATCTGTAATTTTTAATTAATAGATTTTTTTAATTTTTAACACTAAAATTTTTTAGTAAGAAAACATTGAACAAATTTAATATATAATGTGAACTCTTTCATTATTTACAAAATAAAAAAACTATGTTTACCATTAAAAGTAAATTCCTGATGGGGTTTAGAAAACGAATAAAAGGGGGGAGTTAAAGCGAATAATAATTCTTCAATATAAATAAAAGAGTTATTTATAAATACTAAATTTATTAGTGAATTTAAATAATTTTTCGTCAATTTGAATAAAAAAATTATTAAAAAAAACAACATTTATTAGTTAATATGAATACAAATTCGTCAAAATTAATAATATCATATATAGATATATATTATTTCTAAAGCACTTTTTTTTGTCGGTGTCAAATATCTCGCATACCACCGCATCAAATTTAATGAATTATATCTCATTTTAAAGCTTATTTCTAACACTAATGACGAAAAATAATTAGAAATTGAAAAATTCATATTTTCATTGAAAAAGGATTCGTACGGGCAAAAAGTTAACGATGATCATGTCATTACCTCTAACATTGTATTCAAAGAAATATTATAAAAGCATTTAAACATATGTTTGTTTGTTTGTTTTTGTTTGATTTTTTTTGTGGAAGAAATATTCTTAGTATATATATGATGATATTTATATGTATGTAAATATGTATGATATATCCCTGTAGTAAATAAAATAGTCAGTTGCAAAAAACACTAACTATAAATTAAATTTTTTTTAAATGACTACAAATTGGTTTAAATCTCATGCAGATATCAACCAAAAAGGCACACGTAAAACACAAATAAAAGCAAAATAAGTAAAACAAGCATGCCATGAAGTCAAATGAAAAAAATATATACAAACATTTAAAAATAATTAAAAATTAAATCGATACAAATCTGTTTATGTACTAGCAATTATGTGGCCTATTTACTTCAGGACTATTATACATCATCATTTAGGGCAGTTTAATGCGAAATTTTCATAAACAATTATTTATATATCAAAATATATAAAGATATACATATGTAAGCATGTTCATATGAAAATATGTATATTTTTTTTTGACAAAAATTATTTTAAATATAAATAATTTATTATAAACTGACAATACTTTTAATTAATTACAAATAGGTTAAGTAGTTAGTAATCAGTTAAAAAGTCATTCAAAGATGGCCAATTGACTACTGCCTATGACATGGCTATGTTAAAATAATGAGTCGTCGACAAGGAAAAAAGTCACTTAATCAACTAGATATATTATAAAAAAAAACAGTTTGAAGTCAGTTATAAATGTGTTTGCCTTCCTACAGGGATATTATGATTTCTAATATTTTTATACTTTTAATAAAATGTATTGAAGTTACTAAAATTTCTATTAATTATTTTCATTTTATGTTACAAAAATGACAACTAACGGTGCGAAATATTCGCACGGGTCATCTAGTTTAACTAAAATCGTTAGTTAATTTGACTAAATTTATAATAGATTTAACTAACATGTTAACCATAAATAACGATAGTGTTAAAGTTAAAAAAAAGAAAAATTTAGTCATATTAACTATTTACGAAATTTTTCGGTTTTTACGAAAAACGGGCGTAGACTTGAATACCAAATTAGTAGGTTGTATAATGACCTACATTTCTTCATTTTTACACCTTTTTTTGCAGTATTTAGGTAAATTTTTGGTTCAGTGTTTGAGAGGCAGAAATTGGCCTTATCTCCCCTCGTGGTCCTATTTTTTTAAAAAATGCATCCCTTTTGTGTCCATAAAGATATTTTTCTATGTATGTTTAAAATTTCATTTAAATCGGTTTGATAGTTTCTGAGAGGAAGAAATTTCCCCCTATCTTCCCTCGTGGTCCTACGCTTTGCCCATTTTCAATACGCTTGGTCCTTGTGCCAAAAAGACCCTACGTTCAAAATTTTATCAAATTATCTGCAAAATTGCGACGTGTACTTTGCGCACAAGGTTACATGGACAGCCAGCCAGCCAGCCGGACGGACATCGTTAGTTCGACTCAGAAAGTGATTCTGAGTCGATCAGTATACTTTAAGGTGGGTCTAGGACCAATATTTAAAGGCGTTACACACATCAGCACAAATGCATAATACCCTCTCCACTATTGTGGTGTGGGTATAAAAACACTCAAAAAACTTAGTGATTTTTATATAAATTTGACTACACAATCACTTGCCTTGTCATTTGGAAACAGCACATTTAGCATTTTACCCTGAATTTCAAAGGTGACTTGGTCTGTTATGAAAGTATATGAAAGTCCTTAGGTAGCAATCAAACCAATTATGAAGTTTGTCCCCTTCTCCTTTTTTATTTAAATCGTTAGTATGAGAAAAGGTAGAACATTTCCGGAAAGTTTTATTCGTAATTAGGGTGAATAGGTTGAGTGCAAGTTTAAAATTATTTCCTGTGGTTGTTTTTGTATTTACAATTTTAATTTTTATAAAGTGTGTTAATGGACATAAGCGAGCAAACACAGGACTTTGTTATCATATTTAATGAAGCGAAATCTAAATGCTTTTTACATTAATAAATTGTAGTTGAAAAACCACATTTTTATTATTTTTTATCTTTGTTTCGGAGTACACCTAGAGAAAAACATGGTTTGCCATGGCCACAGACAACACAAATGGCGTGAGTGAATAAAATTCTCAAGTGATGTGGCCACTTTTATCATACTTATTTTAGCGCAAACAAGTGATCTGCTAAAATAAAATAAAACAAACATATTCGCTTAGAAATTTATATTACAACAACAAATTTCAAATTTGTTTTTGTTTTCAATAAAAATTTCTTAACGAAGATTTTTATTTTAGTTTGAAAACCAGGAAGTAAGTCTATTCTCTGCACGTTTCTGTTGTCATGTTATGATGTGCACAGTTTCTGTGGCCATTTTATTGTGTTCCAAATTAAGCAAGAATATTTTGCTTCATATGATATTCTGAGAGCATAATGCAATGGCTACACATGATAACGACAAACATATCATGAACGTATGTACAGATGCAATAATTTTATGGTTGCGGTAACTATTTACTCCTGCAGTAGCCATACAGATTTTGTATATTTTAACTGTTTGTACGTAAGAATAATATTTTTCATAATACCTATTTGATAAATTGTGCCGTAATCTAATTTTTTACAAAAAAATACAAATAAGTTTTTCTTTTAAAAGCAGAAAAACGATTTAATTCCATACTCATATCTTTTTTACACACGTTGTCATTGCGGAGAAGGCCTTCCGCTTTCGCTTCTTTAGCAGGTACATAAGAATGGTAACGCGATCAAAAAAAAAAAAACAATACAAAATATGTTACTCCTTCTCTACTCCCTTCTCATAAAAGCGAGTGTGAAAGGTGTATCTTATCTTTTACACCAAAGAGCCGAGGCCTTCTATGAGGCAGTCTTTAGCATTTAGATAAGAATAGTAATTTAATCAAAATAATTTTTAAGCAGGCCTTTTAAAAGTTCTTAAGTAAGAAAGTGTTTTGAGTTTTACCGCTGGGAAGCGTTTAAATTTGCTATTAATAAAAATAAAAAAAAATTTGTTTTTTCAATAATCAAGTAATAAAAAAATAGGGAGGTCCATTATTTGACATTTTTCAGAAACCGGTTTTTGAATATTTCGACTATATAAATCTTATGGTTAAATCGCCACAGACAAAACAGTTAAGAACGCTTTCTTTCTTTCTTTGTCAATCGAACCTCTTTGGTGAATGCGAACCTATAAGATGAAAAATGTTGGTACTTTTTGTTTTTCATCTGGTCCTTTTTAATTTTTGTTAATATTCTACCTACAAAGATAAAAATAAACATGAATGGTCCTGAGTGAATAAGAATATGTAAGAGGGAGCTTTTTGGTACTTTTTCGTTCTAACATCTGGTACTTTGATCCATTTTCGGTAATATTAGTCCTAGAAAAATAAAACAAATAAAGGATATTTTTTGATACTTTTTTATATTGAACTTCCACTTAGATGGAAGAGAAAATTCTCGAAACATATAAATTCATATATACTTACTTATATATACTAATGATGTCTTCTTTTCTGACAATAATGTTCCATATATGCTAACATTCGTGTGGGTTTTTGTTCCATTCTAAAAATAAATGCAAAAATGTGAGAAGTTGTCGTTTTCCTTTCTAAACATGTTGCAACAATAAATGGAAAATTTGTTCCATTTCTTACCAGCAGTTATAACTGAGTGTGAGATAATACCCTTTTTTGCATCTGCGTAAGGTACTTTTATATGCAAGCAAGTATTTTTTTTTGTTCCATTTCTTACCAGCAGTTATAACTGAGTGTGAGATAATACCCTTTTTGCATCTGCGTAAGGTACTTTTTTATGCAAGCAAGTATTTTTTTCATATGTACATAAACATTTATGGTCGAATTTTGGCCATTAAGCGAACACTAGTATTAATAAAAAGGTTAACTTTTAAAATTATTTTATTTCCTAACAATGTTTCGTTTAAATGTGCTAAATTCCCATTTTATACTATTGATAAACTGAAATTTATTGGTGATGGGAAAAACCATTCCCAAGCGCATTTCACTGATTGCTTAGGCCAAATCGTCAGGAAACTTCATCTAAAGATTTTAGAAAAACTAAAGATATTAAACCAAATAAAACTGTTAAGCGAATAAGAATTATAAGCTCCAGTTTTACTTGAAACAATATCAAAGCTTAAGCAAAAACAACAACAATAAACATTGAGTTTAGCTTTTCTTACAGTACCGACTATAATTGGTTGTTTTTTGTCAACTCTAAACCGAATAAAAAATTCTGTGATACTTATGCCCAATTTTCAGGATAGTATTTAAATCAATATTAAGTTAATTTTCATAACAAACTTAAATCGTATTTAAAACAGATGGGTTTTTTGAGTTTTTTTTGAAAAGTCTTATTTAATTTAGATAAATGTATGGTAGCACTACTAAATACAACAAAAAAATATAAAAAGGTGTATTTATTTACAAGGTGGTCTGAAAGAAACAGCTGACTGTTAATGCATTGCCTGTTGTTGTTGTATTGTTGTGATATTGAGGCCACCTTGCTAAAATATTACAATGGAAACTTAAGTTGAAATTAAGTGTACCTAATCGGTGACTTAAGTTGCACTTAAGTTTTTAGTGAAAAAGAGAATTTTGTATTTAAAACGATTTTAAAAACAAGTCAGAGTGCTATATTCGGCTGTGCCGAATCTTTGATACCCTCCACCGACAGTTCGAATGTTTAAGGAGTAATATCTGTATGATGTTATTATAATCTTAAACTGTGACGATTTGTTATTAATTATGGTTTAAGGCAACCAAACTGTTTTCCGGTAGAAGGGTTTATATGGGGCCTAGGGTAAATTATGGACCGATCATCACGAAATTTCACAGCGTAATTTCTAGTCCTTTAAAACTGTGACGTACCAATTTCTGTTATGATAGCATTATTAATTATGGTTTTAGGTGTACTGAACTGTTTTCCGGGAGTAGGGTTTCTATGGGGCCTAGGGTAAATTATGTACCGATCTTCACGAAATTTCACAGTATCATTTATAGTCCTATAAAACTGTGACGGGCCAAAATTTGTTATGATTGCATTATTTTTTACGGTTTTAGGCGTACTAAACTGTTTTCCGGGAGTAGGGTTTATATGGGGCCCAGGGTAAATTATGTACCGATCTTCACGAAATTTCACAGTATCATTTATAGTCCTATAAAACTGTGACGGGCCAAAATTTGTTATGATTGCATTATTTTTTACGGTTTTAGGCGTACTAAACTGTTTTCCGGGAGTAGGGTTTATATGGGGCCTAGGGTAAATTATTGACGGATCTTCACGAAATTTTACAGCGTGATTTCCAGTTAAATAAAACGAATTGTTGCGAAATCTTATATCATTCAGTGCATTTTTCCACCATTTATGTTAGTTTTTGTAACAAAATTATCAATTTTTTTTAAGTGGTGGTTCCACATTTTGATTCATAGCTCAGATCCTATTGAACCGATTTTGCTGAATTTCAATCCCAAACTGCTTAGGATAACTACAAGCAATTTGACACCAAGTTTGTTGATTTCTTTTGAGTTTTTCGAAAGTGAGCGTGTTTTCAACAGACGGACAGACGGACAGACGGACAGACGGACAGACAGACGGACATGGCTAAATCGACTTAAAATTACTCAAGGACCCAGAATATATATACTTTATAGGGTCTGAGATGAATAGTAAAAAAGTTTCACACGGAATGACAAACTGAATATACCCTCTTCACAACTAATTGTGGTGGAGGGTATAATAAATGTGTTTTAATATCAATCCTGAAAATGGCCATTAGTTTAATACAATTTAATTATACTGTGATATTTTTTATTTTTATTTATATTTTTGCATTTGTTTTGTTTAATTAAATTTATGTTTTATGTTGTGTTTATGTAAAACAGAATGTGTGTTAAATATTCAAAATGCAGAACTATTGACGAAAGATTATATATCTAATAAAATAGCCCTGATGATGTTGGGAATCTCTAACGAAACGTCGGAAAAATAAATTATGAAATAATCTTTTTATATTTATATTTTTGTTTTATTTAATATTATTATTGAGGTTTTTTTGTTTTCCTTGCGGGCTAATATGATCAATCGTTTTTTTACCAAATGTAATTAAAAAACATTTATGGTTAATTTATTTTCTTTTCCCAACGTTTCGTTCGCTTTTTTCGAACTTCATCAGGGGTTATTTTTATTCCATAAAAATCTAGACAATTAGATTATAATTATAATAAATTTTTGAACTTTAATAATATCACAGCTTAATTTACAAATTAGGGTTTACATTTGTATTTGACTTTTTAACTATTTTATATTAAAAACTGGACTACACGACACAGAAATAAATAAATAATTAATAAGTAAAATACAACACAAACACCGAATAAAAGTCAAACTTAATGTAAATATCACAGAACTATAACTAATTATAATCATTAACTATTGCAGCGGAGTATTGCAGTTTTGTATTGTCCTTGTCTTCTTTCGTATTCATTGTGTTTTTGATTTTCTCTTGGATTCGTAAGCTTTCGAGAGCAGGGTTACCGTTAGGAATTTTTGAAAAGTCGCACAAAAGGTTGTTTTATAAAAATAAAGTCGCACAAAAAAGTCGTTTCAGAAAATAAAAGTCGCACATCTTTTTTTAACGTTTTTTATTAATAAAAAGCATAACAAAACAATTGAAACAAAAAGCTTATTGCAGAATTCATTTTTATCATATTTCATAACAATGTACATGTTTGTCCATGTTTTCATGTATAATGAAAACATTTACTTAAGTTTAATAAATTTGTCGTATGCTGCCAAGGTCAAAGGAGTAGAATTTCTGTTTAAAAACAAGCCAAAAAAGTTAAGGTTAATATATTTTTGACAAAATTTAAGCTTGTCCAATTAAAGCCCCTTGAAAATTTTACTTTAATTCCGTTCGTTTGATCTTGGCGCAATATTTCGTTTTCTTAACATACCTACATAAATACTACTTTTTTGAAATTTTATTTCTATATTTAGAAATAAGTTCATCACAGGGAATCCAGTCTTCTTTATCTTTGTCTATTAAATTTAAAGATGACAGCTTTGAATTGCATGTTTTTACATTGCTTTGCTAGTGTTTACGATTCGAAAACTACAGGTGGTGCTAAGACTACAACAATCCAAAACCAACAGAAACAACAGAGGTTTTTTGCATTGCATTGCTAACAAAACACTGACAAATTGGTCCGAACTGTCAAAACTTGCCACCACCTTGAACTGAATTCGCCTCAAATACGTTGTATACATGACAAGGTTGCAAAAATGTAATAAAAGTGTTGCCAAATGAACAATAATTTATGAATTGTTTTTAAATTTTGACGAGGCTATTTTGACGAATTTTTTTTTTTTTTGATACAAATAATAAGAAAATTGAATGTTTTGTAAGAATCTTAACAAAAAGGGTAAAAAGTAGCAGAAAAATTAAAATAGTCGCAAAAGTCGGTGATAAAAAAAAGTCTCACAAAAAGTCGCAGACCGCTGAAAAAGGGTCAAATTGCGACTTTAGTCGGGCGAACGGTAACACTGTTCGAGAGTGTAACGTTTGTTCTCTCTCCGCTCTCTGTCTAATATTTTTATATTGTCGAAGTTCATGTTGTGATTGCACTCTTTTACATCTTTTACATAGAATACATGACCTTAATAAGCCCGATTTAGAATTTTATAAACAAATCAATAATAGAATAAGGAAAAGGTCGATAAAAAACTTAAATATAAAAAATTTTATCATTTTGCGAAGCACTAATGGTACATTTAAAAAATAAGCGCACAGCTATGCGCTGGGCAATAAGACAGAAATGCAGTAAAGTAAGTGAAAGAACTCTCAACAACTTTTATAAAAAAAATAACATTTCAAGTGCTACGGCATTCCCCTACTACGAAGCAGGTTTTAAGGGAGAATACTTTAAAAAAACATTCAGTGTGTAGAGCTGTTCGTTACATCCAACAATTTTGATATGCGCTGAATAATGCGCTTTATGTGTCAAAAATGTATTGCTTCAAAGTGGGAACTCGCCATATAAAATTCATGCCTTCTGTAAACGCAATGGTTAGCGAAACGCTTATGTTTCTCTCTTACAACTTGCTTCGTTGGAAGCTCCATTTTTTAGTTGTAAGTGGGTAAAGAATTTTTTTTTTTTATTTATTGCTCAGAAATTCAAAAAGTTTTCAGAGAATAATCTTGATATTTTTTGTTATGATAGAAGGATCTATAACAATTATGTTATAAGAAAATACCGGCCAAATGCTCTCACGGCTTCAGTGGTCTGCACCGTACAGTCGCACTTTCAACAATCAATCGTGTATTGTTATTTGCCCAAATGCGGCAATCCTCCTAAGATGTTCAGTTGTTGGGCACGACAAAGAGTCGAGGTTGACGGCTCTTCTGCCACACGATCGCGAACAACAGCAATGTTTTCCGCAGAACGAACTTGGCGAGTATGCACAGAAGTTTTCACATTTCCTACAGACCTGGTTTGCTGAAATTGGCACACAATTCTCCCGATTGTGGACACATTTGGTCGAAGTGCATTTTAACCAGGGTTGGCTGCCAACTGGGTAACCCAGAAAAACCCACCCGGGTTTTAATGGGTATTTTGTTTTAAAAAACCGAAGTGGGTTTTTTTTTCTTTATATTCATTTATACAAAGATGGTATAATTTTTAAATTTTTTTTACAGAAAAATAAATGAAAATGATTATAAAATGCATACAAAGTGTTTATATGCCCGTTCGTACGTTTGTTGATTTAACGTTAGTGGGCTTTTCTCTCTTTATTAATTATTTGAATCTAATTCCTTTTAAAACTCAAAATCAGGCTTTTTAAAATGAATTTGATTTGAAAAATGCGGAGTATGATTTGTAAAATACTCAATTGGATTGCGAAAATTCTAAATTTGTTTTTTAAAAACCTGAATTTGAAAAGGCCGAAATTGAAGTTACAATCCTTTACATAAAAAGTGGCTCAGATTTTAAATATCGATACATTTTAACAAGAGCAAATGCTTTTTCCAATCCAAGACGATTTCTATGGTTATTCTATATTAAACAATAAGGGGAAAAATGTTTTCTATTGATGCTGAATACTGAAGCGAAAAAATCGTAAAAGTTTGCTGATAAAAATTTTAAATTTTGGACCATTGTTGTTCAGTTCTGATTTTTTTGATTACAAAAAAAGGAAAATGGAAAATTGCACTCATGTTGAATGTCTTTATTATAATTTAGAAGTGTGATTTTCGTCGTGTCAAATAAAGTAAAACAGCCTGTCATCTTATTATTACGTCTTTAATGGAAATAGATTAAAAATATGAAAATAATGTTAAATGGAAAAAACTGCAATGTTGCAACTTTTAACCTTTGTCAACAGCTGAAAAATTACACTTACGTCAACAGTAAGCATACCCGGGTATACACATATATTTTATATGGGATTTTTTTATGTTATATGCTGTTTTGCGTTGGCGATTTTAAGTTAAAGTATCAAAAAATAAGTTTTAATAAAAAACCCTACACGACAACATTGTATATGGGAAGCTCTAACAAAAAGCGAGTTTAATTCGTATTTTGGTCTTCTCTTATTGAGTGGCGTAACTCGTTTTGGCAACGTTCACACTTAAGACTTGTGGAAGACAACCGCACATCCGCTATATCGCGGTGCGATAAGCGTACGGCGCTTCTAGACAATAAGACGCTTCATACGTTTTGATAACGGGAATAAACGCGAGTAACGTAAGCAAACCGAAAAAGCGGCAGCAATAACGGTTACATTTTTGATGCTGAATAAAAACCTCGTCCAACAAAGAAGGTCTGCCCATTATGCAAAAGACCCGTATTTACAGTTCCTTCTACTGATATGCCGCAATGCAGTAGTTTTAGTTAAAAATGTTTAATTATTTACAACTGGTTAATTTTCATCCTTAATTATAATAATAGTTTTGTGCACTTTTAACTTGAAAATTAATTTTACTTCCTCATTTTATGCAATAAGCATGTAAAATAAATTTAATTTGTATACGTTTGTCTATACATACCCAGGTATGCAGCTGTTGACGTCAGGGGTACAAATTGAAAATTGTCCTTCCCTTTGCCCCAACTTGACCAATTTCACTCAAGTGTAGGAATATGGTATAGAACACTTTTATTAAGGATATCATGAAATTTCAAGTCGAACCGATGATTACTTTCCATGATATATAACGCAAAACATATCCGGGTATGTAGCTGTTGACATAAAGGTTAAACCTGATTGTTTACACTTGGTTTAAGGCTGTTTAAATTACAGCTTTTAGTGTAAATACTTTTCCTTGTGTGATTTTTCCATTTTTTCAATCAAATAAAATCTGAACTGACTACCGTTATTGTGAAAAATATTCTGCAACTTAAATTTTAAATGCCAAACAGGTTGCAAGAAATGAGAGGTGCTTTTGACTTATCCATTCTTCTGCTATCTACGTTTGCTTGACTAATTAGTTTGTATACATACATACTTATATACATATTTGGGATGCATCACATTCGCCAAATAATGAGTTGGAGTAAGTACGCGTTTCAACAAAATTCCGTTTTGACAGTAGTGTATCATTGTTCAACAAATTACACCAATGGCAGTTGCAATTATAGCGGAGTCACTTTGTACAGCATTTAGATCTTTTTGAACTTTGAGTAACATTTCTGGAACTGAACGTAATTTAAAATTCTTTTCATTCATTGTGAAATTCATTTATATGTTCCGAACTTATTAAGGCATACAAGTTCAAAAAGTAATCAGTTTTTCTTTTAACCATCCATGCATTTGATGATGATGCCATAAAAAAATATTGAAGATTTTCTTGCTAAATCTATACCGAAAAGATCTGAGTTGGCAAAATTGCTTAGACCAATTACACTACGTGACAATTTTTTGACCAAATAAATTTGACGCCTAATCTTTAGGTAAAATTTTCCGCTGAATCCGAATATGAAGTCACATCATCTTTTTTAAAAACACAAATAACGGTTATTTTGGAATATCTCAAAAACTTTTGACAATTCTGACTTCATATTCGGATTCAGCGGAAAATTTTACATAAAGATTAGCTGTCAGATTCATTTGTTCACGACTTCGTTGAAATTTTTCCACGTAGTGTTAACCCAATAAAACCCATTAAAAAACCCACTGGGTTGGGTTTTTTTTAAGAACCGGGTTTTTTGCCAGCCTTGATTTTAACGCGATGTTCAAATATGTACCTAACCATGGTTGGATTTGTCAATAAACTTGACGTTAAAGTGTGACTCACAATAAACATCGTGCGTTATGGTTGGACCTCTCTTTATAAGCCAATCGTTGTAATTCATTGTCTTATTAAAAAAAATTCTTATAATTTTTCCAGAAATATGTTTTAAAAAGAATTTTCAGGAGGGTAGCTCCTGGAAATTATGGACCGTTCTCCACAAAATTCGGTATAATGATTTCTGGTATTAAAAAAATCTAATTAAGATCGAATTTTAAAACAATAATACAATTTTTTTAGAATTTAATGTTTCTTGAATTGCTAATCAAAAGGCCGCTTTATACGGGGCCCATGATTAATTATGGACGGATGATCAAATAACAAATTGCAGGGTTTTTATAAGCTATATAAGGCTAGAGTAGACCGCATTTTCCACAAAATCTACATTCTAATATAACGCAACTTAACTTACTCCAATACCATTATTCATAAAGGTTTTAGGGGTACTTAAATGTTTGCCGAGACTGGGGCTTTATATGGGAGCCATGGTAAATTATGGACCGATATTAAAATAAAACTTAATAGTACGATTTTTAGTAGAACAACACAAATTTGTGCAAAATAAACTGAGAATTAGTAGATTATGTCACCAATTTATGTTAGTTTTTGTACCAAAAGTATTACCACCAATTTAATTTTTTTCTGTTGTCTTTCAAAAGTGAAGGTGTTTCCAACAAACGGACAGAAAGAGAGACACACATTGCTTAATCTATTTAGAATAACTCAAGGGCCCATAATATATATATATATATATATATATATATTTAATTCATGGGGCCTGAGATGAATACTTAAAAAGTTTCATGCTGAATGACAAACTTGGAATACCCTAATGCCCAACTAAGGGTGGGAAGAAGCAACACGTGTTTGCCACCATGAAGTTCTTATTTCGTATAAAAATCAAATCTAATAAAAATATCTTTTCTAATGAGACAGACGTACATACATACATAAGCTTGTAATGAAGCATAGAAAAATGTTTAATGAAAATTTATTTACTTTGTACTTAATAAATTTATGCTCGTGTTAAAAATTAATTTTGACGGCAAAAAAAAAATTGATTTTACAGATACTTTATTTAATTAATGTATGTTTGTTTAACTTACAACAAAAACACAACTTAAAAGAAAAAAAAAGATAAATTAATATTTAAAGTTGTATAATTTGCATCATTAAGGACTTTAACTTATTCTTAATAAGGCGATAGGTCTGGCAAAGGTTGGTTGTTATGAAAATTAAATTGCAAATATCGGTAGATATCAACCAAATCGGTCGTGCAGCTGGCTGATTGTCCGTCCATTGTAACCTTGCGCGCAAAGTGAAGGTGGCAATATGATGAAATTTGGCCCGTACGTTTCAATTATCATAAGGAAAAATCCGATTGAAAATAGGGAGAATAAGTCCACACAGGCCCCACACTCAAACTTCTTTCTGGAATAGAGTTTTTGTGCCCATCAACTATTTTTATATGTTGGTATTTAGATTAAAGTTTCTCCACAAATATTTTATAGCAACATAAAAGGTTTAACCAAATTTGTTTTAAAAAAGGTTCATTTATGAACATATCTCCCATACAAATACCGGAAATAATTTCGAAAATAGCTTTTAATGCCGTAACTTCCTTATGAATGTTGGTATTGATATTATATTATCCGACGCACTGTGGCTGAAAATTGAATTTCATCGGCCAAAAGTCTAATTTTTTGTCATCGCCGATTTCAAAAATTTTAATGCCATTCGATAGCAAACATATAAGAACTAAGGTATCCAAAAAACTAGATTAAAATATTGATAATTGTGGCTGTGGCATGCTGATGGAAACAAATATTTTATGTTGTTTTAGAAAAAAAATAATTTTTGTAAATTTGATCAGAACTAAATTATGATTTCTCGCAAAACGTTAACAATAATTGGTCGAAATTTTTTTTGTTATACTAGTGGGATAGTAGTCTTTAAGAATCGGTTCATTACATCACTGTATCATTTATACCTGATGAATTATTAAATGTTTCCCCAGGTTCTATATTTTAGTTAAATCCGAATTTTAGAGGAGTAGAACTTGTTAGGGTCAAAATGGGTTAAAGAGATTTTAGTACCATCAGAAAGCTGAAAGTTTCCTCTTTAACTCCATATATACTTGTGCAACTGTTTGGAACTGTCTGTTGAACACTATTTTTATTTTAATGAAATTACTCGCAACATTTTTTTTTTTGCTATTTTTATTTAAGCTGCTCATATGACTGAAATATAACACAATGGTTTACGAACGTTTTGTTTTGAAAAATTATTTTGCTTCTTATGAACAGCTGAACATATTTGAATGAAATTTTAAACTGTCATGGCCGGGTTGCTTTTAAGTTGAATTGAAAGAACACGGGTCCATGGAGGGTCGGGGGAGTGACTTGCGGACCTCTAAAATTGGAAACCTCGGAAATTCAAACTTTTAAAAAATTCTCCAAAAATATATTTATGGATTGCAAAAAAAAATTAAACTTAAGCTGAGTTACAAAAAATTTGCTTTAATTGGAGATATTCGGATAAAACGGATTTTTTGGCTTGATTTTATAACGATTTTTCTAGTTCTTTAATCGGGTGGATTATGTTTTATGTCAAACTGTTATCAATGTGGGTTCAACACTTTTTATATTGGTAGTAAAACAGTCTTTAAACAATGAAAAAAGGAATAAAGATTACAGATTTTATAGGGAGCACAATACCAGAAAAATGTCGGGAGATTTTACAAACGAAGATCTGTTTAATATACTGTTGGCAACAACATATCCGCTCATCTCTAGCATTCGAAGTCAATGGAATGTAGAACATCGGGACTTAGATGAAGAAGCAAAAGGGCCTCTACAGGACAGAGGTAATACAAAACCAAGTATGGAATATTTGGAGGCAATTTTCCAACCGAATGAATAGTAGATATAATTAACTTTTATTGTTATTTAAGCAAAAAATATGTTTTTTGTCTTTATTGTTATTTAAATAAAAAAGAAAATAAACATTATAAAATTTACATTTATTTATTTTTTTAATTTAAAAAGTATTCTAGTGGAACTGGTTCCAGTTGAACCTGTTGTAGAGTTGATAATGAAGAAACCTATTCACATAATGATCATAGCTATTATTACATGCCTATGCATTTATACGAGGCGAATTTTTATGCATATAAAGGTAATACGAATACTCATTTGTTCTTTCGCTGATAAAAAAATATTTTCTCCAGAAATATATAAAAATGTTTATATTTTTCGAAAGAAAACAGTATGAGTATGCTTGTAGAAGCAATTTTTAGTCAGTTTGACATTTTTACTCCCATATGCCCTATTCTAAAGCAAATTTTTCAAACAAAAAACAAAAAATTATTTGAGTAAACAATTCTAATAATTCAACACACCCATTTTTATACAATTAGAACAGTAATGTTTTCTAATATGTCCATTATTTTCTAGAAAATTCTGAGCAATATCGAATGGTAAATTATATTGCCTTTATTGAACAAAAACAAATTTAAAGCCGTTTTCCGGGATTGGGAATTTGGGTATTTGTTTATCAAAAATGGGGATGTTTTTTAGTCCACTGTTTTAAGAACTTTCTAATCTACATAACTGCCAAAATTCAATATGATACCTTTATTCATGTTAGATTTATAGAATGTCAAACATTAAAATTATTAAAATATAGTGTAAATGAATAAAACGGCTTTCAATATGAGTAAAAAATAATATTTTTAAGGTTTGACATTCTATAAATCTGACATGAACAAAGATATGCTAACGAAATTCGGCAGTTATGTAGATTAAAAATTTCTTAAAACAGTGGGCTGAAAAAAATCCCACTTTTTTAATAAAAAAAAAATACCATAGTTCTCAATCTCAATCATTAGCATTTTCATACTAAATGCTAAAAAACATCAAAAGTTTGACCTTAAATTTCTCAACAACTACTGAACGGATTTTAACAAAATTAAAACTGTAAAAAAGTTCAAGAAGTCTTCTCTCCTGCAAAAAAAATTGCAAAATTATCTCTATCGGTTCAAAAGTTACAGATTTTTGGCGATTTTCAGCCACTGTGCGACGTAACTTTTATAAGACTAATCGTAGTTAAATTGAACTATTAAACGAAACATTTGAGCTAAAGGTTATTTTAAATTAATTGCGTATTTTTTTTCTTTAGAGTGCCCCAAAATTGCACAAGATTTTAATTTCAGAAATATGTATAAATCTTCAGGCGCGGATCCAGCTTAAGCCTTGGGGGGGGGGGGGGGGAAATGTTTATGATACAAAAAAAAATTTGTTTTTAAAAGTTTATTAAAAGCAATTTGTGTATATTATATTAAAAAAACTCAACAATAAGGTTAAATAAAATATTCAATATAAATTAAAATAAACTTATCTTTTTAAATAAGCAATTTATGATTTCCTTGTGAGGCAAATTTAGATAGTACAGTCTATGCTCAGTTTGTCATTGTTGATCTGAGCCATGTTTTTATTCGACGAAGGGTAGGAAGTGACCTCTCGCTCGTAGCATTACTTACGAGCATTGAAACGAAAATTTGAAATATTTTTCTTAGATTTAGGTAGAAATCTTCATCACAGTTTATTAAAGCATCTACAACGTTATCTGATAGATTTTTAGATAATTTCCATGTTTGTTGCCAATGCTACAGTTCAGGCTCAAGTTTAGATGTTAGAAGGTGTTTATCTCGAGTTGTGGTTTTAAAAGTTTTATATCTGTATATGACTTGATTACACTTTGAGTAGAAGTTTTGGTATGTTCAATACATTAAAGATATCTATTGGAAAGGTGTTTTGAGATCTTCAAAAATAAATTCAATAAGAGAATGAAACCTACAGCTCGGTAGAAATCTTCAACATTTTGGATGTCATTATTTCGTTCAAATCTTGTTTTTTAGGTTGGAACCTCGATTTGAACGCAAATAACTTTAACTTTTTTAAAAATCACTTTAAATTGTTCTTCGGCTTTATTTCTTTTTTCTTCAAGGCACATGATTAAAGTTTTAATAAGGCTTGATCCTTTTTGAAGATCTATATCGTGCTTTTGTAAAATGATACTAACCGGCTGTGTTACAATAAGTATCACACTTAATATCCCAGTAAAAACTTCGCCTACAAAATAATGTGTTGCGTAATCAGAAAAACATAAGAGCACTGCTTACAAATCTACTGAAAGAACCAATGAATTTTACAAGGGAAGTCCCAAACAGAACGCATTAAAAAGGAAGTCATTATTTTTTTTTACCTGCATGTTGTTATAGATGTAGTTATAGAAGAAAGCTATAAAATAATGAGTTAAAGTAGCTATTCATTTTGAAAAAGTAGGCGAAGTTTTTACTGGGATGTTTATTCCGCAAATAAATTCAAAAGTTCTAAGTGAGTTCCTTAATATAAGGCTTTGGATGAAGTATCTCTACCTTTCCACTCAGATATTTTTTCCAAAGCTTCTACTATATGATGTACACTTGTTGCAAAGTGTGAAGCTGAATCGTGACGGTCCACCCATCTTGTCTCGCATAATGTAGAGAGTTTGGCTCCCAAATACTTTACTAAAAACGTGTTTTGCCTGATTTATGGGAAATAGCAAGGCGTTTGTTTCGCATTTGTCGCGGTTTCCAGAATTTTTTAACAGCTTCATTTTCTGCTGACATCAAACGACACCCATCAGTTCCAACTCCTATACAATTGTTTAGGTCAAGACTAAAATTTGTCAAAGTTTTAAGAACTGTTGATGATAGTGCCATCGCATCAATTGACACATCAGCGTCATTATCAATATCCTGTGAAGGCTCTTCAAATGCTTTTACAACAAAGCTAAAACAATTCTTGCCTAACAACTTTTTGTTGTATGTTGAAATATTTTAAAGATAAGGAAATTTGGTTTTTCCCCGACAAATCCGTGCGTTCGTTAAAAATTACCGAATAGGATTTTTTTCATATAACACATATATACATAAATATTGCAAATACTAAGGCTTTTTAATAATTCAACCGCACGCATTTTCAAGTCAAACGTTTACTCTTTGGTTATACATAGATGGCGCCTGCTGGGATTGAATGTAGAATAATAAGTATTTGAATACAGTAAACTAGATGTTTCATTGAAAATATCTAATAAATAACTATTAGGATGAAGATTTGGATACTTATTGAAAATTTCGTTAGAGATTCAATAAAAAAACAAAAAAAACTTAAATTGCATCATTAATAAGACATTTATATTAATAAAGCGTTGACAGCAACAAAATTGTTTTTCATATTTCAAACTACATTTTCATCTACAATGCTATTGACCTTTTAACCAATCAGATAAAAAAAACTACACAGCTACGAGCGTAAATAAAAGAAATGTAACACAAAATATATTATCGATTTTCGATTTAATTTGTTGTTGTTGTTGTTTTTTTGTTGTTTATATACACGTTTCAATTTTATACTGTCATTTTTTGTTTGATACAATATCAAATAAAGGGACACATAGCTGTGTAAAGTAAAGTAAAAGAATCACAAAATTGTGAAAAGAAAATTATTAATTGGTTTGAAAAGGTTATTTGTTTGCAGTAGTATATAATTTATTTATTCAATACTATGATGACACATTAAGGAAAGCCTCAATTCCAAGGAAATTATGAAAATTAAGTGTTAATTAAATTTTAATTGATCAAGTAATGCAAAAAAAAAAACAAGTAAGAAAAATAGTCGGTCAAGCGCGACCATACCACAGTATTTAAAAATAAATTTTAGAGAGTGTATGGCTATATGAAAAGGGATTTATCTATGTTTTCAATTTCATTAAAATCGGTTTGATAGTTTCTGAGAGGCAGAAATTGCCCCATATCTCCCCTCGTGGTCCTACCATTTTCAATAGGCTTGGTCCTCGTGCCAATGATAATGCTTGTTCCAAATTTTATCAAATTATCTCCAAAATGCGACCTGTACTTTGCTCACAAGGTTTCATGGACAGGCAGCCAGCCAGCCGGACTGACATCGTTGTTAAATAAACTAAGAAAGTGATTCTGAATCGATCGGTATACTTTACGGTGGGTCTAAAACCAATATTTTAAGGTGTTACACACATTAGCATAAATGCATAATACTCTCTCCACTATTGTGGTGAGGTTATAAAAAAAAAACACAGAACTTCATAAAAACATTTATAACATAAAAAGGGCATTTTTAAACTTTTGTGCAACGTTTGATAATGAGAACTTGTCCTTAATTGGAGATATAAAAATTTCTACAAAATTTAAATCGGATTTATTTAGTTAATTATAGAGGCAGAAAAAAATAAATGTTCATATGTACATTAGGGGTATAACCGATTTTTTGGCATAGTACCATGAGGTCAACCATATCCTAGTAACCACGAAAATTATAATCTTTTGTAGTTTTTCTCAAAAAAGTTAACGAACCAATTGGTTTTTCTAAACCAATGCAATATTGACTATTTTTAATTTTATCCGGTGTTTTTTTATTCATTTTTTTACTTTTTTTGTAAAAAAAGTTAAACATACGTTTTGGTTTGCAGAAAAATCTCTTACCATCGCTAAATATTAATGAAATTTCATACTTGAGCTTGTAATAACTAATGTTACCACATAATTGTTACTGCAACCAGCGTTTAAAAAACTGCAGTCACAGTGGATTAATTGCCATTTCTTACACTTCTTTATTTGTCATTGGCTAAAAGAAAATTGTTGCAATTACTTCTGATTAGGGTTTCTAGTTTCCAGGACTTTTCTATTCCCGGGAAACGAAACAAAAAAGACCTTATTCCCGGGATTATTACAATAAAACAATTATTTCATTAAATGAGTTCAAGACGTATACAACAGTCTAAAATTTTGCTTTATTAATTCCATAGAAAACCAAAACAAAACCAAATAAATTGTTACATTAATATGTACTTTTAGACTGGTCGCATCTTCTATGGGATATTTTTTTTTTTTTTATTTAATTGTTTGCGCTGCTTAAAATATGAGGTTTGGTGTAAGAAATCACGATCTAATTTTTCAGGTCAATCCGGCGGTGCCTAGCCGTGCCGGGTGGGGCCCAAAGTTCCCCATATTATAAAAAAAACAGGGACCGCATATAACAGTTATATTGGAATTTTAAAACAAAAAAAGCATAGAGAAATAAATGTCGAAAAACTGATTCAGGTATACCATATTGACAATTTTTGATTTTTATTTTTTCGAGCAAAAATAAAAGTTATTCTCTAAATGAATGTACGTGATTTAATAATTTAGATGACTTTAAATTTTTATTTCAGTGTGTAATTATCATAGGAATTCCTTATGCATATTAAAATAATTATTAAAGTCATCTAAATTATTAAAATACGAACATTTATTTAGAGAATAACTTTTATTTTTGCTCAAAAAAATAAAAATCCAAAAATAACAGTTATTTTTGTTCAAAAAAATAAAAATCCGAAATTATTGTTTTCATCTGACTTTTATGAAAAAAGGCATAACTGTTACGGTCCCTGAAAAAAAAACATCTTTTCTATCAGATCTTTATAGTTATATTAGTTGAAAAGCCGAAAATCAAAAATATGGCTTCGTTACGATCTTCCGCAGAGAAAGAAGTTCAAGTGTGCCAAATTTCAGCTTCCTATGTCATCAGATGGCTTTAGAAAGTTGCGGAAAGCATAGGACAGACATGCAAACATCCTGACATACTAAGCAATTACATATTGTATAGATAGATTAAAGTATTTGCTGTTTAATATTTTAGTATGATACGAACGAAAGATTTTTAACCTAATTCGGGGTCGCTGAATCCAGTGGTACTAGCCGTTTTTTTTATGTTAGCTTTGGTTTTCGAGATATACCGTTATTTCGAAAATTAAGGAGGTTGCACAATAGAGTGGTTCGAAAAATTTTTTTTTGTCAGTCCCCCCCTAGCATTAAAGATAATGTAAAAACAATTCCAAAACTTATTTTTTTATTTTTTTGCCACGCCTAGAAATACCGCCCTTTTAGTTTTTTGTTCACTGTGTCGCCATTTTTAGTCCGATCATAACATTTTGTATAGCGGTGTTCATGGCTCTGTAAGGGCTACATTTCACACAGCGAACAAAAAACTAAAAGGGCGGTATTTCTAGGCGTGGCAAAAAAATAAAAAAATAAGTTTTGGAATTGGTCTAACATTATCTTTAATAATAGAGGGGGACTGACAAAAAAATTTTTTTCGAACCACTCTATTGCACAACATATGTTCGCGACACTCAAAAACGCTTTAGCTTATTGAAAAACTAAAAAAACCGAAATACCGCAATAAAATTTACTTAAGCAATAAAATTTAAAACATTTTTCTTATATGCGCAGTCGTTTTAGAAACATATTTTTTTTTTTCTGGAAAAAAAATAATTTTTTTATTAAAATTTCGAAATTTTTGTTTTTAAAAATTCATAAAAATATTGAAAAATGCAGCTATGCTTCTAATTTTATGCAGTCATATAAAAAACAACATTGCAAATAGAGTTGTCAATTATTCGCCTTTCAGCTTTGTTCGAATAATTCAAATAATTGTTTTTGTTTGTTCGATCTAACGATTAAATCTGAAAAATTATTCGATTAATCGATGAGAATAACGAATAAAAAAATTACATATTTTAAATAAGATACATTTTCTTCTTTATTTTTTCTCAAATCCACTATGACTGATGCGTACTATTTTGATGCGTACAACTTTTCATCTAAGCTCCATATCGTTGTATTACTTAAAGAAATCGTAAAATTCTTAATTCTTAAATAATCCGATACAACTTTGGATTTTCGAAAGGCGTTTTCAGACCTTCCATCTTCAGCCAAACTTCTGCGTACAACTTCTTCTATAAAACAACCGCTATCTCTCTGTATGTATTTTTCCATTGGAAGAAGTTCGGCATATTTAGATGACGTTGGATTATCTTTGTTTTCTATTGTTATATTGTGACACTTATGCTATGTTCACACTTTAAACGCGTTTAACCCTTATGTGTGTGGACAGGTACCTGTGTACCTATTGCGTTTTCAAATCGAAATTTTTTATATAAGATTTTAGTCTACAATTCTACAATTTCATGAGAACTCCTAACTTTTTGTTATTATTATATTTTCATAGGTGTTTATATACAATATGAGTTTGGGGGGGCGTGGCATACCAATTTGCTTTTTGCACCCTTAATAGGGTGAATAGGTACCTGGGTACCTGTATACGTTTTATATTACAAATTTTTTTTTTTTGGGTGTAGAATTTTAAAAAATATATGAAAAGGAGAAAACCAGAGTAAAATTCTAATATTATATCATTAACCATCGATTGTTTGTACAATACAAGACAAAAAATTAGATTTCTAATACAATTTGCATGAAGGTACCCAGGTACCTATCCACCCTATAGAAGGTGTTTTTTTTTCCACACACATAAGGGTTAAGCAACTCGAGCGTGATTAAGCTCTAATCACATCAAAACCGAGATGATTAACCATATATTGAAGTTATTTGTTAATCACTTCAAATTGACATGATTACAACTTAATCACTTCATTAACCACATCGAATCCTCTGAACATATCTCAAACTGAGTATAATATAGAATCGGTCACCATGTAAGGACCCCTCGCGTGTACAACCGACCATGATTTCTTCTTAATGGTTTTATTTGACTTTAAATAATTCGTAAATTTTCACAATTCCATAATTAATATGTTTAAAATGATGTTCTGATCACTTTATTAAAGTATTTTTATCCATTTTTAATAATTTAAAGAAATTTAAATTTGTTTGTTGCAGTTTTTTTCTTTATCATCTGTCATCTAAATCTTCTCAAATGTAATGTGAACGGCTCTGATTAACTTAACTTAACATTTCATGAAAATTGTTTAAGATTTGATTTAAAAAGAAAACAGCTGTTACAATTTTTTATCAAAGATTTGTTTAATACGAACAAAAGATACATTTTTGAAAAACAATGAATACCTAACACGGTTTGTGCCTACTAAACATTGAGATTAATTACACGGAGGGCTATAGCAATAAAATTTTTTAATTTTTCTACATTGCTAAAAACGTATGAGAATAAATCAAATTCTAAGCTTTTATTTGTTATTAGTCTTTTATTAATTTATTTTTTAATAAAAAAAAATTGTTCGATTAATCGACATAATTTAATCGATTTATTCGTTATTCGAAAATCGCCATTTTAAAATTATACGAACATGAGTTTGTTTTTGTTTGATCGATTAATCGAATTATTCTTAATCGGTTGACAACTCTAATTGCAAACAAAACAAGCTATAAATGATTAAAATCTGTTAACAACTTTTGATTTTATGTGTTCAGAAAAGACGAAAAATTTTAATTAATTTAAGAATTTTATTAAACCGCCATATTTGTATAATTGAAATTCTTATATTTGGCCCAAATATATGACCCAACTATATGACCCAAATGTATGACCAACTCCACTTTATTTTTCATCTCCATCATTTATTTCTAAAATACCTACTTGCTATCTCCAATCATTAAGGGGCTCCCATTCAAAATTTTAACTACAGACTAGAAATATATTGAAGAAAAAGCTCCATAACTGCCAAGGAGTCAGCGCTAGGGGAATAAAATGTATGACCGACCTCAATTAGTTTTTTGTCCTTAACATTTTCTCGAGACATACTTGCCCTTTACCTTTACTTTTTAGGGGGGCTCTCATACAAATATGGCGGTTTAATAAAATTCTTAAATTAATTAAAATTGTTCGTCTTTTGTGAATACATAAAATTTCGGTTTATTTTAGTTTTTCAATAAGCTAAAGCGTTTTTGAGTTACGCGAATATATGTTGTGTAACCTCCTTAATTTTCGAGATAACGGTATATTTCGAAAACCAAAGCTAACATAAAGAAAAAGTTTTAACTTTCTTAAAGTAAATTTTAATGCGGAGTTTCGGTTTTTTTAGTTTTTCAATAAGCTAAAGCGTTTTTGAGTTACGCGAACATATGTCGTGCAACGTCCTTAATTTTCGAAATAACTGTATATCTCGAAAACCAAAGCTAACCTAAAAAAAACGGCTATCACCACTGGATTCAGCGCCCCGAATTAGGTTAAAAATCTTTCGTTCGTATCATACTAAAATATTAAACAGCAAATACTTTAATCTATCTATAAAATATATAATTGCTTAGTATGTCAGGATGTTTGCATGTCTGTCCTATTCTTTGCGCAACTTTCTGAAGCCATCTGATGACATAGAAAACTGAAATTTGGCACACTTGAAGTACTTTCTCTGCGGAAGATCGCAGGCTTTTCAACTAGTATAACTATAAAGATCTAATAGAAAATAGGTTTTTTTTATAATATGGGGAACTTTGGGCCCCCCGGCACGGCTAGGCACCGTCGGATTGACCTGAAAAATTAGATCATGATTTCTTACACTAAACCTCATATTTTAAGCAGCGCAAACAATTAAATTTAAAAAAAAAAATTGCGACCAGTCTAATGTACTTACATACACATTATATATCTGTGGCATTTTGACAAAACATTTTAAGTCGAGATAAGATATTAAAAATAATTTTAAACAAATGTCGGTGAAAAAATGATTTTAATCTAATAATAAAATAAACAAAAATTAAAGAAAAATTTCGTTAACAATACAAAATTTTAAAAACGTAAATAAAACTGTTTTTTGCATGAAAATTCGCATTACATTGATTTGTTTAGAATTTTATATAGCCTTTTCAAGGTGTTCTTTAAAGATTTAAGTAGATGGGTCTTCATCTGGTGATGGAGTATCGCGTACATTTTCATTATCTACTTCAAGAACCTTTTTAGCCATTTCATCAGCAATTAAAAAGACCATGGACTTATTGGCGTAGGAAAAATAGTCTGATTTATAGGAAGTTTTTAGTAAATATATTTTTATTGCTCGTTTTTTGGTTTTGACGATGCTAACAAATTAAAATTTAAAAAAATTTAATTTGAAATTCCCGAAAATTCCCGGAAAGAATTTCCTGGGATTAATTTTAAAAAAATGTCACGGGGTTTCTGCCAATTCTTTCCCGCATAGAAACTCTACTTCTGATTCATTAAATGTAAACAGTCGCTGCCATTCCAACAAAAAGTTGTTTGTTTTTGGATTCTACTGCAATTTTTAAAGCCCTGACTGCAACCACGAATCAATCCGATATATGCCCACTATAACCATATAATGGTTTCCCATGAACATTTGCTTGCAAAACTATACCACGTTGCTCCTTAATTATGGAACAAATATGTACACTCACCATACGGACTGTAGGTTATTTAACAAGAATTCCGTTCCGTTCCGTTTTTAAATAAATAAACATTAAAGCCTGTATTTATAAAAAAATTTTAAGTTTAATAAAGGTTTACAAAACAAATTTTGTATGAAAACTCTCATTAATAAACGTTTGTTAAATTTAATAATCGTTTATAAATACGTTTACAATAAGTATGGGTGTGTTCGTAAATGCATCACTGCGCTGCATCAGAAAAGCAAACTTTTTTTTAAAGTCAATAAAAAAGTAATTACAATTTTTTTTATTATGTGACTATTATTTTGGAGGAGTATCTCACAATTTTTTGGTCCACATTTACTTTACTGATAAATACATTACCATTTGAAATCACTGATGCAGCGCAGTGATGCATTTACGAACGCACCCAATATGTCTTTGACGCTATCAAACTGTTTTTGTTGTAACGTTACTGTTTAAATGCTGACATTTATTTGTTTCTTGGCATTTTTGAAAGCAAAATCCAGTAAATTGCTCTTAAGAAGGTTTTACTGAGTTTAACTTGTAATATAATGACCACCACTGCTAACTAACAAAACACTTTAACATTACATTTAACACATACTTTTTGAAATACCAGATAAGCAATCGTAAACTGCTGAGCTTTCAAGACTAAAACATATTTTAAACAAGTAAGAAAGTATAGTCAGTCAAGCCCGACCATATGATACCCTACACCACAGTATTTAAAAACACATTATGCTTATGTGTCCATATAAATATGGATTGATCTATGTTTAAAACTTCATGAAAATCGGTTTGAAAGTTTGTGAGAGGCAGAAAGTGCCCCCTGCCTCCCCTTGTGGTCCTATTTTTTAAAACCTGTGTAGCTAATGTGTCCCTATAGATATGGATCTATCTATGTTTTAAATTGCATTAAAATCGGTTTGAGAGGCAGAAATTGCCCCTATCTCCCCTCGTGGTCCTATTTTTTTAAAAATGCATACATTTTGTGTCCAAATAGATATGGTTCTGTTGGTTTTTATATTACAAAAGTTAAAACTCAACTTACTAATTTATTTTATATTTCTTTTTTTTTTCATTACAGCGTCATCCTGAATAAAAACAAAGGATGATTAATATAATTCTTTGGGTATATATATTTGCGTATCCCCATGTCTTACTATATTTTTGGCTTTAACATTTTCCATGTTCTCTTTAAGTTGTTTAACCCATTCAGAGTTAATGTTCTTTTGTTCGAACTCAGTAAAAAATTCGCCTGGCAATGCCAGCTCCTTACCATACACTGATCCAGCAGGTGATACGTTAAGATCATGATTTATTGAAGACCTTAAACCCAACAAAACTATTGGTAAAACATCTAACCAATGTGAATTTGTATGGCACATAATTGCTGATTTATGCGTCCGATGCCAACGTTCAATTTGTCCATTCGCCTGAGGATGGTACGGTGTGGAATGAGTTATACGTATTCCCAAAATTTTACAAAACTCCTTGAATAACGAGGATTCGAATTGACGTCCTTGGTCAGTAACAAGTTGGTTAGGTAAACCAAATCTTGATACCCATCCATGGAGGAACGCTTTGGCAACTGATTCTGCCGTAATATCACTCAATGGTATTGCCTCGGGCCAGCGTGTAAATCTTTCAATGCACGTCAGGCAATACTTAAATTCACCTGACAGAGGTAGAGGTCCAATGAGGTCAATGCTAACAACCTTAAATCTTTCATCTGGAATAGGAAATTCTCCAAGAACACTTTTAGTATGACGTTGCACTTTGCATTGTTGGCATTTGATGCAAGATTTTGACAAAATGGAAATGTCCTTACGCATACCAGGCCATACAAATCTATCAGAAATTAGCTTGATTGAAGATTTAGATCCAGGATGAGATACGTTGTGTATAGTATCAAAAACGATTTTCCGAAACTTTTTTGTGATGAAGGGTCTAATTTTCCCTGTCGATATATCACAAATAACGTTAATATTAGTATTTGGAATTTCAAACGATTTAAGAACCAAACTTAATGTTGTTGTGGTTTTCAAAGATTCAAGCTCGGAATCTGTCTTCTGGTCCTTAGCTAAAAGTGCATAATCTATAGCAGATGACATTGAAATTACATCAAGTCTAGATAAGGCATCAGCGGGTATATTATCTTTTCCGGATACATGACGAATGTCAACTGTGTGTTGACCTATATAATCGAGATGCCGTAGTTGTCTTGGTGATGCTTTCTCTGGACGCTGCTTGAAAGCGAAAACCAGTGGCTTATGGTCTGTGTAAATACAAAACTGACGTCCTTCAAGGAAATGCTGAAAGTATTTAAGACCAGAGTAAACAGCAAGAAGTTCACGATCATATGCGCTATATCGCTTTTGTGTGTCTGAAAGTTTTTTGGAATAAAATCCTAAAGGTTTCCATGAGCCATTGATTCGTTGCTGGAGTACAGCACCCATTCCAACATCGGATGCGTCTACCCATAAAGAAGTTTCTGCAGAATCAATGGGATATGCAAGAAGAGCAGCGTTTGCTAATTGAGTTTTGCATTCTTCAAAGGCTGAACGAAGTTTTGGGGTCCATTCGATTATTCTTTTATCATTTTTCTTTTGACCAGCTTTCAGGGTGTTCAAACTTGCTTGAGCGTTAGCAGCTTTGGGTATAAAGCGACGATAAAAATTTAGTGTCCCCAAAAATCGGCTTAAATCGTTCACTGTTTTTGGCAATTTGCATTGTTGAATAGCATCAACACGTTCTGGATTAGGTCTAAGCCCATCTTTCGTTATCAAATAACCCAAAAAATTAAGAGAAGACTTTCCAAATTCACATTTGTCACAATTAATTGTAACTCCGTACTCACGTAATCTCGAAAATATTTGCCGTAAATGATCCTCGTGCTCTTCCTCGTTTTCAGACATTCAAAAGAATGTCATCAATATATGCAAAACAGAAATCTAAACCACGTAAAACTTCGTTAATAAAACGCTGGAATGTCTGCGCCGCATTACAGAGGCCAAAGGTCATTCTTGTGAATTCAAATAACCCAAACGGAGTTATTATTGCGGTTTTAGGGATGTCACTCTCCTTAACTGGTATTTGAAAATACGCTTTGACTAAGTCAATTTTAGAAAATACTTTTTTACCGGCAAGCATGTATGAGAAATCGTGGATGTGCGGAACCGGATAACGATCGGGAACTGTTATATTGTTTAGTGCTCTGTAATCCCCGCAGGGACGCCACATACGGTTACCTTTTTGAACCATATGAAGAGGGCTCGCCCAACAGCTTTTTGAAGGTCGACAAATGCCAAAATCAAGCATATATTCGAATTCTTGCTTTGCTACTTTCAATTTTTCTGGAGAAAGTCTACGTGGTTTCGCATAGACTTTTGATCCATTCGTTTCAATTTCATGGGCCACAGAATGTTTAACTTGTGGCAATTTTTTACTAGGAACGGTGACGTCAGCGAATTCTAAAAGGATTGGTTGAAACTTACCAGGCTCTTGTGAAACGCTCTTGAGCGTTAAGTCCTGCGGAACTGAACAAATGCCGAGCGTCTTAAGATTGGTTGTGGAATCGACTAAGCAGTTATTCTTCATATCAACTAGAAGCCCATAATGCTTAAGAAAATCAGATCCAATTATTGGGCGTGTTACGTCAGCCACAATAAAAGACCAAAGAAATCTTCGTCTTAAACCAATTTTGCAGTTGATAATTCTATTTCCATATGTTCGAATTTTTGTGTTGTTTGCAGCATAAAGGGCAAATGAAGTTGGAGTTTTTGATTTCTCTACGTCTGTAGCAGGATATACGGATACGTCTGCACCGGTGTCGATAAGGTACCTGAACTTCGACACAGAATCTTGAATGAGCAGGCGACTTATTTGTTGGCAGCCTTCACCCGTCACCATTGATGAAGTGCCTAATTGTTTTCCGATTGTTTGAAAGAACATGGTGAGCGGCATTTTGTCGCTCGAGAACCAAATTTGTGGTGGTACCAACATAATGGCTGTACAGAAGTTGACCGGGTTCGACTACGGGACGAAGTTTTTGATGCACTTCTATGGCGGCGATGATTACCAATAGATAATGATTCTATTTTAGAAATGACATCAGCAATTTTCTTCTCTATTGCATTTATCCGATCATCACCATTTGTGGAAACTGCGTTGACAATGCTTGCGTCATCAGATTGGTTATGAATTTTATCAGCAATAAGAGACAGCTTATCGATTGTATCATTACTAACCGATAAAACAGCTTTAGTTGTATTTGGAAGACGTTGAATCCACAATGTTTTGAGTAAATCTTCAGAAACTTTTCCGGATGCCAATGCACGCATTTCTTTTAAAAGAGTGGATGGTTTTTTGTCACCAACGGTTACGTTTTCCAGAAGCTGGCGAAGTCTCCTTTCCTCAGATTCAATAAACTCGTTTAATAATGCCAATTTAAGGGTTTCATATTTGTTTTCAGCTGGCGGTTCTTCAACAATATGACTAACATGGTTCAAAATGCTGCTTTCAATAGAACCAACCAATGTATGGTATTTCGTCGCATCTGAAGTTATAGCAGAAGTTACAAATTGTGACTCCAATTGGTGAAACCATAGTTTCGGGTTTTGACGCCAAAATGGAGGAACGCGTATAGCAACTCGCGAGATTTCGGATGAAATTGAAGAAGCGGCAGATCCAAATTCCTCTGAAGTTGACATCGTTAATAATTTAAAATATACTCGGGGTCACCAATGTTGGTTTTTATATTACAAAAGTTAAAACTCAACTAACTAATTTATTTTATATTTCTTTTTTTTCATTACAATAAAAAATAAAAAAATTAACAAACTAAAAAATGAACTATTGATTATTTTCAAATTAATTTTCAAAGTAGAAAAATAAACAAGTGTTTATTCACCACAGTTCTATCTATGTGTTAAATTTCAATGAAATCGGTTTGATAGTTTCTGAGAGGAAGAAATTTCCCCCTATCTTCCCTCGTGGTCCTGCGATTTGGCCCATTTTCAATAGGCTTGATCCTATGACCTAAATTTTATCAAATTATCTCCAAAATTGCGACTTGTACTTTGCGCACAAGGTTAAAATAAAGGGTTAAAATAAAAGAAAAACGAATTAACGGGGCTTTTCAATTTATTTACAAAAACGATAAAAACAAACAAAAAAAAAAATAAATTTTTTAAATAAAATAAATAAAAATTATTCATGTAACAAACTGATCTTAAGAAAATAAACACACACACAAGCAAAAATCCACGCAAACAAAATAGCTGTAAACAAAAAATCATTCTTTCCATGTTTCTGTTGTTTTTATTACGAAATATAAGTCATAGCTAGCAAACAATTACGATTTATAAGAGGTCAAGAAGATTTTATTTAAAAAAAATTACGAATTAGCGAGCTGACCAAAATGTAGGAAAATTTTACGAATTAACGAGATTTTTTAAAGGGACCGACAGTTCATTACAAATTATCGGGAATTACGATTTATCGGGGTACGAATTAACTGTATATGACTTTACATAGTTTTTCCGTATTCGGGAGCACTTCTAATTGGTAGAAAGCCAGTCTATCGGTGTGGGAGTTGCGGGTTCGATTTCCGGCAAACACTACAACGGACTTAAAATCTAGGTTCCAATTGCTCGCCAAATTAGGTTTAAATACAATTTGTTACTAAATTTGTAACATACTATCATAATTCTATGATGTATTTACAGTTTGATAATGAGCATTTTTTGTTACGACCAGCACTTAGCAGATGACACCTGCTAGTGCATTAGATTGTGTTGGAGCTAGGAAAGTACGTAATGGGAAGAAGGATAGAGGGAGTAGTGTTTGCTAACATTCGACTTGAATTTATTCATGATGATAGTGAGAGAAAAGACTTCAGCAGGAAGGTTATTACACATACGAACAGTCCGGCCAAAAGATGAATTTTCTTTTTAATGCGGTGTACGATGTACCGGCCAATCGACCACAAAAGAATGGGTTCTTGAGAAAAAACGTGTACTACGAATAACTGTTAACTTTCGGGAACCAGAACCCTTATTTATTCAGAGCACAACCCTAGAGTGAAGCGAACTGACACCAAAGTAGTCCCGTGATAGGTTTTTGGTGCCAAATTAAGAAAGTTCCAAAGAATGTGTAACACCACCGGTGAAGACTGGTACTGTAATTCATAACTTTTTTTACCTTTTAGTTCTTCATGAACCAATTAAACGAAAGGTTCTTCTTTCACTGTTCATGAGTTCTTTCTTTTTGTACCTGATCTATTTTCACAACTCCCAGGACCAGTCTGTTGGACCAAATGACACAAATTTCCCGCAAAGAACCAATTGAAGTAACGGTAAAACAGCGAAATACATCTTACATTGCCACGTTGTCCAAGGGAGTCAATGTATTTGGATTGGATGATAACCTTTGCAATATTCTGCATCAGCTGAGAAGCTCCAAAATAGACTTTGATGCAACGACCCACACATGAGAATTAAATTCCATTCGCGGTCGGATGTAGGTGATATAAATAGTAAGCAGATCAGTTGCAGTGAACTATCTTTTACACCGACTTAAAAAGCCGAGGCATGCATGCATGAAGCAGCTTTTGACACCTTGACTATATGATTTGTCCATCGGACATCACATTGATATTTTCATATTTAATATTTATTATTGTTTCACCCATACAACAAGATATACAAAATCGTTTAGATTATAGAAGGGCACGGCGGGCAGGAAGCAACGTATTATTCCATAAAAATGGCGACAAAAGCCAAAAGCGGGGATTTGTTTGTGATGAAAAATGTATTCAAAAGCCGTTTGAATTGAAATTCTAGCTGCTCCTTTTCTTGAGATATTCATTTTTTTCGATTTTTGCGCCAACCAGTACTGATGATGAGCTACTTTTGAATAATGTAACAGGTAAAAAACAAGAATATCCATTAATAAAAAATCTCCAAAGAAAATAATAATCTTTTCTCCTGAAAGGTTATATAATTTTCAAGATAATACTGCATCATCTTCAAAATATATGAACAAATTAGTCAACTTCATTCGTAGCAAAGTTGGAAGGAAATCTGTTCCTTCGAATTATAGGCACCCTATGCAAGAAAAACACAAGTTAATGGAAACAATTTACCAAAAAACTTTTTCTAATTTCGAGAGTAAAGAAAGAAATTCACAAAGACCGGTGTTTTTGAACCACGGAACGTGGAGCAAATACAGGAAACTAAAATAAAATTATTGGCAGATGAAGGTTTACTTGTGAAAGTAAAAACTTATCCTTTTATTCTTCTGGGGGAAATATTGGAAGTAAATGCAAATTAAATAGTGTCAATCGGTTAATTATACCATGCATAGTACCAAAAATTAAAGAAACTTATGACAATCTTAAAACTTTAGTTCATTTAACAAAATTAAACTTATTTTAATGTTTAATGGACAGCAGCCAGCGAGTGCCACTTATCCGTGCGCTTATTGCTTTATAACAGTGATAACCACTCCATAGACTCGCGAGCCAGTCAATAATCGTATTTTTCACACAGATACGACCGCACACAAGCACATTATATCTTTGTGTGCGTGCGTTAGGGGCTTTCTTAGTTCGGGGTTTGGTTATCACTGCTTTATAACTTTGAGTGAATTAGTAGGCTTTAATCAAATATATGAAGAAAATGATTCAAAAACCGACGGTGACCAATATTTTAATATAAAAACGTACAAAAATTTGAAAGAAGATTATTTGCACTTTCAACGTTTAGGTTGTGATTAAAAAAGAAGCAAAGAAGTTCACAGTGCAGTAAATTTTCCATTATTCGCGGTAGAGAATAATGATGATTTCGACAATATACATATATGTAATAGAGAAAAGTGTTTCTCCAGCGCTCCATCTTCTTCTAGAATTTGTGAACCATCTTTTTTGGAACGGGATTGTTAAAGTAGTAGGTCGCGATAAAGCTTTATTGTGGCACAAAAAGCTAAGTATAATTCATAAGAATTACCAAGGCGATGCCTTTGAAGGAAATCAATGTCGTAAACTTTTAAAAGAAGCGGATGCCCTACAAGATCCTATTATTTGTTAGAATGATGGACTATATCGATTGCTGCCTTATATCGCTTCATTAAAAGCAATGAATAAAATTGTAGAATCTTGCTTCCCTACAAAAAAAGTAGATTTAAGTGATTTTGATAAAACCATTAAACCATTAAAATCCATGTGATCTTAGATCATTTAAAACAAGCTATAATGCTCATAAATAACGATGGCTTAGGAGTCTGGTCTGAGCAAGCTGGGGAATCGATTTATAGAAAATTTTTCAAGTTTTGGGATAAATTCAAAATAAATAGTATAGACGATCCATCTTACCAGAACCGATTTAAAAAAAGCAGTAGTTTCTGGTTCATCCCTTCATATATAAAAGTTTAATTAAAAAAAAAAAAAAAAAAAATAAAAAAAAAAGTTTAAAAAACAGAAATTAAAAAAATAAAAAAAAGAGGTGCAATGTAAGAAACTTCCACGCGGTGCACCTTGGAAACGTGTAAAATCGGCTAAAATCTTACTTCATGTTCTTTTAGAAAATTCTTTCTGTGCAAAAATCGAAAAAAGTGAATATCTCAAGAAAAGGAGCAGCTAGGATTTTAATTCAAACGGCTTTTAAATACATTTTTCATCACAAACAAATCCCCGCTTTTGGTTTTTGTCGCCATTTTTATGGAATAATAAGTTGCTTCCTGCCCTCTATAACTAGGGATAACAGGTAGTTATACAATAAATTGTTTAGAACATGGTACTTATTATTTTATATACAACAATTAACAAAAGTGTTGAAAAAAATTAATAATATAAATGAATTACAATAACATTTATGACTTATTTAAAAACATGCTTAAAAAGAAAATTTTAAAATATAAAAAGATATAAAAACTATTAATATTAAGAAAACAGTTTAATAATGTCAATTTGGAAAATATTCACGTTGCTGATTATTTGAATTTTGTTTTTAGGTGTGTACCACAAACGGATAGCAATAATAATAATATGATCACGTCTGCAAAGACCAAGAATTATCTGGTTATGTTGTTTAATGCTACCTTTAACTTTCGTGTACTATCTGAGTCACAATGTCCACAAATTTCACTTCCGTAAAGTAAGCAGGGCATCAAGTACGTTTTATCGATAAGCATTCTTCTGTTAGCCAGTGCGAAAGAAATTGTCGACCATAGGGAACGTATCATGGATTGAGTTTTAAATACAATAGAGTTAACACGATTCGACCAACTTAATGTTTGATTGAATATAAGCAACAGGTTTTTTGATGAGATGACCAGATCAATTCTTTGTCCATTTATCATTACGTCAATATTGGGAATAAGTAAATTTGTTTTTTTTTGTGAATTATAATACATTATGATTTTGAACAAAGGCCGTTCTCAGATCCCCATAAAGAAACATTATTTAGATCTATACTATTTTCATTTTCAAGAACTTCTGATTCCTCAACAATTGAAGCACAGCCGCGAACAATATAAGAGAAAGGTTAACGGTTATCTGCAAAAAACGGCTTTTACAATGTTAATCGCGGCTGTGCTTCAATCATTACAATTATAACGTCCATATATACAGATAAGGCACCTTGTTCCGTTGCACGTTTATGCGTAAGCATGCAACATTGGGTCTTGCGGGAAATACAATGAGTGAAAAATGATTGCAGCAAAAGAGTTGATAGATATGGAACTTTGACATTGGAGGCTTTTAGAAAAATAAGAAAAAGAGTAGGACAAAGAACGGAGCTTTCCGACACCCCTGAATCAATATTGAACTTGTTTGACCAAATTCCATCCAAATTTGCTATTAAATGGCTACGTTATCAAGCAATACTGCAAAAACAGTTCATCAGATATAATTACACTCACCTTGGGATACTGTTTTGTGCTTTGTATCGTCGATCAGTGTTCGAAAATAAACAGTAAATTATTTAGCGTTCGGCTCACACACCCAAGAACGATATACATATATTTACTTCTAGTGATTGTGTAGACGAACACAATCCTTAATACCGTTCGTAACTATTTTCAAGAAAGACCCGAACATTATATAGTGTTCTGTTCTTCGTTTAAAAACAGAACAAGTATAATGATACTGTAGACAAACATTGTATTTCAATGTTCGGTAATGTTTCTTTTTTTCTTTGATAAGGAAATGGACAAACAAAAAATTTTTACAACGACCGCAGCACGAACATCTTGTGTGTGTATTGTGTAAATATTTTGTTTGTGCAAAATTATTTTGTTGACTTTTTGTTTTTTTCGCATGTGTATTTTGTTTTTGCAAAAAATGTTTGGTTTATTTTTTTGCCAGCCAAAAGCGACGAACAGAATAAAGTTTATGGTTTAAAAATAAAAAACCGAACTGAAATTAATGTTTTCATCTTTTGTTAAGTTCGAAAGATCATAAACAGGGAAACGTTATATTTTTTAATGATTTTCTACACAAACACTATTAGAGTTTGTGAACTCTAACGAACCGTGCAATAAGAAGTGATATTAAGTGTTTATTTTCGAACACTGGTCTCAATCTCTGGCAAATGTGGTGCGATTCGGGCGATGATGTAATATTTTGTTAGACCAGCTGTGTAAAACCATCCAACCTTATGCTTTCAACCAGTTTGAGGAACCTTTTTGGCAATGACATTTATTTCTTCAAGTAAAGCAGATTTAAAAGCTTATAAAAGTTTGCTTTGGGAATAATTAAAATAAGAGTGTATCTGAACAAGCCAAGAACGATTGATCAAATAAAGAACAATATTGAAAATATAGGCAATAGACAATCCACCCTAAACTCTGCAAAAATTATGGCTCATTCTGCGCCAGTCTATCTACATGGCTACTACAAACATTTTATTACTCCCAACCGTCAATTGGGTTATTACAAGCACTTTATAAAGAACTGTTCGTTTAAAATTTATTCAGTAATTTTACAACCTGTTTTTGTTTGAAATGTAGTTTTCTATGCGAACGTTAACTTTCGAAATCGACGAGCAGGCTATTAATAAAATAAAAAGAATTCTTTTTGAAGTTAAAATATGAAAGAAACATTTTTAAATTTTAATTTTTTCATTGAATTTTTTAACATTCTCAAAAAAAAAAAAAATATTAATAAATATTTCCTTTTGAAGTAAAAGCTTGAACTCAATAAAGTTTCTTTTAAGGATTTAAAATTTTTCTATGTGAAAATTCTTTATTGTATATTTTATGTCCTAAGATGCGTATGTAATATTTGATTGCTGTCCAAACGTCGAAACAGTGTTTGTGTTATGTTGTTATTCAACTTGCTTGGAAAACATTTAAAAAAATTAAAAACGAAAACTTAAGAAAAACTAAACAAAACATGCAATAAAAAATATAAAAAAATAATAGAAATTAAAAAGAAAAAAAAAATAAAAGAAAAATTCAACAAAAAAATAAAAATTCAAATCTATATACATTAGAGCGACTCACCAAAAAAAAGTGCTCGATGTACCCTCATAAAATTGAATCTTGGACTTTTTTAAGATGACATTTTAAATATTTCGCCTCAAGCTTTGACCTCTCGTGAGCTGGACCATTTTGAAATAGGGTCTATTTTTGCATGTTTTGTTAATTTGAGTATATGTTTCCTTACCAACATATACAAATTGGGCTACGTAAGAATGGTTTTTTAAGGCGCGTCAAACTGTATATACAATTTGTCCAAGAACGATCATCCGTGTCCTTTTTTTAAGGATTTTCTGTAAAAACAAACGGTTTTTGAATTTTTTGTGCCAAATTAACATATTTTAATTATTAGTCGATTTAATTAAATACGTGTCTTAGTTTTTTTGAAATTCGTGCTAGTTCGCGTTTTGACAAAAATGCAATAAGGTGGTAACCCTTCGTTTTAAATAGGGCAATATGGGTATCACATTTTTTCTTCTGTCAAGTACATCATCTTTGTATTGAATTGAATTTGTCTCTGCTTAAATTACAAGTGCAAATTTAACCTTTTCTAAAATAAACAAATGTTACCCAAACATGTGAAAAATTAAATTCTTATTTACTGACTGGCTACACCTAGAGAAAAAAAGTTTTTTTTTTAATATATTTACATACATCACTTTTAACATACCCAGTAAAAACTTTGCCTACAAAATAATGTCTTGAGTAATCAGAAAAACATATAATCACTACTTCCAATTCTACTGAAAGAACCAATGAATTTTACAAGGGATGTCCCAAAATGAACGCATTCAAAAGAAAGTCATTATTTTTTGATCTACATACATCAAGAAGAAAGTAGTTATAGAATTTGTTATAGTTGTAGTTATAGATGAAAGCTACTAAAAAATAAGTGCAAGAAGCTTTTCATTTTTAAAAATTAAGAGAAGTTTTTACTGGGTAGTTGCAGAAAATTTTAAAATATTCTGGTTACTTAAATCATACTTATTGTTGGTTGTCACCGATGTTAGTATTAAAAGAGTAGTTAAATGGCAATCACAATCATATTATGGTTGCCCACAGCCATGTAATATTTTGTAACGATTTGTATGTTTAATATACAACAAGAAATATTAAAATATTTTAAATTAGCTGACCCGACAGGCGTTGTCCTGTCCAAATTAGGAAAAAGTTTGCGTTCGAT
The DNA here is from genome assembly GCA_930367215.1 of Pollenia angustigena. Lineage (NCBI taxonomy): Eukaryota > Metazoa > Arthropoda > Insecta > Diptera > Polleniidae > Pollenia > Pollenia angustigena. The sequence goes on from OV884059.1 coordinate 238,081,814, forward strand.
TTTTAAAATTAGTTAAAAAGATACGAACATTTGAAAGAAAAATTAGTCAAATCGATAAAGCCGTTTTCTGATTTAAGGTAAATCGAAAAAAAATGGGCGGGCAAAATTTTCTTTCCTTACAAACCTAAGTTGGACCAAGGCAATAAAAATGTCACCGTTAAAGTTTGCGTGGTAAATTTTTCTTTCGATGAAAACTTAAAATGGATTAATACGAACATTTGAAAGAAAAATTTGTCAAATCGATGGAGCCGTTTTCTGATTTTAGCTAATTTGAAAAAGTGGGCGGGGCAAAATTTTCATTTCGTATAAATCTAAGTTGGACCATTGCGATCATTTAAAGAAAAAATCGTCACAAATATATAGATGTCATTGGTGGTGCAATATGAAAATTGGATTTTGCCACGCCCCTCCGCCCGCAGACCGAAAATCAGACTTCACAGTGTCAGCCGCCTGACTATTCTGAAGATTCCCTGAAAATTTCATAAAAATCGGGCCAGCCGTTTTGAAGTCCATACGTTACATACATACATACATACATACATAAATACATACATACATAAATACATGCTGTTTTATATATATAGAGAGAAGAAGAAGAAAGAAGAATAGAACAATAACTGTAGAAAAAAAAAAAAAAAAAAATATGGTTGTACTAGTCATTTGGAAATCTAGGTTCATCATTGTTTTTGTTTGAAAATTGTTTGTTTAAAAAATAGTTTGTTACCTGTCGTTGTTGGAAACATATTTTTCTTTGCGTGCAAATCCTTTTTTCCACTTTGTATGTCTGTGATTTGTATTAAGAACTTTAAACACAGTGTCCAAAATCTATCTAGACCACATAAAGTAAATAAATTCAAAATTTAAAACATTCAAGTTTTACACAAAGTGTTGTTCTGAATAAAAATTTACCTTTAAAAAAGTTTACTCAATTATTTGGCAAAGGGTTCGAAAATTTGGCAAGAATTTTTTCAATTAAAATTTTATTTTGTTAAACTTACTGCAATAAATTTGTGTTAATGTAATTGGTTTTTTTTAAACATATGTTGGAAAGTCGGTTGTCTTTATTTTTATGTAAAAAAAAAAATAAAAAAGAAAAAAAAAAACATTATTATAACGTAGCAAAATTGTTATAAAATGCAAAAACCTTCATAAAATTTCTAGTGTGAGGGCTTAAAATGGATTGGTGACATTTAAAAAAGGATTGTGCTTTTGCCATGAAATTTAAATAAATTTTTTAAATTATGCAAATGTATCGAATTTAAAAAATATTGTAAGAACCTAATAAAAGAGCAAAACAATTGTACACATTTTTTAAGATAGCATTTTTATTATAATGAAAATGATTATAAGTTGATAAGATGAACTAAATGTACTTTATTGAACATTGAAAAACAAATTCATCCGTCCGTAATTAAATCAAGCCGAAACGGTGTATATTACGGAAAGTACGGATTTCCTTAAACCGAGAATGCCTTAATGCTTGATCCAAGTACGGATTATACAAGTGCCCCTTAATTTAAAGTAAGATAAAATCAATCTCAAACTCTGCTTGCTTGAGGTTAGGGAATGTTAAATCGATTTCGATTCCAATCGAAAATCGATTTTGTGGTAAAAAAAAAAATCGATTTTTTGCAATCGAATTTGCGTATGCGATTTTATACTGAAATCGATTATTGGGCGTTTAAAATCGTTTTTTTTTTTCTTATCAAAATTATGGCAATTTTCAATTTTACTCTTAATTAAATCGATAAATTATTGGCATGCGCAATAAAACTTGAGATTTTTTTTGTGCGTCCATACGTGTGTAGGTGATATGTTTACGCAGTTTTCCAAGTTTAAAGTTGTAGTTTTACGTATTTACCTATTAGTGCCCTTGGTATACATTCAACTTTAATATACGGGCTCTTATTCTTCAGAAATTAAAGTCATCAATGGACAGTGAACAAAACAGTCCGAACATATCGTACCGAAACAAACACTGAAAGTCAGCTTTGTGAAAATCGGCATACTAATAGAAACACAACAGGTAAATTAAACCATGGCATTCCTCTGTAAATACGCTAATATTCAAACAGAGCAGTGTGTGAGCGATATTTAAATCTTGTTATAATTATAATTTATAATTTATCCTAACAAATGCGAAATAACAAGGAAATAAATCTGCATCTTTCCGACATCAATTTATTGGGTATTAATTAATGAACAACAGTATATATTTATTTTCTTGTCTGGTTTTAACAGCTTCCGAAAATTTGCTTGTGAATAACAGAGAGGGAAGAGGAATACATGTTAATATTGCGCTGGCTTAGAGTGCAAAGGCGCCAACTGCACTTTTTGAAATTTTTCAGGAGAGACAAAAAACTGTATAAAAAAATTTACATTATATCTTGTAAATTTTTTTGAATGGAATTTTATTTGCTTTGTTGTTACATACATATACAGTAAGTAAAAAATAAAAAAAAAATTGTATCTTTGATTTAGAAGTATTTTTGTTATTTAGCACCCTTTCTGTTGTTATTTTTGATTTGTGCATATCATTTAGCGCCTTTTCTATAAAAAAAATGTTTAACAGTTTTCTTATTTGATTTAAATAATATGACTTTATTTGTGTTTTTAATGCCGATAGCATTTAATATTTATTGTAAAAAAAAACATTTGCATTGTATGCAGTCTTACTTCGTTGATGTGACTTAAATTTAATTATAAAAAAATTGAATTTCTTAGGTTTTTATCACATGAAATTAAGTTTGCAGTCTTACTTCGTTGCTGCTTATATAAAATAAATTAAGAAAATATATAGCACCTACATTGAGGATATATGTATATTACTCGTGAGGTAATTCGTCATAAAACTTGTGGTGATCTTTTGCCAAGGTCATTTTTAAATATTGTAAATCCTCATATTTCCTAGTTGTAATTTTTTTTCTCTCACTGTGAAGTTGCGGTAAATCAGACCAATCTAGCGGAGAAATAGTATTATTTATTCTTGGAGGATGTTGTTGCCATGAATTTGGGAATCTCAATTTGTAAAACATTTCTTTTTCTGCTGTATATCTTATCGCACGAATATCAGTGACTTTGGTATCACCTTTTTCCCGGCCAGGACGAATGCTTTTCACGAATTGGAGGTCTCTAAATGTTTTGAAAAAAGTGTGATCCAAATATTCCACTTCATAAGGTTCTGGGTTCTTTCGAGCTTCTTTACAAATAGCTATATATTCTGCAGGTACGTCTATAGTCCGATGCTTCAACGCACGTTCGATGAGTGAGTGAACGCTGTCAGCCTCCATTTGCGTGTGTCCAGTTTCTAAAATTTTTTGTTCTATTGTTATTTGATGTTTAACAGCTGCATTCAATAAAGCATTACTCATAGTCATATTTCTATTTTGGTATGAGCATCCGTCGCTGTAAAAAATAATTTTTGTCGGAATTTCAGCGCCACTGAGGTAAGGAAGAATTTTTTGTTCAACAAAATATACCCAAATGCTGGCGAATTCTTCCGCAGACACGCCACCTTCAACCTCATTCCAAATAAAGCAGTAACCTTTATGGTTTATCAAATTATAAAAAACTAAGTTGTGCACTTGCAATTTTGTACGATAGTATAGGCTGCTTACTTCCGATTTTGGCGGCATTAAAACCGCTTGCAGATCTACAGTTAGCACGATACGCTCTTCCGCTTTGTCCTTTTGCTTTTCGTTTCTGGCTTCTTCTTTTTTTTCTTGGTGAAGAGCGTATTGGTCATGCGAAATGTTATCCATAGAATGACGCACACAAATTTCGCATTGATCTTTTTTTGGCGGAAATAATCCATAATTTTTTACTTCAAATGCTTCATAAAATACCGAAATTGAAAGCGGCTTTATTTCATGTTTTGGACACCAATCTTTTACGTAAAAATTGTAAATCATACGTTTTGAATTCCAGTCCGGTAGAAGATATCTCGTCGTCAGTGATTTGCGCGCATTACATGGCTGATTTGCCAGTTTTACTTGTACATTTACAACGCTGCTTCATTGCTCTTGCATTTCTCTTTTTTTTATAGCACCAAACGTTATTTTCTTTCTTTTTTCCATAATACGATTTACCACTTTGTCTTCGATATTTGTTTTGACTGCTCATCCAATCTGCGTTTTTAACTTGCACTCTCCTCTTGCGGTTTTTGGATTTTACGGGCATGTCCATGGAATAATCCGAATCGCTGTGGAAACTATAAGGCACGAGTCCGTAAACACCATCGTCTACATTATTGCCAAAAGGGTCAATGTTATTGCTGTTTTCAATTGCTTGTAAAGCAGTGTTATTACTTTCGTCTTTCTCCATACAGACCTTTTAATAAATGTAGTTATAATTAAATTACTATTTGTAAAACAATAATAACAATATGTCACCTTTTGCCAGCAAAATGAATGTTAGAAAAAGCAATAATTTAATTTTTAAGGAGAACGACCGAACAACCAGCACAATTTAGCAACAATCACATGTGTTTAATGAACTTAGCGCGCGCTTTTTCACATGGCACTTTTGCGCATCAACACGAAACCATATGAAAAAAAAAGTTACCAACTTTTTTGTAAAAAAGTGCAGTTGGCGCCTTTGCACTCTAAGCTAGCGATTGATGGTTTGTATTTACATTTTTTGCTTTTAAAAACTTGAATAGCAAATTAAACAGAAGGCAAGCATCAAAGGAAGTCTTGCTTAATGTGATCAGGGATTTCCATAAATTATCACAAAATGAAATGTTTACTATACTTTTACCTTTGTAGAGTACGGTTTTCACTACTATTTTATTTTATAATTCTTTAATTGAAGCCCAGCCGCGAAAAACGTTGTAAACGTCACATTTGCAAAAACTGTTTTTTAGCAGATAACCGTTAGCCTTACTCTCTTACAGAGTTTAAACATCAAATCAACCAAAACTATGCACCTTAACGCCTTCAAAATGGCATACGAAGTGTCAGCCAGTGGAAGAACATTGCAAGTTACTAACAAAATAATGAAACCGAAATGGTTTTGCAGTGCGGAATAATGTTCTAAAAGCCTTTTGCATAAAAGTTTTTATTATCATTATTTTTAATAATAGAAAAAAAAAATAAAAATGATGCCTGTCGAAAAACGTTTTTTTGCTCTCCTGAAAAATTATTATTTTGTAACTTAAAACGTTATTCGCGGCTGTGCTTCAATTGTATCTTTCTCAATACATCATAAGGCACTTTAATTAGTTGGGAAATTTTAAAAGAGTAAACGAGTATTGCGGATAAACTTAAAACCAAGATTCGATAATTTATCCTACGTGTCTATAAGATAAGAAATTGAAATTTTGAACAAGTTTTGTTATAATCTAGGATGAAGCAAAGAATTCCAACCACAATTTTCTAAATTAAATGTCCATCAACATTTGGCCCAACGTTAAGACGATGTTTTATGGCGGCTTTATGACAGGTCATATAATCTGGAAATTTTTGGCTACTGCTTCACGTTGATGGATTAATGCCTCCAATTAAACTAATTCTTATATGTTTGGGTTTTCCAACAATCTTGCAATATAAATTCTCAAAAAATGTCTCTATTCCTTTTAAGTTTACTTAAGAAAAATGCTGACTACTGGAATTGATGATATAATCTCTTCCCCTGAAAATTCGAATGTGGTTGCGTACTAATTATTCTGGGAATTATATTAATCTCTTAAACTTGTGTTTTCAAGAGAATATTTTGTTTATTTTCTGTTTACATACTTACTTTAACTTGTTTTCAATAACTGTAAAGACCAAATGAAATCAATTTTGTTATGGATTCTTTACAGCACAAGGGCAAACAGAATTTGCTAAAGGTAGAAATTTACATTTTAATTTCTACAGAAACTGTTCGGTACAAATGAGCAATGTACAATATAATAGTCAGCATTTTTTTTATAAATCAGAAAGTGTTATTGTCTTCACTTACTACAGTTGTCATTTAAATAAAAACAGAAATAAATCAGATTAGTCAAATATTTAGCAAAATCATAGCCTTGCTGGTAGGTTAAGCCCATTTGGTGCAATTTTTGAATTGTTTCCTTTGCAATTTTTTAACGGTCTTTAATGGTCTTTTTATAAAATACAATTTTTTACGAAATTTCAAAATTCTGACTTTTTTTAAATTTTAGTTGCACATGTACGGGAGCTGTGTTGATCTTGTTTCAAATACAGTGTGCAGGATAAGTAATAATATTTAAAGAAAAATTTTAATGCTTTTACGAAACTGTCATAAATGTACAAGATTTTAGTGCAGTTTTATTAGATATGGGCATTTCCATCGAAAGGTCCACCGCAACAAAAAAATTATATGTTCTTGAAAAGACTTTGTTTTATCATATTTTAACAGGAAAACAATCAAATTTAATAAAAATAAAAAAATTTCATATTTTTTGTAGCCCATTTCGAGATTTATGAATGCAAAGTCGAACAAGTGCAACTTTTATTATTTGGATATTTCTATTGTATGTTTTGCTATGATAACAGTTCTTAAAGAGAGACATTATGCATTGACTTTTTCTCTCTAAAACCTTTCGGAAGGTACAAAGAGTCACAATAGAATGCACAAGAGACTATGCGATTGCAAATAACTGTAATTTTTTTCTTTGTATTATCTCATATTTCGATGTCATGTGCGACATTGAAAAACATAATTTTCTATCAATGCGTCGAAAGTAAAAGTAGAAAGCTCATCAAATTACCAGGCCAAACAGAGATTTTTTATAATATTAAAATAAAAATAAACATTTCTGTAAAATAGCAAGATTTGTGATCTTGGCACTTGTATAAATTTGTTCACGTGCGACATCGTAAGTGTGAAAATTAATAATTTGAAAATAATTTTTTATAAATATATGAAAATGATTTATTTATGTTAATATATACATTTCAATCATTTAAATCTAGATGAGCAAAAAAAGCATTCTAGCCATTAACAATGATATACGATACGATGAGATTAGACTTTAAATGACGATGCTATATATGTATATAAAACAAAAAGGGGTGTAATTTAGGGCGTGGCAAAAACAATTTTTTTAAAGTTTTTCAAACTTAATAAATATACCTTTTATTTTAGGGCGTGACTGATGAAAATATTATTGCTTGTATTGGCTTCTACCTGATTTAATGTAGTATGTGTGTGAAAAAGAAAAACGGGGCTTAATTTGTAGGCGTGTAATAAAAGTGGGCATATTAAAATCTAGACATACGAAGTTCTAGAAGGACTTTCTTGGCACGTTAAAAAAATTGGACATTTGGGGGAAGGATCCGAGATGGCATAAGTGGCGACCAGAATTTGAGTTCGGGTTAAAAAGTTACTAAAAACAAAAATGAAGCCACTATCAAGCCATGAAAAACGATATGCAATATGATGAGATCGGACTTTAAATGACAGCGCTAAATATAAAAAACCAAAAGGGCTGTATTTTGGGGCGTGGCAAAAAAAAGGTTTCCTATTTTAGAAACCTCATTGACATATCATTCATTCTAGGGGGTGACTGGCACAACTTTTTTTTTGTATGGAGGTCAACCCGGTCTAATCAACATATATATCATGATGGAAAAAAATGTCATGTGCGACAGATCACGTGCGACAGCGATTAAAGCTAAATAAAAAAAAAGTATACATTATTTTTATTTAAAATGACAGCCATATTTAAGAGACATGAGTGCAAAACATTATACAATTTTTTGCATTCAAATATTACCTCACCAAAACCATTTCTGTTTTCGTCACGTGCAAATGCCTTGTTTTTTTTTTGCAATTTTCTTGAAAACGAAACAATTTATCAAAATGAATAATAGCACCAATTATAGGGCTAATTAATAGCTATAACTTGAATCTATTGCCAAAATAAATATACGTTTTATTTTGACTTTTTTTAACTTTAAATGTGTACGATGGTCACGTTCGACATGATGGAAATGCCCATATACATAGTTTATAATATAATATTGTTTGATTTGATTTGAAAAACATATTTAAACATAAATTGATATGTAAATAAATTGGTGAAATTGGCCATTAATGTTTTAAAGTTAAAAACCTAATGTGGACAAATTTTTTTTAAAGAAATTTTCAGAAAGTCGCAAATTTGTTCAAACACTAACCTTATAAAAGTTGTATTATATAATAACTAGCATTTATTTGTAAAGCTTTGCAAAAATTATTTTATAAATTTTTTTTTCACTAATTTTCAATAAAAATATTAACACTAGTATTCAACAAAAAGTCATATCGAATAAACAAACATTGCAAAATATCACTGTGATCTACCCGAAGAGTGAGTTTGGGTTGTTTTGTGTACTCATTTAATAATTTTGTGTACTAGAACGTGTGGTAACTTTTGGATGCAGCGGGGTCTTAGCTTTCAGAACAACATAACAATTTAATTTTTAAATATTTAAAATTTAACTTTATTTTATAGCTTTATACTATTTCACACTCACGCACCACCTATCATAATCAATTTAAGTAAAAACTGCCATAACTTAGGCAAATTGCTTTTGTACTTGATATTCACTCTTCAAATGCAAATCGTTGCGAAGAAGTCAAAATTTCATGGGCAATGTTCACTTTAGCTGTTGTTGCAATTTAGTAACTGTTACAATTATCTGAACAACATTTTTAAAGTGACGAAAAAGTATAATTTTAGAACTCATTATTCGATTCTAACGTATTTTGTTGTTGCTAACATAAAACAAAATTACTGTTTATTAACCAAATGTGACGAAATAGTTCAAATTTCGATGATAATCGAAAATTACTCTGTCAATTGCTTGGAGGGACAGTTCAAATTAAATCACAATTGTTCTTAAAATAGCTATGGCACAAGCTCTAATATTTACATTTGTTACTTCAAGTTCATAATAAACAAATGTAGTCAGGTTTTTAAGTTAAAGTCTTGACAGAAAGAATACAATAAAACAGAAGAAAAGGATGCAACATGTAAATAAATTGAAAAATGATAAGTACAGAAAATTTCGAACCACCAGTACCACTGGTTAAAGATTGATGTTTGACTGTTGGTTGGCAGGCACCGCAGTGGTGCAGACGTAGGTAGGTAGGTAGGTAGAAAGGCCGGTGTGAAGTTTCCTTCACACCTTCACCCAGAGACCAATATGGTCCATTGTGACGCCTTAATTAGAGATAGCTAAGAAGGTATAAAGTAGGTGAAGTAAGCAGCAAAAGCATAAGACAGATAGGTAGAAAAGAAAGGAAAGAAAAGAAGGTAAAGGACCAACCCCGAGAGAAATCCCACTTAAACCAAATCCGCCCTACGTGCGGTTAGCACCCAGTCTCCCCTCGCGCAGCCAGGCCATCCCCATTACGAATTCTATCAGATTCTCGAGTCCGCAACCCGAGACATCCCCTAATTCGCCCAGGAATCTACTGCCCAGCCACCTCAACCTGCTACCCTGCAACCTGGGACAGTGGCACAGAAAGTGCTCAACCGACTCCAAGTCCTCAGGGTCCTCGCACAACCTGCATATATCCGACAAGTCGGATCCCATCCTCACCGCCATCCTGCCTATCATACAGTGGCCCGTGATAATTCCTATCATGGTCCTAACGCAGACCCTGCTCCTGCCCAACAGCGACACCGAATCGGACTCCTAAGCACCGGCCACAGTGTCCGTGATACCCGACAGTCCGTTCGGCTCCCCCAGGCCCGATTGGTCACGCTCAGTATCCATTCCCTAATTCTACCAAAATAGAAGCCCAATGGAGGCCTAACCGCCTCCACACAGTCAGGATCCTCCATCTCTGAGCCCTGTCTTGCCAACTCATCAGCAATCTCATTGCCGCCTATATCGCAATGACCCGGCACCCAGCATAACCTTAGCAGATACTCCCCCAAGGCTCCCCTCAGAGCCCTCCTACACTCATCAACTAGCCTGGAGTTCACATAACAGCCCCGGTGCAGACGTTACAACGCAAAGAATTCTGATGAAAGAATTGTGGTGATTCTTGAAACATGTAAATTCAGCCCGGGTTCGAGCCCCAGCTCAGCCAAGAAAATTATCAAAATAAAATTTAATAAAAATTCATGTTGTAAAAATTCCTTCCTTCAGTAAAAACAATAATTTAATGAAAATTAAATTTGATGAACTCAAGCCTAACTAAAAATATTAAAGATTAAAAATTAACAGTTAAAATAAAATCACAATTTTTAATTATTATAAAATTAAATTAAATTTAATGGTAGTATTATTGATTTGGGCCTAAGCAAATAAAATTGGCTAAAAAATATAAAATCGAAGCCGGTGTTTGTTATGCCATAGAGGAGAAAATGCTTGCGCAGTATCGTTTGCCTCACTGTTGATGAAAAACTGCTCGCAAGATATTCACAATATTAAAAATAATAAAGAAAATTGAATGAACTCTTCTTATTCAGTTTCAACTAAAGATTTTTTCTTAATATTTGTTTATTTGTAATTTAAAAAAAGTCGAAAAAAAACAATAGGAAAAAAAATTTAAAAATCCATACAACAGTCATAAAAAAACACTCGGAACAAAAAGCCCATTTGGAGAGTGTAATTGATTGTGTGACCGAACAAATATACATACTGCGGTTAGTCCCAATTTACACTAGGGACATTTCTAGCCGGACATTTTTTGATTTCTCTTTTAATCTTACCTGAAGCGTTTACATATGAAACATTAATACTTGTTTGTAAACTACGAAAAGTAAGAAAGAGAAATGAAAAAATGTCCAGTACAAATAGTCATGTACTACACACTTTACCTTTTCGACCCTTCGCCATCAAACTTCGTCTGTCCGGTAAGAAATGTCCCTAGTGTAAATTGGGACTTAGGTGCATGCCTAGAAGGGTGATTGCTTATGTGGATTGTTTATTAAAATTTTAGAAAATTACTACATTTTTTTCCTAGTAACTTCTATGACTTCTAAAAAAAATAAATTAAAAAAATGGCAAAATGATACGTCAAGCAAAATTTTAATAAAATCCTGACAATACAAATTAAAAGTATAAATTTGTACTCAAATATGTATATATCGCACTTGATCAACAAGAGGGTATTAACTAAAAAATTTTACAATTTTTGAATAACCCGAATTTGTGTTAAGTACATTTATTTTGCTTAATTATACCCATTTATGTGCTGTGTGTCACTTTGAGCAACTAAAAATTCGCATTTTAAAATTAAATAGTTCAGAATAAATTATTTGAATAATTTAAAATTTTAGTTTAACTTAAGTTCAGTTTTAATTTGTGTCCAATAAAAATAGCCACAAATAAGCTGTTTGTTTTAGCACAATAAATAATTAATAATGGTTTATAACATTCAGCACTTTTAATAAATTGGTTAAAATACAATTAATTTAAACATTGTCGTTTCTCTGAATTGAAGGCAAATAAATTTAAATTAAAGAAAACATTGGAAAATTGCAAATGAAAGAAATGAACAAAATTTAATTTCTTTCACATTAAATTGTTTGTATTACATGACTTCTTATTAGATTCTTTTTGAATAAAACGAAAATTATACAAGAATGCAGCCGTTCTCATACAGGATTTTTGTCAAGCTAAAAGGGCCTAAATTTCTTTAATGTAAATAAAATTCAATTTTTAATTACAATATTTTGTTCCTTTTATTTTTGTACCCACACCACAATAGTTGAGAGGGTATTATGCATTTGTACTGATGTGTGTAATACCTTAAAATATTGGTCCTAGACCCACCTTAAAGTGTACCGATCAACTCAGAATGACTTTTTGAGTCGAACTAACGATGTCCGTCTGGCTGGCTGTCCATGATACCTTGTGCGCAAAGTACAGGTCGCAATTTTGGAGATAATTTGATAAAATTTGGGTCATAGGACCAAGCCTATTGAAAATAGGCTGAATCATAGGATCACGAGGGAAGATAGGGGGAAATTTCTTCCTCTCAGAAACTATCAAACCGATTTTAATGGAATTTAAAACATAGATAGGACCATATCTTTATGGACACAAAAGGTATGCATTTTTTAAAAAATAGGACCACGAGGGGAGGAAGGGTAAAGTTCTGCCTCTCAAACCGATTTTAATGAAATTTAAACCATAGATAGATCCATATCTACACAAATAAGCTATACAGTTTTTCAAAAATAGGACCACAAGGGGTGTAGAGGGCAATTTCTGCCTCTCACAAACTTTCAAACCGATTTTAATGAAGTTTATAAACATAGATAAATCCATATTTATATGGACACATAAGCATGATGTGTTTTTAAATATGTACTGTGGTGTAGGGTGTCATATGGTCGGGCTTGACCGACTATACTTTCTTACTTGTTTAATTTCAAAAATGTGAGTTAAACTTATAAAAAGTAAATAAATTTCTTTTTTTAATATCGGTCTGGAAATCGGGGAGTATTTGAATCTGTCGTTAAAACTAAGATCACACTCCTGACGCACATAGCACAATCTATGAAACTTTTTTCGTGCTTCATCGCCTCGAAATTTCTTTAAATTGTACAATTAATTTTTGAGTAGCCCCATTATCGTCGCACATTGTGACGATTTGTTTTTTGGCGTATATTGGCAAAACCAAAAACGAAATAATAATCGGCACAATATGGTCACATTACCTTGCCTTTATTTGTTATAAGCAGACATAAATTTAATATTTTAAAGTTGGATTACTTAAAAGAAGAAAACAAAAATAATACTAATAGGATTTCTTTCTTTCCCAATTTTTCACATTTGATAAATACACTGAAAATTATTTTTGAGGGACAGCTTGCTTCCATGCTAGCTTTAGCTAGTAAATTTTAACAAAATTTCGTATGATAAGTACATTTTAACAGAATATCCCATAAAAGATCATTTTAGCAAAATATCCTATAAAAAGTAAATTTTAGCAAAATTTTCCATAAATAGTAAATGTATTTCAACAAAATTTCCTATATAAAGTTAAATTAAGCAAAATTTTCTATAACTTATAGTGCATTTACACTTGTAATTTTCAAACTAGTTTACAATCGTAAACTACTTTCATAAACTATACCGTTTACATCAGCATTTTTGACAGTTAAGTTGTTTATCTTTGACAAGTTCCTAGCCCCAATAATAAAAAAAACGTTGATACACATACATACGAACATATAAACAAACCTTTTATTTCCGTTGTCCATCTAAAAGAAAATACGTAAAAAAACTAAAATTTCTTATAAATTTGGAATTTTTTTTAACATTTTCTTTGTTTATTTTATTTTTCTTACTATTGTTGTGGCTTTTTTTACAGATAAAAGTAAATTCTTTTTTACTTGATTTTTTTTATTTTTGAGGAAATGTCAAATATCACTAGCATTGCCAGAACAAAATTTGAAAAACAGAGTTGCATTAACAAAAACTGGTTGTTTGTAACTAGTTTATCTCAAAAGCTAGTTACAAACGTGTTTATAATTTGTATGGATAAACAAGTTTCTCAAACTAGTTTATCATCATAAACAACTTATAACCTGTTTATGGCGTAGGTGTAAATGCACTATTATTAACAAAATTTTCTATAAAAAGTAAATATTAACAGAATTTTCTAAAAAAAGGAAATTTCAACAAAATTTTCTATATACAAATTTAATTTTAGCATAATTTCCTATAAATTGTATATTTAAGCAAAGTTTCCTATAAAAAGTAAATTTTAACAAAATTTGCTAAAAAGGGGAATACTAAAAAAATTTCCTATAAAAAGTAAATTTTAACAAAATTTCCAATAAAATATAATTTTAAGCAATATTTTCTATTATATCAACAGCTCATTACTGGTTTGACCTACCGACCATTTTTTAAAAAAATGAGTTAGGTATGAGAAATATATTTTTTTAATACCCTCTTTCTAAATCAAAAACCTGTTTCGCGAAAATTTTTATGGTTTCTGAGATAAAAAGCATTAATTTTGCTGCATATCAACTGTTTCAAAATTTTTTAAGTACTGTTTTGCTCTACAAGCCGTTGTTTGGCGATTGCAGCAAATTCTTCATACAAAAACGTACAAAATAAATTTAAAAAAGTAGTTAAAGCAAAAGTAAAGTAAAATGACAACAAGAAAATAAATTTGTGAAAAATAGTTTTATAATGGACCCAACCAAGTGTACGGTTTGCTCTTATTTGTGTTTTTAGCCTACCTAAGGGAAATGCTTCAACATTTTACTACAAACGAAAATTAAATATGTTTAATCTTACAGCAATCATTATTATGTCATATATACCAACTTTTACTTATTGTGCCTTTTTGACGGAAGCTCATAGTGGTCGGAGTGGTAACAATATTGCTAGTGCTTAAATTAAAATTTTAAATGAATTAATAAAAGATTGTCCACTTATTAAAACTTTAACATTATGGAGGGATTCTTGCGTGTCTCAAAATAAAAATCAAATTAACGCACTCGCAGTCAAAATGTTCTTTAAACAAAATAATATTGATGCCGTAATTCAAGAAGTGGACTGTGTCCATGGTGTTATTGACCGGTACTTAAAGAATATTGAAATTCATAGTCCTCTTCATTTACTAAATTTGCTTAAAACAATGCCAAATAATAAAACAAAACTTAAGGTTATGGAAATGCTTCCGGAAAATTTTCGCACTTACTCGTTGAAAGCAAATAAAATGGACTTTCGAAAAGTCCATTTTGCTAAAATTTAAGTACTTCTATACAGTTAAAATAATGATTTATGTATAAATTATAAAACTTCTACCAGAGAGGAAAAATATAAAAATGTAATTTTGGTTAAGTCTGCATCAAAAAATTGTTTGAAAACTCCTGAGAATTTGTTGACGAATGTTTTGAAAATATCGAAGCCATCATTTATTTCCAGCGATAAAAATAGAGACATAAAAGAAATTTACTCAATATTAAAAGTTTTAAAATTTCTTTTTACTTTTGCATTATTTAAGTTGTTTAATTTGTGGCTTTTTATGTAACTTTTCATAACAGTAGAACTGTTTTTTCTGTTTTTGTAAAGTAAAATCAAATAAAAAAACTATAAAAAAAAAATTCATCTCAACAACAAGTTACACAGCAATAAGTATACGTATGCAGCACAAAAAGCCACTTTTTTAATTTTGTTTTAGAAAAGTGGCGTATGCGGCACAAAACAATATTTTTCATTTTCAAAAAAATACTATTAAATTCTAACTTTATTCATGAAAGTGCGCAAAAATATACATTTTTCTTCAAAACATATACCGGAAGCAGTGGTAAAAATATAAAAAAATTCAATCGGTTACATTTTGAGAAATCTTCATGTAAATCTTCTTTGTCGTTTTTCTCCACTCCGACTTTTTGGCATATGCGCCAAACCAATTCTTAGCTGGAAAAATTTTCTATAAAATGTAAGTTTTCGAACAATTTCCTATAAAATGTAAATTTTTGAAAAATTTCCTATAAAAGTAAATAGTAGATTGAAACAATATTCTCGATAAGAAGTTAATTTAAGCAAAATATTATATAACAAGTAAATTTTGGAAAAATTTCCTAAAAAGTAAATTTTGTAAAAATTTCCTAAAAAAGTACAGTTTGGAAAAAATTTCTTAGAAAGTAAATTTTGGAAAAATTTCCTAAAAAAGTAAATTTTGGAAAAATTTCAAAAAAAAAGTAAATTTTGGAAAAAATTTCCTAAAAAAGTAAATATGTATTGGGAAAATTTCCTAAAAAAAGTAAATTTTAACAAAATTATGTTTAATGCTATAAACAGTACGACGAATTCGTCGGCAAGAATTCGTTGCGTAAATTCGAATTCGAAATGAGACACAATAAGTGCGTGAACTTAAATTATGTTTTAATTAAAAAAAAAAACTATTAATTGGGTTGGTTCTAGAACCCGAATCCACTCGAAATGGTGTTCTGCATTTCGATTTTGCATTCTGAAATTAGTTTTTGGGTTTGTTTCAAATTTTGCAATTTTTCGCGAATTTCAGCCAAGTTCGCAATAGAAGCGAAGTGTCCCTGTAATTCTTTACAGATTTCACAATTTCTAATAAATAGTAGACTTTGCTATCATTCTACTTTTAGCAATTTTTGCGAATTTCCGCTGATTTTAAAGTTTTTACCGAATTTTAGCCATTCCTTATATTTTTAGGGACTTTTTATCAATTTTATGGCTTTTTTAAAATATGTATTGAAATTATAATACACCAATGTGTTCTATTTCTGGTGACGAATATTCGTTGCGAACAATTCGTCGTTCGTCCCAGTTGTGTTTCTAGCATAAAAAGTTAATTTAAGCAAGATTTCCTATGAACAGAAAATGAAAACAATATTTTCGATAAAAAGTTAATTGTAGCAAAAAACTAGTAAATTTTAATAAAATTTTCTATAAAAATTATTTTATGCCAAAATTTCTAATTGAAATTTTCATATTTTAATCTCTTAAAAAGCAAATTTATTATAAAAAGTAATTTTTGACAAAATTTCCTATAAAAGGTTAACATTTATTAAAAAATTTCATATACAAATTACTTTTGACAAAATTTCGTTTGACAAGTAAATTTTAACAAACTTTGTTTTTAACAATTTTCCAATTGAGAGGATTTTGCCAAAATTTACAGTTTATAGTAAATTTATAATTGTTAATTTTAGCAATATTTCCTAAAAATTTTAAATTTTAATAAATAGTAAATTTTCTCAAAAATGTCTCTAAAAAGTTTTCACGTTGATGCTTTTATATTATATTAAACAGATGTTTGCTTAGATCGGCGCAAAAGTTGCCAATAAGAATCGGCACATTTGTAATATTTTGATTGCGCTAAAGAGTGTTCACATTATCGGTACATTACGGTTGCTTTTAAATGTCTAAATTTAGCACGATTTCGTTTAAAAAAAATTATGTTCGTTCACATTATCGGCACATGAAATGTAGCGCGGTCTTTGATTAAGTTTTAGTATACAGTGTTGTATTCTAAACAGTAATCGGCTCATCGAACAGAAGCTCAATAACTGACGGCCGATTTCACCAAATTATTTAAATATAAATTTATGTTTAAAATTTGTTTTTTATGTCAAATAAAATTAAAAGTTTTAAAAAACTATATTTAGAAATGAATTGTTATTTAAATAGAATTGGTGAAATTGGCCAAAAGTACTAGATAACCGGAAAAGCAAAGTCTAATTTGAATGTATTTCAAAGTTTTATTTGTCCAACATTAATGGAAAGTCCAAAAACCAGCTAATTTGAGCTTTATCTAGGGTTGCCATACGTACTGTTTTAAGCAGTACATGTACTGATTTTTTGCAACTGTACTGTTTTATGCACAACTTCCGAAACAGTACGCAAATGTACTGTTTTTTACACAATTATCTTTAACTTTTAGAACTTTTTTAATTTTCGGGCATGTTCTGGAAATCGAAATCACCGAATTCTCCGTGTTCAAAATTTATAAAAATACCCAATACCTTTGAGGACCACTTTTATTTACCTTTACTATTTTTGAAATAGGGAAAAGCTTCGTTAATTTTTACACACATTTTATTTAAAATCTTCATCATTTTCAATTGCTCTTGATTGTTTTACTGAGTGAAAGTTTTGTGTTAAATTTTGTTAAAAACTTTTTTCTTACTACTTTCAGATTTTGTGAAATCAAAATAAACCAAACTATTTATTTGGATTTTATAGATTAATGGCCAATTTCATCAAGTTCTGGTATAATTAACTATCATTATAAATGTCAAAAAAATTTATTTTTATACTTAGTGATAGTTAATTAAGGGGGGTGTGCTGGAAATCGCAAACGCAAGAATTTGGAGGCTATTTATAATACACTTTTAACCAAATTTTTATAATTTTTGTTATAAAATTCTGTTTAATAGAGAAATGTTTGTATAATATTTGTCATAAAATTCTTTTATTACAGAAATCTTACTAAAAAACGACTTTTAAAATTCTTGCGTTTTGCGTTTGCGATTTCCAGCACACCCCTGTATATACGGTAAAATTGGCCGAATATGTTTAAAGAAAATCGTAGTAACACATTCAATGAGCTAGTTGTTTTAAGGTAAGTTGGCTTTTCTCCTTTCTTATATGGCTTACAGCAATGCTATGATTTTCCTGTCTTCACATTAAAAAAAAACCGAACGTTTAGGCCAAATGCTTCGTTTGTGGTGTTTGCTTTTTAAAGGTAAATTGAGTAATTTCGTATATTTATGAAATGCCATAAAATGGAAGTCATACCTTTGACTTTACACATGCATTTTTTTATATACATAATTGTTGTTGTATATTCAATCAAAAGTTTAAAATATTTTTAATAATAATTAGTATTGTGGTTATTTTGTTGAACTATTTATGGTTTTTAATCCAAATTTTTAATATTTTTAATTAGGCTTAAGTTCATGAAATTTAATTTTTATTAAATTATTTTTATGAAGAAAGGAATTTTACAACATGAAAATTAATTAAAATTGTTATTGATAATCTTTCATTCTTGACGTGGCTCGGGCTCGAACCCAGGCCGGCAGGTTACCATGACATGTTTCGATCGCAACCACTCTAATAATTTAAATAACTAGTTATGTTTTCGTCAAAAAAATGTACTGTTTTTTTCTTGACTGTACTGTTTTTTTGTATTTGATGTACTGTTTTTCCGCATTTAAAATCTGGCTACCCTAGCTTTATCGTATGAAAATCTGGAGTCGACGGACATTTGTGAAGCAATTCACCATCGTAATATATTAAATATTTCAGCTTGATTGTATTTACAAAGTTATTTACTTGAAAATATTCAAGCCGATTTATCTAAAACGCATTTGTTAGTCGTATACCAATCAACTTTATCCTCTCTTATATACAAAATTACATTTTTGAATATGTTTAATAAGCATAAGTGTGTGACAATTTTATTTTATATAATTAAATAAATTCCTACTTAACTTTTTCCTTGCAAAATGTCTGGTTAATATTTTGTGTGAAAAAGTAAAATAATTATATTCTTGGAAAAACTTTGCCAAAAAAAAAAAAAATATTTTTTTGTATTTTCGTTGTGGGAGGGTAAATACAATAAAAATATTATGTATCGTCTCGTCGCATTTCTTCTTAAGTCACGTAAGCGCCAACAACAAATTTTTCAAGGTTTCGTTTATATGGTGCTAAATTCCCATTTCATACTATTGATAAACTGAAATTTATTGTTGATGGGATAAGCCATTCCTATGCGCATTCCACTGCACGCAGAGAAAAAATATGGTTGGGCATGGTTACGGCAACAACACTATGTTTAATGTAACAATATATTGTTGTCGTACACAAATAATTGTTATTTTTATTAAATATCATCAATATTATAGTTACTGTAAACATATCAATGTTTATCGCAATTATGAATTTGAGTACACGCAGAGAAAAAATATGGCTGGGCATGGTTACCGAAACAACACTATGTTAAATGTAACAATATATTGTTGTCGTACACAAATAATTGTTATTTTTATTTAATATCAACAATATTATAGTTACTGTAAACATATCAATGTTTATCGCAATTATGAATTTGAGTATTGTTGACCGAAAAATAATTATTTTTCTAACAACTTAATTATGATAACTTTCTAAACATATTATATTTCTCACAACCATATCATGATATTTAATAGCCATAACATGATAACTTTCTATACATTTATCATATTATGTTAAAGATGCAATCAAACTATTTTTAATCTAATCATATTATGTTAGCGCCATTTGTAAAATAATTTTGAAGCAGTTGTGTCGTTTCTTTTTATTTGTGAGCGGCTAAACAATTAAAAGATAAAATTTCATAAAAAGTAAGTCTAAAGAAATTAAAAAACTAAAATATTAGCGGAGTTCATTCAGGTATTAGTGATGTAATAGTGCAAATGCAAAATATCATAGTTTTTTTTGTAAAATCCAACAACAAAACACACAGAGATTTCGTTATATTTTATAAAAGTGCTTCGATATTTCATCAACATCTTAAAATCGAAAAAATAGACACACGCGGTTGCCCATGAAAACCACAGATTTTTCATTTGCTCTTTTGCAAGCCTTATATTGAACTCCGCTATTTGATTAACATTAAGAAAAATTGTAAAAAGACACAAAATAAAAAATCGATGCAAAAATATTTTAATTTATTTTGTATTTTTATGACAACTATGAAAGGTGCCGTATCATAATATGATTGCTTCTAAATTTATTATGATTAACATGATGATAATATGATTACTTCTAAGCTTATTATGATTAACATGACAATAATTTGATTACTTCTTAACTTAGTATGATTATCAGAATAATAATATGATTAAGGGAACAATATTATGATGACATATTACGAGTATATTTAGTCATAATATGATTCAATAATAATCTTAATATGGTGACTACAATCATAATTCTTATCATAATATGTTGCTCTTAGAATATGTTTACCACAACCATGTTTTTTCTTTGCGTGTGGTTGCTTATGCAAGATCGTCCGGAAACTTCATCCAAAGATTTAAGAAAAACTAAATATATTATACAAATAAAACTGTTAAGCTAATAAGAATTATAGGCCCGTTTTACTTTTAATAATATCAAAGCTTAAACAAAAACAACAACAATAAGAAGTGAGTTTATCTTTTCTTACAGCGCCGGTTGATTTTTTGCCAACTCCAAATGTAGTTGTTGGTGGGTAAAGAAAAAACAAAAATAATACGGAAATCGTATTAATAATAAACTTTGTATTCCCGAAAATAACTTTGATAATATACTTGCATGTGGCCGTGTAAAAAACTGAATTGGCAAATTGTTTTTTTTTTTTTTTGTTGTGTTCTTACGAAGACAATAGAATGAAGCAGTTTGTTTTTATATCCTTCACCGAAGGTAAAAGGGCATATATCACTTTGTCATTCCGTTTGTAATTTCTACAATATTGATCCTACACTCTATAAAGTATATATATTCTGGGTCCTTATGAAAAGCGAAGTACAAATCCGGTTATCTGTCTGTCCGTCTTACCGTCTGTCTGTTGAAATGGGTTTTCCGAAACCCCCAGATATGATGGGGGCTTGGTTGGGGTATCTTTGTGTCAGGTATTCTTATTATAATTTTGCTATTGAAATTCAGCCAGATCGGTCCAAAAATGGCTGAGATATGGGCAAAACACCACGACTACCTCTGATTTTTTCGAAAAATCCCTTGTGGTTGTTGTATTTTTATTACTTTTTGCTGTATATCTGGGGAACGGCGAAAGCCAAAGGTTCCAAATTAGGTACACACATTTAGTTTGCCAATACACACCATCCTGCAAAATGTGGGCGGGATTGGAGAAGTGGGCGTGGCACCTCCCGTACAAAAAAAAATTAAAATCTGTATAAAAACCTAAATTTTAGGGCTGCCATATGATTTTCGCTATCATCCTTCTTTATTATTTCATCTATTTAACGAAATAATTTTAACAAATCGAAACTAGGAATTTTTGTGTTTTTTTGCTACTTAAAAACTCCCCTAAAAGATTAAACCCAGCCAGCAAAATAAATCGACGTCGTTCAGATATCTGAGAGAAACGTCGGCAAAAAAGTCGGAATCGTATACGAATTCTGTCAGATTTCTGACCCAAAAACGTATGAAGTGGTTGACACGAATTCTGACAGACATGTCGTGGGAAATTTTGTGTTTTTTGTCGGCATTTCTGATAGATATCTAACAGAAATCTAATGAAAAAGGCATGGGAAGTTCTGATGTGTAAGCCGAGATTTGTTTGCTTTCAAACTGATAGCTGAAAGAAATAATTTTATTGCAAAATATGTACATAATTATAGATTTTACACGTACGTACCTTTTTTATGCTTTTTATCTTGAACAAATAAAATAAAATTTAAATTATTTCTAACTGAATGGCAAATCTGAATGAATTCCGTCGGAATTCTATTGGACATATCTGTACATAAATTCTCCCCGACATGTCCATGCGAAATCGATCAGAAATCAGCCAGACAGTAGGAATATTCAATGTCTGACAGAAATCAGAACGAAATCTCTAAGAATGAAGTCAGACATTTGCACGAAATGTCTGATTCCGACAATGTCGAAGTATTTTGCTGGCTGGGAAGAAAACAAACACACATACTTACATGCCACAAACTATTTTGGTGAATATATTTCCATATTTCGGTTCACAAGTCAAATAAGTATTATGGTTTACAAAAACATCAAAAGTAATTACAACTCAACACAGTGAACATTAAACGGGCCGTATTTCATTTAAATGATATTCAAACAACGTTCCTTTATGGTTTAGTTGTCTAGGGGGTGTGTTAAGTTAGAAACTGTGAGTTCTCTGGTTCGAATCTTGTTTTTTTAAAAAGAAAATTTTTTTTTTAAATTTTAAAAATTTAAAAATATTTACCAGTTTTCGCTTTTTAAATTTAATTTATAATGAAGTTTAAAGTATTGTAAATATGTATGTATGTATACATATGTAGAAATTATTCAGTTTTTGTCTAGTTGCTCTGTATTCTGCTCCCACAATGGTGAAGGGTATATAAGATTTGGCACAGCCGAATATTGCACTCTTACTTGTTTAATTTTGTTTTTTCTTTTTAACCGCTTACGACTACAATTCGAGTCGGAGAGAACCCAACCAATTTTAGGGGGATTTAACAAAAGATAAACTCACTGTTTATTGTTGTAAGACTTATAGTGTTTATAATTCTTATTCGCTTAAGGGTTTTATTTGTTTAATATTTTTGGCTTTTCTAAAATCTTTGGAGTCGTTCTTTGAAATTAACCGCCTATGAGCACGCGTCAACCAGTTTGGGTCCGAAAACTAATTTCGACTCAGAATGGTTTTTTGTTGTTGTAGGGAAACCATGTTAACCCTATGGTCAATAACCAATATAATATCAATAACCGGGTACCCCGGTACCCCTTTTTTTAATTCCAATCACATATAGATAGTTTTGCAAAATAGGCCAATAATAAATTACCGTATATAAAAATAATCAAATTATGCAGATTTTTGTTTTATATCGCTACGCTTCACTTTGTCTTCTGTCGCAAAGCCATTTGTTGTTATCAAAAGAAGTCGCTAAAGTAAACACATAATAATTTTTTTGTCCTTCTTTGATTACGGTGCTTCCTTTAAATTTTTTTAGCTTTTAAATACTTTAAGCATTTGCTTGTTGCTCTTACATATGCATGTAGGTAGTTTATAGAAGTATCGCTACTACCCTTAAAGGTATGATAATTTTTAATTAGAAATTAGGTAAGAATGTTGCGTAAAGTGAAGTTTCCAACATAAAGCCAATACAAAAATTTATTTTGCCGATATCGTGGACGATGAACAGTTGTCTTAAAGAGTAGACAGTATACTGGAAATATAATATGGCTAATGCTGATATTTACGATGAGTCTTCAGTTGAAAGTGATACCGAGGTAAATATTTTGCCGTGTGGAAAATAAACAATTTGTTATCCTATCAAAACTGGAAGTCTTAATATTCTACGGCAACGTTGTGGGCCTGCAAGATCAACGGAATTGCTTTCAAAATCTCAAACTTGAGAGTAGATATGGTGGACATAATAGTGCGTCAGGCAATCAAAAAAGCAGATGCCACATATGCAGTCTATATAGGAACTAACCCAACAAAACCACTACTTAATTGGAAATATGTAAAAGTAAATGAAATGTATGCCTTTACTGTCATTTAAATAATGATAGGTGCAAATCATTCATGTAATGATAAAACAAAAGATTTATGTGCCATCACATCTTATCTTCCATGTCAAGTAACAATGGACATTAGCTGATTCTGATCACTGCGGCTGCGAATCGAGCCAAATTGGGGAATAAAGTTTTGTTGATTTGTGATGCAAAAAACTCCTATCCGCTCCAACTCCATGGCAGTTGGCGCCCCATCACAATAAATAATTTTTTTACCACTCTTGACACTTTTCATCATGATATGCTGCTAAATGCTGTCAACCCATGCCACAAATAGGACATTTGAACAATAAAAAAGTTGTTAAAAACAAATTTATATGTTTTTTCAATCATAGTCAAAATAACCGTGCTAATTTTTAGAAAAAAAAAAAACAAATAAAACTTGTAGGGGTACCGCGGTACGGTTTTCAACAAAAATCAGGCTATATATTTTTTTTTCCTTCATTTTGTTTTTCAAGTCCTAAATAGCGACGATTTGGAGTTTCATCGCCACAACTTCATTGTGAAAGAATTGCGAGCATTTTTAAGTTGAAAAAATTACCCGGGTACCCGGTTATTGACCGTAGGGTTAAGATATCGAGATAGAGCTTTGGCTTATAGAAAGATAAGTAGCACGTTATTCAAAAATTGGGGGCTCGAGGAACATTTGTGCTGTTTTTAAGGTCATAAAGTTTTTGAGTAACTCAAAGAAAAGTGTGTTTTTTACTGAAGTTACCGATTTTAAGAGCCAAAAATGCTCCGATTTGCCTGAAACTTTCCACATATTTTTTTATCTCAAAAACAAAAAAAAAAAAGACTAAAGGCTAAGACTTTACCATTTACAACTTTAAATATAATAAAAAGCATTATATTTTACCTGTTTATGCGAGGTTTTCGAAATGGCTTTAGTTTTTTTTTCATACAAGGTATTCATAAAAAGGGTGGCAAATTTTATTTTCTACCAGAAAAACCAAAAAAGTCAATTTCAAAAAAAATGGCGATTTTGTGGTTAAGGAAATGTTTATGAGGGATGAACTTTCTATATTGGACAAAATTTACCCAAAAATAACACATGCGTTTTATTTTTTCAATACAATAAGAGGGTTAAATGAGACAATATCCACATGTTTGAAAACTTTGAAATTATTAAATTTAATTTAAAAATAAAGTGTTTGTTTTGGTCCATTTTTAAGGGCCTTGTTACTGCAATTAAACGAAAGTTTTAAAGATTCCGAACCTTACAATGGGGCTTTTGTACACTGGATTAAATTTCTTCTCTTGCGATCTTCCTTTTTGAATTCATCACATTCTTCTGCTGTTGTGAGGTCCAAACCTGATGTGCTCGGGAAAAAATTTGTTTTTTCTGTAAAAATACGATTTAGTTGGGACTCTTAGACCACATTTTTGTGCTTTTCTTTTTAATTTACTTTGGGTATCTGTCGGAAAAGCTTTGGGATATTTTGATAAAGACAATTTATTTTACGGTCTTCTCACACGGAAAGAACTATTTTCCAAATCACCAGAAAATATGGCTTGACCCAAGAAATTTATGCATGTCCAAGCCAAAAATTACTTATTATAAATATATGTATGCTTTGCTTAAGCAAATTTAAAAAAATTTTATACGCAAGAAATTAGTTAAAATCAAGTTATTATTTTTGAATTTTGGATTTTCTTAAGAAACGAAATTGATTACTTTAGAAAATAAACTTCGTTCCGTGCGTATGATTGTTGCCCGAGGTCTTCCTTTTTTTCTAAACGCTATGAACAGTTTATCTGTTAACTACGCGAGAAATAGTTTAATTTAAAAAAGGAATTAAATAAAAATTTATTTTAATTTAATTAAAAAAATTAATCAAGGTTAGATCCATAAAATTTAACTATCTCTACATATCCAAATTTACAAATTGAAGTGTTTGGAAATGTGTGTTTTAGGGAGTAAGTTTAAAACGTTGTTATTTGTTTGAAATATTGATTAAGTTATTAAATTATTTTTATGAAAAAAGTAATTAGACAACATGAAACTAATTAAATTTTATTGATAATTTTTCATTTTTAACTGAGCTGGGTAGCGAACCCAGGCTTTCACGGACAGCTAACCCTGACTTGTTTTTATTGCAATTACTTAATCCCTTCAGAGGGGCTTGCATTTTAACACTCACCACCATTGACGTCGCGACGGCTGGCAGTCAATAGTCAAACATCAATCGTTAAACTAAATTATATTTAACCTTTGGTAGATCGAAATTTGCTTTAAATGATTATCCTTTTTATTTGATTTACTTGTTCTTCCTTACTTCTGTTTCTTCGTACTTTTTTTTTTAAAGTTATCCGATTTGGCTGAAATTTTTTCGACATCAATTTTAGACCATGTGGCACAATATTCTGCCCGGGAGACATCAATATTAATACAAAAAAATTGCTCCATACATTGTATGTATGTAAGACTGGTCATTAATTAAACACCGAAATCTTGGATTTCATAAATTTATTTAATAATATTAATATATAGCGTTTCAATTTAGGAATATTTAAGTTTAGTTGTAATTTAGATGAGTATAAAATAATTTTAGAAAATTAACATAAAAATCATTAAGTAACAGATTTCCACCGACTTTAGTTATAAACTTTGTTAAACAACTTTATCCACGATTATTAAACAACTTTACAAATGATTAGGCAACTTTTAAAAACAACTTCTCGACCGTTCACGACTTTGACTACTTCTTTACTAACTGCCTCCCTTTAGCTGCTTTTATCTTATTGTTCTCAAATGTAGGTATGATGAATATTAAGTAACGGGAACTTAACCCATTCAGTACCTTACATTCGGCCATCCCGACCAGCATCGGTCTCCGATGATAAAGTGTCTTCCTCGCTCACACTCCTCCACGGCTTCATGTAATCGATACTGGTTGAAGTATTCTTCGGCCCCTCGAATTCTGCTACTCGCTTCACCTCATAACGATGATTCCGCTTAACTTTGACCACCTCATATGGTCCCAAAAACTCACTGGCTATCTTCTTGCCGGACAAAAATTGTGTTCTTTTAATTGCGACCAAATCACCTACTTTGTATCCAGCGCAATCTTTACGTTTCTTATCAAACCCTTGCTTATAGCTTTGTTGTGCTTGCATTATTTGTTGTCTTGTATCGAGTCGTAACTGCTGACGTTCTGCGTCAAATTCCTCAATAAATTCTTGATCAAGCATCTCAAGTAAACCGTCATCAATCTTGACCCGCATGTTAGTACCAAACAACACTTGAAATGGTGTAAACTTAGTTGATTTGTGGACGGATGAGGTGATAGCTTTTTGAACTTGTCCCACATGCTTATACCACTTTGATCGCTCTGTTGACGACAACTTCGATATTATTGAAAGGATCACTCTGTTAACCCGTTCTACCTGGCCATTACTCCGCGGAACACCAGTCGTTGTAAGTATATGCTCTATATTGGCTTTGCCGCAAAACTCTCGAAAAACATTTGACGTAAACGCTGCACCTCTGTCGCTTATAATTCTATGTGGATACCCAAAGACATCAGACCAAACGTGTAAATTACGTAAAACCTCTTCAGCATTTGTTGTTTTTGTAAAGAAAAGCCATACGAACTTCGTAAATCCATCGACCAACGCCAGTATGTATTTATATTGCTTCGCAGTCGCATCTAGTGGTCCTAAGTGGTCAATGTGTAACGTATCTAATGGTGTACTGCCCTTTTCTATGCAGTTGAGAAACCCCTCTTTTTTGCCACATTTTTTGTTGTAGATTATGCATTTTATACAGTTTTTAATGATTTGCGTAACTTTCCTTTCTAAATGTGGTATATAATACTGTTGTTTAATAACATGTATGGTTTTTTCCACCGCAAAATGACCGTTTTCGTGGGCGTTTCTTATAATTTCTTGTTGCATTGATTTAGGAACCACTAATAGATCATTCCCTTCGACGGTTTTATACACGAGATCACCTTTTATCTTGTAATTTTCGTAGGGACCCATCTTTAATGCTACTGACACTGCTTTAATATGTTCGTCATCTTTCTGAAGTCTACGTAATCTAGCACCAACCTCTGATTCAATTATCATTATATCTACTACAGGATTTCTGCTGAGGCTGTCTACGTGTTTCATCCGATTTCCTGCTCTATGCTCAACCGTATACGCATAGTCCTGAAAATACATGATCCACTGTGCGACATCGCGAGGAACATCTTTTTTTGACACCGTTTGCTTAAATGCGGAACAGTCGGTCACCAGCTTAAATTCTATGCCAAGTAAGTAATGCCTAAACTTTTTAAATGCTAGGTAGGCTGCTTTAACTTCTAGGATATAGCTGTGCAGTCGTGCTTCTTGTGGTGAAGCTTTTTTGCTCCAAAAATAGACAGGGTGAAATTCACCGTCGAATTTCTGCATAAGTATTGCGCCAAATCCATCTTTAGAGGCATCAGTATGCAATTCTGTCTCTGCATTTCTACTATATATTCGAAGAACTGGCTCATTAATGAGAATTGATTTTATGGTATTAATGGCGTTGATTTCCTCATTTTTAATTTCAAAGGTGGCTTCTTTTTTTAAAAGTTCAGTTAAGGGACGAACAATTTGGGCATATCGATTAACAAATCTACGAAAATATCCAGTAAGTCCAAGAAAACATTGAATATCTTTAACGCACTTCGGTATGGGAAAATTTTCGACACATTTAATTTTTGCGTTTCCTGGCCAAACTTTGCCACATTCTATTTTATGTCCCAAGAAGTCAATTTTCGACTTCATAAAGGAACATTTACTCCAGTTAAAGTTTAAACCATAGCGCCCAGCCGTTGTTAACACCGTTTTAAGTTTTTGCAAACATTCTTCGGCCGTTGCGCCATAAATTATAATGTCGTCCACATAAAGCTCCATTGTATTATCATTAATTAAATCTTGAAAAATATGATTTACATACCGTATGAAACACGCAGGGGAATTACAAAACCCAAATGGGGCATAGTTAAATTCAAACAGGCCACGTTTCGTCACGAACGCCGTATATTTTTTGCTTTCTTCTCCAATTGGAACGTGGAAAAATCCATTCTTGAGGTCCATTACTGAAAAGAAGTATGCATTCTGGAGCTTTTGTAGCACATCCTCAATGACAGGTACCGGAAAACCGTCCTTAAGCACCATACCATTCAGTTTTCTAAAATCGACACAAATTCTGTAGCTGCCATTTTTTTTCTTTGCTACGACCACACGACTTGCAAAAAATTTACCGCATTCTCTTCTTGAATTGCTAGTCTACTCGGAGCCTGACGAAAAGGTTTAATATTCTCATTAGGAACAATTTGCATTATGACCGGACATTTTTCAACCACCGGCTCGACTTTATAGTTTTCAATCATAAGCTCAACTTTTTCTTTATATTTAAAGTTCACGTCAATTTCCGAAATATTGTACACCATTAGTTCATCAGTTTTATAGTTATTTTCTTTAAATTTATAACCGTTTTCATCCGCGAGTAATACGAATTTTTCAATAAAGTCAAATCCGATTATTGCCTCAAATTTGATATTTTCATCACGTACAACTAGAAAAGTTTGTTGTGTTTGAACTTCATCTACTTTAACCGTGCCACATATCAGCCCAACAGGCTTAGTTTTACTATTACCGAGTCCACATAACAACGAACTACTCATTCTCAATTCGCAATCTGAAAAATGCTTTTTATAAACACTGTATTGAACCAATGACACGTCAGACCCAGTATCGACTAGGCATTCGAGTTCGACACTTTCAAAACTAATTTTTTTTAAACGTTTTTGATTGTTTATTACTTGAACACTCTTATCATCATTTTTTCCACGACAGTTTTTAGAAATGTGACCATATTTGTTACATTTAAAACATTTGGGTGCTGACTTGCGTTCATTTTTTTTGTGATCTTGTGATCCACAGTTATAACAATGTTCACCTTTATTAAATTTTTTTTTTGCTATTAGTACTTTTGTTAAAATTGTCATTGGACTCGCGGCTTGTATTTACTATTTCATAAATTTCATATTTTTCTCTTAATTCGCGGAATGATGTGCAAGAATATAATTGATATTTAAATTCACTTTTAATTTTAAGCCCGTCAATTATATAACGTACAACTGATTTTTCATCAATATCACCAAGCGATGCTATTTTTCTCATTTGCAACATATATTCATGGAAAGGTTCACTGTCACTCTTTTTTCTATTTGTCAACATTTTGTGTATTTCAATACTACTGTAGTTTTTCTTAAATTCATTTGTTAAGCATATTTGCAACGACTCATAATTACTAATGGTAACGGAATCGAGATACAACTTGGCCGCGCCTGTTATTTTATTGCGCGCTTGTACATATTTTTGTTTAGAATTAAGCCCATACGTGTTGGCATTTTTATTAAAGTTTTCAAACCATTGTTCTACTACGATATCTTCACCATTAAATTCTGGAACGATTTTAGAAAATGTGTCTACTGTTATATTCACATTACTACTTTGTTCTTCATCTTTTTGTATTTTTAATGTTAATAACTTTATTAAGTTTTTTAAGTCACTATCGTTTTCTTCAGTTTTATTCATTGTACAACTTTTATTCACAAATCTATTTTTATTCTGGTTCTGGCTTAAGTTGTCTTCGACCACTGTATTATTTTTTCCAACCAATTCTGTTGTTTTTTCTATTTTATCCGTTCTTACGTTTTTATTTTCGTTTTCTCCGTTATTGTTCGCTATATTACCAATTATAATACCTTGTATGATTTCTTTATCACTTTGTAAATTTACTTCGTCTGCAATTTCTGGTTTTTTATTTTCACCACAGTCGCTCTCGCTTGTAAAACTTTCTACACTATTACACTTCTCACGATCGCAAGAGCTTGCTTCTTTTTCTTTGTTTTTTGCTCTGGTATAATACATAAATAAACAATTTTGTTTTTGCTTAAAATCCGCTAATCCTTTACATAAATGCAGTTTTGTTTATTGGAATCTCCACTTTATATTGTACTTTTTATTTATTTTAAACACTTGTTAATTTATAAATGACCTCTATCTGCCTTTGACTTATTTTATTCTTTTTGTGTTTGGTTTTTACTTGGATAATTTAAAAAAAAAGCACCGGTTGAGCCCCCATATGTAAGACTGGTCATTAATTAAACACCGAAATCTTGGATTTCATAAATTTATTTAATAATATTAATATATAGCGTTTCAATTTAGGAATATTTAAGTTTAGTTGTAATTTAGATGAGTATAAAATAATTTTAGAAAATTAACATAAAAATCATTAAGTAACAGATTTCCACCGATCTTCAACGACTTTAGTTATAAACTTTGTTAAACAACTTTATCCACGATTATTAAACAACTTTACAAATGATTAGGCAACTTTTAAAAACAACTTCTCGACCGTTCACGACTTTGACTACTTCTTTACTAACTGCCTCCCTTTAGCTGCTTTTATCTTATTGTTCTCAAATGTAGGTATGGTGAATATTAAGTAACGGGAACTTAACCCATTCAGTACCTTACATGTATACATATATAGAAAAAAAAACACTTTATTTGTACAAGATATTTTGATACATTTCAATTTCGGCCTCAGCGCCCTTAAGGCATTATTGAGGCAAGTTGGCATAATAATTAATTGTTAAAAGTACAAACAAAATATTTAACTTAAGTTAAAGGATAATGAAATTTAGTAAATATAAAAAAAGAATAAACAAAATTTACAACAAAAGCGCTTCAAAGTTGTTTGCAAGATGATTTAAATAACGATACTCGATTAATCGATTTTAAATCAACGGGTAAATTATTCAATTTTACAGCACCTTCGCAATCAATGCGTTGCTTCGTTGTTTGTAATCTACAACTAGGAATCATGAAATTTGTTCTATTTCGGGTGTTAAAATTAAATTGTTGTTGAGAAAATGTTAAGCTTTGGTAATCGATATGTTTAATGCATTTAAAAACAAACATTAAAACTTGATACTCATGCATTCCATAGATTGGTAAAATTGTTTTGCTTATATCTTTGTACAATGTAACAGTTGAAAACAGTGTTGGTAATCTGAAAATAATTTTTAATGCCTTATTTTGCATGAATTGAAGAGATTTCAATGAATTGCTATTTTTATTGTGAGCATATATAATTGCTAGGTAGTTCAAATGAGATTGAATAAGAGATTGAAATATCATCATCTTTGATTTAACATCAAGTTTATTCTTTAACTTATACAGAACTCCAATTGCCGGAGCTATTTTCTTTTTCGAATCGTGCATATGTAAATCCCATGACAAGTTGCTTTGCAATGTAATTCCCAAATACTTTACAAAATGGGTTTCATTAACAGCTTTCCCATCAATAAACACATTAAAGTTACTATTTATACTAAAAGCATGTGGTCGAAAACGTAACAATTTGGTCTTATTAGGGTTAAGACACAACTAAATAATAACTTTTAAGCCTGTTTTTATTTCTTATTTAAAACAATTTAACATAAAAAGACGACTCGAAAAAAAGCACACTGATTTAAAGCGATGCAATTGTACATTGTTTAAAATAAAAAAATTCTAACTGTAAATTTTGCATGTTTTGTTTTGATACTACTTCCTTAAAAATTAACCTGTTAGAAACCGCTTAAACTTTCGAAATATTTAAAGCATAGCTGGTGCAAAAAGACCACAAACTGTTGAAATTGCCCACAGGCAACTTCGGGGTCGAAAGGGTTAACGATGCATCTCTTTCAATTTTTGTTTTAAGTGATAAATCATACTTGTATGGGTAGAACAAGCACACATCATCCTCAAACATGAATAATTGCCCATCTAAATTCAGATTTTTTAAATCATTTAAATATACTAAAAATAGTAAAGGACCCAATCCACTACCCTGAGGCACACCATAATCAACTGAAGCAATAAAACTGTCAGTGTTATTTATATTTTCATATTGTTTCCTATGTAAGAAATAGTTTTTAAACAATAAAAGTTCACGTCCTTGAATACCGTATTTCATCAATTTTTGTAACATTATCTCATGATCTACTAAATCAAAAGCTTTGGTAATATCAAAAAATATTCCAGCCACTCCACTAAAACCTTCATCAAGCCCACTACAAATAAACTTTACAACATTAACCACAGCATCTTCAGTACATCCCTTACGAAATCCAAATTGGTGATTGTATAATAAATTATTTCCCTAAAGGTAAAACAAAAGCTTATCGTAAAGTATCTTCTCAAAAATCTTATCAATCGTAGAAAAAACTGCCACCTTTGGAATTGGTACTATTTTGTGTACTTTTAAAATGTCGGAGCACACTGAATTATCCATCAATTTTTTAAAAATATCTGTTAAGATTGAAATTATTATATCTCTACACTCTTTTAAATATTTAGGCGAAATACCGTCAAAGCCTGGGCTTTTATTATCCTTCAAATTTAATATTATTTCAACAATATCATTATCATATACATTTAGAAGTTCAAAACGATGGGGTAACTAAGAAAGAGTCCTTAACGAATTAAACATTTCACCAGGATAAATTTCAATTTGCCTCTTAAGATTTTCCACACTCGTAATAAAATAATCATTCAAACAGTTAACTTTTTCTTGATCACCTATAATTGGTTGCCCTTGCGAATCATTAAGGTTAATATCGTTTTGTCAAGAATTCTTCTTGAAGTACATTTTTCGATTCCCGCGGCAGTCAAGAATGAAAAGCTATCAATCAAAAAAATGTTTTATTAATTTTGTTATTTGTTTTTCTCACGGGCTAATTATGAGCAATCGTTGTTTTTACCAAATGTAAAAAATTAATTTTATGTTGTAAAATTCCTTTCTTCATAAAAATAATTAAATTAATATTAAATTTGATGGGCCTAATTGAAATATGAAAATTTGGATTACAAATTATAAACAGTTCAACAAAATAAAGACAATACTAATCATGGTTACGTTAATGTATTCATTGTAAAACATATCGCTATAATCTTAGAAATTCTATATAAACAGTTTCCGTTTCCATGTTATACTTCATTTTTATCTCTTTAACATCTGCGAAAAGTTTAATAATGATTTCGTAGCAATACTCTTAGCCTTGTGCTTTTCTTAAAATGTTTTCCGCTTGAAGAACACCTACGTAATGTACCCATAAAGACTATTAGCCATCCAAGTAAAAAACTCCCTTCTTTCTACCATACAAAAAATGTATCATCATTTTAAAAAAGTTACATGTTTCACAAAAAGTCTTAAATACAATAAACAACAACTCTCGGTCTGTGTCTGTGGTTTGGGACAAATTGTTTGCTTTTGACAAATATTTTCCAAATTTTACTAGATAATTTTAACACTCAAGCAATACTCTTAATAATAAACAACAATATTTAAATGTAATTTTTCAATTAAAAATTCTTTTAAAATATTGTTGTGACAGCATTTTTTTTGTTTCATGTTTCGTTTGTGCAACACTTAACCTGACTTAAAAAAATATGCTGCAGATATAGTGGAGTAAATGCTTAAGCAAATATTAAAGGCAACATTTTCAGACCCGGAGCTGTCATACTGTGCTGTAATATACAGTATAGATGTTTTAGTAATTCCAGAAGAATTTGTGAAAAATTTCTAAATTAATACATCAGAGAATATTTGAGTATAATAAAGCGAATACAGGCCTAATTATTTTAATTAAAATTCTATGTAAGAAAGCAAGATAAGTTTATTGCTGTTATGCGTAATTTAATTTCAAGAAAAAAAAGTTATATTAAAAAAAATTGTTCACTGACATCTTTTTATTTCAGTGCCTTTGCTGTGAATTATTTCCAAGTAACTTAAAAATTCCACAAATAAAAGGAACACTTAAATATTTTTAAAACTCCACATGTGCAAATATGTGTAAGAATTTTGCATTCATGTCTGACATTCATACATACATCTGCAGTATGTATAAACATGCACTTCGGAAGGCAGGCAAGAATATCTGTTAATATTTTGCCTTTGAAAAGGCCTTATCTTATGGCTTATTAATACATACATACATGCTAAATCAGTGGTTATTTTACAGAAAATATTTAGAGAGAAAATTATTCTACATGCCTCCAATATCTTCTAACAAATACCTCACAGTAGGCGACTTTTAATTCATTTTGCAAAGGGCAACATATGCGTATTGGCATTATATAAACAATTCATTTACACTTCTGTTTTTGACTTAAAAGGGAACTTTAAGCTATTTTTTCATAAATGAATTTTTGTGACTGTAGATTTTAATGGTCTAGAAGGAACATTTTGTTTTAATTGACTATTTTTCCATTAAGATACAATCGCAAAGACGTTGAGGAATATCGTTTTTGTAATTTTCTATTAATACAAAACAAGTCAAATTTTAATAAAATAACCTCAATACTGAAATTTTTGTTCACAATTCTAAAGCTTTGTTCACATCTATTAAATATTTGACGTCCTACACGTAACCACTAGTTTAAATACAAAATTATTTGCTTTTTCAAAACGTTTGTCATGATTAAACATCATTTAACAGTTTCTAAATTATGTTATGCAATTATCTTCTTATAAATCAAGTTTAATAAATCAATAGATATTGATACAAATAAAGCAAATGGTGGATTTATTTACTGGTCAGTTTTTTGCATTTCTTTGTTAAATCTTTATTAGTTCTGGACATACCTTATGGATAACTATTTTGGAATTTAATACAAATTCATATTTTATTTTTATATTTTTTTTTTCAAAATTGGATACCTACACTACAAGAGCTAAAATGTGGTTATCCCTTCTTATAGCACATAGTTCCATTACTATTTTTCTTCCTGAATAGGCTTTATCCTTCATAATTCTCTAAAGGGTATTCGAATCTTAACAAAGTTTAACAGATTTAACAAGGTAATTTTATCATAGAAAAAATAAAAAATTTTCTCTAATCTACAATTTTATACCAAATTTATTAAATTGATTACTAAAAATTGTAAAAATTTAATATTTTGAATATTTTTTTTTCAATAAATGACATTTTTAATTTTATTTAAAAAAGTTAACAAAATACGTTGCCATTTCAAACAACGCACAGAGGGTTGAAATGTACCAAAAGTGAGGATTAATTCAAAAGCTGAACTTTATCCTACACATTTGTGTGTGTTACTGGGTGAAAGGTAATTAAATTCTACATCACTATTTGCCAAAAACTTTTGTTTTGAGTAAATTACTCTATCGACTGTGAGCTGTCAAAGTCAAATAATTTTTCAAAATTTTTCGTGCCGTGCCTAAAACTGAAAATTGAGATATTTTGGGTGCTGATAATTCTTATTAAGCGTTCTAAAAGTAATTTTATTAAAATGGAACCATCAACTTCAGGTATTTGGCTACATAATTGCATTAATGTTTTTTAGATAAATGTTTTGCAAATAATTTTAATATTTTTTTAAATAGTGCTCCATATTTGGGGTATTTTCGATATATACACAGAGTTTCAACAAATTTCTTGTTGCGATCCAGCAAATTTTATTAAGTGATATTTTAATATAGTATTTTAGCTTATATTTTCCACACCAAACTTTTGCAGAGGCACCGCGTTTTTTTACTTATTAAAATTTTTGTGAAAGAACTCCAGTTGCTAAATACTTAATCTGAAAAAAATAAACAACTAATCAACTTATTTCTTTTTAAATTCTCTTTTGTCTTTATTTTCGGTATTTAAGTTATTGCTATAAATGAGTTTGGTTTCTATCAGAGATGGTTGCGTGAGTTAATTTTGACTCACGCTCACTTACAAAAAATAATTTCTGTTTTATTTACACCGAATTCTAATTTTTGCATACGTTCGTGCTTTTATTAAATTTAAAATTTACTCACGAGCTCGAAATGATCACGAAAACACTTAATGTTCGAACAAAACTTAAGCTTAAGTACTAATATGTATGTATATTAAATGCAAAAAAAAAAAAAAAAAAAAAGCTAACGCACAAATTGCATTTAAAAAATATCGAAATAACGAAAGTTGATTTGGCCTTAATAAAAAAAATTCGCACAATATTAGTTGTTATTTCCTGTGGTCGCGAAATCCACATAGAGAATTTTCGCAATTTTGCTCATAACACTGCAAAGTACTTTGTTGAAAAATATCCATGGTTTTGTATGACTCCTACAATACATAAATTTGTAATTCATGGTCCCGCAATAATAAAATAAGCCCTTTTACCGATTGGAGAACTTTCAGAAGAAGCTCAGGAAGCCAGAAATAAGAATTTTAAAAGTTATAGGGAACACTTTGCTCGCAAATGCAGCCGAGAAAAGTCGAATGAAGATATTCTAAATAGATTTTTATTCTCAGTTCAGATCAATTCATATCTAGTACAAATAAACAAAATAATCGGAAAGAAATGCAACAATTATCAAATCCCGAACTACAGCTTTTGCTATCGCCTATTATTTCTCAAGAAATACATGAAAGTGAGAGTAATGACAGTGAAGATTATGATGATGAAGGTGAGGATGAACATAATGATACAGATGAGGAAGATTATGATGCAGATTGTTAAAGCAATTAGTGCATAATATACAATTTTTTTCTTAAATACAAACAAAATGCATAAAAAAAATTAAAATATTGTTTTTATTAACATTTTATACAAATTTTAGAATTCATGAAATTTTGTCGTAAGGACAAATAGGAGCTTACATCAATTATGTAGAAATATTTATATATGTTTATATTATTTTTAATTTATCTTTTTAATAATATATTCAATATATTTTAATTTTAAATTTTATTTAATTATTTATAGCTTTCTATTTTAAATTTACAATAAAATTTGTAAACTAAGCCCATTTTCCACAAAATTGAAAAAACGTTCCCAAACAGACAAAAAAATTTTTTTTGTTTAATATGTATATGTTGTTTAAGTGTATGACAATTATTGATAAACAAAAAAAATTATAAAAATTTATTTTGTTACTTTTTTAAAAAAGTTGTAAAATTCTCGAAATCCTTCAAAACCCAAATTCAGATTTTAAATTAAACTTATGTTCATATTTATGCGAAATATATATTTATTTTTTTATTTTTTAGAAAGAAGACAATATAAGCTTTCGTTTGCTTCTCATTTTTTAAAAAAATCACTTTCCATTTTGAAATTACGGCGAAAATTCTGAAACAAGCTATAATTTTCCGAAAAATAAAAATGTCTATAAATTTTTTTTTTTTTTGTGTATCTTTTTTTTCAGAATATGCCTTTAAATGTATATTTAACGATTTGAAAAAAAAAATTTCCAAAAAATTTTAATTACGGCTCCCATGAATTAATCGCCACTTTCGGTGTCATCGAACCCACTGTGCAGCGTGTTGATTGATGTTGACAATTTCCAAAAACAATTTCACAAGTTTAAATTATTTTCTCTTAAGTAAAAATAATTATTGAATAAAGAACTTGTTAAGAATACACAACATGATTTAACGATTTAAGAGGAAACATTATTAACACAATAAGTGGACATTTTTTCAAAAGAACTGATATTTTCGAACCGAAAAAAGTTTACCTTTAAAAATTTGTCTTTACAGTGTACAGTGCGTATAAGATTAGGCATAGCCAAATACAGCACTCATTAGCGTTTTTTCTAAATACTTTGGTGAAATTAATATTAAGTACCTACACGCAGAGAAAAAATATGGTTGAACATGGTTACGGCAACAACACTATGTTTAATGTAACAATATATTTTTGTCGTACACAAATAATTGATGTTTTTATTTAATATCAACAATTATATAGTGACTGTAAACATATCAATGTTGATCGCAATTATAAATTTGGGTATTGTTGATCGAAAAATAATTATTTTTCTAACAACTAAATTATGATAACTTTCAAAACATATTATATTACTTGGAATCATATCATGATATCTATTAGCCTTAACATGATAACATTCTTTACATTTATCATATTATTTTTAAGATGCAATCAAACTATTTTTACTCCAATAATATTATGTAAGCGCCATTTGTAAAATAATTTTGAATCAGTTGTGTCGTTTATTTTATATGTGAGCGGCTCAAAAAATTAATTTTTTTAAGGGACACCAACAAAACACACAGAGATTTCGTTATATTTTATAAAAGTAATACGATATTTCTGTGGTTTTCATGGGCAACCGCGTTTTTCCAGGAGAACCGTTCTAGATCAAACTATGGGCTAGGTATTGCACTTTTTAAACTTTGTTACTACGTTAAAAAATCCGAATTGATCCATCTTTATTCAAAAATTTTTAGAAACATGTTTAAAATTAGGCAATATGGCAGCAACATCTCAAAATCAGAAAAATTAACATACGCGGTTGCTTGCTCATAAAAACCACAGGTTTTGCATTTGCTCTTAAGGAAGCCCTATATTGAACTCCGCTATTTGATTTACATAAAGTAAAATTATAAAAAGCCACAAAATAAAAAATCGATGAAAAAAATTTTAATTTACTTTATATTTTTATGACAGTTATGAAATGTATTATAATATGATTGCTTCTTAATTTATTATGATTAACCTGATGATAATATGATTACTTCTTAGCTTTTTATGATTACCATGACATAATATGATTAATTTTTAAGCTTATTATGATTAACATGATAATAATATGATCAAGGGAAAAATATTATGATGTCATATTACGAGTGGTGACTACAATCATGAATATGTTGCTCTTCGAATATGTTTACCACAACCATGTTTTTTCTTTGCGTGTAAAGGCGTATCCTTTTCAATTAAAAGCGTATGTTAATTTTTCATTTTTATAAAACCAGACTTGAACTGTTCTTCATATAGTTGCAAAAAATGTTAAACAGCTTATTATTAAATAACTACAGAGAAAAATAACAAAGTTCTTTTGCAGCAATTTCTTAATAAATATTTTTTTTAAATCTTTTCTAGTGATTAAGTGAAGAAATTTTGTGAAACGCAAACTGCCTTTCCGACAAACGTTGCACATATTTGCACATAATTAAATTTCACAAAACGAATATCTGGACTTTCATTAAGTTTGAAAGTGAATTTAAAACAATACTGGCTTTTGTTTTCTAAATAAAATACAAAAATCCCATTTAATATGGGCATTTCCACCGAAAGGTCCACCGCAACAAAAAAATTATAAGTTCTTGATAAGACTTTGTTTTATCATATTTTACCAGGAAAACAATCAAATTTAATAAAAGTAAAAAAAATTTATATTTATTTATAACCCATTTCAAGATTTATGAATGCAAAGTGGAACAAGTGCAACTTTTCTTATTTGGATATTTCTATTGTACGTTTTGCTATGATAACAGTTCTTTAAGAGAGACATTATGCATTGACTTTTTCTCTCTAAAACCTTTCGGAAGGTATAAAGAGTCAAAATAGAATGCACAAGAAACTATGCGATTGCAAATAACTGTAATTTTTTTCTTTGTATTATCTCATATTTCGATGTCATGTGCGACATTGAAAAACATAATTTTCTATCAATGCGTCGAAAGTAAAAGTAGAAAGCTCATCAAGTTACCAGGCCAAACAGAGATTTTTTATAATATTAAAATAAAAAAAAAATTTCTGTAAAATAGCAAGATTTGTGATCTTGGTACTTATATAAAGTTGTTCACGTGCGACATCGTAAGTTTGAAAATTAATAATTTGAAAATAATTTTTTATATATGTAAATTATTTATTTATGTTAATATAAACATTACAATCATTTAAATCTAGATGAGCAAAAAAAAGCACTAAATTTAAAAATAAAGCCATATTCTAGCCACTAACAATGATATACGATACGATGAGATTAGACTTTAAATGACGATGCTATATATGTATATAGAACAAAAAGGGCTGCAATTTAGGGCGTGGCAAAAACATTTTTTTTTAAGTTTTTCAAACTTAATAAATATACCTTTTATTTAAGGGCGTGACTGATGAAATTATTATTGCTTGTATTGGCTTCTACCTGATTTAATGTAGTATGTGTGTGAAAAAGAAAAAAGGGGCTTAATTTGTAGGCGTGTAATAAAAGTGGGCATATTAAAATCTATATATACGTAGTTTAAGAAGGACTTTCTTGGCACGTAAAAAAAAATTGGACATTTTGGGGAAGGATCCGAGATGGCATAAGTGGCGCCCAGAATTTGAGGTCGGGTTAAAAAGTCACTAAAGACAAAAATGAAGCCACTATCAAGCCATGAAAAACGATATGCAATATGATGAGATCGGACTTTAAATGGCAGCGCTAAATATAAAAAACCAAAAGGGCTATATTTTGGGGCGTGGCAAAAAAAATGTTTCCTGTTTTAGAAACTTCATTGACATATCTTTCATTCTAGAGGGTGACTACCACAACTTTTTTTTTGTATGGAGGTCGACCCGGTCTTATCAACAAATATATCATGATGGAAAAAATGTCATGTGCGACAGATCACGTGCGACAGCGATTAAAGCTAAATAAAAAAAGTAAACATTATTTTTATTTAAAATGACAGCCATATTTGAGAGATATGAGTGCATAACATTCTACAATTTTTTCATTAAAAAATTGCCTCAGGTTTCGCTGAAATCGGTATTCGAAAAAATGGCCACAAAAACCACTTCTGTTTTCGTCACGTGCAAATGCCTGGTTTTTTTGCAATTTTCTTGAAAACGAAACAATTTATCAAAATGAACAATAGCACCAATTATAGGGCTAATTAAAAGCTATAACTTGAATCTATTGCCAAAATAAATAAACGTTTTATTTTGACTTTTTTTTAACTTTAAATGTGTACGATGGTCACGTTCGACATGATGGAAATGCCCATATACATATTTTCTTTAAGATATTGTCCATATTGTTGTTTACCAGATTTTATTTATCTTTTTCTTTTATTCCTTTGCTTTTTCATTTAAAAAAATAAAATAAATTTATATAGATTTTCTTAACAACTGTTGCGAATATTTCAATAATATTGGATGACCTAGACCCCGCCTAGTTACTTTTTAATTCTTGTTTTATTACCAAAATACCAGACAGTACTTGCAAAATTAAACGACTTTTGGAAATTTATAACGATAATGATTTTTATTAAGGCAAACGAATGATACAAAATATGTGTTTGATTGTACAAGTAGACAATATACGAGAGTCGTTTCAAGTTTAGTTTTCAGTGTTAAGCAATGGTTCTTTAATTTGAATGTTTCGCACTTAAATTGCAAACATTTTTGAAAAGTTCGTTTGAAGACTATTCTGAACAGTGATGCCAACTTTTCGTTGGTAAAAATTTATAGATTTTTAGTAAAAAATGGTTAAAAAAAAGCAGAGATTAAAAAAATGTCTAAAGAAGATGTATAATCTTTCTGGTACCTTGGCTGCACAACTGAAGATCAAAGTATTTAACACATGTGTCTCACTCATATACTCATACTCCTATACGGATGTGCATCTTGGGGTCTATCCAAAAATAATGTACGACGACCGCTAGTTTCCCTAACCGTTGCTTACGAAAATTACACTAGCCAACAAGGTATTGGGCTGGAGCAACCAAATATCTTTCCTAGAGTAATTTGGTGGGCTGAATTCGAATCTGTAATTTGTTTTTCTCTATCATGTCAGGTTTTCGAGATAAAAAAAAATGTTTTTATTCGTTTTTACAAAAAAAATCACTAGTTTATTTAAAAATCAATGAATTTTCAAAAGTGAATGGTGTTATTTA
The DNA here is from genome assembly GCA_930367215.1 of Pollenia angustigena. NCBI lineage: Eukaryota > Metazoa > Arthropoda > Insecta > Diptera > Polleniidae > Pollenia > Pollenia angustigena. The sequence goes on from OV884059.1 coordinate 238,124,217, forward strand.
AACGTCGTTTTTATTTTGTTGGATGGGTTTCACGTATAAGAGTCCAGCAATAGTCTCCCAGAATGCTTTTTTCCCAAAATCCTTGATAATTTCTTTCAATTTTTATTAAATCTTGGTGAGCACGCTCCTCTTGTTTGGTCTTCCGGAAAAAAATCTAAATGCGAATGAAGAAAATGCAAAACATTAGCCTTGTCCACGGTTTGTCCAAGTTTCTGATTGCTAAACCAAAATATGTAATGTAATTATGCATATTTAAATTATTCTGATATTTAATATACTTTTTTCCCAACCAAATATTCACCACACAGACAAAGCAAAAATAGCTTGAATCAGTAACACATGATCTCCCTGACATACTTAAATGCTGCTATTATTAAAGCAGTAACACACGATCGCCCTGACATGCTTAAACGCTGCTATTATGAAGATTAAGAACGCATGCGGGCTTCTGTCAAATAAATAATTGTGAAATTGTAGTGTCAGTATTGACTGTTTTACAGTCTTGCCAGCATGCGATGAAAAATGAACAAGACGTCAAAGGCCATTTTTTATGCCAGATTCGAATTCAGCGCACCCAGCTTAGTTAAAAAACATTTTTCGTTTCTGCAGTAATTTTTTTTTCCAAATTTGTAAACCAGTGTTATTCGATGTTTTTGGCCCAACACAATAACTAAAGCTGATCTGCTTCGAAGCACAAACCAACAGCCAATACAGTACGATATCCTGAAAAGGAAATTCGAATGGATTGGTCATACACTGAGATCCGATAACGAGGTAGCAAAGGCAGCGCTGCAATACAACATCCAAGGTTCTCTGCGTCGAAATAATTTCTTTTAATTTTAATTAAATTAAAATTTATTTCAAAACAACTAAAATGTTAATTAATTCAAAATTATATTTTTAATTTTCGTTCACCAAAAAACAAATAATTGATTTGATTAACACATCAAAAGATAATAGATAAAAAACTGTGGTATAAGTTGAAACCATTGAAATAAAATTATGTTTCTATTCTTTGGTAAATGAGTTTTAAATAACAGCACAACGTATGCTAAAATTTTCTTATAGGCCAAACTAACTTTTATTTTGCTAAGCCCCAAAAGTACTCATTTTACGAGAAACAAATTTCTGGGACAACATATACCTCGTAGTGTTTCGAACTAGTTGTTCTTATAAAGGAAATTGCTATTTTCTTTCTTCGGCTGGTTATTTAGTTTTTTTAAGTTGGTGACTTATAATCAGGGAAACCAAAAAAATGCAATTGCATGTTTTTCCTTATGCGACCAATGAAGGCAGAAACAATATATTTATCCGTTTAACAGCTTTTTATGAATATTAGCATCGATTTGTTAGTGCATATTTTTGCATATTTTACCGTTTGCAGCAGCATTGTTTCGCATATTTTAGTTAAAAGACCTTTTTTGCAGCATATTTTAAGTTTTTAGCGCATATTTTGCCTTTTTGCGGCATATGTTGATACATTTTTTAGACGCCCGCAAGAGCTTTCGCAGCAAAAAAAAAAAAAAAAAAAATTTGGCCGTCTGGCCAACGTTAATGCCTGTCCATGTTAATATGACAAATTTGGTAAACACTATTTAACTGTACTAAGAACAAAGTCTTTGTAAATGGAGAGAATCGGTCTATAACTTTACATATTACCCATAAAAACTTCTTTCCATACTCGACTCTGTGTCCGCAAACCATCTTATTATGTTTTTATTAAGATTCAATTCCCAAAAATATTTTTATGCATATTCAATTATTTTCGAATCAGTTCACATTTGCCCAAAGCTCCCATCTATAAAAAGCTTTAACTTCCTTTTAAATGTTAAAATTTCATAAACAATTTAGGGACCGTCCCTAAAATCCCTTTAGGACAAAAAAATCTCATATGGATGTCAATATCTAGATAGTTTTCGGCACAAAGAACTCTTATATGAATTTTAACCTCTTAACACAACTTTGTTTTTTTTTTGAGCCAATGACTGCTCATCATTTCTAAATAGCATAAAATCTTGAAAATTCGTTTGTTAAAACTTTAGTATTTGGGCTTTACCGGTTAAAATTTTCGGATAGTTTTTATAAAATGGAACTGTTATTAATTGTTTTTTTTTATTATGTTTTTAAACTAACAATTTTTTAATTTTTTGGGGCATATTTTTAACAATTTTAAGGGCATATATTCAAGTTTTTACTGCATATTTAATGCGCATAAAACTGGTTTTTTAGAGCATATTTCTGGTTTCCCTACTTATAATTAAATTCATTATTAAAGTAATTGGAATTGGCATGCTTTACTTAAAGGCAGTGAAATTAAATAAACTTAATGGCATGTAATTTATAACAAAATAATTCACTACATGACACACTTCAATTATCATCGTGTTTTTAAAATGTTTGTATGAAGTCTACAAAATGGAATCAATGTTTCTCAATTAATGTGTAATTTAAATTTTCAAAATAAATAAAATCAAGAACTAAAATGTTTTAAATTTCAAGTTTATCAACAAGAACTTGTTTAAAGTAGTTTTATTTTTGTTTAATAATTATGTTGTATTATTTTTATTTAAATAAAACACAACTTTATATTTTATTTATAATTTTTAGTTTAATTTTATTTATTATTAGTTTTTTCTTAAAAGTTTATTTGATCCTTTTTACAAAAGTATTTATTCTTATATAAAGTAAGTGTCCTTAATTTCAAGGATTTTAAACTAAGTACATTGATTTCTTATTTTTGATAGTTGTGTTCGCTTTCAAATCTTATTTTTAACTGACTGTATGAACAAATTCATTGATCTTTTTTTTAGTGACAATTATATATATAAATATTATAAAAAACAATATGTAATAAGTAAATATGTTTATATGTATATCGCTTGTGCACAATCATGATTGGTAAAATGCATACTTTCTTATTCTTTCTTTCGCACTATGCGTAAGTAAGCTAAAAAAATAGGGTAGGTTTATATATTGGACATTTACGTACTATTTAATTAATTATTCTTCATGCCCAATTAAATTAACTGTCTTGCATTTTGTAAGAAAATAAATAACAACAACATGCTTGTGCATGTCGAATCATGTCCATAGTCGAATAATGCATATGTAGATGCGTATGTTCATACATGCGTGTACATATATATGTAGATGCGTATGAACATACGCATGTACGTTTAAAACGTAAGCTATTAATATTTTCTGCATTCCCAATCAAGACAGTTAGCAACAATAAAATATAATAAATAAATAATTAATATTGAGTAATTAATATTTTAATAGTTGTTTATAAAAAAAACACTTAGTAACAAAATAAATATAAATGTATGTTTGAGTTTGTATGTATGTAGGTAAATGTTTTATTTATACTTATTGATGGGATCGAATAAAAGTAGGATTGTACAAATATGTTAATATATGTACATTTGTACATATAACTCCCCCATCGTTAAATTGAAGCCCCGTAGAAATTTCGCTTTGCGTATTTTAAATATTTTGGTTGTTAAAAACATATATTTCTTATACATACTTTTATACAACATAACACAAATTAATAAATCAAAAATATATTCCTTATTTTTTACAAAGAAACTTTTTTTATTTCTGGCAAAAATTAATAAATTTCGTTTAGGTTTTAATATTTTTATTTTCATTGTAAAAATTTGTAAAAAAAAAAAAAATATTTAGTGCAAATCGGTTGTTTTTGTATATATAAATTAATAAAAAATAGTTTTGTAAGTTACACATTTGTATTTAATTTTTTTCTTTTTATATGTGATTTATAATACAAGTGTCCCGTTTGACTTACAACATGATCATTATCAAACTTATCTACTTGAACTTTTCTAAATTTTGCGTGATTTTTACCACCTCTATTACTTTTTAAATACACTTGACCTGTTTGAATTTGGCATTCTTCGCGAGAGCGATTCAAATTTGATATTGACTTTTCCTTTAATTTAATAATTCTGGCTTTTATTCTTTGGTAATCCTCTGTTCCTATTGAACCGTTTTGAAAGTCAATAGGTTTGCAGCCCGTGGTTGAATGGATCGTATTATTATAAAAAGTAATGACCTTATAAATCTTTTCCTCAACACTATCAATATCCCTATCAGGGTCATGTCTGAGCAAACGAATATGCTCATTTAAGGTATTATGGAGCCGTTCAACGTCGGAATTTGAGGTGTGGTTATTGTTTGAAGCAAAATGAATTTCAATATTCTCCTGCCTAAGGAATTCCGTCAATGGCAGCGCCTTAAAACCTAACTCATTGTCAGTAATGATTTTCTTTATGCTGCCAACAATACTGAGATACTGAATTAGGGCTCTCTTAAACTCCACCCATGACCTATTCTGAATTTTAATTGCCTGAGCAAATTTAGAGAACTTGTCTATTATGGTCAAAAACAAAGTTTTTTGTAGGCAATAAAAAACATCTATATGTATTATTTGTCTGGGACTATCAGGAGTTTCAGTTATTTTAAAATTCTGTCTGATCGGTTTACGATCGTATTTTCCCACATTGCAGATCTCACAATTGTTAATGTATTGCTGTATACGTTGCTTAAGTCTGGGATGATATATTTTCATTTTAAGTTGCTGGTAGTTTTCATTAATACCGCGGTGGTTATTTCTTTTGTGCTCCCTTTCAATAAGTTCGCAAAGAAAATCTTCATCTATAATATCTTCAATACAAGCATTACACTTTGCTATCTTCAAGGTTGAATTTACTGAAAAATATTTCATAATTGTCTCTTCAAAAAGTGCGCAGACTGAATTATCTTCGACAAGAATAGCATTAACTCTAGAAGGATGAAAATAATCCCTTATAATTGTTATCATATCGGCTTCACTGAAACTACTTGCACTTATTATTTTCCGATTATTTTTAAAAATGTTTTTGTTAACTACTTTCAAAGAAGAATTTGATTTTTCTAATACAATCTGATTTTTATAAACATTAAGTGGAGATCTGCTAAAAGATATTATGTGTGGTTGGGTTTCTTGAATCAAATTTATATGGGCGTCTATTCTAGACAATGCATCTGCATTTCCATTGTCAATACCTCGCTTATACATAATCTCATAATCATATTCTTCCAGCTTTAGTCTCCACCTTATTAATTTGGAATTTGGTTCCTTAATGGAGACAAGCCATTGTAATGGTTGGTGGTCTGTCTGAATAACAAATTTTCTACCGAATAAATATGGACGGAAATATGTTACAGCCCATATAACAGCCAACAACTCTTTCTCAACAGTGCTATAGTTAATTTCGTGTTGGTTCAGTGTTCTACTGGCGTAACAAACAGGATGATTATCCTGCGATAATACCGCACCTAGCGCAAAATTGCTTGCGTCAGTGTTTAAAACAAATTTCTTATTAAAATCGGGATAAATCAAAATTGGATCACTGGTGAGAAGCATTTTTAAGGTTCTAAAACTCTCGAGGTACTGGGAATCATTTACGTCCACTTTAGCGTTCTTCTTCAAATAATTCGTCATCGGTTTCGCGATTTTAGAGTAGTCCCTTATAAATTTCCGGTAATATCCACTTAGACCTAAAAATTGTTTTATTTGCCTCTGCGTCCTAGGTAATGGATAATTAACAATACAGTCAACTTTCTTCGGATTGGGTTTTATACCCCGTTGTGTAATGACATGCCCTAAAAATTCAGTTTCCCTCTTTAAAAACTCACATTTGTCCATTTCGATCTTTAAATTTGCCTCCCTAAGTTTGTCAAATACAAGTTTTAATGAGTTCATATGCTCCTGAAGGGAGGTAGAATAAACGATTATATCGTCCAAATATACTAAACAAACCTTATTTACTAAGTCACCCAAGATGCCGTTCATAAGTCTCTGGAAAGTGGCTGGTGCGGTCTTCAGACCGAATGGCATTCTAAGAAACTCATAGTGGCCCCCTTCGACCGAAAAAGCAGTTTTATGTATGTCTCTGTCATCAATTTCCACTTGATGAAATCCTTTAGCAAGATCCAGGGTAGTGAAGTACATACACCTTCCTAGCTTGTCCAAGATTTCGTCGATATTTGGAATTGGAAAACGATCATCTACAGTTTTTTCATTCAGTTTTCTGTAGTCAACAACTAGTCGCCACTTATTACATCCACTTGCGCCATCCTTTTTTGGAACTATCCAAATAGGGGCAGAATAAGCCGACTTTGAAGGTCTTATAATTCCATTAGATAGCATCTCCTGAATTTGCTTCCTAACTTCATCCTTATGCACATAAGGGTATCTATAAGTTTTCGAAAATACGGGTATTTCATCCCTTGTTACAATTTTGTGCTTAATTGCATTTGTAAACGATAACCTAGCATCTGTTTTATAAAATAGCTCCTTATAATCATTCAAAATAGTCATCAAATTAAGTTTTTCCTCCTCATTTAGATGATCTAATCTTACCTTATGTAATACAGAATCCTGGTTATTACAATCATGCGAATCGTCTACCAAATGGTAATTATCGCAGGTAACAGGCCACGAATCACCTTCAGAAAGATATATTATCGTTGGACAGTGAGTCAAAGTTTCTACCTCTACTTTAAAATTTTCCGCATTATAAATTCCTTCCGTAATAATTATTTCCCCAAAATCATTGCGCTGTTCCGTGATGTGAATCAATCCACATTCAACACTAGTGATAAGCTTAACTCTTTGAAAATTTGGAACAAGCAATGGTATGATTCTATTATTTATTCTTAGCTCGTTTTTGTAATAATCTACAACAGCCTTATATTTACGAAGTACGTCATTCCCAATTATTCCATCGAAATTGTCGTGAAACTTGCATTCAATTAAAAACATTTCATCATTATCATTCCCTAATTCACAAAATAAAGGTACCCGGTAAATTGTGTTCGTCAAAACTTCATTTTGAAGAGTTTTTAGAGTTAAAGTTTTGGAATCGATCTTCCATTTTGGATTACATAAGCCCGGGTTTACAATGGAGTGCGTAGCTCCAGTATCTATAATAAATTTTAGATTTCCCTTTAAAACTATATACGGTAGTTTTCCGTAGAGGCTAGAAAAGGAAAATTTTCTGACGTAATATTTTTATTTACATTATTTGAAGAGTAGGGAAGTTGTGGTTGTCCAGAAAAAGGTATTTGATTTGGAATGCATGGGTTTCTTCGACAATTCATAAAAGAATTTTGAACCATATTACTGTTTTCTGACTCCGAACATGGTGAAGTACAACACGGGTATCGATTGGAAAAATGGGGAAAATTATTTGCGAAACTTGATCTTGGACAGATCTGTTGTGATGAAAAATTTTCTGAATCATTTGGTTCACGAATCATATTTATGTCCATTGGTTCTGAAATTTGAGGCTTAGGAAATTGGTTTCGATTCTGGTTTGAAAAATTGTTTGTGTTATTCCGATTACCGCTGATTTGATCACCAACATTACTAAATTGGTTGTTATATCGCTGAAAACCGTTGTTATTATAAATTCTATTTAAGTTATTGGGATTATTACTATTAAACATGCTATTGGTATAAGCCCTTTCATTTGCATTCGAATAGGCATTTCGAGCACCGTTATAATTTCTGTTACCATGTACATCCCTACTACTATCCGCACGAAAACGATTCAAACCGTTATTATTTTTGTTAACATAAGCATCCCTATTCCCGTTACTACTTTCCGTACGAGAACGGTTCATATTTACACTATTGAAATTGCCACCTCTGGAATTTACCCCATAATCGGCATATCCTGCAGTAAAAAGAATGTCCATTGCCTCCTCCAGAGTTTGCGGATTCCTACAAGCTAACACGGTTCTCATTGGTTCGGGTATTTTCGCCCTAAAAATATTGAGAGCCGTCCTCATATTGTTGGAAGCAATTCTTTCACTATCCTCATTTACACCCATGTCCGAAACAGTTCTATTGTTTAAGCTTCTGAGCCTATCTTTGATTTCGTTATAAAAATCAATTGCATTAGTTTTAAAAACTACCGATCGGAGTTTGTCATAAAGCTCCTCTGCACATTGACGTTCTCCGAAATAGTTCGTTAAAACCGTTTTGACGTCAGACCACGTTTTTGCCTGAAAATTAATTTCAATCGCCTCCTTTGCCTTACCCTCAAATTTACTTTTTATAAGGTCAATAAATAAACCCTGGGAGAGCTCATCATAACGACCAAAAAGAGGATTAACTCTATCTACAAGAGAAATAAATGTATATAAATCTTTCCTGTTGCCAGAAAAAATTGGCAGTTTTCCTAAAAAATCAAGTGGATTTAAAGCAATAGCGGGAATGCCCTCATGAGCCATAATTGATAAAAAGTGTTTAAGAAATGGTAAAATATTCCCCTCTTAAGACAAAAAAAAAGCAAGGATTTGTTGCTAAGAAATAAATATGGAAAAAAAAAATTCTAGCAGATGTAGCTTAACTAATATCTTATTTTTATTTTAAATGTATATACGCAATATAAAAGACAATATCAATAATTTTTAAATAAATACAAAAATACCACGTTTGCTGCTTCCTTGTTTGACAAAGGTTACTTCGTGATCGTCTTCTTTCCACATAGGCACACTGTTTTGTTTTTATTTTGTAGTTTTGTAAATTTCTTTTCAGCTCGGATTCAGCATATATTTTGTTTTAAGTTTGTAACAAAACTTATTTAAAGTTCTCCTTTTTTTTTAATTTAGTTCCTTATTTGCAATATTTTTCATTCTTTTTTCGTAGTCTCAGTTTTTGATATTATTTATAATCCTTTTTTGTTATTTACTTGTTAAGTTTGCGTTTTTTTTTTTAATGGGAAAAACACAAAAAAAAAAATTTATATAATTTTTTTTTAAATTTTTAATTGTTTGTCTTATTTAGTTTTTAAGGAAAAAAAAAAAAAAAAAAAAAAATGTTTTAAATGTATTAATTAAAAATGTTAATTGAAACTTCTCGGGTTTTTTGATTTTATTCTGGAATACCCACTAGCGATATTAAAACATCGAGTATCCTTTATTTCAATTAATAATTTCACTTATTACAGAGAGTCACAAGGATACTTGGGTATCCTACCGACTGCGCCAATTATGTTGTATTATTTTTATTTAAATAAAACACAACTTTATATTTTATTTATAATTTTTAGTTTAATTTTATTTATTATTAGTTTTTTCTTAAAAGTTTATTTGATCCTTTTTACAAAAGTATTTATTCTTATATAAAGTAAGTGTCCTTAATTTCAAGGATTTTAAACTAAGTACATTGATTTCTTATTTTTGATAGTTGTGTTCGCTTTCAAATCTTATTTTTAACTGACTGTATGAACAAATTCATTGATCTTTTTTTTAGTGACAATTATATATATAAATATTATAAAAAACAATATGTAATAAGTAAATATGTTTATATGTATATCGCTTGTGCACAATCATGATTGGTAAAATGCATACTTTCTTATTCTTTCTTTCGCACTATGCGTAAGTAAGCTAAAAAAATAGGGTAGGTTTATATATTGGACATTTACGTACTATTTAATTAATTATTCTTCATGCCCAATTAAATTAACTGTCTTGCATTTTGTAAGAAAATAAATAACAACAACATGCTTGTGCATGTCGAATCATGTCCATAGTCGAATAATGCATATGTAGATGCGTATGTTCATACATGCGTGTACATATATATGTAGATGCGTATGAACATACGCATGTACGTTTAAAACGTAAGCTATTAATATTTTCTGCATTCCCAATCAAGACAGTTAGCAACAATAAAATATAATAAATAAATAATTAATATTGAGTAATTAATATTTTAATAGTTGTTTATAAAAAAAACACTTAGTAACAAAATAAATATAAATGTATGTTTGAGTTTGTATGTATGTAGGTAAATGTTTTATTTATACTTATTGATGGGATCGAATAAAAGTAGGATTGTACAAATATGTTAATATATGTACATTTGTACATATAACTTTTAATCTTAAAATTCTAGGAAAGCTTTTGCTGATAATATTTTAGTTATTCATTAGATTTGTTTGCACATCCATACATTTATACATGTTTAACAATATAAATTTTGCTTTTAAAGACCATTAAAGGGAATTTGATATTTGAGGACAATGTAAACAACTGAACAACTTTCATAATTATTATTAACTAGAAACTTTTATGTGGGACATACTAGAAGTGTCTAATTTATAACTATTTTTGCTAAAGTAACAATTTCCAAGAAATAAAAAAAGTTATTCCTAAACTTGTCTTACAACTAAGTAAAGATAACTTTGAAAACATATTTGGGGAATTCACAAGGTGTCGTAAAGTCATAAGTCTTAAAATAATAACATGAAGAAATACGGCTGTTGTGAACAACCCCTCATAATTTAGTCTGCTATTTTTAATTTAAATCAGCCGATTTAAAACAAATATAAAAAATAAATATTGACTTACCATCAAAATATTTTTTAGTTCTAATCCATGAATTAATAAATTTAATTAGATCTTACCTGACTTTTTCCATTTTTTAGACGCAAATCACAAATAAATTTTATTTCGTTTGTTTACCAAACATCAGAGTCCTAAGCCGATATCATTTGACGCCGCAAGTGTTTTCTTGCAAAAATTGCTAGCCGCAGGTTAAATTCGGATATTAGCCGGATAAAACTATACCATCAACGGCGACGGCTACAAAAACTAATGCGGATCGGCTCAGCCGCTCAGCGCAGGTCTCTTCTGATTAATTACGACAGCACAATAAACATAGCAAGCAATGTACTATTAATTTAAGACACTTTTTGTTTACAAAGCTACAACAATATTTTTAAACCATTGTAAAATGTTAGAACATTATGACAATTTAACATGATAGCACATAGATTGTGAATACCCCAATTGTATTACTCACAACCATTTCATAATATTTAATAGCCATAACATGATACATTTCTAAACGTGTAAGCGACATTTGTAAAATAATTTTACATCAGTGCTGTCGTAATATTTTAAGAAATAAACAAAGCGTAAATTAATTGTTAAAAAATATCTTTTTTGATAAAATAGCACTGCTAAACAAATTTTTATTTTTTTTTCTTTGTGAACGTGCAACAATATTGACCATTGCATTCACATAAGTTTAATGTTATTTTAATAGAAAAAGTATAAAAAATTCTATAAAATAATATCTAAATAATTGCGACCTACGATAACCACGATATTATGATAACCTATTATTATAATATCATTACAGTAATCATAATATGAATATTTCAGATATGTTATGATAACTTTTAAGCATAACATAATCACTTTGTAAGCTAACGAAGTTTCTTATCTGTGCCCATGTTCTGTAACTCTCGCGGCGAGTAAGTTTTCGATTGAAATGTGTGAAATGAAACAAAAATGCCATAAATTGAAACAAACAGCTGTTTTTCTCACTTAACTGTGTCTGTAACTTTTATTGGCGAGTACAAGCTGCCACGTAAGGAAATTACTCGCCAATTTACAGAAAAAGTGTGTCTGTAACATTTTGGTGAGAAAAGTTCCCTGTTTGAACTGTCAAATAAACTCACGAATAACAAGTTAGAGTGCTATATTCGGCTGTGCCGAATCTCTGACACCCTCCACTGACAGTTCAAATGTTTAAGGAGTAATATCTGTATGATGTTATTATTATCTCGAACTGTGACGATTTGTTATTAATTATGGTTTTAGGCGACTAAACTGTTTTCCGGTAGTAGGGTTTATATGGGGCCTAGGGTAAATTATGGACCGATCATCACGAAATTTCACAACGTCATTTCTAGTCCTTTAAAACTGTGACGTACCAATTTCTGTTATGATAGCATTATCAATTATGGTTTAAGGTGTTCTAAACTGTTTTCCGGGAGTAGGGTTTCTATGGGCACTAGGGTAAATTATGTACCGATCTTCACGAAATTTCACAGTATCATTTATAGTCCTATAAAACTGTGACGTACCAAATTTTGTTACGCTAGCGTTATTTTTTGCGGTTTTAGGCGTACTAAACTGTTTTCCGGGAGTAGTATTTATATGTGGCTTAGGGTAAATTATAGACGGATCTTCACGAAATTTAACAGTGTGATTACCAGTTAAATAAAACAAATTTTTGCAAAATCTTATCTCGTTCCGTGCTTTGTTCCAGCATTTATGTTATTTTTTGTAACAAAATTATCAATTTTTTTTAGGTGGTGGTTCCACATTTTGATTCATAGCTCTGGTCCTACTGAACCGATTTTGCTGGATTTCAATCCCAAAACTGCTTAGGATAACTACAAGCAATTTGTTCATTTCTTTTGAGTTGTTCGAAAGTGAGCGTGTTTTCAACAGACGGACAGACGGACAGACAGACGGACATGGCTAAATCAACTTAGAATTGCTCAAGGACCCAGAATATATATACTTTATGGGGTCTGAGATGAATAATAAAAAAGTTTCACACGGAATGACAAACTTAATATACCCTCTTCACAACAAATTGTGGGGGCGAGAAAAAATTTTAACACTTAAAAACAATTAAAAATGCAAAATGCAAAGAATAATAATAATATTTTATTCTTGGCACATTTTTCATTGTTTTATTATTTTGCTTTTAACATTTTCATCTTCAAAGCTCGTTTGCAAACAACAAACATTAAAGTCGCTCTTTACACAATTTGGCATATCCGGCGGTTGTGTTTTCGCTGCCGTCGTTGAAAAATATAAGTAAATTTTGGTCGCCGTCAACGATATGTGTAACTGGCGTTCTGAACGTCTGCAATGTCACATCGGCTTCGAGTGCAATATTATGACATTTATAACGTAACGACGTAATCTTTTTTGATAGTTTGCGACATGAGTTACAGACACACATTTTTCTCACTTTTCGAGAAACGATGGAATATTTTGTTTCACATCTCTTCGATGCAAGAAGTTCTCACTAAAGTTACAGAACATGGGTACTGGTTACATCAAAACAACCAACATTTTCTTTCTTTCAATAAAGTATCAAAGTTGTTAGTTTGTTACAAACAAACGAACAAAGCTTAGAGATCTATCTCATCGACCGTTAAAGAAAAAATTTTACCATTTGACTAAAAATTTCATTATCAGAAAAACAGCAATACAATATTAATCCCCAAAATAAAGTATTTCAACGTAGGTATGGTAAGCACAACAGGTTAGACTCTGACATTAATTTTTAAAAAACCAGTTTGTTACATTTTTATTAACCTCTTAAGACCCGAACATTAACCCATTGAATTTTCGCATTTCTTCCCAGCAAAAAACTTTTGAAGTTGTTCAAATAGAAGGGATATTTTCATGACTTCTTTAGCACTTAACTACTTGAATGAATTAACAATGCGTTCCAAAATTCGAATAACTTTTAATTAAGTGCACCCATGAAAAATTACATGATATGCACCCATTCAACTCTTATGTAGGAATTACAATTTTTCACTATAATTAGGTATTCTTTTAGGATTGAAAGGGGACGAATATTATATACAGTTGACTTTAATGATTGAGTTATATTATTTTTAATACATACATATGGGCATTTCCCCAGAATGGTCTACCAGGATGAAAAATAAAATGTTAATTATCATCGTCTTTTATTGTTTCTTATTAGAAAAAAGGATATGTTCCTATAAAAGAATGGTTTCCTAGCATATCTGAGCTGTTTTACTTGAGCAAATTGGGCTGGAAACTGGAAAATTGTATATTTTTCTGTATTTTCTACTTTAAAAGACATTTTTATATACTTATTTTACATGCAAGAAATATGTTATGTTTACACTCTTTCTTCATAATCTCTCCATTACAATCAATTGTAAAAGGAGTATTACGTTTTTTTGTTAAGCAAATTTTAAGACATTTATGGGAAAATGCGTGGTGATAAAAATAAAAAAAACATATGGAAAAATCGTACGTTCGCGACCGGTAAATAAGCCATTTAAACAAAAACAAAGAGAAATACACTTTTAAAATATATTAAACACTTTTGAATATTTCGTTCCATTTTCCAGATTTTTAGATTTCACTACTGTCAGCCAAAGTTGACTTCTATTTTGCGTACGTTCGTGACCACATGTTTATAGCTATTATTATGAAAACTTAAAATCGATGAAATCCATCTTTTGCACTAAACATAGAGCTACCCAAATGCTATCGAATCGCAAAAAAAATGCTGGGAAAAGTTTTGTATTCCATATTATTTGTACATAAAAAACGTACGAATTTACTACTTCTTTTGCATGTCTTTTTTTGCTGGGTTATATATTTTTTACACCTTTTGGGGAGCAAATAAGACAAAAGTATATATTGTTTTAAAAAAATTTTATTGGAATTCTTAGAAATTAAGGGGCACATACATATGTGTACCTCAGGTCTTAAAATATGAAAAATTTCAACGTAAATTCTAAATTTCTTAAGATCTGAACTGAACTTAAAAGGCTTATTAACTATTTGTTTTATCTTATAAGATGAAATTTAAATTTACTTTACTTTAGGTTTTAGTGATTAGTTATTGAGGAAAAATATCCCAACAGTATGGGTTTTTCAAACTGTTAAATTCAAATGTAAAAATAATGGCTAAAACTTCTAAACCCTGGCATCTTTTGATATTGTTTTGAAGCGCAGTAGCTTAAAGTAAGTAATAAAGTAAAAACTGTTTCTATTGGTCACACGATGTTGCTAGTCTTTAAAAATTGTAATAAGTTAAAGTATTCATATGTGTACCCATGGTCTGAAGAGGTTAAGGCATATTAACAATTGCAGTTAAAATTTTTTTAAATTTCTCATTCCAATCAAACAAAATCATTATGATTGCCCATTGATGTAATTAATAATGATTCCGTGCTGTGGCCCTAAACTCTTGCTTCTTTGCTGGTCATTTTTAAATGGCGTACGAAAGCTTAATATTCGCTTATTTATTTCATTAAAATCCATTTTTAATTTTCCGAACCAACAGAAAGTTTTCATATTTTCTGTCCATTCATACGGGGGCTTTTAAGATGTCACTTTATCGACGTCTCTTTTTGTTTGACGGCAAACGGTGTAGCAAAGAAATAGGGATAAACAAAAGAACCGGTTTGTGGTTTTCATGTCTTTTTTAAAATTCTTTTTAAACTTTTTTTTGTTGCGTGTTATTCTTTTTCTTACTTTGTAGTGTCAGGTTGGAAATAGAGTGAAACCTCGAATATTTATAACAGACGGGACCGACAACATTCTGGATTCATAATTTTTTTTGTGTGTTCTTATGTAAAAATATAATGTATAATTATGTAAATATTGAAATAAAACGTGGAAAAAAGTAATTTTGTCATTTTTTTATTGTTCAAAAGTAAACGAAAACAAGGAAAATTTGCTTACAAGTTCGAATAACAGAGGCAATAGAGGTAATCGTTGAAAATAAAAACAGTGAAAGAATTTTTTTTTTTATTTCCGGTTAATTGATGCTGCCGGTTAATCGAATTTCAGATAATCAAAGCCCTATTGTTAATAAAAAATCATGGTATGAACGCAAAGCAATTTTGGAAGTTGTTTCAAAACGAAATGAAGAAAAACAACGTCGTAAAAGCCCTAATGTGAATTGGGTGTTTTAAGTTTTTGGTGGAAATTTTTATATCAAATTTTTCTGAAAAAATAAGTATTTTTTTATTCGTGTTTATAAAATTTTATTTTTCACTTAAATCGGCTTTATTGAAGTAATTTTTTCTTTTCAACAAGTAATTTTAAAAATTAACCTTGATTGTGAAAAACTACAGTGGAAGTAAAAAACAAATTTACATAAAAATTTAAAGAAATGCTTGAGGTTTTCTCATTTTTTTATGAAAAATTATTAATTTTTTTAATCCCATATAACTTTGTGTGAAGAAGTCTTAAAAATTATTTGATGACAATTTTTTGACATGTTTAAAACTGGCATATTGATACTATTGATACAAATTTCAATTCATATGACAACGCCAAAAACTTTCCCTCCGTTCACTCCAAAACAGGAAAGAGGATTAAAGTAAGATATGTACATTAGGGGTATAACCAATATTTTGGCATAGTACCATGAGGTCAACCATGTCCTAGTAACCACGAAAATCATAATCTTTTGTAATTTTTCTCAAAAAAGTTCACGCACCAATAGGTTTTTCTGAACCAATGCAATATTCAGTATTCATAATTTTATACGGTGTTTTTTATTATTTTTGAATATTTTTTTTTGTTAAAAAACGTTAAGATTCGTTTAAGTTTGCGGAAAAATCTCTTACCATTTCTAAATATTAATGAAATTTCATCGGACTGTGCTATGCCAATTTTGATATTTTAAAAAATTGTTAAAAAATTCTATCCCTAATGCACATTTTTTTTGTAAGATTAACGTATCTAATTATTTATTCTGGTAAAATCTTTAGGTCATGAAATCGGTTTGGCAAACAACTTACCGTTAGCTAAAGGTTGGATTTTTTCGGCCGCATAAAAAGAGTTCCATTATCGCAACTTTACTTTAAACTAGCGATAAGTAAAGGAGCGATAAGTTAAATGAAGGTTCGGCCTACTTGATAGGTTAAAGTAAGTTTGTAATATTGGGACTCTTGTTATCTTTTGCTATCGGTAGCTTGTGAAAATAGGCCTAAGTTATACAATAAATTTGTATGTTTTTTTTAGAGATGGAAAGTTTACAATTGAAATAAAATAGAAAAAATTGTTTTAGGTTTCCATCCAATTGGCTTAATTGTTAAATAATTTTATCTTACTAATGCCTTAACAAAATTTTCACTCAACCAGTGCAATATATTATGGTTTTCGAGCATTTACGGCTTATCAACCTAGACCTGGGACTTTACACATCCCCAGCGAAAATAATCTAAGAATCTCATATAAAATTAAAAATCGAATAAGTTAACACGTGCATTTCGCAAAATTATTAATTTGTCCGCTTAATGTGGCATCATCCTGTTGAAACTGTACGCAATCCTAAAGCCTTTAATTAGAGGCTCGAAAATAAATATTAAGTATAAAACGCCCCCCGTTGACTGTTACATTATTTTCATCGTTATTTTTAGAGACACATGGACTATTCCCGTTTCTACTAAAGTAATTTCAAATTTGAATTAGAAATGACCAAACTGGTAATTTGCATTTAATGAAGCTAAAATTTTGGTAAGCAATTCTAAATAGAAATTCCCGTATTTCCTGTCTAAAAATTCACACGTATTTCAAAAATATTTTTCTCTGGAATTTCCGACAATTTTTCCCGGAACTCTTGGCTTCTAAGCCAGATGTTTGATGATCTTGAAAGGACAATAAAAAATCATTCTGTGTGCCATGGTGTTTCCTGCCAATTTGTGAGTAGGGCCTATAAATACCTAAAAATTCCCAGGAATTTCCAAAGTATTTTTTCCGGATAAAGTCTTTTAAAGAAAACTAGTGCGACTAAATAATTTACTTAAGTTATCTTTTGCAATTGACAATTATTCTGTCAAAAATAGTTCGACTAGTAAGATTTCCTTAGAAAACATTTCTAATGCATAATCTAAGGGAAGGACCCTTATTAGGACGAAGAGACAACCAAAAACGCTTTTTAAATATCACATTGAAACAAAAAAAATTAAAAAAATTTTTTTCCATTACTTTTACAACTAAATAACGGTAAAAGAAACATTACGTTTATCAAGGGGTCATGCAGCAGAAATTGATGGGAAACCCTGATCTTGGCAATGTTTTTGACAAGATTGCTACTTTATAGGCGAAAGGGACGAGGGAAAAAGAAACGAGTACACAGATGCATGTACTGTCTTTACGTTTTGCTTTTCATTCGATGTTTAATTTTGTTATTGTTTTCAATATCAAAAAAGCACATGTCGTCAACATGGCATGAATCATTTGAACGCCAATTCATGTTCAAAGAAGAAAAAGGAAGAATCTTGTCAATAAGACATGAGCCGTATGAACTCAGACTCATTCTAAATAAATAAACTGACATTACAAAAATTGGCAATTTAGCACGTCATAGAAAAATCTTATTAATAATAAATTTTGTTAACCCAAAAATAACTTTGATAAGAAACATGTTTTTAGTAGGCTTAAAAAATGTTTGCAATAAAATTATGCATAGTTTAAATCCAGTTATTTAAGTAAACTTACTTAACTTAACGTATAATAATTAAAAATGCTTATACGTCTAAGTATTCATAACTTAAAATTAAAACGTTTATTAATAACACTATGTTAGTTGAACATGGCATTTTAACATAATCCGGGTATGCTGTATGCAGTGGGGCTCACCGTTTTTTTTTTATGTTGGCTCTTGTTTTCGTGATATACCGTTATTTCAAAAATGGAGGAGGTTGCACAACATATATTTGCGTAACTCAAAAACGGTTTAGTTTAGAAAGGTTACTTCTTTTGCTAATATGAGCAGTCGATTTTAAAACATAATTTTTGTTTGGAAAAAAAATTATTTTTTGTTTGGAAAAAAAATAATTTTTTGTTTGTGTTTAAGTGCAAATGTCGATTAGTGCTTTATGCAAATATTGTAAAGTGTAAAATGAGAGTAGTTTAAGAAAAGCTTTTATTTGTAACTTGTAGCTTTGATTTGTAACCTTTGACACCTTCTTGTAACTACAAAACATACAAAATTGTCAAGGTTTAGTTCTCAACAGTACGCTCAAGTAAAAGGTTAGTATAACCGACAATAAAGATACCTATATTTTTACCCCATTTAACCCCCCGTCTTTTTCTTCCATTGTTATCTGGCCGGATCCTTTTTCGCTTTACACCCCATCATTTTTTGGTCCAATCGACCCGGATAAAAGAAGTGAAACCAATCATAAGAGAAAAGCCAAATATTGGAGGAAAAACATAAAGTTTTAAAACGACCCCCCAGGATCTACAAGCAAATCTCGTGGATCAAACACCAAATAAACCCCCCGAAAATACCCAGATATTTTATATCAACAACCTTCAGCTCATCGGTAATATAATCAGCAGCAAAAAGTAAGTTTTTAATAACTTTAAATTCCTACAAAATAAATTAACATTTCAAAATATAAAAAAGAAGAAATTTTAAAACAACAAAAATAGTGCATTCACATTGAAAATAATAAAAAATTATAACAACAATAACAGTGCAAAGCAAATAAAGCTACATATGAAAAATATATGTAAGTAAAAAAAAAACAGTTAATTTTGTGTAAAATAAAAATTCCCTTGCTAATAAGGAACGAAATCCACATCTCAAAACCATTCATTTATTGAGTGCAAAATAACTTTAAATATCGGTGAGTGTAAGATAAGAAAAAAGCAACATAAGCTGAACATTTACAAGTGATCAAACCGAGCATAAAGCTTTAAAATAAATCTTTGTTTCGTTAACAACCTACAACTGTAAGGTTGGATCAAACAAAATTAATTTTTGGTTACAGCAAACCACTCAACATCAAACCCCAACCAACATCCAACCCCACGCAACTTGAGATACAAATAAACACAACAAGTGTGATCAAAGAGCTTTTAACTCTCAACTGAAAATTTAATGTAAACAAACGAAAACAAAAAATAAAGGAAAAAAAAGCGAATAACAACAGTTGTACATTTGTTTATGTGTATCTTGGAATCCTTGAGTTTGATTTTGTATCTACAAGCCGTGATTTATTTTGTTTTCATTTAATTTACACCGTTTCTATTTAAAGTTATTTTTAACCGAATATAAATTAAATAAATAAAACTTAATTTTGAAAATAAAGCTCAATGCAATAAATACCAATTTTTACAACAACTCAATATAATTTTTTGAGCCAATATTCACATTCGAATTACATATTTAAATTTCAATTAAAATTAAACTGTTAATCACTACCTATACCGGATATTTGCTTTGCACATTTCTCAAATAAAAATATCTTAAACTATAAAATAAAATTATAAGTATTTTTTTTAAATAAATTTATAAACTAAATAAATACGTTCATACATACGTAAATTTTTACTGCTCGAGTTGTAACTGTGTCTTGAGGATAGTAAGCTGAAAGTTTTATTCAATATTTGTTACCATCGATCATTAAATTTGCAATTTTACCGACTCGTAAAGGAAAATTTAATCGATTCGTAAGAGTGTCACTATAAAAAGGCCCTTATATTTGTCCTTAAATTTTAAATTTGTTATTCAACTATATTTTAAAATAATTCAGAGCATTATGTCAAGACTTGACTCATTTATTCGCGCCTCAGATCGCGTAGTAGAGTTCCAATCTTACTTTGAATCACTTCCCTCTGACGCTCACTCGGTACATACCTTAGAAATACATAAGGATGAAATTGTTCGCCTTTGGTCAGATTTTAGGTCATGTTACGATGATATTCTTAATAAATTTCATGAGTTAGAAAAGGACGTTGAACTGGAGACGCTAAAATCGCGTTTTTACTCAACTTTCGAAGCCCATGTTAAAGTTTTATCGAAGTCAAATGAACTTTTAGATGCCCTTTGTCAGAAGGCTAGTCAAAATACTCCCTCAAACCCCAATTCTACCCCACAAATTAATTCTACGAATCATATTTCATTACCACCCTGTGACACTGAAATATTTTGTGGAGACTATCAGTCATGGCCAACATTTCGTGACATGTTCACGGCCTTATACCGAAACAGCACACGATTATCTCCGGTTGAGAAAATGTGTCATCTTTTAAAAAAGACACAGGGGGAGGCTCGCGAATTACTCAGGACATGTCCTATCACCAATGATGGGTTTGAAATGGCATGGCAAAATCTCGTAAATCGATACGAAAACAAACGTATATTAATTAACGCACAACTGAAGATTCTTTTTAACCTATCCCCAATTTCTAAAGAAACCGGTAGTAATATAAGGCGTATTCAACGTACCATTAATGATTGTGTCACTAACCTCACACTGCTTCAAATTGATACTGTAAATTGGGACACTATATTTGTTTATATTTGTTCTACGTGTCTACCCGAAATCACCCTTAGCCTGTGGGAGCAATCCCTGCCAAATAGCACTGATCTGCCAACGTGGAAACAAATGGACAGTTTTTTGACTTCAAGATGCCAAACCCTAGAGTCGGTGGCTGATATTCGAACTACTTTAGTCAATTCTAATTCCTCGTACAATAATAAAAAGCCTAATTCGTCGGACCCAAAGAAACTTAAAAGCTACCGCACCAGTACTAGCCATCCTAACGATAACCCCGGGAAATGTACTCTTTGTCCGAATACTCACCCGCTTAGATTATGCCCTACATTTCTTGGTTTACCCGTGGCGGAACGGTTTTCAATCGTTAAAAAACAAAAGCGTTGCACAAATTGTTTGGGAATCTCTCATGAATTCAAAAACTGTAAAAGTCAATATGTGTGTCATATATGCAAACAAAAACACCACTCCTTGCTTCATAAAACCGAAACGGTTTCAAATATAGCTGAGTCACAACCAGTTCCTCGTAATGTAGCCCCAGCTCTTAATAAAAATGAGAATAATTCTCACAATATAAACCCCCCTCAGACTTCAAGTTTGAACTTAAACCCCAGCACTTCTGCTCAAGCGGCTATACAAATGCGGCAATCGTACTCTACTCAATTACAGTCCACTTCGAATTCTACAGTTTTACTTGGAACTGCCCTTGTCGACATTTATTCGAATGATTTGAAAGTTACGGTGCGGGCTCTAATCGATTCTGCATCGGAAGCTACCTTTATATCTAAAAGGCTACAAGGTAAACTTTCATTGGAATCCCGATCTTCACAGACACAAATTCATGGCTTAAATGAGGCTCTGACGGCTATATCGACTCAGAGGTGCTATATTCAAATCGGTTCTCCTATCGACAGCTCTTTTGAAACGCATGCAGATGCGTTTGTGGTGAAAAAACTAACCGGACACCTTCCATACTATCCTTTATCGGCGCTTAAGATTGGCGAATTTGCAGATTTGCAAATGGCAGACACACATCTTCATAAATGTTCTGAAATTGATATACTACTCGGTGGTGATTTATACCCAAAAATTATTAGAAATGGTATGCGTTGGAACCATAGCCAGGCATTAGTAGCACAACAGACAGTCTTCGGATGGATTGTTACAGGTCGAATCAGTGAGCGAACCTGTGTAGAATCTGTCTCGTCCTTTTATAATGAAATAGCCCTAAATCAACAATTGCAAAAATTTTGGGAACTTGAAGAAGTGTCAAAAAAGCCTCGGTTATCTGAAGAAGATAGTTATTGTGAAAGATTTTATAAGTCCACAACATATCGTTTAGAGAATGGACGTTTTGTAGTCTCCTTGCCATTTCGTTTGGAATATCCAGAGAACTTGAATATCGGTTTTTCCCGTCATATCGCCTTAGCGCAGTTTCTTAGAAACGAATCAAAATTAATTAAAAATCCCCCATTAAAATCTGAATATGATCACGTGATTTCTGAATATGCGGTCTTAAAACAAATGACAGCTGTCATCCCATCTGATACCAACAACACATATTACTTACCCCATCATGCGGTTTTAAAACCAGACAGTACTACCACGAAACTACGTGTAGTTTTTAATGCGTCTAGCCCTTCATCAAATGGAAATAGTCTCAACGATCTGCTTTACCCCGGTCCAATTTTACAATCTGATTTGACTATACTTATTTTACGTTGGAGACTTTTCAGATACGTTTTCAATGCTGACATTGAAAAGATGTATCGTCAGATAAGCGTTAATCCGAACCATACCCCATTTCAAAGAATAATTTTTCGAGATTCACCTCAAAATAACCCCCAAGACTTTGAGTTAAATACAGTCACTTTTGGTGTTAACTGTGCCCCCTATTTGGCGATCAGAACGCTTCTCGAATTAGCTCGCATTTCTGAGAAAACTAACCCTGTTGCGTCTGAAATTCTACGTAACAATATGTATGTAGATGATGTTTTAGCCGGCGCTCATACAATTTCTTCCGCTGTAAGCGCTAGAGATGAACTAACCAAAGTTCTTCATTCGGCTGGATTTTTTCTGCGTAAGTGGACGGCTAACAACGAACATCTGCTGAAAGGTATTTCCCCCGATCATCTATTAGATGCTGAATTTTTAAAGCTATCAGACTCTTGTACCACTAAAACCTTAGGTTTACGCTGGAATGCTGGAAGTGACTATTTTTACTTTCGTTTAAAAGATTACCCCGATCGAAATGCAATTACAAAAAGATCTGTTTTATCTCAAATAGCAAAACTTTTTGACCCTGCCGGCTGGCTTTCCCCCAAAATTATCGTTGCCAAAATCATAATGCAACAAATCTGGAAAGATGAAACAAATTGGGATGAAGATCTTAAGCCATCAACCCTTCTACAGTGGCGGGCGTTTTTAGATGACTACGCAAACATAGAAACAATAAAAATTCCTCGATTTGTGGACTTTGACCCATCCTACTCAATCCAATTACACGGCTTTTGTGACGCATCCGAGAAAGCTTACGCCGCCACATTATATATACGTACAGAGTTTCAAAATTGTGTATCATCTCATCTGCTGGTGGCGAAAACTAAAGTAGCCCCAGTTAAATTTGTGTCACTGCCTAGAAAAGAACTCTGCGGAGCGGAACTCATGGCTACGATGATCGAATTTATTCAGTCTCAACTAAATTTTCGAAGCTACAAATTATTTTTATGGACTGATTCAACCATAGTTTTAGCCTGGCTGCAAAAACCCCCGAACAGGTGGAAAACCTTTGTCGAAAACAGAGTCTCTTCAATAATCGATAAAGTTGGAAGTCAATCTTGGTCTCATGTTGACTCTAAAAATAATCCCGCTGATCTAGCATCCCGTGGACTCACGATAACCCAACTTGCAACAAATGATTTGTGGTGGCATGGACCTCAATGGCTCCGATTGCCTCAGAATGAATGGCCTAAAAATGCATTAAATTTTTCTACTGAAGAAGAAGCAAAGCCTGTTCGCACCCACGTTATTCACTTTGAAAACTCTGATATATTAAAGGATTTCTCAGATTTCCCCAGAGCCATGCGAATCGTCTGTCGAATTTTTCGTTTTTATTACCGGTGCCACAGGACTTTGCGTAATAAGTTGGTAACTACCCCGGACTTAACTAAAACTGAGTTGGATCATGCAAGATCGCGCTTAGTAATTTCCTGTCAAAAATTGTACTTTCATCCTGAATATGAGTTACTGTCCAAAGGTTCAGAAATCTCACGAAAAAGTCATTTATTGACTTTTAACCCATTTTTGGACTCTACTGGCACTATGAGGATAAACGGCCGACTTTCTAATTCGCCAATGTTAACCTATAACGAAAGGTTTCCGATTTTATTGCCTTATCGTGGCTGCTATACCAGACTGTTTCTAGACTACCTACATAGATTCTCACTTCACGGTCAGAATGCTCTGCTTTACAGATTAATGCGTCTTCATTATTACGTCCCCAAGCTTAAAGTCCTAATAAAAAGTATTGTATCGCAGTGTCGGATTTGCGTAATACAAAAGCGAAAAAAAAGTGAGCAAATGATGGCCCCGTTACCCCCCGAGAGGACTACGCTTTCACGTCCGTTTACAAATACTGGTGTTGATTTCGCAGGTCCTTTCGATATTAAGACATATGCTGGTCGCGGTTGCAGGGTCACCAAGGGTTACGTGTTGGTATTTGTATGCTTTGCGACCAAGGCAATACATCTTGAGGCCACAAGTGAGATATCAACTGAAGCCTTCCTAGCTGCGTTTGCACGTTTTTTCTCTCGTCGTGGGTCTCCAAATGCTATGTACTCCGATAATGGTACTGCATTTGTGGGCGCTGCCCGTTTATTGGACGGTGATAAATCACAGTTTTTAACACTTGTTCGGCGAAAATTGCTCAATCAACACAGTTTTACCCTTTTGGAATGGCATTTTATCCCACCTGGTGCTCCACACATGGGAGGTCTCTGGGAAGCTGGCGTGAAAAGCTTCAAGACTCACCTTAAAAGAATTTCTCATTGTCAGAGCTTCACATATGAAGAATTTTCCACTATGCTAGCTCGAGTCGAAGCATGTTTAAATTCCAGACCTTTGAGCCCAATGAGCGAAAATCCATCAGACATTTGTGCACTCACCCCAGGACATTTCTTGATTGGGAGTCCACTGTTATCACCCCCAGAGCCTGATCTTACAAGCCATTCGTTGAGTTATGTAAGTCGTTGGCAAAAATTAAAGGTATTACATCACCATTTTGCTCAAAGGTGGAAAGAGGAATATCTCAAGGAGCTCCATAAACGCATTAAATGGAAATACCCCCAGCGTGATTACGCTATGGGTGACTTAGTCATTATTCGACAAGAAAATCTACCCCCAAATCAATGGCGGCTTGGCCGTATTGAAAAAGTTATTCGTGGTAACGATAGCAGAGTTAGAGTCGCTGAAATACGAACAGCCACTGGCATCGTTACTCGGCCTATAGTTAAACTCGTACTACTTCCCAACCCTGAACAACAATAACAATTCCTTTTTTTTTATCTATTTATAGTAACACAATGCCACGTCTCAACCGAAGAAGTCTTTCGCCGTTAGAAGAAGAAACTCGCAACCGTCGTCGTCATTATCCTAACCATCACACCAGTTCTGCAGATTGCCGTTTATGTCGTAAAGATCATGCACTAAGAAAATGCCTTAAATTCAAAAAGATGAATGTCTCGGAAAAACTAAAGGTTGTCCGACGCTATCGGTATTGTGAAAATTGCCTGGCACATTCTCATGTTGTAAACCACTGCCGAAATACTGATCGTTGCCGACAATGTGGAGGCAGGCATCACACCCTTTTGCATCGGCATGAACGTCTTTGTAACCCAAAACCTCCGTCTAGTAGGACGCCGAGTAAGTCAAACTTAAACTTACGGACTATTACCCTATTGCCCACAGTGATTGTAAAAATGGAGTTAGGAGATGAATGGGGCAATGTCAGAGGCTTACTTAACGCTTGTACTGAACAGAGCTCCATCGCAAAATTTTTGGTCGATCGATACAAGTTGACTGTGGAGACTATTGGCTCTGAGGACTGGTGTAAAATTAAAATTCGTCCCCGGTTCGATGAAGCACCTATATTAAGCCTTACAGTAAAAGTTGATAGCTCACTACCACGTAAACAACCCACCGCACACATTGACGACAGAGTTTCCGAGTTATACAAAAATCTTCACCTCGCAGATCCACATTTTTATAAGCATGAAGACATCAACATAGTGTTAGGCGCTGACATATACCCTCGGATTATTAAATCAGCCATTCAACCACAGTCGATTGGGTCTCCTATGGCGCAAGATACCGTTTTGGGCTGGATTATTATCGGCAGGCTTGGCGTTTAACCCGGTTTCTTACTTTTGTCATTCTACTGTTTGCTATCTTACTTAAAATTACTGTATTATATTATGAATTATCCTTTGTACTTTTTAAAAAAAATCTTGTTTAAAATTGCCTAATATTATTTGCTTATGAATTTGTAAATTTCACTATTAAACACCATTAAAAGAATTGAATTACTTAGTAACTAAAACTTATCTATTCTCGGTTCCATTCAATTGCATCTTAGCAAGGGGGCCGGGATGTTTAAGTGCAAATGTCGATTAGTGCTTTATGCAAATATTGTAAAGTGTAAAATGAGAGTAGTTTAAGAAAAGCTTTTATTTGTAACTTGTAGCTTTGATTTGTAACCTTTGACACCTTCTTGTAACTACAAAACATACAAAATTGTCAAGGTTTAGTTCTCAACAGTACGCTCAAGTAAAAGGTTAGTATAACCGACAATAAAGATACCTATATTTTTACCCCATTTAACCCCCCGTCTTTTTCTTCCATTGTTATCTGGCCGGATCCTTTTTCGCTTTACACCCCATCAGTTTGGAAAAAAAAATTATTTTTTGTTTGGAAAAAAAAAATTATTTTTTTTATTAAAACTTTGAAATTTTTGTATTTTAAAAATTCATAAACAACTGGAAAATGCAGCTAGGCTTCTAATTTTTTGCAGACGTATAAAAAAGCTGCAAACAAAACAAGCCATAAATGATTAAAATGTGTTAGCATCTTTTGATTTTATTAATAAAATTTTTAATTCTTGGCAGTTATGGTGCTTTTCCTTCAATATAATTCTAGTCTGCGTTGAACATTTTGTATGCGAACCCCCTTATTTTAATAGAACATACTTGCCATATATCTCCACCCCTTAGGGGGGCTCCCATATAAATATGGCCGTTAAATGAAATTCTGCAGCTCCTAGGATGCCCCTAGATGGGTCAAATGTATTACCAACCCTACTTAATTTTTTATCTCAATCATTTATGTATAACATACCTGCCTGCTATCTTCATTCTTTAAGGGGGCTCCCATACAAAATGTTTAATGTACTCTAGAAATATATTGAAGAAAAAGTCCCATAAATGCCCAGGAGTCGCCCCTAGTGGGATATAATGAATGACCAACCTCCACAAATTTGTTGTCCTTACCATTTTCTCGAGACATACTTGCCCCTTATCACCACTTCTTAGGGGGGCTCCCATACAAATATTGCGTTTTATGAAATTCTTTATTTGAAAGTTTTTATGAATTTTTAAAAACAAAAATTTCAAAATTTTAATAAAAGAAATTATGTTTCTAAAACGACTACGCGTATTAGAAAAAAGTAGAGAAATTTTATTGCTGAATTTCGGTTTTTTTAGTTTTTTCAACAAGCTAAAGCGTTTTTGAGTAACGCGAAAATATCTTGTGCAACCTCCTCCATTTTCGAAATAGCGGTATATCTCAAAAACGGCTAGCACCACTGGATTCAGCGTACCCTAATAAGGTTAAAAAGACAAATGCCCAGCTTTTCTAAAAAATTGTCAATTTCGAGCACAGTGTAATGAAAAATCGGATCGTGAAATTTTGTTTAGCCTTTTGTATTCATTTGAAGTTCAATGTCATTGTTTTAATAGATTTAACATTTCCAATGCATTTTTCCTTTTCAACCAGAGATATTTTACTTCACTGCAATTTTAGTAGCATTTGCTTTAATTAAGATCTTAAAATGTTGCGTGCAGCAAATGATTTTGTTTTAAATTAAAGATCCAACATGAAACAAGAATTTCTGTCTTAAAATTTGATTTAATTCTCTTAAATCATTTAAAAATAACTTAGTAATTGCTTTAATGTTTAAAATTGGCACGCAAATGTATTCAAGGTCAAAAATAAATGATTTTCTTTATACTTTTTTTAAAGGCAGAATTACCTTGCACTTATACTCTGTTATGAATCAGCTATTTTACTTCCATTCAATTTAAGGTCTGTAAATGTGGTTTGCTTTTCTTTTTCGTTCAGTTCTGTTGCGGACAAATCTGTTAAAAATAGTATGTATTTGTTCGTTCTGATTTGAAAAAAAAAAAAAAATATAAATATTTTTGTTTGAAGCTAGACAAATTTGTTTATATTAGGAGTATGCGATTAATTAATTTTTATTAACCAAAATGCGAATTGATTAAGCTACGTTCACAATCAAAAAAACATTTTCATTTGGTGTTCATAATAGAGCAACAATTTCTTTTGCAACCACACACATTTTGCATCAAGAAACCGTTCGCAAATTTTAGCCACAACAATATTATGCATTTATTTTTATTTTTGTAAACATTTTGTTAAAATTTTCATTCAAAACTAAATAAAATTATTTTAAACGTCAGAAACAATTTCATACAAATTGTTGCTGAAGTTCTAGTTGACTCAAGTTAAGTTACATTTTTAAAAAAGTTTCAGTTACATTTTTGTTATAAAAATGAAAGGAAAATATATTAAATACTTTAGGAAGAAAAAAGATAGAAGAAAAAACGAAATGGTATTTTTGATTGTGAACGTAGCTTTAATTCTTTAGTTGAAAGAATACTAAGGAATAAGAAAAATTAAGCAAAATTTAAATATTGTTGTAAAAAATATAAGGAAATACCTTTTTCAGTGTATAAAAAGTCGTGTAATCTTATGTTTCATCCTGCAATATTGAACACTATGACAAGCATGAAATAACATAGTAAAAATTATAAAATTTTTCAAAATTTACATTAATCAAAATAACAGTTAATCGATAGTCAAAAATTTATTAGCCAAATTTCTAAATAATCGGCTAATCGATTGAACTGCATTACCCTAATCTTTATATAGATCGGCAAAGGAAAAACAGTTAGGAACCCTTTCATCCTCTGTATGTCAACCGATTTGAACAAAATATACACTATTAACTATCAGAAGTGCACAATATATATTTATTAAAATCTGTTCAATACTTTCAGATCTATAAGCGTTCAACTGTGCGACTAACCCAAATGCAAAATACAAATGTTAATAAAAAATTGTTTTTATACCCTCCACCACAATTAGTTGTGAAGAGGGTATATTAAGTTTGTCATTCCGTGTGAAACTTTTTTATTATTCATCTCAGACCCTATAAAGTACATATATTCTGGGTCCTTGAGTAATTCTAAGTCGATTAAGCCATGTCCGTCTGTCTGTCCGTGTGTTAAAAACACGCTCACTTTCGAACAACTCAAAAGGAATGAACAAACTTGGTGCCAAATGCTTGTAGTTATCCTAAGCAGTTTGGAATTGAAATCCAGCAAAATCGGTTCAGTTGGACCAGAGCTATGAATCAAAATGTGGAACCACCACCTAAAAAAATTGATAATTTTGTTACAAAAAATAACATAAATGCTGGAACAAGGCACGGAATGAGATAATATTCTGCAAACGTTTGTTTTATTTGACTGAAAATCACGCTATTAAATTTCGTGAAGATCCGTCCATAATTTACCCTAAGCCCCATATGAACACTACTACCGGAAAACAGTTTAGTACGCCTTAAACCGTAAAAAATAACGCTAGCGTAACAAAATTTGGTACGTCACAGTTTAATAGGACTATAAATGATACTGTGAAATTTCGTGAAGATCGGTACATAATTTACCCTAGGCCCCATAGAAACCCTACTCCCGGTTTAGCACACCTAAAATCATAATTAATAATGCTATCACAACAGAAATTGGTACGTCACTGTTTTAAAGGAGTAGAAATATTATATATTTATTCCCGTCGTTCCAAATTGGAGCATAACCGTAATGTAAGGACTAGAAATGACGCTGTGGAATTTCGTGATGATCGGTCCATAATTTACCCTAGGCCCCATATAAACCGTACTACCGGAAAACAGTTTAGTCGCCTAAAACCCTAATTAATAACAATTCGTCACAGTTTAATATAATAATAATAAATAGACATCATACAGATATTACTCCTTAAACATTCGAACTGTCGGTGGAGGGTACCAAAGATTCGGCACAGCACTCTAAGTTGTTTTTTTTTTAAATTATCAAATAATATAAAAAAGGGTGATCGATTATTCGACATTTTCCAGAAACTGGTTTCCGAATATTTCGACAATATAAATCTTATATATAACCCGACACATATTAAAAAAAATGATGGCCGAATTTCGACCACTTGTTAAAATAATGATTTTTAAAAATTTGTATATTTTTAACACAAATCAATAATAGTATTTATTCATTGATTTTGATGTGCTTAGTACCCTTTATTGATTGATAAATATACTAAAATTTATTGTTAACTGTAAAGCGAATGAGAATTACAAACAATCAAGTCGTATTTGGCACGATATTAAAGCTTAGACAAAACACCAACAATAAATAGTGAGTTTATCTTTCCTTACATTTCCCTACAACTAGTTGGCTTTTTCTGATTCGAATTGTAGTTTAAGTGGGTAAAGAAAAAAACAAAATTAAAAACAAACTGAAGGAAAAGATAAACTCACTACCCAGCAAAAACTTACATTGCAAAGTAATGAGTTAAAAAGCTAATATAACGACTCTTCCCTACTTATACAGTGGCATTTTAACTCATTATTTTAACACGGTGATGTCATTGGAGGCAAGTACTTACCACCCTCGCTTACAAATAGGGAGTTAAATAAGTCATTACCACATTCGCTTACACTTAAATAACTTATTAGTCCGATGTCACCAAAATTACAACTACAATAACTTTAAAAAAAAATTTTTTTTTATTATTTTTTTTTCTATTTTTTTTGATTTTATTTTACTTTTCTTTCTGTTTTTTCTTATTTCTGTCTCTGGTGGGATTCGATCGCGCAACCTCGGTGCTGATAGACTAGCTCACTACCAGCTTGTCTACTGGGGCAGTGTAGTTTTGCATAAAAAACTATGTTTTTTACTCAATTAAGAGCGTAAATATGAGAATAAATTGTCCATGATAACAATAAAAACGTTGATTGAAAGTTTTTGTTTCATTACTATAATGACATTTTTATTGTCATAATGAAAATTTAAATTTATGACGGCAATTATTGAAATATGTTGCTTTTATAAAAAAAATTTTTTAATTCATAAAATTAATGGCATACATGTAACATTAGATGTATGAAATTATTAAATCTTACATTTTTTAATTAGAATTAAACATTTTTTTTAAGGATACTATAAATTTGTATTAATATATGAATATAATTATGTTTGTATATTGTTTTTTTATGTTCCCAATTAAAATTTTTTGTTTAACTTGGACAAACTTAAGTTTTCATATATCCAATGAAAATTTTTAACGTAATTACGAAATCCAATGAAGCGATTTTAACGAAAATACTTCATTATAACTATGAAATTCCATTTAGACAATGAAAATTGTCATTTACCCAAGGAAAATTTTTTTATGAAAATGATTCATTAAATATATGAAGCATTTTTCTTTCAGTGTAATAAAAATAAAAACAAATTGTAAGAATAAATATTTAAAACCAATTTGTATTAGATTTGAAAAAAATTAAACCGTAGATGCATATTATTATGAATGAATTATAAATTTCGTTAATCAACTCATACACAAGTACTTAGGTATCAGATTATATCTCAGCCATTACTAAACTACTTCTATGTAATGCAGATGGTATGAAGTAGTCATTGAAAAGTAAATTGAGTAATGGCAAGTCATTACCAAGTTTTTGCTGGGTATTTATTGTTTTTGGTTTTAAAGCTTTGATATTGTTACAAGTAAAACTAAAGTGTTAATAATTCTTGTTCGTTTTTTTTTTTTTGTATAATATCTTTAGTTTTTCTTAAGTCTTTGGAAAAAGTTTTCTGATGATCTGGCCGAAGCAACCAGTAAAATGCGCATAGGAAAAGCTTATCCCACCAACAATAAATTTCAGTTTATCAATAGCAATAATTGTGAATTTAGAACATTTAAAAGAAACCTTGTTAATGAAACTTTGAAAACAAACAGCTTATTTTTTTTTTTTTTTTGCAAGAAAATCAATATAAAGCAATTTGCCAGTTCAGTTTTTTTTTTGCACGGGCAGCTTTAAAATATTTTTTAAATTTTTTTCTAATTTCTCTTTATGAAGAAAAAACATTTTGCGCAATTTTTTTTTACAATTTCAATGTTATTCTTTTGATTATCTTTTACTTTTAAAACACCTGTTTCGTTTTACTGAAAAATAATAACAAAATTATTGCTACAGAAAAGTACGACACAGAGCATGCAGTTTTATGAAATAAGCAAAGCAAATACACAGAAAAAATTTTCACCAAAATTTTTTCAATTAATTCAATAATGCTGTTTCAAACAATTTTTTAAATTGATCCAATTAATTTCCGTTAATTGAAAATAAAAATTATAATGTTTGTGTGTATATTTGCAAATATGAAAACATACACACAAACATTAAAATATTTAAAATTTTCAAACAAGTTTTTAATTGTTTCAATTAACTGTGTTGATTGAAAGAAATATTTTCATTTGTGTTTACGTTTTATTTAGCCATTTTGGCTTGTGGTCACATTTCAAACGTGTTAATTGATAGGATCAATTTGTTTGCTGGCGGAAAATCAATACAGAATTTAATTAATAGCACAAATGTCTAGCAGATACGTTAATTGAAGTTGGTTTTTGATTTTTTCAGTGAAGCGAGAACTGTTAGAAAGCAGAACATACACCTCAGAGAACTTTGTGTGATTGCAAAAAATTCTCATTTTATGAGCACCAGAAAATACAATCTTTTGTGTTCATACAATCAATCTTGCTCAGTCACACACATTCGCTGCTGATTTTAAATCAGTGTATTGGCTTTGGCATTCGTTCGTCAATGATTGCTTTAGTAATGAACAATAACAAAAAAAAAGAGCTAGAAATCATTGCTCTGACATATTCAGCAGTTGCTATGTAGTACGAAAAAAACTTAAATGAAACGCAAACACACATAGGTACAAATACAAAAACAAAAAAATAAAAGAAAGACATACCAAAGAATATAACCCTGCAAATAATATTGGACTACCTGATCCATTTTGATAAA
The DNA here is from genome assembly GCA_930367215.1 of Pollenia angustigena. Classification (NCBI taxonomy): domain Eukaryota; kingdom Metazoa; phylum Arthropoda; class Insecta; order Diptera; family Polleniidae; genus Pollenia; species Pollenia angustigena. Next base: position 238,157,568 of record OV884059.1, read on the forward strand.
ATGGACTACTCCATGGACTGGTCCAATGTAATACAAGCAAGTTTGTAGTAAGACGACATATCTTCGTTTTTTAACGACATACTCCTTTGCAATCTAATGCTAGATTATATGGTCCTGCCCTAGAACATCGTTATAATAAATAGACCACGTTTTATCCATACTTTTGGGTTACTTTTGGACTAATTCTAGTCCCTTGTACGCGTGTTTGGACTGGTCCTATTATATGCAGGGAAAGATGTTCCGCTTAGTACAGTTGAAATTGATAAAAATTGTGTGATCCTTATTATGAAGGGGCGCAGCAGGGCTGCCAGATAAATTTGTGACTAAATTGTCAATTTCCTGAGAAAAAATAAAAAAATCGTCTCTCTCGTTTTGAAATGTCGTCAAACAAAAATCGGACAGCTCAACCTTAGTTTTTTTTTTTTAACAATTTTTGTTCGATTTTAAGAAAAATAAACTATTAAACAAAAACATAACTACATCATACCCAGCTAGAATTTTCGAGGAATAGCTACTGCAAGTCTCCTAAATAGCGTTTTTGATCGTCGACCAGCGGATTTTGAAATCGTAGAATTTTCCTTACACCGAAGAAACTGTAACACAAGCTGTTTCCTCTGTGAGATTCTTCCATAAAAGAGCGAAAGACGCTTACTTTAATCATTGTGGGAATAGTCTGAGAAGAGGGTGAAGATTATCTAACGAGTCTTACAAAAGGCATGTCAAGAATTGCATAAGACTCATGTAGATATTATCTTACAACTGGTATGCTTGCAGTTGTTGAAAATATGATTTATACACAGAGCCGCAAAAGGTTCATTGGATGATGGTTTGATGAATGATAAACAAAGTTTAACTTTGTTGTTTTGTACTCTGGAAATATCCATTTAAAGATTTTCTTGCGATTTGCATGTTTAACATTCCAAGATTAAGCAAAGAATGTGTCAGAAAATGTTTAAAAAAGTAATAATTATAAAAAAGGAAATAATTTTTTATTGTTTCTCGACAGATTATCAACAGAAGATCTCTCCATAAGTGGCTGAGTTATTAGGAAATGACCACAATTGCTTTTAATTTTTACCCATAAATTTCTAATTAACCTGAACTTTTTGATGTCTTCTTATAATTTTAGTAGAACTCTGATAGTGAAAATAAACAAAATCGGTTTTTAAGTGATCGAGTTATAAGCAAACAATAATTTGGCCAACATTATTTTCTTAATAAGGATTGTTATATTTAAAAAAAAGCCAGTTGGTCCATTATTTAACTTGGTCCTAATACTCAAATTTAAGGTTTTGCTACGATTTTAAATACAGTTGTGAAGGGTATAAAAGATTCGACAAAGACGTATAATTGCACTTTACCTTGATGTTTATTTTAATTGACTTGGCAGAAATCTGCGGCAACGGTTTAATGTGTTGTTCCCATTAAGAAATGCTTTCAAAAATCACGCCCCTCGTGAATAAAATTGAAAAGCAAAAGCATAATAAAAAATTTATCTGCATTTTCTTATGAAATTTTGTTTTTCCCCATAAATATTTTAGGGAAAATTCTTTTTTTCTGCGTTGGTTATATCTTAACATAAGTACAAACACATATAAAATTTTCTTTTTATTTTTAGAAACAAATCAGCAAATTGGCACTTTGGCTAATTTCGAAACAAAAAATCGACAAAATGATGATAAATCTGGCAGCCCTGGGGCGCAGTAACAAGGAAAGCAATTCCTGCTCACATTCAGAGAACTAAATCGAGCAAGAAACCACATGCAATAGCACATACACATGTTTGCTGTTTAAAAGTAAAAATTTAAAAAACCTCAAAAACAACAAAAACAGTACAATAAAAAATTAATTTACTCCGATATTTGCGCGTCAAAAAGGAGTGTACAGTTTCAAAATACTAAGAAATTTTTGACAGTAGGTTTAGCCAGGTTATGCATATTATAGTTGGGGCTTAATAATGCGTGCGGTGATTTCGAGCAATTGTTCTATGGCGTGCGTATCAATTAAGGCAAACAAAGCACGTTCAATCATCCAACTCACATATTTACAAATAAAACGATGCCAATATTACTCAACGTTGAACTTTGTTTTGCAGGCAGGCATAGAATCGATGTAAATTTAAGCGTATGAATAAATAAAGCAAATTAGTGATTTTGATACTCTTGCTTAAATTGTGTACATCAATTTAGGCAAGAGTTTATTGTTCCATTTAAAATTCTTTCAAAAAATTAATGAATAAAAAGAATTGCAATGTTGCTTAGTTATTAGGGTTACATGTACTTGCTCAAATTTTAAGTTATTGTTCTATTTAAAATTCTTTGGAATATTTTACATACTTATGAATTTGATTTTGTTAAGTGGAAAGAAATTAAAAATATGTATGTATGTTTGTGTGCAATGTTTGGAAACAAACTGTCACACAAACTTAATAGAAGAAAAAAAAACAAGTTAGAGTGCTATATTCGGCTGTGCCGAATCTTTGATACCCTCCACCGACAGTTCGAATGTTTAAGGAGTAATATCTGTATGATGTTATTATTATCTTAAACTGTGACGATTTGTTATTAATTATGGTTTTAGGCGACTAAACTGTTTTCCGGTAGTAGGGTTTATATGGGGCCTAGGGTAAATTATGGACCGATCTTCACGAAATTTCACAGTCTTTTTCCCAGTTCTATAAAACTTTGATGTACCAAATTTTGTTATGATAGCATTATTTTTTACGGATTTAGGCGTACTAAACTGTTTTCCGGGAGTAAGGTTTATATGGGGCCCAGGGTAAGTTATGGACCGATCTTCACGAAATAACACAATATTATTTCTTGTCCAATAAAACTTTGATGTACCAAATTTTGTTATGATAGCATTATTTTTTACGTTTTTAGGCGTACTAAGTTGTTTTCCGGAAGTAGGTTTTATATGGGGCCTATGGTAAATTATGGACCGATCTTCACGAAACTTAACAGTTTAATTTCTAGTCCTATGTAACTGTGACTTGCCAAAATTTGTAATGATAGAATTGTTAGTTAGGGTTTTAGGCTTAATATACTGTTTTCCGGGAGTAGGGCTTATATGGGGCCTAGGGTAAATTATTGACGATTCTTCACGAAATTTCACAGCGTGATTTCCAGTTGAATAAAACGAATTGTTGCGAAATCTTATATCATTCTGTGCATTTTTCCACCATTTATGTTAGTTTTTGTAACAAAATTATCAATTTTTTTTAGGTGTTGGTTCCACATTTTGATTCATAGCTCAGATCCGATTGAACCGATTTTGCTGAATTTCAATCCCAAACTGCTTAGGATAACTACAAGCAATTTGACACCAAGTTTGTTGATTTCTTTTGAGTTTTTCGAAAGTGAGCGTGTTTTCAACAGACGGACAGACGGACAGACGGACAGACAGACGGACATGGCTAAATCGACTTAAAATTACTCAAGGACCCAGAATATATATACTTTATAGGGTCTGAGATGAATAGTAAAAAAGTTTCACACGGAATGACAAACTGAATATACCCTCTTCACAACTAATTGTGGTGGAGGGTATAAAAACAATAAGTCAGAGTTCATACGGCTCATATCTTATTGACAAGATTCTTCCTTTTTCTTCTTTGAACATGAATTGGCGTTCAAATGATTCATGTCATGTTGACGACATGTGCTTTTTTGATATTGAAAACAATAACAAAATTAAACAACGGATGTAAGAAAAGATAAACTCACTGCTTATTGTTGGTGTTTTGTTTGAGCTTTGATATTGTTACAAGAAAGACTTTGAGTGTTTAAAATTCGTATTCGCTTTAGGGTTTTATTTGTATAATATTTTTAGCTTTTCTAAAATCTTTGGAAAAGGTTTCCTGATGATCTGGCCTAAGCAACCAGTGAAATGCGCATAGAGGCTAGCTTTTCCTCGACAATAAATTTCAGTGTATTTATCAAATATGGAAAATTGGGAATTTAGCACGTCATACGAACATCTTAGAAAAAGCAAAACGTTAAGACAGTACATGCATCTGTGTACTCGTTTCTTTTCCCCTCGTCCCTCTCGCCAATAAAGTAGCAATCATGTCAATAAGACAAGAGCCGTATGAACACAGACTAAAGGCCGAACCAGAATGTGAATAACGTGGCTTAAGCAACTGAGCGAATACATGTGAATCATACATATGTGTAAAACCATGTTGAAGTTAAGGGAACTTTTTGTTAAATTTTATGAAACTGTAATTTGTTTTTTTAAATGTATTTAAGGTTGTTAGTGCATATTCTGGTTGGGCTTTAAGTGTTTTATATAACAAATGTTCTAGAGGTTATAACTACGTATACACTAGACTGGTCGCATCTTGTGAGATTTTTTTTTCAAATTTACAAATAAACAGCGCTGCTTTAAATAAGAGGTATGGTGTAAGAAATCATGTCTTAATTTTTCAGCTCAAACCGACGGTGCCTAGACGTGCCTAGTGGGGCCCAAAGTTTCCCATATTATTGAAAAAAATCCATTCAATCAGATACTAGTTAATAAGCCGGACCCAAGAACCGAAAATCAAAATTCTGGCTTCGTTACGATCTTCCGCAGAGAAAGTACTTTAAGTATGCCAAATTTCAGCTTCATATCGACCCCTTTGCCCGAAATTATCGTATATGACTATTTCCAAAAAAACGTCAACCACAAAAAATGGAAAAAAAAATTTTCTTTTCAAGATTTATTTAGAGAGTTGCTTATATTTTTTTAATATATGCGTATAAATTAATTGATTCGAAAAAAAAGATAAATGGTAAACGAAGTACTACAACTTTTAGCACATACTTGTGTATATTAGAAAATATGCATTTGGAACAACAATACTCTAATCTAAGGCATATTTATGATCTGAAAAACATTTTTTATTAAGTTTCTTATATAAAGGATCATAAATAGCAACATAAAAAAATTTTAAATCATGGTGGAAAAATTGTCCCGTTTACAATGTCCCGTTTAAAATTTCTTTAACAATTTATTTAAAAAAATTTAATTCATATTTTATTTTGAAATCGAAACCATTTTTAGGGCACATTAGTACGCAACATTTTAAAAGTAATCCCAATAAAATATTGTGTCAGGTTTCGCAGAAATCACTGTTTAAACGGTTATCCCTTAAAACCCAACTCCGTTTTTGTCCCGTTTACAATCACTGGTTTTTTGCAATTATCTCGGAAACCACGACAGTAAGCGAAAAATTTCATTTGCGGAAATTAAAGAGCTAATTGAGAGTTAAAAGAATCATTAATTTAAAAAATGAAACTCAGGTTGTTTTTTACAGTTTTGTCAATATAAACGTGTGCAAATGTCCCGTTTACAATCTTGGAAGTGCCCATGTCACCTGACAAAATATTGTAGGCGAATGCTCCAAAAATTTAATATATATTTTCATTTTTATATTGCAAGCGAAAGCAGAGAAGCAGAAAAATTGCTGTCCTGTAAAATTTGGTTTTTGTAACATACGATAATTTCGCTTAAGGGGGTCGATATGTCATCGGATGGCTTCAGTGGTGGTAGCCGTTTTTTAGGTTAGCTCTGGTTTTCGAGATATACCGTTATTTCAAAAATTAAGGATGCTGCACAACATATGTTTGCATAACTCAAAAACGCTTTAGCTTATGGAAGAAACTAAAAACACCGAAATTCTGCAATAAAATTTACTTTAAGAAGCGTAAAACTTTTTTCTTATATGCGCAGTCATTTTAGAAACATATTTGTTTTTTTTTTTTTTGGGAAAAAAATGATTTTTTTATAAACATTTCGAAATTTTTGTTTTTTAAAAATTGGAAAATTTAGCTTTGCTTCTAATTTTTTGCAGGCATATAAAAAACGAAGTTGCCAACAAAACAAGCTATAAATGACTTAAATCTGTTAACAACTTTTGATTTTATGTATTCACAAAAGACGAAAAATGTTAATTACTTTAAGAATTTCATAAAACGCAATATTTGTATGAGAGCTACCCTAAAAAGTAGTGGTAAAGGGAAAGTATGTTTCGAGAAAATGTTTAGGACAAAACAACCATTGAGGTCGGTCATACTATTTATTCCCCTAGGGGTGACTTCTTGGCTGTTATCGGGCTTTTTCTTCATTATATTTCTAGTCTGTATTTAAAGTTTTGAATGCGAGCACCCTTAATGAATGGAGATAGCAGGTAGGTATGTTAGAAATAAATGATGGAGATGAAAATAAAGTAAGTTGGGTAATACATTTGACCCTTATAACGGCATCCTATGCACTACAGGGGCCAAATAGGGCGGTTAAATTCAAGATTCTTAGGACCATTATTACAACTTGAAGTTAGCTAAAGTTAAGATTAAATTGACAGATAATAATGTGTTATCTGTCAAAAAGTGTCTGTTAACTGTCGGATAACAGCTAACGCCAAGTTATAATAATGGCCCTTACATGGTTAAATTATCTTTTGGAGGATATAAAATGGTTTTTTAATATCACTCGAAGATACAAATTTTTTCTGGGTATTCGAAAATTTGGAAAATTTCTTTCAAATCGTACTAAATTTTAATATTTTAATTATATGGTCAAAAAACTTGACGGTTTTGCTAGTTTTTGCAATTAAATTGTACTTATTAATCTGACTCTAAATGTTAATGTGTGTTCAAGTTAACGAATTAATGATTTTGAAGCAGAAGGAGAGGAATATTGCCATTGGGAACTAATTGCGTACCACAGCCGTTTGACAAATTTTCCAAGCTTATACGCATACAGAACACCCGAGAAAATTCATACCCCATTAATTCGAAAAGCTTAGCTGGTGCCTTGGGGAAAACTCTTTAATTTGCAAAAGTTCCATACATTTTGGTATCTTTGTATAGTAAAGTCTCTTGTTTGTTTAAATAAATCAAGAAATGAATTGAATTTCTCACAACAAAATTTTAACATTGAAATGATTTACTTTGAATGATTAACAATTGTCATTCATTACTTTAGGTAAAACATAAGTTTTTGTGATTTAACAATATTATTTTAATATTTGGGCACGTGTTTTTCCTTCAATTGTATAAATTAGATTTCATTCAGGATGAATGTTCATCTGTTAAAGAACATGCGTCATTTTTGATTTATTGTTAAATATCAAGAAAATGACTTTCAATAAATACTACCAACAACAATTCTGTAAAGGTAGTTTTTTTTAAAATATTAATATTGATTCTACATATGAGGACTTCTATAACAAAACAGTTAACTTTTTACTTGAAAATTTTGTAAATAAATCAAGGGCCGATTTCAAAAGGTTGTGTTATAATTTTGTAAATTGATTTTAGTTCATATTATTCTTAATGTTAATCAAAATATGACAAGCGCACTTAATGGAAATTGGTAGCCAATTTTGGCCGTAAGTTTTACTAAAGGCTCATTTCATTCGCAAATAAGCAAACATTAATTGTATATTACCCTACAGGTCCGTTTATGGTTCCTTACTGGTGGTCATAAGTGTGTCCCATGGATTTTCATGGGTGCTCAAGCATTATTTAAGAGCTTATAGGGTAAAATATTTTCGAGATTTTATCAGAGGTCGCTCAAGTTGAATTATTGCCAAACATTGGGTCTGCCGGTTTTCTTCACGATTTTCTTCACTTTTAAGGAAATAAATTAAAAGAAAAATTTCCATGTTTTATTTTGGTGTACAAAGACTATAAGTTTTTGCGGTGGCATGTCATAACATCCAGTGTCATAGTGTCCATGGACGCTTTGCAAATGGACATTATGACACTTTTAAAAGTGTCATTAGGTCCATAAGTACTAAAGAAGATAAATACATAAAAAGATCTACATGCACGCAGAGAAAAACATGTTTATTATGGTCACAACCAACAAAACTATTTTTAAAGAAACCAATTTAACCATTATATGGTTGTCGGTATCATTGTATCTGTTTAATGATGACTCATTTATAACGCAGCACCCTGTAAAAACCTAGCGGTCCTTTAATTGTTATTTACTTAATCTTAAATTCTGTCATTACATTATTTTTCTTTTACTAAGCCTAGCATGTTAAATAATGTTTAAAACATTGATGTCAAATTCAATCAATTTCATAGCACAATTGTGCTAGCTCAAAAATCACACACATTCTTACGCTCTTTCAGAATCCCGCTGACCTAGCAAGTAGAGGTTGTTCACCAAGTGAGTTAGAATCACATTGTCTATGGTGGAGTGGACCTTCGTGGCTAAAGTTGCCAAAACAGCAATGGCCATCTCCACGCCCTCCTCAGGATACAAATATAAAAGCCAAGACAATTAAAATTCTAACAGTCACAAACACAGACGACCCATTAACCCGATTTTCATCTCTACCCCGTGCCTATCGAGTCATAGCCTACATTTTACGTTTCGGAAGACCCATACCAAGAAGTCGAATCTTATCTTTAGAACCAACACCAGAAGATATACAATCTGCAAAAAATCGCATCATAATTTGGACACAAAAAACTTTATTTCCTGGCGAATATACTGCATTACTTCACAAGCGTCCAATTTCCCCTCGAAGTAAACTCTTAACCCTTACGCCATTTCTCGATCGCAATGGGATCATAAGGGCCAATGGGCGTCTAGCGCAGTCCCCAGCTTTAACATACAATGAACGCTGTCCAATTCTGTTGCCATACGAATCAAAATTGGCCAGAATGATAACAGAATTTGTGCACAAAATTACTTTGCATGGAGGAAATCAGCTCATGACCCGAGTAATAAGAACAGAATTTTGGATTTTTCGACTAAAGCCCTTAGTAAAAACCGTCATAAATAACTGCAAAACATGTGTACTTTACAAAAAACACACTCAAAGTCAGATAATGGCATCCCTGCCACCTGAACGCACAACAATATCAAGACCCTTTGCAGTTACAGGTGTTGATTACGCTGGACCTTTCAACATTCAAAACTTTACGGGTCGAGCTTGCTTCATCACAAAAAAGTATGTTTGCATATTTGTATGCTTTACCACAAAAGCTGTACATTAAGAACCAGTAAGTGACCTATCGACCCAAGCTTTTTTAGCCGCTTTCTCCCGCTTTATTGGAAGACGTGGATGTCCCGCAATCATATATTCGGACAACGGCACGAACTTTGTCGGAGCAGCAGAACTCATCAAAAAGGATCGTCTAGAATTTATAAAAACTCTTCAAACCCAAGTAACTCACAACTATAGCCATCAAAACATCATTTGGAAATTCATACCCCCTGGTGCCCCACATATGGGCGGACTCTGGGAGGCCGGCGTAAAATCCTTCAAAACCCATCTAAAGAAAATGATACCAGATATGAAATTCACCTTTGAAGAGCTGTCAACAATTCCTGGACACTTCCTTATTGGCACTCTGTTATTGACCCCAGCCGAACCTGATGTAAGCAGCGAAAACCTGACCCTCATCAACCGCTGGAAACACCTAAAGGTCATCTACCACTCATTTTGCCAAAGATGGAAATCCGAGTATCTGGCCGAACTTCATCGCAGATATAAATGGAAGACTCAAAGGGACAATGTCAAAGTCAACGACTTGGTGGTCATCAAAAACAACAATTTGCCTCCCAATGAATGGCAAATGGGCCGAATCACTAAGACTCATATTGGAACTGATCAAAACTGTCGAGTTGTCGACATCCAGACAAAAAATGGGATCGTTACCAGACCCATTACAAAAATTGTGGTTTTGTTTTAAAATTTAGTTAACATTTTTTAAAATTTTCCAAACAAATTTGACACTGAATTCCTACTTACAGGTATGGCATCCCACCAAACATTTCTAAGTTTCTCATCAACCGATTTGATTGCTGTCAACATATTCAACCCCACAGGACCCGCAAACTTAAATCGAAGTGAGCTCCCAGATGCCATATCTGTCAAATTCATCACAACACCTTGTTTCATTGTAATCTGTTTTTCGGACCTATGGTAAACTGCACCAAGTCATGGGGGCCGGAATGTTTAATGATGACTCATTTATAACGCAGCACCCTGTAAAAACCTAGCGGTCCTTTAATTGTTATTTACTTAATCTTAAATTCTGTCATTACATTATTTTTCTTTTACTAAGCCTAGCATGTTAAATAATGTTTAAAATAAATAACAATTTCTCTAGTTTCAACCATAGAACAATAAACAAGTGAAGCAACAGAAAAAAAAAACATTGTGACCCAACAAAACAAACTAACATTTATACGTACATAGGTACATAAAGTAAAAACAAATTGTGAACAAAACAAAATACATTTAATTAAAACCCTAATGTTAAATAAACAAAAATACAAAAAATAAAAATAAAAAAAGTTTTTTTTTAAAATCGAAAATATAGTGTTAACTTTGAGGAATTGAAAATTAAAGTTCAGCCCTCAACAGTATCATTGGTTAAATTAAACATAATATGGTTAAAATATTTTTAAAAATGGTTTTGCTGCTTTTGCTCTGGTTAATTATATTGAACACATCAATAAAAAACGAAAATTTGTTTTTGTTTTCAATATAATTTCTCACTCACTCACTTGCTTACGTTTCTAAAAACAGGCAGTAAATATATAACGAAAACATTTTTGGGCGCAAGGATTTTCTCCTCTATGGTAAAACAAAAACGGGCTTCGCTAACTAAAGCTTCTCTACATAGCCGGCCTTTGGCCGCGCGCAAGGATTTTCTCCTTTAGGGTATAACAAGAACTGGTTTCGCAAAGTAAAGGCTCTAAAATCTGCCTTGTTTTCGAAGGAAGGCCGACTACGCAGAGAAGCTTTAGTTAGCGAAGCCGGTTTTTTTTATACCATAGAGGAGAAAATCCTTGCGCCCGGCCGAACGCCGGCTGTGCAAAGAAGCTTTAGTTAGCGAAGCCAACCAATGGCAGACTTAGGATTTCTCGGTACCAATTACCCCAGTCTTTATTTCTTTTTATTTAATTTCTAAACCGGTTTATCTTTTGACCTCTGCGTCACACAGCTTGGCAGTAAAGGAACCAGCAACCTTTTAATGACGTATTAGGAAACACATTGTATGAAAAGCCAAAGATTCGAATTGCAAAAAAATTTTTTCAATAAATAATAATGTTTTTTCTGAAGTTCTGATAATCACTTGAAATTTTAACTTGGTTTTAAGTTAAGTTGTGGTTTTAAGTTAAGTTGTGGACATTATGACACTTTGCAAAGTGTCATAACTTCCGCGGACGTTATGAAACTGCTCCGATGGACATTATGACACTTTTAAAAGTGTCATCAAGTCCATGGACACTAAGACACTGGACGATATGACATGCCACCGTTTTTGCAATGCATTTGCTCATTTAGGAACCCTACATAACTATTTTTCGTAATATTTCCATATATATTGTAAATAACGCTTTATAACTTTTAAAATGTTTTTGAAAGTGAAAGAAACCAACAATGCAATTTGAAAGAATAATTTATTCTCAAAAATTTAGAAGCAAATATTTTTGAATTCGCTCTTACCTTTCCTGAGTTATACCGATTTTCAGCTTTGTACCCAGTTCATAATATTATTACTAAGACCCAACAAACGTTTTGCTTTTGCTTTGTTTACAAATCATTAATTATGGTTCAGAAGAAGTGGCGTTCATATAAGTTTTATCCCTAATCAATACATGAAGATCTCTAAAAAATCTTCAACAAAACTAACTTTTAGTTATATACATAAATCTTAACCTCATAACCTTAATAGGTTACAGCTTATCCAGTACACTCTCAAAATCGTCTACTATTCTACTTCCCTATCTGTTTGAACGAAGAGAAGATGTTCCATAGAGATGCCTTTAAAATAAAAGTAAAATTATTGACCCTCGTACACGGGTTAGTATCTAGAATTATGCCCAACAAAGGTTAAAAAACCTAAAACGGAACTATTTAGTTTTGTTATGGAGCTCCATTTATGACTTTCCTTAACACAAGCCACAAACATTTGCTGACAACATGATGTATTCATTAAAAGATTGACGGCATGTGGCATGAAAAATTGAAGCAACAAATGTGTGGTCTTATTTTGTATATAAAAATAACACAAAACCTTGCCAAAAAGGTTTCGGTAACTTTATATATATTTTTTTTTGTTTGGTAACAGAATGTCGCTTGAGTACACAATTTATAAAAAGCAAAAGAGAAATAAACGTGTATGAAAAAAGGGCGCTGGCATCTTTTAAAAAAAGTATGACGGTGTATCTGCTAGTGATGTTAAGATTTTAATTTTTAATGTTCGCGAATACAAAAACGAATACGAATATCTGAGCCAATATTCAACCATAATGCACGATTTTTATTGTGAGCGACAAGTTTTTTGCCAAACTTATTTTGACATTTCTTTGTTTCAGTGTTTGATAAATTCAAGCACCGCGTTTAAGCCTTTTACGAAATCCAATTGCACTTCGTGATGTTTCTGGTCAGCATTGGTGGATTCGTTACGTGCAGAATTGCAAGCATTTGGGCAAAGGGGAATTCATGTGTGAGTGTTGAAAAGCCGATGCATCAACAAAGAGTGACTCTTTGGTGCGGCTTATGGGCTGGCAGCAACATCGGACCGTACTACCTCGAAAATGAGGTCGACCTGGCAGTTACTGTGATGATAACGGAGTTCTTGTGGCCAGAAATTGAGGATATGGAACTGGACTATAGGTGATTCCTACAGGATAGTGCTATACAGTCAATGAAACAATTGCTCTTTTAAGCGAGAAATTCAATGGCTTTGTTATCTCACGTCCTGGCGATGTTAATTGGCCGACACGATCATGTGATTTGACAGCACTTAATTTTGTTATTTGGGGATATTAAAAACAAGGTGTACGTTACTCAGCACTGTGATAGTTTTTGACCCGAAAAAAAATTAACTTCGATGAATTATTTTTGCACTATTAGGGGGGAGTCCCCTGTTTTATTCGACTCTATTAGTTTTTTTTGGCTTTCTTAACTTTCTTTTACGGAATGTTTTGACTTTTTTTCAAAATTTCACGTAATTTAAACCATTAAGTCGACCAAAAGTAACGATTCTTGAACATTTTTTCAGGTTTTTTAGCCATTAAAAAGATTAAATTCTCTTTTAGCAGACCTTTGCTGGAATCTTAAGAAATTAATCTTAAGTAATTTAAATATATTACAACTTCAATCCATGTCAGAACTTCAATACGTAAATATGAAAATAATTGAATGTTTTCCCTTCTGCTCAGTCCTGCTTCTTTTATTTTACATATAAGAATTTAATGACACATTAAAATTGGGATAATAAATCCTAGAAATTTATAAAAAGAACTTGTTTTTTTTCCTCCTTAATTTTGGTGATAAAATGAATAGCAGGAAATATTACTCAGGACATAAAAAACAAACAAATTTAGGCCGCAGAAAAAAACTCTTATAAAATTATCCCCGTTAAATATTTAAATTGGACAATAAAATAAATTTACTATATATGTGTGTTGGCAATTGTAATAGAATTGCTAACAAGAGAGTGAGAAAGAAACTCACTTGAAATACTTGTTATTTTACTTATACCCAAGAGGCCCAGATTGTTGTATACGGCCTTCTGTTTTTAGCAGAAACACGTAAGATTTCATAGGAAGTGTCTGACATATTTCACTTCGCAGGGCTTATCAACCTCGTTACTTAGCACTGTTTTTATAGAATTTTTAATTTTTATGAAATATTAAGTTAATGTCAGTACCATGAAGTATAGTTTCAAAAAATATCTTATTTCCACTTGACTTCTCTAAATCAGATTAGTTCTTGGGTTTAATAAAATTATCCTTAATGGGTGTAATAACAATAAGGATAAAAACAATTATCTGAGGGAAAATTTATATATATTTTGAATATTAAAAAAAAGTTTTTGTTTAATCCATTGCTTAATTACTTAACACTTTAGCATTAAAAAAACATCAATTAAAGAACTTAAAGCTTGTTTAAAAATAACATTATTTCGAGTATTTTGGAAAAGCATCCCAGTAAAAACTTCGCCTACAAAATAATGTGTTAATTAATCAGAAAGACCTAAAAGCACTACTTACAATTCTATTGAAAGAACCAATGAATTTTACAAGGGATGTCCCAAAATTAACACATTTAAAAGTTAGTTATTATTTTTTTACCGACATACATTAAAACAAAGTAGTTAAAGAAGTTGTTATAGAATCAGTTAAAGAAGGAAGCAACTGAGTGAGAGAAGCTATTCATTTTGAAAAAGTAAGTGATGTTTCTACCGGGATTTAAAAAATTAAAAAATATTTTGAATAACTATATGATAAAGTAAAGATGTGTAATTTAACACGCCATTTCTCAACTTCGCGAATACACTCAAGCTATAATTTTTTATTACCCTGCGGGAAATTTGTATCAATTGTTCCAATAGACTGGTCCCTGGGACTTGTGAAAATAGAACAAGTTCAAAAAGAAAGAACTTATTAACTCCCCAGTAAAAACTTCGCTTACTTTTCAAAATGAATAGCTACCTTCACTTATTATTTATTAGTTTTCTTCTTTAACTACTTCTATAACAACTTCTATAACTACTTTTTCTGGATGTTTATAGGTAAAACAAGTAAGAGTGCTATATTCAGCTGTGTCGAATCTTATAAACCCTTCACCATTGTGCGAGCAGAATACAGAGCAACTAGACAAAAACTAAATAATTTTTACATAGTACATATTTACAATACTTAAAACTTCATTATAAATAAAATTTAAAAAGCGAAAACTAATAAATATTTTTTTTTTAAATCGTTTTTAGAACATAAAAAAATAAAAATATTAAAAAAAAATTTCTTTTTAAAAAACCAAGATTCGAACCAGGTAACTCTTAGTTTCTAACTTAACACACCAGCTAGACAACTGAACCATGAAGGAACGTTAATTGAATATCATTAAAATGAAATATGGCACGTTTACTGTTCACAAAATTCAACACAGTTGAGTTGTAATTACTTTTGATGTTTTTGTTCACCGCAATAGCAAAGTTGTAAACCATAATAAAAAAATTACGAATCAACTTATTTGAGTTGTGCACCGAAATAGGGAAATATATTCACCAAAATAGTTTGTGCCATGTATGTGTGTTTGTTTGTTTTCTTTAACTTTTTTGGCGAGTTTAGTTTCTAAAATTATTTCGTTAAATAGATGAAATAATGAAGTAGTGTGATAAAGAAAATCATATTGGGCATTATGCTAGTATATGTAAACAAATGAAAGGCAGGGGGGGGGGGCTCAGAGGGACATCACACGGTTAAATCAAGTTCTCTCCTCATAGAACCTAGAATATATATACCTTATAGAGTCTTAGATCAATATTGCAGAAATTACAAACAGAATGACAAACATTCCACCTGAGGTATAAAAAAGTAATTTTTGGGATTTCAGTATTTTCATTATAACTCAGCCATTTTTTAACCGATTTTACAGATTTATATACCAACGTGTTAAAGAAGAAATTTTTCAGTTAGTTGGGCTATAAATCGTGGACTCGGGAAGATATATGGTACCCGAAAGTGGGTATTTAAAAAAAAAATTATTATTTTGGTCATAACTTTTTCGTATCTGAACCGATTTTTCCGAAATTTTCAGAAAATATTTTTTACTAAAGATTTCGGATCTTTTGATATGCAAAAGATATGCTTGTCATATAACAGTCCAAAAAATCAGCTACTACGCCCACTTCTCCGATCCTGCCCACATTTTGTGGGATGCTGTGTATTGATAACTTTAATGTGTGTACCTAACTTGAAAGCTTTGGCTCTTGCCGTTCTCAAGATATACAGAAAAAAAAAATTTAAATACCACAACAACAAGGGATTTTTGGAAAAAATTGAGGTAGACGTGGATTTTTGCTCATATCTCAGCCATTTGTGGACCGATATTTCAAAATTTCAATAGCAAACAATTCCGGACCATATGTGATATAAATGTATAATAACCTGGCCCCACCATATATGGGGTCTTCGGAAAATCCATTTCAACGGACAGATGGACAGACGGACATGGTTGAATCAAGTTCTATCCTGATAAGGACCCAGAATATATGTAGTTAAGAGGGTCTTAGATGAATATTGTAGAAATTACAAACGGAATGACAAGCTTATATATGGGTAATTCCAAAGTGTTGAACCTGACAGTCGTACGCATCAAAAATGCAATACATTTTAAGCAAAAAATATTTTTACGTTTTCTTAACCCTTTAATTATATCACTAAGAAAGCACTGTTATGTATGCTAAAGTTTATGGAGGGCGCGATTCTAGGTCAAAGATAATGGCAAAAGAAGTAGCGGTTCGAACGTGAAAAAACAGAAGTATTTTTCGGCCATCGTAGTGAGTCTTGGATAAGTGATCCAGAGATTCAATACAATGTCTCTCTTAGGGACCTTGCTTATAGGACATATTTATCAGATAGAACGGATGGTAATTGGAAAGTTTTTTGTCGCTGTAGGAATCGTGTAAAATCTGTTATTAGGAAAATAAAAAGGAGGGTGCACAGTTTAATTTTTGAAAATAAAAACGCTAAGGATATTTGGTCAATCCTTAATAGGCATGGAATTGGTGTTAATGATGAAAACTTAGGTGATGTTGATCCTGACTATTTAAATCATGTCTTTTCTTCCAATCAAATTAATAATAGCAATAGAACAGTTGATAGATCAATTTATAATCAAACTGGATTTTCTTTTCTTCCAGTTGAATTATCCGAAATGGTTTCGGCTTTTTATTTAATTAAGTCAAATGCTGTTGGAGTGGATGGCTTTAGGCTTAAGTTTATCAGGATTTTGATGCCAGTTATTGGGAACTATATACTCCATTTAGTTAATACAATATTGATAACGTCGAAATTTCCGTTATTTTGGAAGATTGCGAGGATAGTTCCCATAAGTAAAAGTAACTCAACAACTGGGTCTGACGATTTACGGCCGATATCCATATTACCTGTTCTATCTAAAATTGTGGAGCATCTTATGAAGATTCAACTTTTAAAACATATTGATCGTAATAATTTTCTACATGATTGTCAATCTGGTTTTAGAGCTAATAGGAGTACTACCTCTTTACTGATTGGCTTAACGGATAATATTCGCAATAATTTATCTAAAGAAGGTATTTGTATTTTATTATCATTAGACTTTACTAAGGCTTTTGATAGAGTAGATCATTATCTAATTGTTCAAAAATTGCACAGATATTATAACTTTTCAAGTTCTGCTTGCAAGTTAATATCTTCATATCTTTTTGGTAGAAGTCAATATGTTGTTAGTGGTAATCGATCTTCTAACTTGCTTCCAGTTCACAGCGGTGTGCCTCAGGGATCGGTCCTTGGGCCTATACTTTTTATTATGTTTATTAATGACCTTTTTGATAACATTTCTAGCAATTCGTGTGTTCCATTTTCATTTGCTGATGATGTGCAGCTTTTGTTTAAGGGCACACCTGAATTTTCTGATGTATTGCAAAATGTGATCAATTATACAGTTCAGTTGTTAGATACTTGGGTTCTGGATAATGCGTTTGTAGTTAATACTGGTAAAACCAAGGCTATGTTGTTTGGCAAATGTAGTAGTTCTGAGTTCACTATTACGCTAAGTGGTGGTGAAATTGAGTTTGTTGATCGTCTTAATTGTCTAGGTGTAATACTTGATACAAAACTATCATTTGAAGGTCATGTTAATTTCATAATATCTAAAGTGAACTTTACTTTACGTAAATTGTACAATACAGATTTAATGTTGCCAACTTATGTTAAGAAACAAATTGTTTATGGGCTTATAATGCCAGTTTTTTTATATGGAGTGGAGGTGTATTCTGGAACAGTTGGCTATATTCTAAAAAAAATAAGATTGGTTTTTAATCGAGTTATGCGATATCTTTACTCGTTGAGAATAAGACAGCACGTCTCACCATTTGTTTTAAAATTTTTAGGTTTTCCATTTGTGGAGTTCATAAATTTTAGAAATCTTATTCACTTTTATAAGTCTTATAGGTTGCAAACTCCTGGGTATTTAATTCAGTTATTTGATTTTTGTAGATCAACGAGGAATAGACAGTTAAAGATACCGAAGTTATCTGCCGTATTGGAACGTTCTTTTTATGTTAGAGTTGCACGGTCTTATAATAAGTTGCCTAATTTTTTGAAAACTTTTGATGTTTCTGCTAACACATATAAAAAAAGACTGTGTCTGGAACTTTCACGAAATCAATCTTCTATGTAATTGTTTTATATTGTTGTGTTGAATATTCATTAAAGGTTCATATTCATGAGATCTAAAAATTTATTTCTATGAAGCTTGTTGTGTAGTATTTTCTTTATGAACATAAAATAAATCATTATTTGTACTCTAGAAGTTAATAAATATCCACTTTATATTTTTTTCTTCTGTGTAAACTTATTAATGTATTAATTCTTAGTATTTTCGAATTTTTTTTATTATTTTATTACTTATGCGTGTGTGTATGTATACACGCATATATGGGTATGCAAGTACATATGTGTGTATACATGTTTTTTTTTCATATAACTTTCTGAATCGTTCGTTTTGGGATTTTTCATAGCTAAAACTCTTACATTTTAATTAAGCTATCTAACCCTTTTGTAATTATATTTAACTTTAATATATTTTTAATTTTTATATAATACATTCATATATTAATTTATTTACAATTGTT
This sequence comes from Pollenia angustigena, assembly GCA_930367215.1. Taxonomy (NCBI): domain Eukaryota; kingdom Metazoa; phylum Arthropoda; class Insecta; order Diptera; family Polleniidae; genus Pollenia; species Pollenia angustigena. The sequence continues at coordinate 238,176,224 of OV884059.1, forward strand.
AGTAGAAATTTGTAACCGATTATGGCCTTTAAAGGCTAGGTTATACGTAATGTAAAAATAAAATAAATAAATAAATATATAAAAAGGCGTAATTCAGCAAAACCTGGCACAATTTTTTAGTCAAACTACTTTCAGAATTTTAAGTAGCAATGTAACATTAAAATGTCTTGGTTTGATTCCAAAATCTTCTGTATTTTCTTTTTTTTTAGCCAAAATCTGGGTCGATACGTGACATTTCGAACGTGAAATTTTTTCCCTAATAATTTAACTGAATATTGATCAAAACAAAATAAAAATTTACTGTTAATCCGAATAACATATTTCTCTTTGAACTCTTCCTTAGATTCCAGACCATGCAAGAAATTTTTTTTGGAATAATTTTTATCACCTCTTTTAAGAATGATAAATATTAAAGAAAACATACAATAAAACATTCTCACATATAAGAAATTACGTTTTCACAACTTTGCAGTCTGATTGTTCATCTAAGTGAACAAATTTATGAGTATATTTATAAAATTAGTAAAATCTAAATATTTCTCTGTAACAATATCGTAAAATAATCAGCTTTCAATACTTTTTAAATTTTCGGTCACGGTGGGCCTTTTGACGGAAATGCCCATATACCCTTTTCCCCCTGAGGTGAAGGGTATAAAAATAATGACTTACATTTTAATGCGTTTATTTTGGGACATCCCTTGTAAAATTCATCGGTTCTTTCAGTAGAACTGTAAGTAGTGCTTTTAGATTTTTCTTATTACTAAACACATTATTTTGTAAGCGTTTATTGACCCAAACTGGTCAGTGCCCGTATTGATCCAACTTGACATCTTTCGGTGGACCGTGTTGAGCCGGCCCATTCTACATCGTTATCAGAAAAATCAAGGCCATCTTCACTATCTTTCCATTGTGATAGAATCGTTTCTAGGTCCTTGGGAGCTATATTACGTAATTTACGGCTCATTTTGATACTAAAGAAAAGTCATTCACAATGTTGAACAAATAGTAAAATAATACACCTCAATAGGCAATCAGTATAAATAGGCAATGTTGCATATATACAACAAACTAAAATCAGTATAAAACGTAAACGAAATTGGTTTTGCAAAACAAATTAGTAATTGATTATTAAAATATATCCTCATACCTTTCACTCAAACAAATTTCAATAGCTAAATATTGCTATTACTTAAAAAAATAATTTTTTGAAAATGAATTCAAAGAGTGCACGCAAAGAAAAAACATGGTTGTGGTAAACATATTCTAAGAGCAACATATTATGATAAGAATTATGATTGTAGCCACCATATTAAGATTATTATTTAATCATATTATGACTAAATATACTCGTACTATTACATCATAATATTTTTCCCTTAATCATATTATTATTCTGTTAATCATACTTAGTTAAGAAGTAATCAAATTATTGTCATGTTAATCATAATAAGCTAAGAAATTAATCATATTATTGTCATGTTAAGCATAATAAGCTAAGAAGTAATCTTATTATCATCATGTTAATCATAATAAATTTAGAAGCAATCATATTATGATACAGCACCTTTCATAGCTGTCATAAAAATACAAAATAAATTTAATTATTTTTGAATCGATTTTTTATTTTGTGGCTTTTTACAATTTTTTTAATGTTAATCAAATAGCGGAGTTCTACATAAGGCTTGCAAAAGAGCAAATGAAAAATCTGTGGTTTTAATGGGCAACCGCGTGTGTCCATTTTTTCGATTTTAAGATGTTGATGCCATATTGCCTAATTTTGAACACTCTTTTCATTTTTTTGAAAAAAGATGGATCAATTCCGATTTTTTAACGTAAAGACAAAGTTTAAAATGTGCAATGTCTAGCCCATAGTTTGATCTAGAATGGTTTTTCGGCTTTCCTGAACAATTTGTTTTAAGACATACGCAATTGCCCATGAAAACCACAGAAATATCGTAGCACTTTTATAAAATATAACGAAATCTCTGTGTGTTTTGTTGTTGGATTTTACAAAAAAACTATCATATTTTGCATTTGCACTATTACATCACTAATACTTGAATGAACTCCGCTAATATTTTAATTTTTTAATTTCTTTAGACTTATTTTTTTATGAAATTTTATCTTTTAATTGTTTAGCCGCTCACAAATAAAAAGAAACGACACAACTGCTTCCAAATTATTTTACAAATGGCGCTAACATAATATGATTAGAGTAAAAATAGTTTGATTGCATCTTTAACATAATATGATAAATGTATAGAAAGTTATCATGTTATGGCTATTAATTATCATGATATGGTTGTGAGAAATATAATATGTTTAGAAAGTTATCATAATTAAGTTGTTAGAAAAATAATTATTTTTCGGTCAACAATACTCAAATTCATAATTGCGATAAACATTGATATGTTTACAGTAACTATAATATTGTTGATATTAAATAAAAATAACAATTATTTGTGTACGACAACAATATATTGTTACATTAAACATAGTGTTGTTTCCGTAACCATGCCCAACCATATTTTTTCTCTTCGTGTGCACAGCAGATTTCTACACACGTGTCGCTTGAATGAAATTAATACAAACTTGTTGCTGTTTAGAAAACTTATAGTTTTTAAACCGCAAGAATGCTTTGTTGCCAAACTGCAACATCGCCTTAAATTGCTACGCTACCATATATAAAATGTTTACAATTACTTTAAGGGTATGTTGCAGAAATACAAAATGACGCCATAAAAGGTTAATGAGGCTTAAGTTCATCAAATTTAATTTTGATCGAACCCAGGCTTTCACGGGCAGGTTACTCTTACATGTTTCAATTGCAAGCATTTAATCTCTTTAGAGGGTTTTGCCATGTAACACTTGCCGCCATTGACTACTGCTGGCAGTCAAGAGTCAAACGTCAATCCTTAAACAAGATTGTGTTTAACTTTTGGTGGATCGGATTATCTATTTTAATTGATTTACATGTTCTTTCATACTTCTGGTTTTTCGTACTTTTTGTCAAGAATTCTTCTCGAAGTCAAAGTACATTTTTAGTAATAAATATATTTTTTTTATGTGATATTGAGATTCTATATTTTAATATAGTTTATTAATTCACTACGAACGGAAATTGCATATTCAATCAAAATTGTATTCTGTAAAATATTTTTGACATATCGCACTTGTTTAGCAATAGTGTGTTAATTCTAATTTTTATTTTTTCACTATGTAACCGCTGTAAAAATATCGTGCTATTTTTATAACTTTTTGGTTATGAAACGGTTGGTTTCAAAATAAATTTTCATATGACATCAACCTTTATCCGCTCGGCACTATAGTCTTACGTTGGCGGTCGGAAGTCTACATTTGTGGGAAATATGTATTTGTATGGACAACTATGTCAACATATGAAAAAAACACTTGTACGCAGATTGTTATACTTTAATGCATATTTATAAAATATAAAAAGTCGAATATGCAAGCACGCGCATGCATACACAAAAGTACGCTAGAACGCAAAGAGTAAAAAAAAAAAACACTAAATGACATGATCGACATGCCTGATTCAAAAAAATTTGAGTTGGGTAAAATGGTGATGTGAATTTAAATACATTTTACATGATGTCTACATTTGTAGACAACCGGCCAGGAGATGGTCATGTTGAAACGTTGAATCTCGTTAAGTTAAGAACCTTTACTTCCCTAAAAACATTTTTATCATTAAGGGCTTACAGCACTTATAGAATTCTTCAAAAGTTTTTAACAAAAATGCTGTGCAGAAATCTTATTATTATTTAGAGTTCGGCTCACACACCCAGGAACGATATATAATGTTTAGTGTTTGTGTAGACGAACACAATCCTTAATACCGTTTGTAACTATTTAAGAAAGAGCCGAACATTATAAAGTGTTCTCTTCTCCGTTAGAAAAAAAACAGAACAATTGAAATGATACTGTAGACAAACATCATGTTTTAATGTTCTATAATGTTTCTTTTTTACATTGATAAAGAAAATAACAAACAAACAATTTAGCAAAGACCGCAGCACGAACGCTTGTGTGTGTATTGTGTATAAGTTTGTATGTGTAAAATTATTTTGATGGCATTTTGTTTTTTTTTTAGTGTGTGTATTTTGGTGTTGTAAAAAATTTTTGGTTTTTTTTACCAGTCACAAGGACGCTAAGCGCAACAGAAATGAATGAACACTAATGAGCTGAACCGAACACAATGAAGTTTGTGGTTAAAAAAAACCGAACGGAATTAATGTGGTGTTTCCAGGTGACAAACAATTGATTGTGTAGAAAAATTTATATGAAAAGCACTCAAATTTTTCTACACAATCAATTGCTTGCCACCTGGAAACAACACATAAATGTGCTCATCTTTTTGTTGAGTTGGATGAGAATAGTATTTTTTTTGTTCTCGAAAGATGAGAAACAGGGAAACGTTTTTTTTAATGATTTACTTCACAAACACTTAAAGCTTTTTGTGTTTTCCACAAATCTACCAATCCGAACACAAAGAAGCGATATTCAGTTTTTATTTTCGAACACTGCTTAGAACTTATATAAAGATATTGAAACTTATTCCCTGTAGCTAAAAAAAATAAACAAATAGCACTTGTTAAACTAGTGTTGTTTTGGTAGTGCTGCATCTTTCAATTAAGTCAACAATTCATTAAAGCATGAATGTCGTATCCATATATTTTCTAAAATCGTATGGAATATGTCTTGAGCAGTAAATTGATTTCGTTTCTTAATCCATTCCTTCATCCACAAACGTTTCTATTTTAATTCTTTCTGCTGGAAATTTCTTATTCGACGACAATAAATTTTCTGTTCTTAAAAGCGTGTTAATTTTATGAAATTTATTTAAAAATTATGATTGATAGGTGTGTAGAAAAATATCAAAACCTTTACGAAGGTTCGGCGGTAGCTGTCAGCATAACGTGTCGATGAGCACCTTAAAGAACAAAATATGCTAAACTTTTGTTAGAAATTAGTTAATGACTAGAAATAACTTTTAATTTATTGATTACTAATCATTCAACAAACTTTTTCGTGCGCAATTAACGAACCGTTGATTTTTAAGTGGCGAAAAAAACGAAAGATTTTGTTCATGGCAACTGCATGCGAAGAAAAAAAAAATTGTTATTTCATATTTATATTGAAGAAAAGACTCAAATATTAAGGTTCCACTAAACATGTTTTTATCACTTTGACCCTACGTTTTGTGACTTCATTTAAATCCAAATCATATTATGATTGCAATCATATAAAATTTTTAATTTTGGTTCTTTATACAAGAATAATAATTTCCTGATTTTAACTTTTAAATTTTCTTAAATGAAGAAAAAATTTTGCTTTGACAAACCATCCATATATAAAGAATAAGTAATTTTTGGCTTGGATCAAATCATGATAAATTTTCTTGGCTTAAGCCATATTTTCTGGTGATTTCATAAATAACTCTTTCCGAAAAATGTGAACTGGGCCTTTATTAACCGGTAACATCTACCAACCAGACTGCTGCTTGCTTTGTTTATCCATTATCCATGATGTTTCCTCTTTTATCCGTGCTTCGTTTTTTAAAACATCTAAAAACCGTACTTAACCTCAATAATTCGTGCAACAACCATACGGTTTTTCTCTTCTTATTAACCGATTTTTTTTAATTATCAATACTAAGCTCGGCCGTGCGAGCCAAATAATTGGGGTTTAACTGTATATTTTTAATTAAAATAAATGCCTTGTTCTTTTTTGTTTCATTGAATTGATTAAAATTCATAATAACCCAGCGGTAACTAGAATAACAAGCAGTCACAAGCAGTCAGAACCCCTTCTCGCCGCATTCCATACTTATTTATTTTTTACACAGGTTGTCATTGGGTGCAAGGCCTTCTACACTTCCTTTAAAAACAACTTCGATCCCTTCCCAAAGAAGGGAGTAAGGAAGGTCACTAAAAATTACAAGTAAATAAAACTGAAAACCTTCCTTTCTCCCTTCTCAAAGAAGGGAGTAGCGAATGTGTACTGAATATTTCAGAAGGTCTTTTAAACAGAAGTTTATCCCTTCTAGAAGGCATGCTTCTGAAGGCAGGATATCATGCGAAGCGAATCTTTTAGAAAGGAGTATAGAGGCCTTCAAAAAGGACTGCCATTTGCGGTCCTTTCAATATTTACCGCTGGGAAACTTTGTTTTTCCTTATTTTCAATCTATATGAGCAATAAAATATAAATGTTAAAAAGTGCCCAATGTTCGATTAATCAAACATCATTTTTCGAAATCATCTAAAAAAGATTTGGGCTTCAGGTACGGTTTTTTTTATCCCAAATTATTCCCTTCAAGTTTTATAAAATAACTCTGAGGCAGTGTGGGTTAAGGTGTAATTTTTTTTCAAAATTTTAATCAATTTTGTATACAATGCTTAAAGCTTTAGCTACCATTTTTCTTAATTAATTTATGTTTGTCTCTAAATCAATTTAAATATTGTTTTAAGGAATATCCAAGAGATCTTTCAAAAAAAGCCAAACTTTTAATTACTGAAATAAAATACTCACATTGTAAAAGAAATAAAATAAACAAGTTAAATTCTAAATAAAAAAACAAACATTTAAGAAAATTTGATACTTAACTGCGTTCGAAACGTACCATTTGAAATGGGACTCGTTAATCATTTAAGGTAACAAGAGTAAAAAAAGTGGTTGTAAGACAAAAGCTAACCGATACAGAATGTTGAAATGTTCGTAATAAAACATGTTCACGACATTAAAATTAGGTCATCATTAAATAAAAATAAAAAACAGCACATACAAAATTTTCCCATAATATCTGGGTTGCGTATGAGTAACGTGATCAAAATCACTCATACGCCTGAGTACTTACATGCAGCCACACATATCGTCGTTCCGGAGTTATCTTGTCGTATATCACAAAATCGAAAAAAAATGAGATAAGACCGTTTCCTTTGGTAAATTTAACAGATCTATAGATCTTCGCAATCCTCACGTCTTTATCTCTTATGGTTAATGAGATATTACGAAGCCATTTTGTTGTATATCCACTTTTGCGAAAAATTTAATGCGTTATATTATCGTATGTAGCATAATTGTGGATATACGACAAAAAACGTATGAAAATTTTCAATTAAAAAATCTTGCGTTATCTTGTTGTATGTGAACAAAGTATATTAGGCATGTTACAAAAAAGAGACTATCTTGTTAATATTACTGTTATCTAAACATTTTTCTTTTTATATGTAAAGATATTTTACACAACGGCTATTTATATTGATGAATTATTGCCTAAATTCACTTTATTGTTAAGCAGTTAATGGTTAAATATTCAGGATGGTCCAACCATAGTGCACAATGTTAATTGTGAATAAATCAAAAAGTTTTTAGAGAGTTATCTGAATTTTTTATTATTATAGAAGGATCTATGATAACAAGGTGTGAGACAAAATATCGGCTAAATGCTCGTCGCGGCTTCGGTAGAATACCTTTGTCCTATGGTCCATATTTGCAATGCCTCTGAGACCTAATTGATGTTCAATGTCCTTAATGTGTCAAATTATCTAATCATTTAGCTCTTGAATTGTTCTTGTGTTATTGACGTACACTTTTTATTTTAAATATTACCAAAGAAAGAAGGCCAACGGTGTCAAATCATATGATCGTGACGGCGAGTTAACATGGCCATTGAATTTCTCGTGCAGAGGAGCCATTGTTTCGTTGGCCGTGTGACACATTCTTTTGGAAGTAGGTACTTATCGCCCAGGTCCATATCCTCAATTTCTGGCAAAAAGAAATCCGTTATCAGCTCGCGATAGCGAACACCATTCACAGTAACTGCTTGGCATACCTCATTTTCGAAGAAGTTAGTCCCGATGATGCCGCCTGGCCATAAACCGCACCAAGCATGCATGCACAGGCGTTTTCACATTTTCTACAGAGCCGGTTTGCTAAAATTTGCCCACAATTATCCCGATTGTGGACACATTTAATCGATTATGTTGACCAAAAAAATCAAGATGTGCACAAAATGTATTTTTGATTTGAACGCCCATTTTCGTAAAAGACTTCAGCGCTGCTCAATGCTGCACCTCTCCATGGTTGAATTTGGCACTGATACCAAGAAATGTCAAATTAAGTTGGACAAAAATTTGACGTTACGGTGTGACACACAGTTTTCATCGTGCAATATGGTTAGACCACCCTTAAGTAGTAATAAACCTTAAAATTATTCATACATAAGGAAATTCGATAATATAAAAACTATAACTATACGTAAATATGTATATTTGTCACTTGCATAAATTTTCGTTTTGAAAATTATTATAACCTAATTTCAATATTGGTAAAACACTTGAATGTAGGTTTTTAATACCTTATTTTGACTTATATCACACAAACTAAAAATATATCGCAAAAAGTGGCGTATACGACAAAATTTAAAAATTTTTTCAAACGTGATAATGGCTATAACTTAAAAATTTTTTTCCATGACTTGGGATATTTTTACATAAATCGATAAAGAACTTCAAACACAAAATCTGACAAAAATATTGGACGACTTTTTTCACGTACATTTTTGTGTATTGTAACGACACGGTTTCCGCCGGTTGCTGGGGTAGACTCAGCGGCGTCCATGGTCGCTCAGTTCTTCTCTCTCAGTAGAAACACTCTTCGCTTACACGTTATAAAATCCTTTATTTGGGCTTTCTTTATGGTTTGCCGGCTTAGTGGTGATGGTGCTGGCTCCTGGTTCGGCAGCAGAGAAATTAGTAGACACCGTTAGCGCAGCGCGCGTGTGTGTGTGCGTGTGAGCGTGTCTTGACGCGCTCTCTCCCGTACTCGCGAGCGTACGCTCTGATGGTAGCCAATACTAATATCGTGAGGTTCACCACTCCCGATAGTACTATACGGACTGCCCTCAGAGGTTAGTGGAAGGTCGTAACCAATATTGACGTGAGGTTCACCGCTCCCGACAATATTAACACACCCCTCCCGTATAGCTAACCAATGCAGTCCACAATATTATTGTGAGGTTCACCTCTCACCCTAATATTATTTAGTGTCTAGACTGAGTAATGTAAGCTCTACTGCAGACGTGGCACCACTATCGTTAGTAGATCTTAACTCACCCAAGTCTGTCAACTGACTGACCTCCTATCTATCGATGTGCGGCCTTTTATACTCATGGCGTCGTACACGCACAAACAACACACACACACCGGCCAGCCGACAGCACCGAACAGCTGTCGCTATTCAGTGTTGTATACCCGTGGTATATACCTCCGATTATGACAACCAGGTGGCGCCAGCTCCCTCACTACATATCCGTTAAATTTAAATATACACACTAATTAAAGCAAACAAAATCCAACTTTAATACAAAACAAAATAACTAAATAAAACTTACTTCAAACAAATAAATACAAACATAACCATAAAATTCAATATTATACTTAAAACTAAAACATTGGTGGGACTAAAACGAACCCTCGTGACTTTGGTCGTCACACTGCCTCCTCCCCTCCGAATTATTTTAGGGCCGCAACCAGGTTATATTAGGGATGCGGCCTGGCACCATTACGATCCGATACCTTTGCCCCTTGTGCGTCCGAACAAACCGGGTACGTGATATGCTGCTGGGGTTAGAGTTGACCTGCCTGGCCTCGCGACGTATAGGGCTTGGCAGCTGCGACAGCCTTATATTGCGGGGGCTGGTGGGGATTGGTGGAGTGTAGGATCTCCCAGAGGGCGTTGGCATTGCTCCTGCCGCCGTTTTTAGGATAAATCCGGACGGTGTGGACGATCCGTTGGACACTGCCGGAGCGGAGGACGATGTTGACGTGGATATGGGTGATGACGCAATGGATGACGTACTGGTAGTGGACGAGGGTGATGACGCAATTGATGACGTACTGGTAGTGGACGAGGGTGATGATGCAGTCTCTGGTGCGTTTGTGGTGGGTGAGGGTTGATCCGACATTGTTGGTGATGCTACCCGTGCCCTTGTTCGTGGGGAGAATTCGAGCTTTCCCCTGTCTGCGCGCAGTGGACTAGGTGACTGGGGATGATACGTCGCCATATACTCCCGACCGGGGGTCCTGGGAATATCCGTCTCCGAGGCTGCGGTTGGACTCGGATAATTGGGGAACACACTACTTGCAGCCGATGTGGATTCAGGCGGCGGCCCAATCTCAGGTGAGAAGTTAATTCCCGGCACCAATAATTTCATTCGCCACACCCTCTCGTAACAACGTAAGCCCATATACCGATACTGGTGATCTTCAACTTCCCACGACCCCAGTCCTTGCCGACGTTTAGGTGTAGGTGGACGAAAACTCTCACTTTCCCAGTCTAAGGATGACGAGGAGTGCATCGAGGGGGGTGAGGGGGTTGGTGTAGGCCGTATAGCAATGGTAGTATCGTCAAATCCAAAAAACGCTCGCTGGAGTTCTTCAATTACGTCGTTCTTCCAGGTTGGTAGGTTATCTACACCCGGCATCTGGTACTCTTCCCCGGGGTCGACCCATACTGGTGGGGGTGGGACATCGGAGTCGGAGTCCAAATCAATTACTTCGGAGAGTTTGTCGACCTGGGCAGCGGTTGGCTTGGTATACTGGGCCCGTGGAGGGGTGGACATATGGTTGAGGAATACTTGTTCCTGTTGTTGCGTTTGGGGTATCGGTGGTTGTGACTTGGCTCGGGCTGATTGACGCGTTGCCCCTCGTTGTCCACGTGTTCTGTTGCGTCCAGTACTCGTGCTTGGTATCTCGTCCTCGTGCAGAAAAATAGTCCGCCGTTGTCTTGCCGATTCTTGTTCCATGTTCTTACGGAATCGCTTACGGGTTTCTTCAAACTTCTTCTCCATCTTGCGTATGGTTACTTCGGTTTTTCTGCCGGGTTTTGTCTGTAAAGTTTAAAGAATATACTGGCTTTAGTCTGTTGGTAAATAATATTGTTTTAATTCACTAAGATGCGCTTTGCGCACATCACTACTTTCTACTCCCGCAATCTCTACAATAACGGGTGAGACGTATCCCTTAACAATATAGGGACCTGCGTATTTAGGTGCTAGTTTGGCCGCAAAGTTATCTACCGCTCGAGATAGGGGGTGTTGCCTAACTAGCACTTGTTCGCCTACTGCCGGGTGCCACCTTCGACGTCGTAGGTCGTAGTGACGTTTTTGTCTGACGGAAGCCGCTGCCAGATTCTTACGCACGATACTGAACACTTCGTTGAGCTCCCGATCTCGTTCGTCAAGCGGTAAATTCCGAGCTCCGGTGCCCAGAGTTACCTCATCGTAGAGAGCCCTCGGGAGGCGGGGTTCCCGCCCTTGCGTTAGGTAGGCTGGGGTGTATCCCGTGGATTCTGACTTACTAGTGTTGATGGCTAACATGATTTCGGGTAACAGGTCGTCCCAGGTGTTATGATGTCGGCCCGAAAACTTCGCGATTATATTCTTGATAGTCCGATTTGCCCGCTCTGTCGGATTCTCTTGTGGCGTGTATGGTGCGGTAAACTGCTGTTTCACCCCTAGATCCCGTAAACACTTCTTCACCACGTTGGACGTAAACTGCGATCCATTATCTGTCAGCAGTACCTTTGGTACCCCATAACGCGACAGAATTCGTTCTCGCAGCGCTCTTACCACCCCTTCCGCAGTTGCTTTCCGGAGGGGAACCAGTTCTACCCATTTGGAGAAATTATCAAAAAATACGAGTAGCACAGTGTTGCCATGTTTAGTTCTTGGAAGGGGCCCGACAAAATCTGCACAAACTAGGGCCCACGGTTCCTCTGGCCTGCGTGTCAACATTTCCCCGGCTGGGGTTTGTTGGGAGACATTGTAGCGTTGGCACGTTTGACAGCCACGTACGTATCGTCGAACATCCCGGGACATTCCCGGCCAGTAGTACCGATTTGCCAATTTGTCGAGGGTCTTCCTGATGCCTAAGTGCCCTCCTGCGGCCTGATCGTGGGTTTCCCGCATGACCTGTTGTTGCAAGGGTCCGGGGACGCACAGTTTCCACGGGATGTCATCTTTATCATGCTTAGTGGCACTGAAATGTCTGTACAGGTGACCGTTGTTGATGGTGAAGTCTGGGTAGCTTTCCGGGTCTTGGCGCACCTGTGCCAGGCGTTGCTCGAGCCAGTGATTGGACTTCTTCGGTTCCGTCTGCATCAGGCGAATCTCTGTCAACGGCTGTCGTGAGAGGGCGTCGGCCACTGTATTAAGCTTACCACTTCGGTACTTAATTGTAAATTTATACTGTTGTAATTCTAGGGCCCATCTGGCTAGTCTTCCTGTAGGATTCTCTATGGAGTTCAACCATTTGAGGGCCAAGTGGTCGGTGAGGATGGTGAACTCATACCCCTCTAAATAGGGCCGCATTTTCCGGACACCCCAAACCACGGCCAAACATTCTTTTTCTGTGGCCGAATAATTTTTTTCGGCTTGATTGAGGTGTCTACTCGCGTATGCAATGACGTGTTCGGTACCTTCACATTCTTGCGTTAGTACCGTTCCCAAACCATAATCACTGGCATCCGTTTGAAGGGTAAATGGCCTATTAAAATCGGGACAGGCTAGTACTGGTGCCTCGGTCAACTTACTCTTTAGAGTCGTGAAAGACCGTTGTTGCTCTTCGCCCCACTTCCAATGTTTCCCCTTTTTTAACAAACTCGTCAGCGGTTGTGAGACTTCGGCAAAATTTGGTATAAACCTGCGGTACCAGGAGGTGATGCCCAGGAAACGACGTATCTCTTTCACATTTTGGGGTAACGGCATGTTAATAATTGCGGCCACTTTATCGGGATCTGTTTTAATACCGTCTTGGGTAACGATGTGGCCCAGGTATTTCGTTTCCTTCTTGAAAAACTCACATTTCTCAAAGTTGATTTTCAGATTTGCGGCCCGTAATCGGTTGAAGACCTGCCGTAGGTTATCCATGTGTTCTTCAAAGGTTTTCCCGATGACGATGATATCATCGAGATAGGCAAAAGCATGGGGCTCCATGTCTGGTCCAATAACGCTATCGAGGACACGTTGGAAAGTGGCCGGAGCGGAGTGTAGGCCAAAAGGCATGACCCGCCATTGATACAAACCCCGGCCAGTGACGGCAAAGGCGGTATATTTCTTACTTTGCTCCTCCATCGGTATTTGCCAATATCCGTCCTTCAAATCTATACTACTTATGTATTTGGCATGCCGTAAACGATCCAAAATAGTATCAATGCGAGGTAGGGGGTATGCGTCTGGTACTGATCTAGCATTCAGTTGCCGAAAGTCCATGCAGGTACGCCAGGTCCCATTCTTTTTCCTTACCAGGGTTATCGGAAAACTATAGGGGCTAAACGAGGGTTCGATACATCCTTTCTCTAGTAATTTATTCACCTCCTCGTCGATTATCTCCTGCATGGCGGGATTGCGGGGTGCATATCGGATTTTTACGGGACGGTCATCCTTCATCACGATTCTATGGGCAGCGACAGTGGAGAGCCCAGTAACCTTCCTGCACTCAGCCAGCTCTGTTTCGAGAAACTGATCGATTTGTTGCTGGCGATAACTTTCTCCGTCTCCCTGTATGGATATTATACATATTTTACTGTTACTGGGATTGCTTACCTTTTTACGGGTGTTGATCTTTAATCCCGCACAATGGATGGCGGTGTGGAAAGTGTGTAGAAAATCTGCCCCTAGTATGACGTCCTCCGTGGCTTCACTCATTATCAAAAATTCGGCTGGGAGTGTCTTGTTGCCAAACTGGACGTTGTAGGTGACAGCCCGAGTTATATGTTTCCTCGAACCGTCAGCTAGGAACACTTCAATATCGGCGACTTTCTGCTTGGGCTGACTTATCACCCTTTCAAGGATCTCGGGCGTTATGAAACTCCTGGTTGCCCCTGTGTCAATAATGCCTGAGAAATATTGGCTTTCGATTCCTATGGTCGCCTTTAACTTTTTGTCCTCCCAGTAGAGCCGGGTTGTGGGACATACCGAGGTAGAGGTTATGTGGTGCTGTCGCCTAGAGCCTCGTTTTCTTGATCGGTGAGATTTAGTGGTAATGGAGCGGTGATGCTCCCCTCGCGTACTGTGATGGTTGGCGGGAATGCATTCGAGGTCGGCGGCCATGCGTATAAGGTCGTCCAGGGTGTTAAAGTCTCTTCTTCGAATATACCATTGGTAATCCGGGTGTGAGTTTCTAAATATTCGTTCCACCTTTTGCTCCTCATTCATATTGGCATGCCGCATTAAATCCTGGAGGGCCAAAACAAAGTCTTTAAAATTTTCGCGCGGACGCTGAACCCTTTTCCGGATTTCATCCTCAAGCTTCTCAAAATATCGTGGGGGCAGAAAGAATTCCAAAAAATCATTTTTGAACATTTCCCATTGGTTCCACCCCTTGTGATTGTTCCGCCACCATACTAAAGCCTTCTCTTGCAGCAATTCGGACATGACGGGCAAGACATCGCCTACTGAAATGTCATACATGCCGACCAATTCCTCGACTCGTTCGATAAACCCCAACGGATTGTTACCACCATTATAGGTTAAACCCCACTTGCGGATCACCTCTACTATTATTACACGACTTTCTCTTTTGCCGATGGGTAAAGCGTTGCATTTCGGTGGCGGTACTACTTCTTCTGTCGACGTAGAGCTTTCGTGCTGTTCCTTTATCAGGCCAGGTACCCTTAGCGAAATCGCCGGTGACATTGGCAACGTCAACCCGTGTTGTGCTTGCAGTCGCAGCAACTCTGCTAAGGTTTCCTCTGCTTGTTCGGCCGCTACAAATTTTGCCAGCCGCTTGCGCATCTCGTCAACGGTACCGATAGTGCTTTGGTGGAACTGATGAAGGTAGTTAATTAGCTCGTCTCGCTTAAGGTAGTAAATCCATGTGGTTTTTATTGTGTTTGCCTGTTGTGTAGGCTTCGGACTACATTGCCGCTGCTGTTGTGGTTGGACCTCAGGTCCCTGCTCGGGCGCCATTGTAACGACACGGTTTCCGCCGGTTGCTGGGGTAGACTCAGCGGCGTCCATGGTCGCTCAGTTCTTCTCTCTCAGTAGAAACACTCTTCGCTTACACGTTATAAAATCCTTTATTTGGGCTTTCTTTATGGTTTGCCGGCTTAGTGGTGATGGTGCTGGCTCCTGGTTCGGCAGCAGAGAAATTAGTAGACACCGTTAGCGCAGCGCGCGTGTGTGTGTGCGTGTGAGCGTGTCTTGACGCGCTCTCTCCCGTACTCGCGAGCGTACGCTCTGATGGTAGCCAATACTAATATCGTGAGGTTCACCACTCCCGATAGTACTATACGGACTGCCCTCAGAGGTTAGTGGAAGGTCGTAACCAATATTGACGTGAGGTTCACCGCTCCCGACAATATTAACACACCCCTCCCGTATAGCTAACCAATGCAGTCCACAATATTATTGTGAGGTTCACCTCTCACCCTAATATTATTTAGTGTCTAGACTGAGTAATGTAAGCTCTACTGCAGACGTGGCACCACTATCGTTAGTAGATCTTAACTCACCCAAGTCTGTCAACTGACTGACCTCCTATCTATCGATGTGCGGCCTTTTATACTCATGGCGTCGTACACGCACAAACAACACACACACACACCGGCCAGCCGACAGCACCGAACAGCTGTCGCTATTCAGTGTTGTATACCCGTGGTATATACCTCCGATTATGACAACCAGGTGGCGCCAGCTCCCTCACTACATATCCGTTAAATTTAAATATACACACTAATTAAAGCAAACAAAATCCAACTTTAATACAAAACAAAATAACTAAATAAAACTTACTTCAAACAAATAAATACAAACATAACCATAAAATTCAATATTATACTTAAAACTAAAACATTGGTGGGACTAAAACGAACCCTCGTGACTTTGGTCGTCACAGTATAAAAATTTGAACCTTAAGATTCGATTTCCAAAAAAAAATTTTTGTGATATACGGCAAGATAACTTCGGCACGACGATATATTGGTTGAGGTTCATTCAACGAGCGGCTAATAATATAATAAAGCTTCGTACAGACGATGGTCAGATATAACAATATTGTCATTTTTCTGACAATAGTGCCATTGTCAGATGCATTAATTTTACACATCTGCCAAATGAAAATGAGCTTAAAATGTTCAGACAGTTGCAAAGACATTTTTAGGCAATTTTAATAACAACATTGTAAGATCTGACCATCGTCTGTACGAAGCTTAAGTTGTCGAAGGACAATATGCATTTTTTGTTTGAATCCATAAAAAACAAGTTAGAGTGCTATATTCGGCTGGGCCGAATCTTTGATACCCTCCACCGACACTTCGAATGTTTTAGGAGTTATATCTGCATGATGTCTATTTATTATTATAATCTTTGTAAAAACAGACATCTGCATTTAAATTTGTTGCGGTTTCGACCTATATACAATTATTGATCGACAATCAGAATCAATTTTAAAAAGTTTGAGTAAAAAATACTATCGTAGTAAAAGTAGTAGTAAAAGTAATTTCTTTGGGAATACAAAATTTTAATTTTAAAAGATTTACTGTTGATGGGATAAGTTATTCCTTTGCGCATTTCACTGGTTGCTTCGGCCAGAAGTAGAACTGTTGCTTATAAGTCTTTTACGTTTAACAGTTTAACAGCACGAATAACAATATCTTTAAAAAAAAAAATTTTTTTTAGTTAAAAGATATAAAAATAATTTGTATAAATCTTGTTGAATAAATAATTTAAGATTTTGTATGATTTAAATTTAAAATTTTAAAAGAAATTCCTAAATATTTTAATTCAACAAAATTAGTTTGAATTACTCATAATTTGTTCTTTTTTATTAGAATACTTATGTTTTTTCTTTAATTTTAAAATTTATAAAAAATGTACTTGGACTTCAAGAAAAATTCTTGACGAAAGTACGAAAAAACAGAAGTAAAGGAAAAAACATGTAAAGTCAATTAAAGTGGATAATCATTCAGGAAAGCAAATTTCGATCTACCAAATGTTAAAATACAATTTGGTTTAAGGATTGATGTTTGACTAGTGACGTCAGCAGTCGTCGATGGCTGCGAGTGTATGACGGCAAATCCATCTGAGGAGATGGAGTGGTTGCGATCGAAACATGTCATGGTAACCTGCCGGCCAGGGTTCGAGCCCGAGCCACGTCAAGAATGAAAGATTATCAATAACAATTTTAATTGATTTTCATGTTGTAAAATTCCTTTCTTCACAAAAATAATTTAATAAAAATTAAATTTCATGAACTTAAGCCTAATTAAAAATATTAAAAATTTGGATTAAAAGCCATAAATAGTTCAACAAAATAACCACAATACTAATTATTTATAAAAGCCGTTACAATTTTTGTTTATTTTAAGAACAGATTTTGGTAGTTTATAAGTGTTGCTTTGAGCTTCATAATTTGAGGAATATAATATTGGTTTTAGTTTCTGGCGAGTTTTTCGCCAAATTTATGTATTAATGCCATAGAAAAGAGTCTTGTGTCAAAAAATTAATAGAAATTTTTGTATTTTAAATCTTTTTGTTTGAAATTTTTTATTTTCTATTAATTTTGTTGTATACAAATTCTAACACCCAATTTTCATGATGATGTTTTGTCCTATTTTTGAAACATGTCTTTTTTAGTTTGATAGAGAGCGGAGGAGAGAAGTAAGCAGGGTAGAAAAAAAGACATGAATCGTATTTTCTGTGTTTTTTTTTTGACATTCCTCTCTGCTCTTAATTTTGTTTTTGAATTTATGTTGTATTTTTATTTCAATATGACAATTGCTTATTAAAATATAAAAAAAAGCAAATTTAATTCAAAAAAATTCAATACATACATACATTTATAAGAAAAATGAAAAAAAAAAAACAAACAAAATAAGAAACATTGTGAAAATTAAACATGTTTTTGGAAGTTTCTTTAAAAAAGAACTTCAAAAAAGACATGTCTTTTAAATCATCGTGAAAATTAGGTGTAGGACTACAAATCAATTTTTTTTATTTTCTTAACTACAAATCAATTTTTTTTTATTTAATTAATAAATTGATATGACCAAATTCAACATAGAATATATGAATATACATACAAATAATTATAGAACATTTTGGAAAATCCAATTTATTAAAAATTAAAAAGTTCGAATTATTTTTTTTATAATAAATTTTACATAAAAATAACTGAATATATCTGAATTTCATTCGATTTTATCTTAAATTAAACTTGTTTTTATTTTCTTTTATAAATTGAAATTATAATAAAAACAAGTTAGAGTGATATATTCGGCTGTGCCGAATCTTTGATACCCTCCACCGACAGTTTGAATGTTTAAGGAGTAATATCTGTATGATGTATATTTATTAATATTATCTTAAACTGTGACAATTTGTTATTAATTATGGTTTTAGGCGACTAAACTGTTTTCCGGGAGTAGGGTTTCTATGGGGCCTAGGGTAAATTATGAACCGATCTTCACGAAATTTTACAGTTTAATTTCTAGTCCTAAAAAACTGTGACGTACTAAATTTTGTTACGCTAGCGTTATTTTTTACGGTTTTAGGCGAACTAAACTGTTTTCCGGGAGTAGTGTTTATATGGGGCTTAGGGTAAATTATGAACGGATCTTCACGAAATTTTAAAGCGTGATTTCCAGTCAAATAAAACAAATTTTCGCAAAATCTTATCGCATTCCGTGCCTTTTTCCAGCATTTATGTTATTTTTTGTAACAAAATTATCAATTTTTTTTCAAGTGGTGGTTCCACATTTTGATTCATAGCTCTGGTCCTACTAAACCGATTTTGCTGGATTTCAATTCCAAACTGGTTAGAATAACTACAAGCAATTTGGCACCAACTTTGTTTATTTCTTTTTGAGACGGACAGACAGACAGACGGACATGGCTAAATCGACTTAGAATTACTCAAGGACCCAGAATATATATACTTTATGGGGTCTGAGATGAATAATAAAAAAGTTTCACACGGAATGCAAACTTAATATACCCTCTTCACAAGTAATTGGGGTGGAGGGTAGAAAAACTATTATAATTTAGTATTTAATTCATATCTTTCAGCTCTGCCAAAGCAACAGACAAATAACACTACTTTACAAATTTTAAGTTTGGAAAATTACTTTTTGGTTCGGCTCCACAAGGGTTTGAGTGGGACCATACACCGAAAAACACTAAAGTACCGTTATTTAAAAAAAGGTACTTAGGAAAAAAATTACAGCGTTTTCATTTTCAGGAGGTCTCAATTAACTTATCTAGGCATGTGGCGTTCTTTTTATTTTTTTTGGCTGTAAACCAGTGTAATTTAGTATGATGATGAAAAATTCAAAACACAAAAATGTAGAAAAGATATTTATTGTCGTATAACCCCGAACAAAAAAAAAAAAAAAGTGTCATAGGCTTCGGTGGAGCCATGATGCTGAGCAGTATACCCGAAAGGAGATCTTATTCTAACGATAACGAAAAGCATGAAAAACTACTTTGCCACAGGCGCAAGTACGGCAGCACTGTTTTGTCAATTCATCATTTTGGTCAAACGTTTTTAAAAATTATTGTCTTTGTAAAGGGTGGTTAAATTTCAAGGGCCGATGTTGATTTTGAATAAAACACAAACTATTTAGGAAATTATTGTAATTTTATTTTATTATGATATATTGGTATTACTCAATTATGTATGGAACAAAATATCGCCAAATGGGCGCCGCGACCACGGCGGCACACCTCCATCCGATGGTCCAAATTTGCGATGACCCTGAGGCATAATGGAGGTTCTATGCCGTTAATGTGCCGAATTATCTCATCCTTTAGCTCTTGAATTGTTGCTGGCTTATCGACGTACACCTTTTCTTTCAAATAACCCCAAAGAAAAAAGTCCAACGGTGTCAAATCACACGATCTTGGCGGCCAATTGACATCGCCATTACGTGAGGTAACACGGCCATTGAATTTGTTGCGCAAAAGAGCCATTGTTTCGTGAGCTGTGTGGCAAGTGGCACCGTCCTGCTGAAACCACATATCGTCCACATCCATATCTTCCAATTCGGGCCATAACAAGTTCGTTATCATCTCACGATAGCGAACACCATTCACAGTAACTGCCTGACCGGCCTCATTTTGGAAAAAATACGGCCCGATGATGCCGCCAGCCCACAAACCGCACCAAACAGTCACTCTTTGTGGGTGCATTGGTTTTTCGACAATCACTCTTGGATTATCATTCGCCCAAATGCGGCAATTCTGCTTATTGACGAATCCACTGAGGTGACCGAAAAAATCACGAAATGCACGATATGCATTTTGATTTGAACGCCCATTTTCATAATAAGTCTGGATAACTTTTAGACGTTGTTGGATTGTGTATCTCTCCATTGTCAAATTGAGTAAGTCTGGAATAGAGAAATGTCAAATAAAATTCGGAAAAAAACTTGGCGTTTAGGTGTGGTTCACATTCAACATCGGCCCTTACAATTTAACCACCCTTTATAAATAAACAAAAACAAAAAAAAAAAATATTTCATTAATATTTTCATATTAAAGAAAGAAATTAAAATAAAAACAAGTAAGAGTGCTCTATTCGGCCACAAAGTTATGTAAATACAGTTATAAATAAGACATAAATAAATTTTTTTTGGGCCACGAACACATTTTGTCGGATGTTTTGTACCTAATTTGAAAATTTTCGATCTTTCCGTTCTCCAGATATACAGAAAAATAGACGGATATCGTTAAAGTAACTTTGCTTTACATGAATGATTTTGTAATGTGTAAAAAATCGCTAAAGCAGCAAAAAATAAACCCTTTTTTCGGTGACAGATATAAAAAAACAATAACAACAAGAAAAGTCGTGGTATTTTGCTCATTTCTCAGCCATTTATAGGCCAAACTTATTTAAAGGACCCAGAATATATATACTTTATAGGGTCTTACATCAATATTGTAGAAATTACAAACTTTTTTATGCCCTTTCCACCAGCGGCGAAGTAAAAGTAAAAGTGCCCTATTCTTTAGTACCGAATATGTGATACCCTCCACCGACGGAATCTTTAAAAAGACTGACTATAAAGTATTTAAATTGGTTTGTAGTTTGTAGAGTGTTAATAGTCTTTTCAAAAACTTCGATTTATATAGAGCAAATGGTAAATTGTCTACCGATCTTCACGAAATACAGCAATGTGATTTCTAGACTTATTAGACTATGAAAGGTCCAATTTTTTTTCAAACAGACTTATTTAACACGGCTCAAGGAATACTGAATTGTTTTCCTAGAGTAGGTTTTATATGGGGCCTTTATTGGATTTGAGACCGATCTTCATGAATTTTTTTTCTTCTTGCTCACTTACAACTACAAGTCGAGTCGGAAAAAATAAACAATTATAAGCGAATGTAAGAAAAGATTAACTCACTGATTATTGTGTGTGTTTTGTCTAAGCTTTGAAATCGTGGCAAATAAAACTTGAGTGTTTGAAATTCCCATTTTCTTTGCAGTTTTATTTGTAAAATATCTTTAGCTTTTCCAAAGCATTTGAAAAAACGTTTGCTGTTGATCTGGCCTGAGCAACCAGTGAATTGCGTATAGGAACCAGCTTATCCCGCTACAATAAATTTCAGATAATTTTTCAATCAATTTTGAGAATTAAGCACTTCAAAATTAATGAATATTAGACTGGTCGCATTTTGTATGGGATTTTTTTTTTAAATTTAATTGTTTGCGCTGCTTAAAATATGACGGCGCCTAGCCGTGCTTTAGCTTATTTTTTCGGCTTTTCAACCAGTATAACTATAAAGATCTGATAGAAAAGATGTTTTTTTTTATAATATGGGGAACTTTGGGCCCCACCCGGCACGGCTAGGCACCGTCGGATTGACCTGAAAAATTAGATCATGATTTCTTACACCAAACCTCATATTTTAAGCAGCGCAAACAATTAAATTAAAAAAAAAAAAAAAATGCGACCTGTCTAATAAATATACACTTTTGTATTCCCGAAAGCAACTTTGAACAATCGGTGTATTTCGCTACCAACTTTTGTTGTTTTATTGTAACATAAATATACATTTTTTTGGAATGGTTTTTCAATATTTGGGTTCACAACTCTTTTGCTACTGAAACAATTTGACCCCAAAATGTTTCACTATTTTAAGTCGTGGGGATGTTGTCGTGTTTTCAGCTGGCGGACAGATGGACATGGCTAAATCAACTTAGAATTACTCAAGAGTCCAGAATATATACTTATGGGGTCTTGCATGATCACTACAAAAGTTTCTGGAGGGTAAAAATATTGTAAAATTTAAAGGGTAAACGGCTTGTCCACCCTCATAAAATGCAAACATTTTCAAAGGGCTAAATAAACATTCGATTCAATATTATTTTTCAATTTCTAGCAAGGACTAACAATGGATTTTAAAATAAAAGCAAATTGCAAAATGTTTCATTTATCAAAAGGAAGCTTGCTTCCACAGCCATTAAACGAACATGGATAACCACAGCGTATGAACGTTACGGTTACCCACAACTTGACAAAACCCTCTAGATGCAGTTACCGTAATATGAAAAGATTTTTCTTAAAACATTTATTAAAGTTATACGACCCAATATAAAATCAACATTTACAATTTTCAGTTTAATTAATGAAATGAAAGCAACTTTTATTTGTGTAATTTAACATTCTGCTCGTATTTGATTAATTGAACTTCATGAAAATCACAAATATTTTACAACAAAGAAAATATCGATTCGGTTTCTGTTTGAGTTCCATGTGTTTCATTTCGACTTTAAATATTTAATCATCTACGTCATAGACTGTGTTTTATTCAGGCGAACAGATTACACACAAATGACATTAATTTCACAGAAAATATTTCATTTAGAAAACATACATATGTATTTGTTTTTGTTATTTTTTTCTGGCCCACCACTCATATTTCTATTCAAAGTTATACAGATTATTTCTTTTTTTTTTTAACAAGTTTGAATGAAAAAATCCAATTATTATGAGACAGAAAAGTTTGAAGAAACGATTATTTTTCAACAACATTTTACAAACTCAATTAAAACCGTTTTAAACTTTTAGACAGACCAGTTTAAACAATGTAATAAATAATTCATTTTGCACAAAGAGGAGATTAAAACAAAAATTTTTAATTTTAATTACAGTCTAGAAAAAGGACAAGGACTTGAATTAAAGCTAAAAACAATTAAATTGGTTATTCAGTAAGTTTTAATATAAATGCAGCAACGCAGTTATATTGTGCCAAATGAAGCCAAAACGGACAACTCTACGTGATAAAATACCAAAAAAGAAGACCCATGTCTCCCAGTTTTGCCCAAAGTAATGCACTTTTTTTATTGGCCCCCTACGATTTGGGGCCTCGCACACTGTGGTAAATCACAAATCTAGGTGGACTACTGATCGTTTAGTGAGCTTCTCAATACAATAGGTAACTGTAATTCATGTTTTGTTTTTGTTTGTTTTTAGCTCTGATTAGGATAAATACACTCAAAATATTATGTAGTTAAATTCATACGAAAAATCATTTAAAACAACTTAAAATGCATTTAAAAAACGGATCATTTTCATATTAAACAGCATATTCCTTAAAATTTAATAGTTTTTACTTTAAAAAAATAAAATTTAACCGACAAAAATAAAAATACATAACAAAATAAATACGAAAAAACATTATATTTTTGTAGTTTGCATTTGAATAACAAACATAAATGTTAAAAAATAAAATTATTATTGTGGTTATTTTGTTGAACTATTTATGGTTTTTAATCCAAATTTTTAATATTTTTAATTAGGCTTAAGTTCATGAAATTTAATTTTTATTAAATTATTTTTGTGAAGAAAGGAATTTTACAACATGAAAATTAATTAAAATTTTTATTGATAATCTTTCATTCTTGACGTGGCTCGGGCTCGAACCCTGGCCGGCAGGTTACCATGACATGTTTCGATCGCAACCACTCGATCTCCTCAGATGGATTTGCCGTCTTACACTCGCAGCCATCGACGACTGCTGACGTCACTAGTCAAACATCAATCCTTAAACCAAATTTTATTTTTAAATTTGGTAGATCGAAATTTGCTTTCCTGAATGATTATCCACTTTAATTGATTTTACATGTTTTTTCCTTTACTTCTGTTTTTTCGTACTTTCGTCAAGAATTTTTCTTGAAGTCCAAGTACATTTTTTGTTTTTTCACTTTGTCTTCTGTTGACCTTTTTCAGCACAACTTGAAGGACAAATGTACGCATAGAGCTCGTGCCTTAGCTTTTGTGCTAAAAAACATGTAAAATCAATTAAAGTGGATAGTCATTCAGGAAAGCAAATTTCGATCTACCAAATGTTAAAAATAAAATTTGGTTTAAGGATTGATGTTTGACTAGTGACGTCAGCAGTCGTCGATGGCTGCGAGTGTAAGACGGCAAATCCATCTGAGTAGATCGAGTGGTTGCGATCGAAACATGTCATGGTAACCTGCCGGCCAGGGTTCGAGCCCGAGCCACGTCAAGAATGAAAGATTATCAATAACAATTTTAATTAATTTTCATGTTGTAAAATTCCTTTCTTCACAAAAATAATTTAATAAAAATTAAATTTCATGAACTTAAGCCTAATTAAAAATATTATACATAAAATAAAACGTAAAATAACTATATTTTTATTAAATTTTAACACTACGGAAAACGAATTTTACCAGTTACTGTAATAATTTTATGAGTGTAAGCTTTAAAGTCAACGCACGTACATTCAGATTTCAAAGGGAAGCGTATTTTTTGTGTGTTTTCGGTTTATGATTACAGTGATTTTATTGTCATAATTTTTTTTCATTATGATAAAGCTCCATTTCAAGGAAATATATTACAATTTTCATTCAATTATTTCCATTGTAAGTATTAAAAAAATTTTTTTTTGTAAGAAGTTCAGAAAGTGCAAAAAATAAAATATTTCCTTTTTTCAAGTAGAATTAAAGCTGTTAATTCCGCATAATTCCGGCGTAAAACTATATTTAGGGTAATCTTTTAAGTGTTCACTTTAAGATAAATCAAAACCATCTTGCGCGTTTGTGCGACCGCCATAAATTTTTTTTTCACTTTTCCAGTATGACCTCCACTCTTTGGCGAAAGGAAATTTTTGAAGAATGGGTAAAAACTCCCAAAATACATCGGAAAGACGTATTATTGACGTTAATAATGGTTAGATATGCCCTTCAAGATATACTAGAAGTAGAGTTATTTTCCCGGCAAAGTGGGATTTTTTTTTAAATTTCCCGGGATCCCGGGATCCCGCTCCATATTCATTTATATATTTGATCTCATTTTTTATTTAATTCAGGAGTGAGAAGTGAACCTAACGCGATTAATAAATTTTGTCCAGCTAGATTTGCGATCTACCACACTGTTCCTCGGTGTCATTTTTGCATAAAAGTGATAATTTTCTAAGGCTCATATCTTTTAAACCGCTCATCTTCCAGATCAAAATAGCAAAAAACTTTAAAAATTCGATTTTTACCTTTTTCCCCCTGTTAAGGTCCATAGGTAGCAAATCCTTCAAAATTCAAGAAAACAATCAACTAAAAATATTTGCTAAGATCTCAGTTAATAACTTTCTAGAACATATAAACTTCCTAGGAATGATTCTTAACAACGCTTAGGTATCAGCAAAAGTGAAAATTCAAGGAAACAATCAACTAAAAAAATGTACCTAAGATTTTATTTAACAACTTTCTGGAACATATGAACTTCCTAGGAATTGTTCTTAACATTATTTAGGTAGCGCTTAGGAAGCCGCAAAAGTGAAAACTTTCCAGAACATTTTTTAATTTCATTTGTTTTTTCTTTACGTCAACTTTCGGATACTACGCTATCTATAACCATATACGGACACCACTACGTGATAAAAGTCCAAAAAAAAGACCCGTGTCTCCCAGTTTTGCCTAAATTCATGCACTTTTTTTATAGGTATAGGTAGCAAACCGTTCAAAATTCAAGGAAACAATCAATTAAGAATTAAAAAAAAAATTTTACCTAAGATCTCAGTTAACAACTTTCAAAGCAAATAAACTTCCTAGGAATGATTCTTAACACCGCTTAGGTATCAGCAAAAGTGAAAAATTTTCCGAAAATTTTTAAAAATTCATTTGTTTTTTCTTTACTTCAACATTGAGATACTATCCTATCTATTACAAAAATATTTGAAAAAAAAAAATATGCGTATTATGTCTATAATGTTGATGGTCCTGGACTTGCAAATCGCATCCTCTTAAGTTGTGGATCCAAATCGTTGTCGGAATTGTCCGAATCTGACTCTGATTCAGAACTTATGGTTTCCACAGGCACGATGCTTCCAGACTGCCCTCAATTATTTATTATTCTATATATTCACAATTTTTATTATTTATGGCAAGGACTACAACTTTGTCTCAGAGGGTAAATCAAAATTCCGAGCGGTTTGCAAAATATCAGCCAGAGAAAATTATCACTTTTATGCAAAAATGCTACCGAGGCCCCAAACTGGCAGACACCGGCCTTTTCTGAACAAAATGAATCATCCTCCAAAGTCACATTATAAATTACTAAGGCATTTGCGATTACTTTGTTAGTTATACTAATATTAATGTGGATACCAGCATCCTTGGCATTCTATGCGATATTGCAATTTGAAAGCCATATCAGAGTAACGATAGAGACAAAGCAGATATCATCATCATATTCTAAATCCTCTTATCGGTTCCGAAGTTCCAATACTATTCCTTTACCATCCGATGACTAATAGAACCAAGAACATATTTAGTGACATTACACAACCTTTTCGCAGCTTTTTGCCAACGTAAACTTTCTTGCTAAAGTCTCCCTCATGCTAACATTATTATAGTTTTTGGGGAACTCTATTACATTCAAGGGCTTGCAAGTCACATTGTGATTAAGAGTACAGTTGGTTTACATAACCACAACATGTTAAAGACTTTCTAAAATTCCATGTAACCTACCCAGTTTTCACTGAAACCGGAGCAAGCAACGTTTCAATAAAAAATAAACAAAAATAAGAATGGTAACAACAAGATCGTATTTGATTAAGGAATTCATAGTTTGATTAAAGTAGGCATGCAAAGGGCTGGTTTAAAAATAACATGGTTGCATAAAAAATTAGGATGATTTTTATACAAAATTTTTTTTTTATCTTTTGTCATCAGTGAACATATAACAACATATTTTTTCTGAGTTTACATTGGAGTGACCCAAAAAATAAAAACTTATAGTACGCTAGTTTATGGAGTTACTGGATATGTCAACGAAAACATCTTGTAAAAACTATATTGATATTTTATTCGTTTTTATATTAAAATCTTGTGTAGCAAATTATATTTATTTGTGATCGTGAGATGTTGTGAATGTACACACAGAAAAAAATCAAGTTAAAAACGTCGAACACAAGGTTGATTTAAAATTTTTCGGTGGTGATTTTGCTTCATACGTTTTTCATGTTAATTTAACCTGATTTTACAATAACTTGCGAACAACATTTTTTCCTTTTAAAATGACTATAACTCATGTTAATTTAACAGTGAAGTTAAGTTTGAGCTTAATGTCATTTATATTGAATCACGTTGAATGAAAGTTATTTCAAGTTAAAACTACGTGAATTTCGTGTAGAATCAAATTGGTTGGAGTGAGATATAACAGTGGGAAGAAGCTTCAGAGACAACATATGCATTTATTTAAGAATAATTCAAAACACTTACCCCTGTCCCACATCAGCAGAATGGCCCGATATGGTTTTCGTCATCATTCTAATTTGAAAACTTGATGCACTATTTAACTTAATAATTTTAATTAAAAGAAAACGGGAATTGTGTTCTTTTTATAACATATTTTTAAGACATGAAAAAAAAATTTACATACTTAAGTATGTATGCATGTTAATTTAACAAGATAAACTTTTGATTTTAATATAATAACAGGTTTCTATGGATTCAATATTGAATAATGTTATTTTAACAGCGAATAATATTAAATTTTAATATTTTTTTTCATTTAAAATTGATATGAAATAATGATAAATTTAAATAATTTTCAATCAGCATTTCGCCATGTTAATTTTACATTGGTATTTTTTTCTGTGTGTAATGTTAATAAAACACAGTTCAACAGAATTTTGCAATATGAAATGACATTTTCCATTTAACTGTTTCTGTTTTATTTACAAGGTCATAAAGTTTTCAATATTTTTTCTAGGAATTTACTAGGAATTTAAATGACATTGTGTTCAAAAACGGAAAGAATATTTGACGATTTACCTGACCTTGTGCGAGATCAAAGGCATCATTTATTTGCTTAAATACCCCAATAATTGAAGTAAAGCCGCAAAAACGTTGTCGATGACAAATTCCGCAAAACCTGCTTTTTGCAGATTACCGTTAACACAACTCTTCAACATTGCATGAGCAAGAAGAACGTTGTAAGTTATTTTTAAAATGAGACAAGCAAATTTTCGGAATTAACTGATATGTGTAACAGAGGCGCACAAATTAAAGTTCATGACAATAAGGGTTTCCATGAAAGCACTTTAAATTGCCCTTTGTGCTGATGGGCAAACTTGCAATATTTGTTCAAAAAGCCCCTTTTTAAAAAGACCAATTTGCTCAGATTACTTCAGGAATTTGTTGTTTAAATTGTTGAATTTATGGTTGAAAGCAACGGTAAACATTAAAAAAAAATTGTTTTTAAAAATGCACATTTGAACAGCGTAAGTTTACGAATTAAAATTGTTGGGCAAATTTACGAAATTGGTGCACACAGAATAATATATCAATGTTAAATAAACATGGCGCAATGTTGATTCAAAGTCATAGTTAATTTCTGCAAAAGTATGGACTTTATTTAAAATAATCTTGATTTCATGTTAATTTTATGTAAAAAATTTTAAATAAAATTGATCAATATTGAAACTATAAAAACCTGTTTTACTTGTTTTTTATTGAGAAAACAACAATACTAGATCCAGAAAACTATATATATTTTTTTTAATTTCATGTTTAAAGTAATCTAAAAAGAGAAAAAAATTGCCGTATTCTTTTTGTTAAAATTATTTATTTAAATAGTAAATCAAATTTTCAAAGTTGGATGATGATGAAAGCCATATCGGGCCATTCGGCTAACAAAGGGGATTAAAAAAAGTGAGACATGTGTAACAGGAAAATAAATAATTATATCCTGTTTTTCTCTGGCTTCACGGGTAAGGGAATTAAGCACGAATAACAAAATCTTTTGAAATTAAAACTTTGTATTCCCAAAAATTTAAATTACTTTTTGATAATAAACAGGCAAGTGCACGGCCTAAAACAACACTTATGGTGTTTTCTTTTCTGACAAAAATGTTCCATATATGCTACCATTCGTGCGGGTTTTTGTTCCATTCTAAAAATATATGCAAAAATGTGAGAAGTTGTCGTTTTCCTTTCTAAACATGTTGCAGCAATAAATGGCAAATTTGTTCCATTTCTTACCCGCAGTAATAACTAAGTGTGAGATAATACCCTTTTTTGCATCTGCTTAAAGTACTGTTTTATGCAAGCATGTATTTTTGTTTTTCTTGTGTTTGCGGACAATTTGCGTTATATTGTGATTTTTTGTTATATTATGATGGATATAAAAACTTTTTGTTTTTCGTTTGTTTTATTTTTAGTATATTTTTTTGTCCCAAAATTTTGAACAACAACTGACATTTATTATTGAAAATCAGTGCTGTTAACGCTTATTGGAATTGCAAGAAAATTTTATGTTGAAAATTGCTACAAGCGTGGTGAATATCGCATTAAGTACAAACTTTGCATTCAATATTTAACACGCTAAATACACATTAGTGTTGAGTGTAAAAAGTAGCTATTATTCTGTTCCATTGTAATTTAGAAAAATGTATCACTTTGTAAGGGTTCGTGTAACCTAATAAATATATTACACAACTATAATGCATCATTATTTTTCAGAAAAGAAAACACCATTAATTAATCGTTTGTAAGTTGTTGTTGTTTTTATTTTGTTTTTCTTAACCTACTTACAACTACAATTAATGTTGGGAGAATTCCAATCATTTATAGTGGGGAATGTAAGATGAGATAAAACCCGCTGTTTATTGTTGATGTGTTTTGTTTAAACTTTGATATTATTACAAGTAGAACTTTTGCTATAAGTCCTATACGTTTAACAGTTTTATTTGATTTAATATCTTTAGTTTTTCTAAAATCTTTATGGATGAAGTTTCCTGATGATCTGGCCTAAGCAACCAGTGAAATGCGCATAGGAATAGCTTACCCCATCAACAATAAATTTCAAGTGTTTTTATCAATAATAAAAACTGGGAATTAAGCACGAATAACAAAATCTTTTGAAATTAAAATTTTGTATTCCCAAAAATTGAAATTAGTTTTTAATTATTCTTAAATAAATGCATATGTTGTCTCTGAAGTTTCTTCTCACTGTTCACTTAAACCAACTTGATTCTACATAAAATTCACGTTGTTTCAACTTGAAATAACTTTTATTCAACGTGATTCGGATTGTTATTTCAATATATGTTCGCTTAACTTGAGCCTTAAGCAACTAATTTTCTTTTGATAAATTTGTAAAATAAATTTGTGAAAGTAAAAGTGTGCGAATATTATGAAACCCAAAGTGTAAATTCGTATCCTATTACAATCGTGTTCATGGTGTGAATGTTAAGCCCTGCCACAATATAAATAAGCAAAAGTTGTAAAGCTTACACAAACCAACCCCCACAGTGTGTTTTTAATTACAAAACGGACAACAGGTGTTTAAAAATGTTCAGCCAACCACTGGTGTACCAAACTTTGCCGAGACTGCCAAGAAACGTGCTTCACTTACCATCAATCCACAATCAGAATTCTACTCAGCTCCCTTCACGAAAGAAGAAAGTGTTTCACCGCAACACAGCGAGTGATTTTAGCACCGGTTGTTTCCGCCAAACATTGAGCCGCCAACAGCTTATTGTTGCCATTGGGCCCAGCTCAACCAGCAGCAGCTATCGAGGTAAACAATATAAATGACGTTTTTCTCTAACTTTACTGCAATGTTAAATTATTTTAAAATAAAAAATGTTGTTCGCAAGTTATTGTAGAATCTTGGGGAACTAACATGAACTAACTATGAAGCAAAATCTTTTGCTTTCGACGATTTTACATTGATTTTTTTAAGAAATCCCATACAAATTTTAAGAGTTTGCGAGGGTGGAAAAATGCACAGTTTACATAGATTGCGAGACTTTTTAGCGATATCATAAAAATTTTAATAAAAACAAAATGTGGAAAATTGGAAAATAAAAAGAGCATACCACCAAATATCGTTCCAGAGCAGATAATATGGAAAAACGTTTTCAGTACACACTGTCTATTGCGATCCGTGGAATAACGAATAATCAGTAACTGACATCGCGATTAGGATATAAAACGTTTTTTTTTACAAAAGAAAAATTTTAACAGTAAATTTACATGCACCCAAAAGAAAAATCAATCCAAGCGTACTCAAATCAATCCGAAGCGGTATTGATAGTACGGTGAGTACGGATTTTCTTGAATCAAGTACAGAAAGATTGATTCAAGTACGGATTTTCAGTCCCAAAATACTTAAATTATCCATATTCAATCCCGATTTCGTACTCGAAGTAATCCGAAAATGAGACTGATTTAAGTAAAACTAAGATTGAATCAATCTCTAAATGCGCTTGATTCAAGTATTATAAATTTGATTTTATCTCCAATTTGTTCTTGAAAAAAACCAAAAAAGAAATAAGAAAGAAAAAAAAATTATTATGATTGATTTACTTACCCGTTTAACACCTTAAATAATGATAAAACACCATCATCATGCCCGATATGGTTTTTACTTTAAAAATCTTATGTACATATTTAACTAAAAATATAAACTAAATGAAAAGCATAAATTCAAGTTTACTTTTTAACCCTTCGTGGTATACACGAGTCTTGCCAGACCTTTGTTAAATGTCTATAGATAATCAAAACATACGTAAGCCGGAGGGTTAAACATGAAAATAATACATACATATATGTACGTGTATCTGTTTTTCTTCTTGTTCTGTTGTTTTTGTTGTTACTACAAACAAAAAGCAAATCGTTTTGTTCGAACTTGTGTTGTATTGTTGTGATTGTACAATAAATTTTGAAAAACACAAACGTACGCACGCATAACAGAATGCAATGCTGAGAGATGAGACTAATAAGTTTTATGAGATAAAAACCCTCTTTTTGTAGTTTTACTCTCAGAGTGGCACTATCAATGAAAAGATCAATCTTTTTTGTACTTGATTTAGCATTTTATACTTATTTCAAGAAATATCGGGATTGATTTTTTAAAGTAATCCCATTTAGGATTGATTTAAATACTTATGTACGATTCGTGATTGAAGTAAGTATAAAAAGATTAATTTATCTATCCCGAGTATTTTTTTTTTTTTACTGTTAGGACCAGCACTCAGGGGTTGACCCCTACTAATGCATTGCATTGTGTTGGAACTAGGAAAATAGGTTGTGGGAAGGGGGATAGAGGGAGTAGTGTTTGTGAACATTCGATTTGAACTTAATCATGTTGTAAGTGAGAGGGAAGACTTCTGCAGCAAGGTTATTCCACATACAAACTGTGCGGTAAAAAAACGAATTCTCTCTGTAATGCGTTGTACGATGCACCTGCCAATCGACCACATAAGGATGGGCTCTTGAGGAAAAACGTGTTTTACGAACAAACGTACGGGTTTCGGGAACCAGATCCCTAATTTCGTCAGAACACATCCCTTTGTAGTAACGATAAAACAGACAAATACAACCCACATTGCGACGGTGCTCAAGGGAGTCAATAGAATTGGATACCCTACTTTCACCAATGAGAACCTTCGCCCTCTCCTGCACGCGGTCGAGAAGCTCCAAAATAGATTTTGAAGCACCGGCCAACACATGAGAGTTGTATTCCATACGCGGTCAGATATGGGTGGTATAAATAGTAAGGAGATCAGATGGAGTGAAGTATATCTTACACCGTCTTAGAAAACCGAAGCACTTGAATGCTTCTTTCGACACCTTGAATATATGTTCTGTCCATCTGACATCACATTGTATCCTCATGCCCAGAACATCAAGAGATTCTGATTCCTCAATAATTATACCACCCATATATACAGATGAGGCACCTTGATTTGTCGCGCGTTTATGCGTCAGCACGCAACATTGGGTTTTTCGGACATTAAAATCGACCCTATTCGTACGACTCCATTCCGAGATTATGTCAAGGTCTCGGCCAAGCGTATCATTCATATTCTGCCTCATAGCAGCGACATCAGATACGCTTGGTCTGCATTGGAATGAGAACGAGTGGCAAAGGTTGCTGTCATCTGCAAAAGAGAAGATAGGGTTGGAAGTTTGACAAAGGAGGTCGTTTAGAAAGATAAGAAATATAGTAGGAGAAAGAACGGAGCCTTGCGGCACCCCTGAGTGAATCTTGAACTCGTTTGACGAAACCCCATCTATAACAACTCGTATAGTGCGATCTCTGAGAAAACTCGATATTAATCGAGAGAAATTATCACCGACACCAAACGCAGCAAGTTTTGACAAGAGTGCACCATGCCAGACTCTGTCAAACGCCTTGGAAATATCCAAAGCAATTTCCTTACTTTCGCCAAAATGGTGAATGGAACGGCACCTTTTTTCCGATAACAGAGCTAGTAAGTCTCCAGTAGAGCGACTTCTACGAAAGCCATACTGGCGGTCGCTTAGTAGGTAGCTTGATTCTAAATATTTGACAAGATGGTAATTTACCATACTCTCCATAACTTTGGAAAGTGCCGAACAAATTGCTATTGGGCGGTAATTTTCAGGGTTGTTAGCGGTTCCTTTTTTAGGAATTCGCGTTACATTAGCAACTTTCCAGCAACTTTCTGTGTACAATTTAAAAGTCAAATTTATTGAATTTTTGCATAAAATTTTTGTTATACCTTTAACCCTAGATACACTTTCTTATTTTTAATACACTACACACTTTCTTCGTCAAATCGACGAAGTGCGTTTATGATCTGGCCCCAAACCCACCCAAAATAAAAAAACACGAAAATTGTTGTTTAGTTTATAAAATACTTAAGTTTTTGTTCGTTATAAATAGTATATCGTCGGTCACAGGTTGACAACTCTTAACTCGCAAAAAAATCGAATCGGGTTTTTGATGCAAAAAGACTGTTTCTGTCCTTCTGCATGTTAGTACGTTTCATTTATATTTTTACACCATCTTACAATAAATATCTCCTACTAATTTTGGTTTTTATACCCTTCACCACAGGTGTAAAAGGGTATATATAAGTTTGTCATAACGTTTGTAATTTCCACAATATTGATTTTAGACCCCATAAAGTATATATATTCTGGGTCCATATGAGAAGAGAAGTTGATTTAACGATGTCCGTCTGTCCGTCTGTCCGTCTTACGTTTGATATGTGTTTTCCGGATAATCCAGACATGATAGTGGCTAGGTTGTTTTACATTTATGTCACATATAGTCCACCATTTCTTGCTATTGAAATTCAGCAAGATCGGTCCACAAATGGCTGAGATATGATCAAAAAACCACGACTGCCTCTAATTTTTTCCAAAAATCCCTTGTTGTTGTTGTATTTTTATTGCTTTTTTCTGTATATCTGGAGAACGGTAAGAGCCAAAGTTTCCAAATTGGGTTGTCAATACACACCACCCTACAAAATGTGGGCGGGATGGGAGAAGTGGGCGTGGTACCTCCCGTACAAAAAAAAGTAAAAATTGTATAAAAACCTTAATTTTAGGGCTGTCATATGTCCTATGGATAAGACTTATATACCAAAATATCGGAAATTTTTAGTAGAACATATTTTATAAAGAACTCGGGAAAATCGGTTCAGATACAAAAAAGTTATGACCAAAATTTTTAAATACCCATTTTCGGTAACCATGGATCTTCCCGAGTCCAAGTTTTATAACACAAATAAATGGTAAATTTCTTGCTCAACACGTCGGTATATAAATCTGTCAAATCGGTTAAAAAATGGCTGAGTTATAATCAAAATACTGAAATCCCAAACGTTACTCTTTTTTATAATTAAGTTTGTTTTTTTTATAATTAAGTTTGCTTAAATATATGTACACATATGTAGGTATATATATATATATATATATATATATATATATATATATATGCCTAAAAGCCAATTTAATGGAAATGTTATTTTTAAGCACGTTGGTATATAAATCTGCCAAATCGGTTAAAAATGGTTAAGTTATGTGCAAAATACTCCAAAAAAGGACTAAAAACATTAACATTTTTATAAAAACTAAAATTTTACAGCTGTATTATGACCTATTCATACGTTTTAAAAATTGTATAAAAACCTAAATTTTAGGGCTGTCATATGTCCTATGGAAATGACTTATATACCAAAATATCGGAAATTTTAAGTAGAACATATTTTATAAAGAACTCGGGAAAACCGGTTTTTTTTTAAATACCCATTTTCGGTAGCCATGTTTCTTCCCGAGTCCAAGTTTTATAACACAAATAAATGGTAAATTTCTTGCTAAACACGTCGGTATATAAATCTGTCAAATCGGTTAATACTGAAATCCCAAAAGTTACTCTTTTTTATAATTAAGTTTGTTTTTTATTTTATAATTAAGTTTGTTTTTTTTATAATTAAGTTTGCTTAAATATATGTACAAATATGTAGGTATATATATATATGCCTATAAGCCAATTCAATGGAAATATTATTTTTAAGCACATTGGTATATAAATCTGCCAAATCGGTTAAAAATGGTTAAGTTATGTGCAAAATACTCCAAAAAAGGACTAAAAACATTAACATTTTTATAAAAACTAAAATTTTAGAGCTGTATTATGACCTATTCATACGTTTTAGATATCAAAATATCGGAAATCTTTAGAAAAACTCGGAATATCGGTAAAAAAAAAGTAATGTCAAAAATATAGTTTTTTTTTAATACCTATTTTCGTGAACCATAGAACTTCCCGACTACAAGTTTTATCACCAAAGTAAATGGTAATTTTATACTTTAAGATGTCGGCATGACCAAATACTGAAATTCGATCAAAACTTAACGTGCTATATATTAATTAAACTTTTAATATATTTAATAGCACGCAATCATGTGCAAATAATTAAATAAAACTAAACGATATATATTTTATAAATATACATGTATATATACATGTATTTAAATATATATATAAACTTCTGTTCTTTCCAAACCATGGTGAAGGGTATATAAGATTCGGCATAGCCGAATATAGCACTCTTACTTGTTTTATTTACTTCCAACACGGTTTAGTAACGGAGTAATAACGTTTTTTTTTTGTCTCCTGAAAAGTACAAAAAAAAATGTTAAGAGTTGTCAACCTGTGACCGACGATATTATAGTTAACTTCAAAACATAATACTACAAACACAACAAAAGCAAGCCAAGGTTTTTTTCGTCAATACGACGAAGAAAGTGTATCAAGGGTTAAAAAAAGGTTAAAAATATACTGAAAGGCAATATTTCTTACACTTCCATCATCAGTGCGAGAAAGTGTATCTAGGGTTAAAAACGTTTTTTTTTTGCTCTCCTGAAAAACAATTTCTTTGTCACAT
Organism: Pollenia angustigena; assembly: GCA_930367215.1. Taxonomy (NCBI): domain Eukaryota; kingdom Metazoa; phylum Arthropoda; class Insecta; order Diptera; family Polleniidae; genus Pollenia; species Pollenia angustigena. The sequence goes on from OV884059.1 coordinate 238,212,948, forward strand.
ACAACTCTTTAGGCGCCTTTGTTTCAATTAACAAAAATATTTAAAATGTCTAACAATAACAAAAACAGGTTTTCATGAATCTAATATGTGAGTACCATATGAACAGATACATAAGTATGTATCTCTTTTGCATCACAAGAACTCATACTGTAAAGCAAAGTTATTATAAAAGAAGATGACACAGTTGTTCACATAAATGCAAAAATCAGAAATTTCTCAAACCTGCACTAAATGTGCAACATTTCAATCGAATATCGAATGAATGGCAAGAATTAACGTAGTTCAAAAACAAAAATGCTGTTGCACAATTTTTACGAAATCTCCTGGGATGCACCAAAAAGAAACAAAGTAAAAGAGTAAAATACAAGTAAAAATAGTTTCGGTCACAACTCTGCCAAATTATTTAAATATCTTAAAAATAAAGTTTTTATTTTCAAGTGTACCAGATATACACAAACAAACTTAGAAATGTTTCAAAATATGTCAACGTCGTAAAATAAGAGTATAAAAAATGTTTAAGAACTCTTAAGTTTTTAAATTGCACACTTAACTTTTTTGTACAAACTGTTTTATTGAGTTTTCATTTATAGGCAGGACAAGTTTTTAATACTTTTTGCATGAAAAATATGCAAATGCAAATACATATTTTTCAAGCTTAACAAAAAAAAAATGCCTTGCATTAATTTGCATACTACGCAAGTTGCAGGCCATTTTTAACAGAATTGTTTTTAAGTCAATTTGTTGCAGTTACCATAGATTTTATACTTAGCGATAGTGCGAAAATATTGCAGTCATTTCGTCAAAATATGCTAAAAAATTTGGACTCAAAAAAAATATTTTTGATTTAAAAAAAGCAAAATTTATCAGTTTATTGCAACTTTTTTGTTCTTCACTCATTTGAGTGCTATTTTAAATGTTGCACTTAATGTTAAAACAAAAAAATTGTTTTTCATGATTAAATACAAGAATTATTATGGTCTTGATAAATTTCCATTGCTTCTGTTAATCATCACAAAAATCAAAGAATTTAGTAAAAGTGCAATGCGGATTTAAATCAATATTTAGTACAATATGGTATGACTCTTACCTCCTTTTTTTTAGTGCAATACCTTAAAAATGGTTAACTATAGCAAGAAATGTATCCTGCAAAACTTTAATACACTTTACTACACTCAAAACATTGAGTAGGTAAAATCAATGTAAAATTAAATTTAAAACAAATTAAAATTCATTTAAAATCCGGTGCACTAATTTTTCATTTAAATCAGACCAAAAATCAGTTTATTTTAAAATTTTAAATAATTACTTTTGTTTCGAAAACGGAGATTTATTCGTTTTTGTAATTTCCCTAAAGGGAAGCGAACTGACACCCAAGTAGGCCCGTGAGAGGTCCTTAGTGGTAGAGACCGGTTCTTGTTTTAACACTTTCTATGAATCAGACCTATCACTTTTACATGGGGTTGTTATTGGAGTGGGTCAATTGACACCATTTAACCAGTCACACATTTAACCTCAATTAACGTGTTTAGTGTTAGTTACTACAATGTAGTATTTTTTCAATAAAACAAGTGCTAGAATTAAAGTTACAAAAAATGTGCCACAACGCGGTAAAGACTGTAGTAGTTCATTACTTTTTCTTAATTTTTGTTCTTTATATCCCAGTTAAATAATGTCTTCTCCTTCAACGGGTCATGAGTTTTTTATTTTTGAACTTGTTCAATTTTCATAAGTGCCAGGACCAGTGTATTGGAACAATAAACAACGTGCCTAAAAATTTTAAAAATAATTTTCGTACTAAAATCGCTATATTTTGGTTTAATTTTAGCAAAACGTATAACTTTTAAAATAAACAAAGAGTTAATGTAAAACTTTTTTGAGTGTTCAGTTATTTTCGTATGTAAAGAAGAGTGGTCCTTATTTTTTATTAAAAAAAAATTTATAACATTTTTTTAATTTTTTATGCAGCAAAATGTTGGAGTCCAAGTCGCGAGTTTTTTTGGGTACTTCAATCCGAACAAGTAGTCGAAGCTTCTTAACGCGCTGCTCAGTTGCTTTCCTCTCCATAGTTGAATTTGTCAAACACAACAAAGAAATGTCAAATTAAAATTGGGCAAAACATTTGACGTTAGGGTGTGAATCAAAAAATACATCGTGCATTATGATTGGACAACCCGTTATAAAAGATATCGAGCCCTAACAGCGAAAATAACGTAAGCGCCAAAAATCAAATTTTACAGGAGAGAGCTTTTTTGTTTTATTTCATATTAATTTTGTATGAAATTTGTAATTTAATATCTAAATATTACTCATACGTTAAGGGAAACTGAAACTATCCATTTCTTACAGATTGAGTTGTTATGCTGGGTACACACTATGTAACACATTTACGCAATCTAGTGAATTTAATTCATTTTCATTCATTCCAGATTGCATCAACATCAAAACGCTTTGATATTTTGAGGTTGCATTGAAACAGATTGCATGTGGATTGCACTGTGTGTACGCATCACAACATCTTACTACTAACTATAACAATATGGCACCAAAACTGAGCCTCAAAAATTAGATATTTTCTAATATCAACCGGGCCTGCTGATCACGAATATGGCATTCATTTATTTTTCTCAAAAAGCTTTTTCGAGATATAAGCGAAAATCGTGTTTTTCTGCAATTATTTTTGGTATTTCGAAAAATATGGAGAACTGTTCAACTGATTTTTTTTTTCAAAACTTCCCTATTGTTTCTTCAAAAACCCTACGATATCTCTAAAACTACAGGGCATATTTTAAAGCAATGTAAGCACGGCTTAAATATAACATTGTTGCCGAGTTTCGTATTTTTTTAACTGAATATGGTCAACCGTTTTTAAGTTAATTCAATGGCGCTGCGAAATATGGCCCCAGGAAATATGGCCCCAAAAAATAAATGAAAATTGATCCCAAATTTGGGGCGATTTTTCATAATGCAATACGGCCCCATTTTTTTAATGAAAAATTACCCCAAAAAAATTAAAAATAACCCTAAAAATAAAATGAAATATGACCCTAAATTTGGGGTTATTCTTCATTATGAAAAATCACCTCAAAATTTATAATGAATTTGAACACCAAAAAAGAACACAAAGAAAGTTACATCAAACGTTTTCGGGGGAGTTCATATGCCCGAAACAAAAAATCACAAATTTAGAATCCCGATTTCAAAATCCGGATAGTTGTGAATAATAGCATGGTTGGGCTTTCGGTCATGCGCAAGGATTTTTTCCCTATGGTATAACGAACACTGGCCTGCGGCCGCGCGCTTATATATTTTCTATGATATAACGAACTCTGGCTTCGCTCAGTAAAGCTTCTGTAGTGTATCTATAATTAGTTAAGGCACTGTAGCAATGTAAGAATTTTAATTTATTTTAAGCATGACATTGAATTTGAAATTCAATTCATTTTTTTGTTTACAAATTTTATAAAGGCAATGAACTATATTTATAATTGTTTTTGTGTTTAGTCAGCATAAATGTGTATTGAGTTTTTTGTTGAATATTTTTGGAATAATTATTTTCACGCGCCAACAATATTTGTCACAATTGCTAATTCCCGTGGGAACAACAAATCTACTATTGATTTGTTATTGTGCCACATTAATGCTGACCCTAAAATAAATTAGTATATAAGTTGTTAATTTGTATTAATAAAATCAGAATTAATTCAACTCTAATATGATTTGTTTTACTTCTCAAAAATTTCGTGCATATTAATGCTCGGCAAAAAGCGGCAGAAGTGCTAAGATAATACTTAAAACTTTTTTTTTATTATTACAAACTACACATTCCATACATTTTTCCATCGATTATCATTACATGGCGATCCTGCCAGGAGAAGAACCCACCTATATTACAATACCCTGATTTTGATAAACCATTCGTACTAACCACAGACGCCTCAAACGTAGCTTTAGGAGCAATACTCTCACAAGGTGAAATTGGTAACGACCTTCCTATATCATATGCAAGTAAATCTTTGAATAGACATGAAAGAAATAAGTCAGTTATTGAGAAAGAATTATTAGGAATTCATTGGGGCATACAGTTTTTTAGACCATACCTATATGGTAGAAAATTCACTGTAGTAACAGACCATAGACCCCTCATTGCACTATTTTCGCATAAAAATCCATCCTCAAAACTGACCAGAATTCGACTTGAACTATCAGACTATGACTTTGATATTACATATAAAAAAGGAGCAAATAACACTAACGCAGACGCGTTATCTCGCATTGAAATTAATTCAAACATATTAAAAGAAATGATTCCACTCTGTATTGATGAAAAAGAAAGAAAAACTCTGGCAATAACACGTAGCATGCTTAATAAGAATACTAAAGATAAAGAAGATGAAATTAAAATCAAGAATAAGAAAAAGAATTACAATTCTCATCAGGAGACTGATCACCTCCATATGTGGGAATGTATATCAATAAACGATATAAAGAAGCTTCAGAGAATACAATTTATATATGAAAATAACGATAATAATAATCTGCAGAATGAATATAATGATAAAATTACACGCGTGATATGCAATAGAAGCGAAAATCCAATGTTTTCAGAAACATTTATGGAGAAACTTTTATTGAAAATAAAGAAATTTAAAAATAAAAAGTACGTACTATATGATAATGATGAAATTTTTAAATATATACCGGTAGAGAAATTGAAAGAAGAATACAATAAATTCAAAAACAATGACATCGATGTAATTATATACAGAATGCCAAAAAGAGTACATAACGTAATAAAACAATACAGACTTATAGAAGAATTTCATAACCCACCCCATAGTGGACATTTCGGAATAAGAAAAACATTAATAAAATTAAAACAGCGATTTATTTGGAAAAATATGAACAAAATGGTTAAGAACTATATAAGAACATGTGAATCGTGCCAAAAGAACAAACAGACTAAACATACGAAAGAACCTTTTACTATAACAGATACACCATCAAGTAGTTTTGACATTGTAGTAGTGGACACAGTCGGACCACTTAGACCGTCAGTAAACTTTAGATATATACTCACAATACAGTGTGAACTGACAAAATATGTTATAGCTTGTCCAATAGAATCAAAAGATGCCAAAACAGTGGCAAAAACGCTAGTAGAAGAAGTTATTTTAAAATACGGTTTGTTTAACATTCTCAAAACGGACAGAGGTACTGAATTTACTAATGAGTTAATGAGAGAGATTTGTGTATTATTAAAAATAAAACAGAATTTCTCGACGCCCTACCATCATGAAACTTTGGGAACAGTAGAACGCAATCACCGTGTTCTAAATGAATATTTTCTAAATTTCGTAGAAGACCACAATTGGCACGAATGGATACCATACTTTGCTTTCGCTTTTAACACAACTCCAAACATAGATACTAAGTATACACCCTTTGAGTTGGTATATGGAAAACTTCCTAGGTTACCAAGTGACGAATTAAGCAACCCTAAAAATATTTACAACTTAGACAATTATTTGAATGAGCTTAAAATTAGACTTCGTTACTCACTACAAAAAGCAAGAGACATAATTTTAGAAGTTAAAAATAAAAGAAAACTAGAGTCTGAAAGAAAACAGAACAAAATAGAACTAAAAATAGGAGACTAAGTTTTAGTAAAAGCCGAGAATAGGAAAAAACTCGAGCCTCCATACAAAGGTCCATATAAAATACTAGATATAGACGATCTAAACATAATTATAGAAATAGATAAATCAAAAGTTAAAAGTGTACATAAAAATAATTTAAAAAAGTTTATTTCATAAGTGAAATTAAGAAATTTTAGATCATAAAAATTATTACAAACATATTAATACCTACAATAATAAATACATAAATGCAATAATTCTATATTTTTATTTTTAATAATACCCAAACCTAAAAGGGTAAGGGTGTAGTGTATCTATAATTAGTTAAGGCACTGTAGCAATGTAAGAATTTTAATTTATTTTAAGCATGACATTGAATTTGAAATTCAATTAATTTTTTTGTTTACAAATTTTATAAAGGCAATGAACTATATTTATAATTGTTTTTGTGTTTAGTCAGCATAAATGTGTATTGAGTTTTTTTGTTGAATATTTTTGGAATAATTATTTTCACGCGCCAACAATATTTGTCACAATTGCTAATTCCCGTGGGAACAACAAATCTACTATTGATTTGTTATTGTGCCACATTAATGCTGACCCTAAAATAAATTAGTATATAAGTTGTTAATTTGTATTAATAAAATCAGAATTAATTCAACTCTAATATGATTTGTTTTACTTCTCAAAAATTTCGTGCATATTAATGCTCGGCAAAAAGCGGCAGAAGTGCTAAGATAATACTTAAAACTTTTTTTTTATTATTACAAACTACACATTCCATACATTTTTCCATCGATTATCATTACACTTCTCTTAATAGCCGGCCTTCGGCCGAGCTCAATGATTTTTTCCTCTATGGTATAACAAACACCGGCTTCGCTAGCTAAAGCATCTCTGCATAACCGGCAAGGACTTTCTCTACTTTGGTATAAGAATTCGGGTTTTTTATACTATCCATAGAAACTTTTACATAGAATTTAATAAAATTTGTGTAAAAATGTTTGGGGTGATTTTTCATTTCTTAAAATTTGCATGTTTTATTAGTAGGCGAAAAATAGCCCCAAAGGAAAAATTGTGATTTTATTTGGGGCCATTTTTCGTTCCTTGATATTGGGGTCATCTAACGAAAAAATGAAAAATAACCCAAAAAAAAAAAAAAATTGCGCCAAAATTGCGTGTTGTTGTGTCTCATGTAAAATTTTGGGGCCGTTTTTCATTTTCCTTTTGGGGCCATATTTCCTGGGGTCATTTTGCGCACCGCCTATTTCACTATATTGTTACGTTACTGCCTTTCAATAACGTTTTGGTTTATTTCCTTTATAATAAACCGTTTCGAGTTCGTTGATTGCAATTTAAATTAAACTAAACAAACACAACACTTTAATGTATAACACTTATTTATTAAGAACTTAATCACTTTAACAACCGTAATTTATAGCTTTTATTTACAACTGTGCTTAGCTCAATAGGGAAAGTGATGGCAACTTTAATACAACAGCGGATTTCACCAGCTGTTGAGCAAATTGTGCGTAAAGAACAAGCTGGTTTTAGGCCTGGACGATCATGTGTCGATCACGTCAATACTCTACGCATAATTATTGAACAATCGGCAGAGTACAACACACCCCTATACCTGCTTTTCGTAGATTTTGAACGTGCTTTTGATACAGTAACCCGAAGTTCTATGTGGTCTGCGTTAATTGGTAAAGGAATACCGGAAAAAATCGTCACCCTAATACGCGAGCTGTACAAAGACGCCGAGTGCAAGGTCCGATTCAACGGAAGAGAAAGCCAACCGTACACAAACGTGACAGGCGTTAGACAAGGGTGTATCCTTTCCCCAACATTATTTATTCTTCTGTTAGACTGTGTTATGGAAAAAACCAACATGGAGGCTCCTACTGGCATCCGGTGGAACATGATGGAGTACCTTAATGACATAGACTACGCCGACGACATATGTCTTATTGCCCACCGATTTGTAGATATTGAAGCAAAGATAAATAGACTCTCCGAAAATGCCAAAAACGTAGGATTGAGAATTAACTTCAAAAAATCAAAGCTGATGCGTATTGGTACCAATATTTCGGCACCACTTATTGTTGATGGTACGATTATGGAAGATGTTGAATCATACAACTACTTGGGATGTAAAATTGCGAAAGACGGTGGCTCTGCAGCCGGTATTGGTGACCGAATCAACAAGGCCCGTGGTGCGTTCCTAAAATTGTACAAAATTTGGCGCGCTAACAACATTTCACAGAAAACGAAGTTACGGATATTCAATTGTAGCGTTAAATCTGTCCTACTATATGGCTGCACTACATGGAGCCTTACAAAACTGACCTTGAAGAAAATTCAAACGTTCGTGAATCGGTGCCTGAGACAGATATAACGTGTATACTGGCCGAATTGGATATCCAATGAGGATCTTTGGAATCTGGCAGATTGTAGTTCCATCGAATTTGATATACGGAGACGTAAATGGACATGGATCGGTCATATTTTAAGGCGACCTGCAAGTGATATTGCTAGAGCTTCACTTGAGTGGAACCCTCAAGGTCAGCGACAACCAGGCCGACCACGAAATACATGGATCAGGTGCATAAGACACGAACATGAATCAGCTCGAATATCCTGGAACGAAATCAAACTACTTGCCAGAGACAGAATTAGATGGAGAGAATTCGTTGACGCCCTATGTTCTTCGTGAACAATTTATTTAAGTATTTTTATGTTATATCGCTGTATCTATATTGTATTTAAATAAATAAAGAACATATATATATATATATATATATATATATATATATATATATATATATATATATATATATATATATTTACAACTCACTATTGTAATCAACACACTTCAAACGTTTATAGTTTTCTCCGAGTGATGCGCTCTTAACTTGACAAAGTCTGAACTAATACTGTTTTTTGGGCTCCGTGCAATAACTCCCAGGTGCAATAAGTCCCAGTGCAATAACTTCTAATGAATTAAATCCCAAAATAAATGAAATAAGTCCCAAACTGGAAAAAAAGAAATAAATCCAAAAAAAAAAAAAAATAATTTCCAAGTCTTAAATGAAACAAACCCCAACTTTTGGGAGTTATTTCAGTATGAAATAACTCCTAAAGACATTAATGAAATAACTTCCAAAAACAGTCCATCGAAAAGAAATGAAATAAGACCCAAAAAAAATGAAACAACTTCCAAAGAAATTTATTATACATATGTATTCGTTTTACTTGAATATTTACATATTAGGTTACCAAAAAACTAACATTATTATATCCTGACCTCCTGCAATGGCAACTGCCTGCAGTTTAAGCACGCCGGGTACAAGGATAACCTCCTCCATGGTATAACAAACATCGGCTTCGCTAACTAAAGCAAACACCGGCTTCGCTAACTAAAGCTTGTCTGCATAGGCGGCCTTCGGCCGGGTGCAAGGATTTTCTACTCTATGGTATAACAAACACCGGCTTCGCTAACTAAAGCTTCTCTGCATAGCCGGCCTTCGGCCGGGCGCAAGGATTTTCTCCTCTATGGTATAACAAACACCGGCTTCGCTAACTAAAGCTTCACTGCACAGCCGGTAACCATAAGACACTGCAATTGCAATTAGCAAAATTTTCTTCTTTGATAAACTTAAGTCATTGTATTCAAATAGTTTGCAATATCCCGTTATAAATATAGTTTTAAATTTTAAACAATTTTAAGAAATTGCAAATAATTGAAAATGAAAAAACTTCCACAAAAACTGAAATAACTCCCACAGCAACTGAAATAACACCGAAAACAAAAATAAAATGAAATAACTTCCACGTTAATTTTTTCGGGGACTTATTTCATTTGGATTTTATTTCATTATGAAATAACTCCCAGGCAAAAAATGAAATAGCTTCCACAAGAATGAAATAAAACCGAGAGGGCTGGGAGCTATTTCATAATGAAATTACTCCCACATTTGTATGAAAAATTTTTAGGTCTAATTTCATTTTTTTCTTGGGACTTATTGCACCTGGGAGTTATTGCACGGAGCCGTTTTTTTATGCTAGCCGCCGCAGGTATTTATACTGTAATTCAGCCATCTAGAACATTCGAAATGTTTCTCGAAGGTTCGAGGCTTTACTTATTCACCACTCTATAGTCAATTATGATTAGTGGCGGCACTTATGTTTACATAATTTCACCACTTATACTAAAGTTTTTTTTAACGGTCATTTCTAGTTCCTTCTGCACATTGGGATTGAAGTGTACTAAATTATAACAATTTTTAATAACAATGTAAACTAATAAAATAACTAACAAATACTTAATAACTAAGACATACAAGATAAATAATAATTACAACTAATTCTTAAACAATAATTACAACAAACTAAAGTTACTTTCGTAGCACTGCCCCCCACTTAAGCCTGTTCATCCCGAACAGGCTCAGAATCACCTCTTCTATAAGAGGCTAATCGTTCTAAATGAACAACTTTCATTTTAGCTCTTGGACTTTTGTATTTCTGTATTCGGTATACAACATCATTTAATTTCTTTATCACCTTATATGGCCCGCCCCAATGTGTCTGTAATTTGGGAGATAATCCTTTCTTACGTTAGGGATTAAAAAGCAAAACTAACTGACCCTCCTTGAATCCTTCTGAGTTTGCCGCTCGATCGTATCTGGCTTTCATCTTGTCACTAGCCAACTTAATACGGTTTCGTAGAAATTCATGAAGTTCATTAAGAGTTTCTTGTGCTTGTGAGGTGGAGCCTTCATTGTTTTCACCCGTTGGTATAGTCTTAACACCAAACTCTAGATCTCCTGGTAGTCTGAGCTCTGTTCCAAACACAATTTTGGCGGGTGTACGAGATGTGGAGTCGTGGACAGCTGATCTATACGCCAACAAGAATTTTGAAATGTGTTCATCCCAGTCTTTTTGTTGTGTGCTGACTACTTTTCGCAAATGTTCCTCTAATGTACGGTTAAATCTTTCAACCATGCCGTCAGATTGCGGATGCAATGGGGTTGTCCTTGTTTTCTTTATTCCGTACAATTCACACATTTCTTTAAATATAGCAGATTCAAAATTTCTGCCTTGGTCAGAATGTACTTCTAATGGAACACCATAGCGGCACACCCAATTGTTCACGAAGACGTCCACCGCTGTTCTTGCTTCTTGGTTTGGGATGGCATATACCTCCGGCCATTTACTAAAGTAATCGATGACTACTAGTACATATTTGTTACCGGCATTACTTACAGGAAATGGCCCAGCTATATCCATTGCAATTCGCTCAAATGGGGCACCAGAATTATACTGCTGTAGTGGCCCACGACTTCTTCTTACTGGACCTTTGGCGGCAATACATTGTGCGCAATTTGTTATCCAATCAGCTACAAAAACAAATTTTATGATTATTCAAATTCGTATTTTTTTAACTTAATATGCCGTTATTTCTTAATTCTTTGTTCGACTACGTTTGTAACAAAATATTATTTAAGATACATGTTAAAAAAAAAAAATGTTTTAATTTTTTTTATTGCCTTAATAAAGCGGATTAAAATGGTGAATTTTGATAAAAACATAAAAACATCATGTTACTCAGTAAATCTTTATCCGATCGACACAGTTTGGACATGTTCTGAAAGAGAAAAGAGATATCTTTGCAAAATGTTAAATCGTCTGCAATTCAGTTGAACAGTTCTCGAGATTTTGCAAAATACCTAAAACAACAGCAGAAAAACACGATTCTGCGTATATCTCGAAAACGCTTCTTGAGAAAAACAAATGGATGCCATATTCGTGATCAGCAAACCCGATTTATCTTAGAAAATATCTAATTTTTTAGGTTATGGCAAAAATTTGAAAATTTTTGAACCAGTGTAATCGTTCTTCTAATTGCTTTACATACAACACAATGAAGTAGTTGACTTTCAATGTTACTGTTACTCCCGGCAAAATGTGCCTTAAGCGTCAGTTTACAACAACCTTAAATTTCCAATAGTTAAATAATTTGTTCAAAATATTTTATACTGAATATATAAATATAAATTGACAACAAAATTTTAAACTCAATTAAGAACAATAATTAGTATTGTGGTTATTTTGTTGAACTATTTATGGTTTAATCCAAATTTTCAATATTTTTAATTAGGCTTAAGTTCATCAAATTTAATTTTCATTAAATTATTTTATGAAGAAAGGAATTTTACAACATGAAAATTAATTAAAATTGTTATTGATAATCTTTCATTCTTGACGTGGCTAGGGGTTGAACCCTGGCCGGCAGGTTACTATGACATGTTTCGATCGCAACCACTCGATCTCCTCAGATAGTTTTGCCGTCTTACACTCGCAGCCATCGAAGGCTGCTGACGTCAATAGTCAAATATCAATCCTTAAACCAAATTTGTATTTTTTTTTTTTTAACATTTGGTAGATCGAAATTTGCTTTTCCTGAATGATTATCCATTTTAATTGATTTTACATGTTTTTCCTTACTTCTGTTTTCTTCATAAAATAATTTAATGAAAATTAAATTTGATGAACTTAAGCCTAATTAAAAATATTGAAAATTTCAATTAAGAACTTTTAAAAATTTATCTTTACGGTTCCTGCACACAGAAAAAAATCAATGTACATTTGTTCAAAACAAGGTTGATTTTACATTTTTCAGTAGTGATTTTGCTTCATTGTTGTTTCATGTTAATTAAACATGATTTTACAATAACTTGCGAACAACATTTTTTTTTAAATAACTATAATTCATGTTGATTTCACATTGCAGTAAAGTTAGAGCAAAATGTCATTTATATTGAAATAACAATCCGAATCACGTTGAATGAAAGTTATTTCAAGTTGAAACAACGTGAATTTCATGTAGAATCAAATTGGTTGCAGTGTGAAGACAACATATGCATTTATTTAAGAATAATTCAAAACACTTACCTCCTTTGTTAACAGAAGCATCAGCAGAATAGCCCGATATGGTTTTCGTCATCATTCTACTTTGAAAACTTGATGTACTATTTAACTAAATTATTTTAATTAAAATAATACGGGAACTGTCTTCTTTTTATAACATATTTTAAACGAATTTATCGCAGTATTAATCAAACTAAAATGCAAAAAAATATTTATCACTTGTTCTTATATCCCTCCATCATCCCCTCAGTCTTTATATGATACACATGGCGAAGCTATTAAATTTGTTCTTCGCGATGCTAATCCGGATGACTTAGTTATTGTTCTTGGTGATTTCAATTTACCTTCAATAGCCTGGAAATTCTTACCTGATGATAAATATTTTGTTCCGTCTAAATCAAATAATAAGTGTGATGAGCTTTTCAATATTTTACATGATATGAGTCTTTTTCAAATTAATGGTATACTTAATAATAATTTTAAATTATTAGATTTAATATTTGCCAACGAAACTGAGGAGTGTTACATAAACCGAACAAACCCAATTTCTACTCCTGAAGACCGATATCATCCTACCATTGAAATTAATATATCCGTTCCATCTGGACTTGTTAATAAATCTCATAAAAATAATGATAAATGTTATTGTTTTACGCAATCAAACTACTTAATGTTAAATGAACTTCTAAATAGTACGAACTGGGATAACATATTAACTTGTCCCTCAAACACAACTGCTGCTATTGATCATATGACTGATGCCTTCTACAACACGATGTATTCAATTATGGACTTATGTATTCCGAAACGAATTACCAAAGTACTATCCGGGCCTCCTTGGAACAACAAGCAACTGGCTAAAGTTAAAAACAAAAAAAATAAAGATTTCAAAAAGTACAAACAATCTGGTTCTCTTCTTGATCATAGGAAATACTGTATTAGTCGCGCTGAATATATTACTCTGAATAAATCATGTTACTCAAATTATTTAATCAAAATGAAAAATAGCTTTAAACATAATCCAACATCATTTTACAAATTTGTTAACTCTAAGAGGAAAACAACTGGCTTTCCGGCTATAATGAAATTTCAGCATAATGAATCCAGTGATGATGCTGTTATAAGTAATTTGTTTGCAAACTTTTTCTCAACTACATATTCGGATGCAATTTTTGATGATTCAAACAGTTATCCATATACACTTACCGCTAATCAAACAATTAATATTCCATTGCTAGATGTTTCTACAGTTGCTCATGGATTAAGAAAGCTTAAATTTTCCTACAAAAGTGGACCTGATAAAATTCCTAGTTTTATCTTAATTAAATATGCAGACGTTTTAGCTATTCCATTAACACTTATGTTTAATACATCAATAAAATATGGGTATTTTCCAAATAAATGGAAAGATTCCTTCATTATTCCGCTATTTAAATCTGGAAACAAGTCCGACATTACAAATTATCGAGGTATTGCCAAATTAAGTATTATACCAAAATTTTTTGAAAAACTTATAACGGATCACCTATGTCATCAAGTCAACACTTTAATTTCTCCCTTCCAACACGGTTTTCAAAAAAGATGTTCAACTTCAACAAATTTATTACAACTTACTACAATAGTCAATCGCGGGTTTCTTCAAAGAAAACAAACAGATGTAGTTTATACAGACTTCAGCAAAGCTTTTGATAAAGTCAATCACAAACTTCTTATAAAGAAATTACACTTGATGGGATTTGCTAATGTTAGCTTAATGTGGATTAACTCATATTTAACAAATAGAAAGCAAAGCGTACTTTTCAACAATGAATCTTCAAAAAATATAAACGTATCATCCGGGGTACCACAGGGCAGCCACCTTGGACCGCTTTTATTTTCCTTGTTTATAAACGATTTACCACAAGTTATTCAGTTTTCAAGTATTTTAATGTATGCTGATGATGTGAAAATTTTCTTGAGTATTAGTGAATACTCCAACCATGTTTTACTTCAAAATGACTTGGATTCGTTTTACAAATGGTGTAATTCAAATTTAATGGAGCTGAATCTAAAAAAGTGCAAATATATGCGTTTTGTCCGAAAGCGACCGATATCTGTAAATTATATGCTGGGCAATTATCAACTAGAAAAAGTGGATAGCTTTTTAGATCTTGGTGTTTTATTGGATCCTAAATTAAGTTTCATTAATCATATAACAATTATGGTAAACAAAGCCAGAGGAGTACTTGGTTTTATAAAACGGTGGGCTAAAGAGTTCAATGACCCTTATGTAACTAAAACCTTATACACATCACTTGTGAGACCTATTTTGGAGTATGCTTCCATAATTTGGGACCCTATGTACCAAACTTATATCGACAGGATAGAATCTGTTCAAAAGCAATTCCTGTTGTTCTGTCTTCGAAGTTTAAATTTCAACCCATTAAGTCTTCCATCATATACCAGCAGGCTCGCCCTTGTTAAGCTGCCAACCTTAAAAAGCCGACGATCTATGTTAAATGTCTCGTTTCTATTGAATATTATTAACGGTGATGTTTGTTCTGGTTTTCTGATCAACAATATTTCGTTCAACATTCCTCAACGACCAACACGTTACTTCTCACCATTATCCGTTCAGTTTTTTAGAGCTAATTATGCAAACGCTGACCCTATCAGGAGAATGTGTATTCAATTTAATGAACTGTTTAGATTTATAGATTTTTCTTGTAATACTAATATAACTAAAAGTAAAATAATATTTTTTTTAAATTTATAATTAATTATTTTATGTGAGTTATTAACATTTGTGTTGTATAAATAGTCTGTAAGGATTAATTCCATAGACGAATAAATTAAATAAATAAAAAAAAATAAATAAATAAAAAAAGTTATATACTTATATGTATGCATGCTAATTTTACAAGATAAACTTTTGGTTTTAATATAATAACAGGTTTTTATGGATTCAATATTGAACAATGTTATTTTAACAGCGAATAATATTAAATAAAAGTGATTTAAGGTTATTTTATTATTTTTCATTTAAAATTAATATGAAATAATGATAAATTTAAATAAAGGGCATACTTTTGCAGAAATTTACCATGATTCTCAATCAAAATTTCGCCATGTTATTTTAACATTGGTATGGTTTCTGTGTGTACAAAGTTGTATAAGAAATTCAAAAACACAATAAGAAATACAAGACAGAATTAGCATTTTCATGTACGAAATTTTACGATTTTGCTGCCCTGGAACGGCCGAATTTATGTCTCTTTAAGGGCATAACACTTCCTTGAATAAATTTCAAGCAATTTATTATACCGCACAAAAAGTGGCTTGTTAGCAACACAAGCACTTTGTTATCTTCATTAAACAACAACTGTGGTAAATGCAAGACTAAGAAAATACCAACAAATTTTAATTAAAGAAAATAAAGAATATACTTTTAACACAATTTGTACTTTAAAAACGAAATTGTATAGAAGAAGCAGCAAAATTAAATTGTTTAATTTCAAAATGCAAGCTCTAAATTGAATTTAAGTTTAACTTTTCAATTATTTATATATATTTTTATATTTGGTTTAACCACTGTGGTAGCTTTAACAATCCTTTAAATCTGGATACGTTTACCATTTATTGCGACCAAAAAGGTTCATCCAACACATTAATAACGTTGAGAATTCGTCTGCAAATGTATGTCCTCAATTTGAGTCTATTTAAATCACATTGAATCAATATTCAAAGTTCTGTGCAAATGCGGAAAATAGAACATTAGTTTTTTTTTTAATAAAAGATTTTTTATTTCGGCATACATATTTTTACCATTTTTGTTCTTTCTCTGACAAAAAGTAACACTAAAATTGTCGAAATCTGTTTATATTTATTACACTGGCTACCATTTGTATTCCAATGTAACTTTCAGCAAAAAACATAGCAAAAATCATCTGTCAGATATTATCAGTTGTTTGCGTCAGACTTAAAGTTAGCAAACAATCAAATGTCATCTGTCAAGTTAAAGTATTGTAGTAAAACATTTTTAGTATTTTTTTAGTACATCAACAGAGCAAATAAAAATAAAAATTTAATAAAATATTTAAATACGTAAATAATAATAGTTCTGCCAACGTTATTTTCATAAAGTTCCTTTTTATTTTTACTTTCCTCCAAATGTTCTTCTTAAATGAATTTATGTACATTTATTATTTTATAAGCTTTTTATTTATTCTAGATTTTTGCATAAAACCATTAACAATTTTTTCGTCCCACTGGTCCAGTAGGGGAAGAATTATTTTATGTGACTCTTTAAATAATAAAGAAATATTGCAAGTACAACTATTGTTCATAAAAAGAAAAACAAATAAGAATAAAAAGAATTGATTCAATACGTAAATATTGAACTCCGTATTAAACAATGACTTCAATCTTATTAACATAAGCGGAGAAAGTTAGCTGAAAGGAACTTTCTGCATAAGCAAACATTAAAACGGAAAAGGAAATGACATTTGAGGAAACAAAAGCGACAAGTTTAAAAATACAAACGCAGTCATCATTTTATCAACAATGTAACGATGTGTTAAGGTTTTCCTTCCTTTTAATTTTATAAACACAGACAATATGGAAAATAAATGCTTAGCAAATGAGATGAATTGACAGCAGGGTTTAAAAGCATCCATCAGCTGAATGCTTTTTATTTTTGCTTTTGCCACTGCTATTGAAATTTGTAATTTTTTTTCCAACAGCCAATGTTTTGTTTTTCGTTTGTGCAAAAAAGCAAATCTCCTATTTTGTATATTTTTATTTTCTGACAACTGCTTTTTTACCAGCCAGCGACAAAAATGGACAACCACATAAAAAGCAAAAGCTAAAAAAAATTATTTCGCCTTTTGCTTTTTTACTTTTTCCTGAAAGAAGAGCTAGTTAAAAAAGACAAACCAAAAAAAAATCTAAAATTCAAAGAACAAAAATTCTTCTCTGGCTGGTAATAACAAAAAGCCGATTCAATAAAATGAAAAGCAGCGGAAGTGTGTGCTAAAAGCAGTCTGAGCAGAGCTATTAGCTCTGCAAAAAGGCAGATTACAACGAAAAAATACTGATCAGTGTACAAGCAACATGGTTTTTTTATGATGATGAGGAAAAATAAATTTTTGCCTTTCTTCAGTAATGTTGTAGTAATGTTGTTGTTGCTCGCCAAACAAATAAAAAATTCTTGTTGTGTTTGTTTTGCATGAAAAATATCACTTGTCGTCGTCGAGTATTTTTTTTCGCAATCATGTGCCTTTGCAACCTTTTTTGCTGCTTTTATCTCCTATTTTGCGGCTATTAGCATGCATTGGTTTTTGATTTGGCGGCTGTTTGACAGAAGCTGTTTGTTTCATTCTTTTTCCTACCTATTTTTTCCTACAACATAAAAGTAATTGCCGTTGCTTTTTGAGTTCCATCAAATTGTTAAAAAAGCAAAAGCTGAAAAAAGCCAATGCCAATTATTTTGTGTGTTTATTTTGCTGCTGCTTTTGAAAAGTGTGGGCTTTTTTAGCAGTGGAACTTGTCGGCTTTTTAATTTTGATTTTTTTTTTAATAGGAAAAAGTCAAAATTTGGCTGCTTTTGCTAATATGGCGATAGCATTTTAAACCCTGATTGACAGACGATTCATTTTTTATACACTTTGTGACATATTCAAAACATGCCTTTACTTTGGATACAATTTCTCAGTAGAAAGTTGAAAGGGTTTTATATAATAAATAATAAATAAAATAATAAATATTTTATGGAGTTATGTACTTCACAAGCTTTGTTTTCATACCTACAATATGCTAAGGAGATTATTATACATTGTACCGATGTTTGTGAAATAAAACAAGTAAAAGTGCTACGCATTTATATATACTCTTTCCACATGTGTTGAAGGCTATACAAATATTGGCTCTAGAGCCAGTATACAGATTGAATCAAAATCTATTGATGTACCATCTGGCTAAATGTCTGTTCATAGGAACAAATTAAGTTATTTTTGTTTTAAATAAATACATACATGTAAAGGTCCATTATTTCTTCCAGAAAACAGTATTTGTGCCCATAAATATTGGCAGCAATATCAAAAATAAACCTCTTTTATCACGAAAAACTTTTTTTCTTAAGTCGTTTTGAATTTAACGAGTTTTCAACAGACCGACGAGAATTCTGTACTGAAGAACACAGATAATTGTTTTATGGGGTCTAAGATAAAAATATTATTGGTGTTTCACACAGCAAGAAAACTAAGTATGCCCACTTTTACCAGTCATGGTATGGAGATTATAAAAGCCATAAGCAATATGAACAACTCGTTTAATTAAATTATTCACTAAATTTTTAGAACAGATAAAAAGGAATAAATGTATGAACATACGAAACCATATAAATGAGGTTTCTAGAAATTTTAAACAACGAACCATAACAAATAATGACATTATTGGGTAACCAACTTAAAATCCATTTGCAGCAAAGAGAAATGAACACAGATACCCAAATGCCAGTAGAAAAATAAAAAGCATTTCGAGGGTTATTTTTCAAATAGTGCTATCAGCAAAATCACAATTTTACAGGAGAGTGAAAAAACTGATCTTTTCGATAACTCTAAGAGTATTAACTTAACTTAATTTTACAATGTTATTAAAAAACAACGTCTTAATCAAACATATGTTAACTTTTTTCTTAATTCCAGAAATTCGCGCTTATACGTCTGATAGCACAATTTACAAATTAAAATTTTATCGATTTGAACATTTAAATAAGCAGATAGCACTATTTGAATAAAAATAAAAATGAGCTGTAATGAAAACTATTTGAGATTTAAGTTAAAGTTACACGAATTTTTATTAAAATAATAAGTTAAATTTAAAGATACGCGTAATCGTGTTAACAGAACTCGAAATCAAGTTAAAATTTTACACTTACGTTTATTGAAAAGCAATAAATAATTAAACTTTATCCACATATTGTAAATTATCATAAAAATAATGATATTCTTGCGAAATAGCAGACTTCAATGCTTCGGAAATGCAACCGTTTGCTTAGTTGAAAAGAACGTGGGCCAGATTGTAAGGGATTCGCTTCTATTTATATGTTCGCTGCACAGTGTGGGAAATTTGAAAAAAAAATCGAAATAATTCTATAACAGTTGGTCCGATTGGAATGCAGTTTGAGGTTACAATTAAAAAGTTTTAGTCAAGTTTAAGTCGTCCACACATGAGTCAATACCCTTAATCACTACCTGTAGACCTTTACTGCTTTTCAGTTGGTAGGTATAAAAGTTTTTTTTAAGCGTTTCAAAGTTGTTTACTATTTTGCGAAAATCATTCTCATTATTGACTTGTATTTTTGTCTCGTTTATACTTCCACGCTTTATAGCCGCTACGTAAAACGAATTTTCACCTATCACCGATATCAAACTCTTTATGAGCTCATTTGAATTTTGCTCCCTTAGATATATCGGGGGAGGCTTGGATGGTTTAATGACGTTTGGTGCTTCAGAGGATTCATCCTCCAGAATTGCAAAACGATTTTGAGTATTTATTTTATCAAAAGATGGTACTTTTGAGGCCGAAGCAACTGCTGCAGAGGCTTTTGACAACTTTTTACAGGGGGGTTTTCCATTGCATTTGTGTTTGAGTTCATGGTATCATTTCCCACTAAATTTGTTTTTGACGTCACGGCAATACTTGCTGGCCTGGCAACACTTGTCACCAAATCTTGTTGTAGTTTTTTTAATGAGTCACTATCCACCGTTTGTGTAAATACCGAGGGTAAGAGGGAACGTGTTCGAGTAATTGGCTTAGCCGTTAGGTAGTTAATATTGTTTTGTTTTGTTTTATTTATTTCTGCATTATTTTCATTTGCATTTACTAAAACGTAAACGTTTCTTTCATTTTGTCTTAGTGTTGTTTCACTGTTTGTACTCATGCAAAGAGTTGTTTTTGTTTTTCACCGTTTTGCTTTGCTTTAATATTTTTATTATTTATTGTATTTTACAACAACAAAAGAAAAAACCAGAATTTAAATGTTTTGTTCAGAATATGTATACATATATATATATACACATGTATGAACATTCATACGTACATACATATATATTTTTACTGTTTTATTTTATTTAATTTTATCGTTTTAAATTGTTCACTATTATGTTAAGTAATTTAAATAACAAAATATATTATTTTTTTTTAAGCGTCCATTCGCTGCTTATATTTATGTATTACAAAATCAAGTGTGATTAATTAATAGTTCAAATCGTATGCGGGGCTAAAAATACACGTCTGTATCACAACAAAGCACAAACCGAACGAAGAGGTTAAAACATTCCTAGAAGAAAAAGGCTTCAAGGTAAAACATGTTGTAAATATTAAAAATAGAGAAAAAATTCCCCAACCACTTTTTCGAGTGGAGTTTGAACCCGGCGACGTAAAACTTAAAAAAAACGAAACACATCCTATTTACAATTTAAAATATATTCTCTACAGAAGAATAACTATAGAAGAGCCGCACAAAAAAAATGGACCTGTTCAGTGCTTAAACTGCCAAGAATTTGGCCATACCAAGGCATACTGCTACTTACCCCCTGTCTGCGTAGTATGTGGTGAACTACACGGTACAGTTTCTTGCGATAAGTCTAAAACCGACCCCAACGTAAAAAAATGTAGCAACTGTGGCGGTAATCACACTGCAAATTATAGAGGATGCCCAGTATATAATATTGTCAAGCAGACGGTTGGACCGAAAACAAATACCCCTCAAATGCAGGTTGCAAATCAGGTAAACACAAATGCAATTCAAGCCCCCCAGCCTAGTAATAACAGAACCTCTTACGCTAACGTCCTAAAATCAAACCATCAGCCAATGCAAGGTGCCTCGCCAACTAATGATGAAACTCCGGTTTCTAATTTAAGTCGTTTAGAAAAAACCATGGAAACATTAGTGCAAACAGTAAATAATTTTACGAACACAATGGGTAATATGATGCAGGAAATGCTTAGAATGCAATCGATGTTATTGCAAGCTGTACTTAACAAACCATGAACTGTTTAAAAATTTGTTTTTGGAACGCAAACGGCATCCGCCAACATAAAAATGAATTAGAATACTTTCTTAAAAATAAACAAATTGATGTCATGATGATTTCTGAAACTCATTTGACCTCAAGAAATACGTTTAAAATCAATGGTTATATACTATATGATACCAAGGACCCTCGAGATAGAGCTTGTGGAGGTTCTGACATCTTAATAAAAACTCGAGTCAAACACTACATTATGTGTGATCACCGTGAAGACTATCTGCAAGCAACGACTATTTGTGTTGAGGAGCTAAATCGAAACATAGTAATTTCTTCTTTATACTCTCCACCTAGATTATCCATATCAGAAGGCCAATATTATAAATATTATAAATCATTAGGACCCTGTTTTCTGGCCGCTGGCGATTATAACGCTAAACATACCTTCTGGGGGTCACGACTTATAACACCAAAAGGTCGTGTTTTGTTTAACACAATCTCTAAAATGGGTTTAAATGTGGTCGCGAGCGGGCAACCAACATATTGGCCTACTGATCAGCAAAAAATTCCAGATGTTATCGACTTTGGCGTGGTTAAAAACATCCCCGCAGAAACGATTCATGTTGAAGCTTCCCTAGAATTATCATCCGACCACACACCTACAATTGTTACTATATCGAACCGAAATAGAATTGTATTTCCGTCAGGTTACTTAGCGACGCCAGCCACACAAATAAATTGGTTAAAATATAAAAAATTTCTCAGTGCCCATTGCACAGAAAATATTCCGCTGAGTACACCGGAGAATGTGGATCTCTCTCTTGTTAACTTTGACAGTTATCTTAAACTAGCTGTTCAACACTCCAGCGTTACCCCCAAAAAAATTAATAAAATATGTTCTTCAGATGTCGAGCGGCTCTTGACTGAAAAAAGGAGAGTTCGAAGAGAGTGGCAACTTTACAGATCCCCGCAACTTAAGATTTTATTAAAAGAATGCACAAAAAGGCTAAGAAAGTTGCCACAGAATCAGAAAACGGCTTCTCTAGAAAAATATCTTAAGGAACTTGATGCAACTCCACAATCTGACTACTCATTATGGCGTGCAGCTAGAAATCTAAAAAGGCCAGTTATATCTAAGCCACCATTAAGAAACTTGAATGGTAGTTGGGCAAGAAATGATAATGAAAAAGGAAACCTGTTTGTAAATCATTTGAAAAACGTATTTACACCAAATATATCTCACAATATTGCGGTCGAGTTACCACCTGTTGATGCTAGAGCAGCTATTCCCCTCAGATTTGAGATAAGAGAAATCGAAAAGGCTATTTGTGACTTAAACACTAAGAAGGCACCTGGTATTGATAAAATCAGAAATAAAATGCTTTTGGAGCTACCTCGCATAGCAAAGAAAATTATTCTTTTTATTTTTAATGCTATTTTACGCCTTGAATACTATCCTGTAAAATGGAAGGTTTCCTTAGTTACCATGATACCAAAGCCAGGTAAAGATCATACAAAAGTTGAATCTTATAGACCTATTAGCTTATTATCAAATATGTCAAAGCTGTTTGAGAAATTATTAGTTTCAAAATTAACACCAATTCTAAGTGAAAATAGATGTATTCAAAACCATCAGTTCGGATTTAGAAGAAAACACAGCACAATCGAGCAGACTCATCGAATAGTAAATGTCATAAGAAAAGCATTTGAAGAAAAGAAATATTGCTCAGCACTCTTCATCGATGTTTCGCAAGCTTTTGACAAAGTCTGGCATGAAGGCTTATTACACAAATTGAAGCAAAATTTACCAGCAAACACACACAAGCTGCTAGAAAGCTACTTAGTCGGTCGTCAATTTATTATAAAAGAAGGAAATTTCTTAAGTTCACCTCAGCCCATTGCCGCTGGAGTCCCACAAGGCAGCATCCTGGGCCCCCTATTATACTTAATTTATACTTCGGACATGCCAACAAGCAACTACACACAAACTTCAACATTTGCAGACGATACAGCTTTTCTAAGCGTCCACGAAAATCGTTATGAAGCATCGCGTTACTTACAGCATCATATATTTCAACTAGAAATATGGTTAAGACAATGGAGGATAATGGTCAATGAGCAAAAATGTGTACATATAACATTCACTTTGCGCCGGGAATCTTTCCCCCCTATTACAATCAATAATCAAATAATTCCTCAACATTCGCATGTTAAATATCTCGGTATACATCTGGATCGGCGATTAACGTGGAAATGCCATATAGAGGCAAAATTAACTCAAATGAAACTAAAAGCCATTCAAATTCATTGGCTTATTGGAAGAAATTCTGTCCTTAGTCTCGATTGCAAGCTTCTACTTTACAACTCTATCTTAAAGCCTATCTGGTGCTACGGTATTCAACTATGGGGCACTGCCTCGGCCTCTAATATCGACAAAATTCAAAGGCGCCAAAATAAACTTCTTCGAATAATCACAGCCGCTCCCTGGTATGTTAAAAACTCAAACATTCATAAGGATCTCAATGTGCCATTAGTGAAATCTATGATTACAAAATATGCAATAAAATATTTAAAAAGGCTTGAACAACACCCAAATCCACTAGCTCGAAATATTTTAAATCATGGCGGCCACACTCGCTTAAGAAGAAGAGACACTGCAGCACTTACCCAATTAGATGAGCGATAAACACCTATAAAAGTGAACATAACCCGTGATGAAGAAAATTTTGTCTGGCACTGGCAGGAGATAAAATAACGTATTAGGTTAATATTTGATTAATTATTGTTAGTTCATATTTAATATATGAAGATTCAATAAAAAATAATGACAAAAAAAAAAAAAAAAAAAAAGTTTAAGTCGTGGATTTGAGGTCTATAGACTTAGCAGGAGAGGTGATATAGGTTCCCAAATAAGGACATCTCGGGTATAACAAAAACTAAAAAGATTCTTAGTTCTTAAGTTTAGCTGGATGCTAAAAATAATTTTTTAGTGAAATGCGCTTGCCGAGTTCTTCATAATTTATAACTGGTCTAGAATTTTGGAACTTGGACTCAAATTAATCATAATTTGTTTTTAATATTTTTTTGTGAATTATCAACAAGATTTTGTTTGTCGTGCTTTATTCCCAACTTTTATTTTTGATGGGATAAGCTATTCCTATACACCCAGAGAAAAAACATGTTTAAATATGGTCACCTCCAAAAAAACTATTTTTAAAGAAAATTGTATACATATTATGGTTAGTATAACCATATTATTGTAACCGACAACCATATTATGATTGAATTAGTCCTCCATCAAGAAGCAACAACCTTATTATGATTGCCTCCGAACAAGTTATGGTAAAAAATAACTACAACATGTTTAACACTTATAATAGAGTGGTTGGTTTTCAACCAAATCATGTTGCTCTTGGAAAAGAGGATAATACTATTGTTAATTTTAAAACAAATTATTGTCATATTTAACCATTACATGTTTAGAGGCAACCATAATATGGTTGTGGCTTCTTGATGGAGGACTAATTTAACCATTACATGGTTGTAGGTGACAATAATATGGTTATATTAACCATAATATGTTTCAAAATTTCTTTAAAAATTGTTTTGTTGGAGGTGACCATATTTAAACATGTTTTTTCTCTGCGTGTACGCATTTCACTGGTTGCCTAGGCCAGATCATCAGGAAACTTCATCCTAAGATTTAAGAAAAACTGTAGATATTATACAAATAAATTCGCTTAACAGTGTTATTTGTATAAAACGTATCATGTAAATGTTGGCCATGACTTCGTCTGAGGTGGTCCTTTCGGACCGTCCAATTTTGGGCGACTGGCTCGAGTTTGTTTGACCCGATATGTTTATAATAATTTTGCAATACGAATACCAAGACCCGTGCTTGGTAGGCATTATATTTCTAAACAACACTAATATTTAAGAATTTTCGGCTGTTTTTTGGGAATTGTGGGATTCGTTTTGTAAGTTTAATAAAATTTTGAGCTGGCTTGTATTAAGCATTAAAAAATGTATTTACTTGTAAAATTTCATTTAATAATATTAGCTAACAAAGACTTTATTGCATAAACTAAAGTTTATATTGTTTACAAAAACTCATAAGCAAATTTTTTTCAAAATTTCTGCAACGAATTTTAAAATTATATTAGTTTACGATATCTATACACAATTCCCAACCCTTTGATGTATAATATGTCTACTTTGTAATAATAATTTTTATCATTTTATTATATGAAGAAATATTTTTTATGTAGATAGCACTTTTTTACAAAGAAAAAAGAAACGTGTGTGTTAGATAGCACAAATAATATTTATGAAAACACAAACGTTTTGGGAAATTTTTTTTTCCAAATGTAAATGACAGATGACCCTTCCGTAAGGGAACTCGTTTCTATAAAAACCACATTTTTGAAAAATTGCAGATAGCACTATTTGAAAAATAACCATCGATTTAAAAAAAATATATAAAAAAAGTTTTAATAAAAACTTGTTTATAAGGAATAAGCTCGTTCGCACACATATGCATTTGGGAATTAGGTCAAAACTGGACAATGTGGCACATGTGAGTTTCTAGGACAAGCATTTGCATATATCGCAAGATATTTTGAAAAAAAAAACTTTTTTTAATTAAGCAATTTATTTCTAATCAAAAACAGCAGCTACAATAAACGTGTTATTGAAATAAGAAATATATTATTTATAAATTTTTAGTTAAAAAAACTTTTCCCAATTTTCTTAATTTAAAATTTTAAAAAACATAAAACCTTTAAATTATCTTGCAATTTCCTCGTCGAATTACTTTTTAAAAAGATGAGTTTTGGGTGCTTCGGTAGATGATAGCAAATAAAATAAAGAAGAAGTCATAAATTTCTACTTTTTTAAATTCCCTTAGCTAATTACGCGAAGCTTTACGCTTGCTTGCCGGAATGAAACATGATTCACTGGCGGGAATCAAACCCGCAAGACAGGCGCTGATAGACTAGCTTACTACCAGCTAACATACCGGGGCACCTAATGAAAGGCAACGTTAAAAAAGGACGACAAACATTTTTGCGGAAAATTTTCGAATTGCACTGCTTTTAAAAGCTCTCATAGATAACCGAACTAAAACTGGCGCGATGCCAACAAAATCATATCAAGCAAAATGGCCCAAATCAATATCCAAAAAATCGCCCAAACGAAAAATGGCCCACCATAAACAGAAAATAGCCCAAAAAATAAAAATGGAAATTAAATCAAAAAATGGCAAATAAACTGAAATTTATTGTTGGTGGGATAAGCTATTGCTATGCGCATTTCACTGGTTGCTTAGGCCAGATCATAAGGAAACTTCATCCAAAAATTGTTGATAGTTATTCTTATAAAGTAGTATTTAGGCCAGTGAAGGGCACATTTGCAAATCCTATGTACGCGTGCATAGGAATTAAAATGCTGCTGTTGTGACGTCGACACATGTACACTATAAACTTCTTTGTGTGGTCTGTGACAATGTACGTTCGGCTGTTGCTTTGTTGTTATTTCGTCAACACAAGTTTTTTGATCTTTTTCATTTAAAAATGAAACAAATTTCCATCTGGCATCACCTAAACATAAGAATTTTCATTAAGAAAATTGACATACATATCGTTACCTAAAACGCAAAAGGCCCTTACTAACAAAAAATTATAAATCGACTTTTTCATTAAATCCGATGAATGTCATTTACACTAATGTCCATAATAAATTTTGGAATCTTTCAACCAAAATTAGCAATTTTATTAACAAAAAACAAACGGCCCTACCAACAAAAGATTATATGAAACGCGCTAAAAGGCCTTACTAAAACTTTGCATAATATGCAACATTGTCAATTTTCAAAACAACTCGTAGGTTTTACAAGAAAAAATAGAAGAAAAATAAATTATAAATAGTTTAAGACAATTTATCGATTAATTTAAAATTTTCAAAATGTTAGATAGGGCGTTTTGCGTTTTAGGTAACGATATAAACAATTAGTTAGTTAATCGCAAATAACTTTTATTTGCGAATAGGGTACGTATAAACGTAGTAATAGTCACTTAACTTCAAAAGTCATCATTATTTCAAATTCTATGGTAAGTTTTTTTTTTAAATTTGAGAGTTTTGAAGTGGCTGCTCCAGACATCTTGTCGTAACTTTGAAACGACGTACTCGATTTTGTTATGCAATGCACCTAAGATTTTTAAATTACACCAGATTTAAGTCTTTTTTATATAATTTCCTGATTTAGCCATTAGTTTTGGAGCTTTTGAGGGACAAATTCATAAAAAATTTTAACCAACAAATACTTCCCAGTTTAAAGCAATAAAATTAAAAATTTCAAAACTAGGTACTTTCAGTTTGTCGGGAATAAAACAGAAATTCGTAGCTTTACGATTTACTTCTAAAACTGACAAATATTTGTTGATTTCAGTTGATTATGCATTTTTTGAGTTCCAAACTTTTGGCTTGTTGCACGGTGCAATCAGCCTGACAACGGATGCCGTTAGATCGACTCAAAAAGTGATTCTAATATGACTGGTATACTTAAAGGTTTTTCAATTAAAATTACTTATAATAATTATTAAACGGTTCAAGAGAATAAATTGATAGAATTCTCTTAATTTTATTGTAGGTAAAAAACTAAATTTGAGAATTGCATTTTGTTTATCAGAGATTCTTCCAAGAACTTGAATAAAGTCGGTTATGGCAAAAACAAACTCATACTCTTTCCGAAATCTTGCATAATGTGCAAACACCTATTTTTCGAGAAATAACTTATAAACACTAGAACTTCTTATCAATTTATCTTAAATTTTTCATTTACATTAGATAAATTTTAAACGCACTTTAAGTTTGCCTTAATTAACATATTTGCCACCCAACTCGTCATTAAAATTTTATTGGATCTCATGACCTAAACACTCATGTTAATTGCCCACTCACTCCTTTCTTGTGTTCGCTTATTAAATCAACTTTCAAATAGTATAGCGAGTAAAAAAGATTTGCTGGAGGCCTTACTGGGGGCCCTCTTATGAAGAAAACACTATTTTATCTATTTAAAATTATTAAGAAATTCTAAGATTACCAGATTTTGAGAAATTACCCAAACTTCTTCACCAACAGGGAGTTCAAATGGACATTCAAATAACATCCAAGTCCACACAAAAGAGCTTTGTCATTCCATGTTTTTTGCTCAAAATCATTCTATATGGCAAGAAGTCATATCACAAACTATCGCTTCCATAATTTGCCACAGACGCAATAAAAAGCCTACTCACAGAAAACAGCTTAGTACAACTAAAACCGTAACGATTAATGCCGTTATTATAAGTTTCGACATGTCACAGTTTAAAAGAACTAGAATCACACTGCCAGATTTCGAAACAATCGGTCCATAGTTTATCATAGGCCCAAATAGAGCCCAGTCCGGAAAGTCATTAAATACACCTTAGATAGATATTGTAGTAAAATTTGGTCTAATTTAGGTTGGTCCCTAATTAACCCTTCTGCATTCGGCTCTTACTTTTACCATCTATGTATGATCTTTGAAGGACAATTGGATCCAAAAAATCTATCACTTAAAATCTATTTAACCCATTAAGGCCCGAGCCATGATCCCATTGAGCTATAATGATGAAACTTTTAAAATTTGATTGTTTATACCTAATTATGAAAGAAAACTAATTTTGGGCAAATCGGATACGTGGGTGCCCAGATAACCCCCGTTGCGAAAACGCAACGTTGGGCCTTAACGATATACAAATAAAGCGCATTTGAAAAAATTTTTAATTAAAATATTTTATTCACTTCTTTAGGAAAATAAATTTAAAAAGACATAAATTTAAAAACACTCTACGTCACATTTTTCACATTTGTAAATTGATCGGTCCATAATTTCCCATATGACCCATATAAAGCCCACTCTCGAAAAACACTGTAGTACGCCTAAAACCATAACAAATAATTCTATTATAATTATAAATTTTGTTCTGTCACAGTTTTACATGACAAGAAATCACACTGTCAACTTTCGTAAAGATCATTTCATAATTTACCACAAGTACAATATAGTGCCCACTCCTGAAATATCCTAGCTGTCAGTGGATGGTATCAAATATTTGCCATAGCCAAATATAGCACTCTTACTGGTTTTCTTTAATATCCTCGGAGAGGAAAATTTCACATTACTTTTGCAGTTTTCTATTACTGTAGCTATTGAAGTAACCCTGCTGGAAATTTGTGTCAATTGTTCCAACAGACTGGTCCTGGGAGTTGTGAAAATAGAACAAGTTCAAAAAGATAGAACTCATGACCAGTGAAAGGAGAACTAATCATCAAACTATATAAAGAACAAGAAGGTAAAAAAGTAATGAATTACGGTACAGTCTTCACCGATGGTGTGACACTTTTTTTGGGACTTTCTAAAATTTGGTTCTTAAATTTAGTTCTAGGACTTGTTTTATTGAAATAATACTACATTGTATCGAAATAATCTTATATTGTTATAACTAAACACGTTCATTGAGAATGTTGTGTGACTGGCCAAATGGTGTCAATTAACCAATGACAACCCCATGGAAAAGAGATAGGTCTTATTCATATAAACCGTTAGAACTAGAACCGGTCTCTACCCCCAAAGACCTATCACGGGACTACTTTGACATGGAGAATTTACTTACTGCGTAATATCCTGTATTTAAAAAATTGGCCATTTGTTTGAAAAAGATGAAAAAATTATCGAAATTTCAAAACACATAAGTAATAACAACTTATAATTTAGATGTTTTAATATGTTGTTTTAAATAGCAAGCGATTGTATGAATATATTATATATTATATATAATATATTTGATAATTTATATAGCTCGGGAACCCGAGCTAAGTTTTCAAAACATTTTGACAGATTTGCTCAACTAGTAGTCTACTTTCATTTCGCGTTGCAAGTGTTGGGGGTCGTGGCGATGACCACGACTGTTTCACAGTGTAATTAATAGATCATATGTCGAGCCCACTCCTGCAATATTATAACTGTAGGTGGAGGGTACCAAAGATGACCACTCTTAATTGTTTTTATGAATGTCGAGACTCTTTTGGTTTCTCGATAAGATTTTACTGAGCGGGGGCCAAAGAATTCCTAAAATTTAGCAAGTAATGGAAAGGCCCAGCAGTTCTCCACTGTTGATACAACAATAACCGTTTAGAAAAAAATACCTCTTTGTTTATGTTTTTCATTTAAACACTGTCACTTTGAAAACAAAATTAGCATAATCTAAATAAAAACAATAACAGCTAAAGCAGAGACTTTGACTACAGTGACACAGTAAGTAACATTTCTTTTATTTTTCCGCCCCACTTATGTTCTCATCACTTTCTGACACATTTGTTGGTTGTGCTTAGAATAAATTTATGTATGCTGCCAGAAAAAAGATTTCAAAAATATAAACGGGATTGAAAAAAATAGCCAAATTTTCCCTACATACCAAAAACAAGTTTTTCACTAACTAGTCTCTAAAATGAATATAAAAAAATCTATGAAAAATAAAAGTTGTAATTAAATATCATTTATAATTTTAATAGATTTTTTTTATTTAATTTCTGTTTGTAGAAACTTAAACCAAATTTCGTGTGAGAAATTTTATGAAAAAAAATACAAATTTTTGTATTTTATTGCTGTTTTCAAAAAAATTTTATTGAAATTAGTAACTTTGTTTTTATTTTCTAAAAACTGGAAGTTAAAAATAAGTTTTAATTAAACTTATTTTTTTTTTTGTTTTCCAAAAATTTGCTTATCAAACGTTAAAGAAAGTGAACTTTTCGTAGACATTTTTACACAGACACCAAATTTTAATTTTTTATTTAATTCTTGATAAAGAATAATTACGTTTAATTAAAAAATATTTTGTATAATAAATATATATTAAAAGAAGGGTAAACAATTTTAAAGTTAAAAAAATTCCGTCTGATTTTCCCTACGCTAATATTTTAGAGTTTTTTCACATGGATTTTTCCTTACTTCTGGCAACTCTGCTGCAGGCTTATGACCTAATAAACCCTTTTTACATTGTTCTTTATTTTATTAAGGGTTTCCCTTAGAAACAACATGTTCCATATATAACGGAGTTTCCGGGAATATTTCGTTTTTTTTTTAAATTGTAGACTATTTAGCCGTCTTGTTTAAGAGATAGATTTTTTTTAAATTGTACAACACAGTTTGACTGCTTTCCTAAACATCTAAATGAAACGTCAATTATAGTTAAAAATACTGGTTGCATTTGGGAACACAAAACATTATTGCACTGCATATCAACATGCGTTTAGTAACGCAACCACGTTTACGATTTTTACTTTACGAAGACCCAAATAAAACTCTATCACATCGCCGTCTTGCGTTTTATTTATAGCTATTTATAGTTAGACGTAAACATTTTTTTTTAATGCTCACCGATCCCATTGCTTTGTTTTTTCAAGAACAAAACGTTGGCAGAATTAGCGACACACAATTTTTTATGTTCTTCGATGTGGGGAAAACGTATGGCAAGAAACCCCATATAAAAAGCAACAATAACAATCAAGATGGTGTTTTTGTATATGGCGATATGGCGATGTAAGACATCGGTGCTTAAACAATTGTTTTAACAACGCTGTTTTAACAAGAACTAAACATCGACAAAAGCAGTCTTCACTATCCAAATTCTTGTCTTCATAAGAAATTCTTTGTTGTTTTAACAGGTTAAAATTTAACTAATGGTCGTTAACAGAAGCGAAATATAACGTAGGACAAAATGACAGTTTGTTGGCAAGCGATACATACAATGCTGTCTACACGTGCACATAATTTTTTTTGGTTATGTTTTTAAATAAATCTCCTAATCAATAGCAGCACTGATGGTGGATTTTTCGAAAAGATACCTACACAAGAAGAAAATAATTAGTTATAAAAAATAAATTTCACTCGAATGTGTTTAACTATTAAAGCTTTGACAAAAATAAAGTACAAAACAGAAAAAATATATATTTATGTACTTTTAATAAATTCAATTAAATATTTCAACATTTAATAATATCCCAGTGGTATAAGAAAGAACCATATTCATTAGTAACTAGCGAAATGGTCGGCATATTCAATTTATACACCAATGCCGCTAATTATAGTGTATACCACAGTGTACACTACATATCTCTTTCTTCAGACAATTACAGCTGAAAAATTTTGTACCCACTATTCGTTAGCTTCTTCGCTTAACCTGAGTTATGCAGGAAACATATTTTTTCCAAGATAAATTCTTAATTTGTCACTAAGGCATTGATCCCCATTTCAGCAAACAATTGTTTAGAAATTCAAATACTTTGTTTTTTAAGATATCTTCGAAAAAAAACATATACAAACATAGTGGTGTCGCCAACTTTTAAAACTACAAACAAATATTTTTAAGCGATTTAAGGGAAAATAACAATATTTAACCGTTTTGGACAAGAAAATATCCAGCCTTATTCCGGTTGTCGTTATCGTCATCGACAGTGTCGCTTTTTGTCATAGATTAAAGTAATACACAACCGGTGCTCTTTAATCTTCTACAAAAAAACGACACTGTCGATGACGATAACGACAACCGGAATAAGGCTGATAACTAAAAATCAGTGTTCGAAAATAAACACTACATATCGTTCCTTAGTGTTCGGTTCGGAAGATTAGTAGAAAACACAAACGCTTATATTGTTTGTGCAGAAAATCATTTAAAAATAACGTTTTCCTGTTTGTCCTCTTTCGAACACAAAAACAACAAAAGATGAGAAGATTTAAAACAAAAACAAAAAGTGGTCTGTGATAAAATTTTTTGTTTGTTCATTTCTTTATCAATGTAAAAAGAAAAATATTATAGAGCATTCAAATATAATGTTTATCTACAGTATCACTACAATTGTTCTGTTTTTTAACGAATAACAAAACATTATATAATGTTTGGTTCCTTCTTTATAATAGTTACGAACGGTATTAAGGGTTGTGTTCATCTACACAATCACTAAAAGAATAGATATCGTTCTTGGGTACGTGAGGCGAACGCGAAATAATGGACTGTTTATTTTCGAACACTGCTAAAAATACGTTTTTTTTGCATATATTTCATAAAAAATGCGATATGACGAAAAATCCGTACATATTGGAGATTAAAAAAAAAATCTGTCCAATTTTCCCTACGCTTCTATTTCAGAATCAAAAATACATACGTATAGGGATTTTCCCCTACTTCTGGCAACACTGCTCCTAATAATTGTTTTTTTTTTAATGACAAAAATATTTATTTTTTTTTAAGATAATGCCGAAAAAACATATAAGTAAAAATTAGGCATAAAAAGTACAGGGACTCAGAAACCCTAAATTTGTTTACGTAGAGTCGTTGTTTAATTGCTGTCATTTGTATATTTAACGTCACTCATGAATCTTGATGTATGTACATTGTGCGAGTAGAAGAAACGACATGCATGCTGAATTTGTTTTAACAAGAAGTAGTTTATATTATATTTATTTATGCCTTCTTTAGAAAACGTGGAAGTCTTTATAATGCTTATTGAAATTCGTATGTTATTTACAACTGTAGGGGATTATCTGTTTGTGCTGATGTATTTAATATCTAGAAATCATGATCTGGGCTAAACGTTTTTTAACGAGTAAACAGTAAATTAAACGAAAGTTCTTTTCTTAATGGTAGATTTTCAGTATGGTTATTTAACAAAATTATTAGGTGTTATTACATTGAAATTTTTTTATCGTTTCCCCTTTTTATTGTGTTAAATTATCTTATATTAAATTAATTTTTCAAGATATGTTTCTACTTTAAAGATCAAACATTTGTGGTTCTCGTCCTTAATCCGTCCAATGCTTGTTTACTTGACAACGAAATCTAAAAGATTTGATTTGAAATCTTCCTCAAAGTCTAGTGCGTTTACATTTTAATTTTTGACACAAGCGAGAGATTTTTTGCAAAACAAAAAAAAACTGACTTAAAGTTTTTTGTGTTACACATACAAAAGTATTTAGAAATGCGCATTTAAAAATTTGCATTAAGCCTTATTTACAATCAATGAATTTTTTGAATCAAGTTTGAACAAATGTAATTTTTTTTTTCTTACGCAGGGAAGTATTTTTAGTGCTATATGAAAAAACTATACACGCAGAGAAAAAGTGTGGTTGGGCATGGTTACGGCAACAACACTTTGTTTAATGTAACAATATATTGTTGTCGTACACAAATAATTGCTTTTTTATTTAATATATCAACAATACTGTAGTAACTGCAAACATATCAGTGTTTATCGCAATTATAAATTTGAGTATTGTTGACCGAAAAAGACTTATTTTTCTAACAACTAAATTATGATAACTTTTAAAACATATTCACTAGACTGGTCGCATCTTGTATGGGATTTTTTTTTTTTTTTAATTTAAATGTTTGCGCTGCTTTAAATATGAGGTTTGGTGTAAGAAATCAAGTCCTAATTTTTCAGCTCAATCCGACGGTGCCTAGTCGTGCCAAGTGGGGCCCAAAGTTCCCCATATGATAAAAAAAAACATCTATTCAATCAGATACTAGATGAAAAGCCGGTCTTAAAGACCGAAAATCGAAAATCTGGCTTAGTTACGATCTTCCGCAGAGAAAATACTTAAAGTATGCTAAATTTCAGCTTCCTATGTCATCAGATGGCTTCAGAAAGTTGCGGAAAGAATAGGACATACATGCAAACATCCTGACATACTAAGAAATTATATATTGTATAGATAGATTAAAGTATTTGCAGTTTAATATTTTAGTATGATACGAACGAAAGATTTTTAACTAATTTTAACTAATTCGGGGTCGCTGAATCCAGTGGTGCTAGCCGTTTTTTTAGGTTAGCTTTAGTTTTCGAGATATACCGTTATTTCGAAAATTAAGGAGGTTGCACAACATATGTTCGCGTAACTCAAAAACGCTTTAGCTTATTGAAAAACTAAAAAAAACCGAAATTCCGCAATAAAATTTACTTTAAGAAAGGTAAAACGTTTTTCTTATATGCGCAGTCGTTTTAGAAACATAATTTTTTTTTCTGGAAAAAAAAATAATTTTTTTATTAAAATTTCGGAATTTTTGTTTTGTGAATACATAAAATCAAAAGTTGTGAACAGATTTTAATCATTTATAGCTTGTTTTGTTTGCAATATTGTTTTTTATATGACTCTATAAAATTAGAAGCACAGCTCCATTTTTCAATTTTTTTATGAATTTTTAAAAACAAAAATTCCGAAATTTTAATAAAAAAATTATTTTTTTTTCCAGAAAAAAAAAATTATGTTTCTAAAACGACTGCGCATATAAGAAAAACGTTTTACCTTTCTTAAAGTAAATTTTATTGCGGAATTTCGGTTTTTTTTAGTTTTTCAATAAGCTAAAGCGTTTTTGAGTTGCGCGAACATATGTTGTGCAACATCCTTAATTTTCGAAATAACGGTTTATCTCGAAAACTAAAGCTAACCTAAAAAAACGGCTAGCACCACTGGATTCAGCGACCCCGAATTAGTTAAAATTAGTTAAAAATCTTTCGTTCGTATCATACTAAAATATTAAACTGCAAATACTTTAATCTATCTATACAATATATAATTTCTTAGTATGTCAGGATGTTTGCATGTATGTCCTATTCTTTCCGCAACTTTCTGAAGCCATCTGATGACATAGGAAGCTGAAATTTGGCATACTTAAAGTATTTTCTCTGCGGAAGATCGTAACGAAGCCAGATTTTCGATTTTCGGTCTTTAAGACCGGCTTTTCATCTAGTATCTGATTGAATAGATGTTTTTTTTATCATATGGGGAACTTTGGGCCCCACTTGGCACGACTAGGCACCGTCGGATTGAGCTGAAAAATTAGGACTTGATTTCTTACACCAAACCTCATATTTAAAGCAGCGCAAACATGTAAATTTAAAAAAAAAAAAAATTGCGACCAGTCTAATATTCACCCTTATCATGAATTCCACATGTGAAAATTTCCGAATAAAATTTTTTATTCACATGGATTTTAATTTCGTATCATGAATTCCATGTGAATAAAATAACATACCTGATTTTAAAAGCCTGTGTCATTATATTCGGAGTTGTAAACAAGAAACAATTAATGTATTTAAGAAAACTGTTTTTGGAAATTTATGGAACTAAATTTTTTCGGGAAAATTTGTAAAGCTTTGTGACAGGAAGAAGATTTTCGCGAACAACATGTTGTTGTATTTTCTCGTTATTGAATCGTTATTGACAATAATCGATTACTATTAATTTGTAATTTAAGACGATTACCTCAAAGAGCAACAAAACTACGTGAAAATTGCCGAAATTCGGAAAAGTTTGCAAAAATAGCGAAGATTCGCGAAAATTTTTAATGTTTCAAACAAGCCATTAAATGAATTAAAAGGCCCTGAAACTATAAGGAATTGCACAAATTCTGTAAAAATTGCAAAATTAGCGGAAATTCGCAAATATTTGCTAAAAGTGGAATGATAGCAGAGTCTTATAATTATTAAAAATCGTTAAAGCTGTAAAGAATCAGAAAACTTATAGGCAAAAATCGCTTATATCGCCAACTTGGCTTATATTCGCAAAAAATTGCAAACTTGGAAACAAACTCTAAAATTTATTTGAAATCGCTTAATCGGCAAAAGAAGCAAAATGTCGGAAAAAAACAAAAAAAAAATTTCCAAAAATAGCGAAAATTCGTGAAAATTTTTAATATTTCAAACAAGCCATAAAATTGATTAAAAGTCCCTAAAACTATAAGGAATGGCAAAATTTTGGTAAAAATTGCTATATTAACGGAAATTCGCAAAAATTTGCTAAGCGCGGCAAGATAGCAAATATATTTATTAATAATCGGTAAAGCTATAAACAATCAGAAAACTTACAGTAAAAATAGCTCTTATCGCAAACATGGCAAAAATTTGCGAAAAATTCTAAAATTTATTTGAAATCGCGAAATCGGTTATATGGAAATTACTAAAAAATATTTATTTGCTCCTTATTTACCGTTTTACTCCTACATATGTATGTAAATGAAATAAATGAAATTTGTGCATTTGAAACGTTGTTATACCCTCCATCACCATATGTGGTGAATGAGGGTATACTTAGTTTGTCATTCCGTACGCTTAAAACCGTTTTAAATAACGCTATCATAATAAAATTCGGTACGTGACAGTTTTGTAGAACTAGAAATTGTACTGTAAAATTTCGTGAAGATCGGCCCATAATTTACCATATGCCTCATATAAACCCTACTTTCGGAAAGGAGTTTAGCATCGGGGGAGGATATTAAAGATTCGGCCTAGCCGAATATAGCACTCTAACTTGTTTTTTTTTTTAAATTTTAAATATAAACTTACATTTTCTTCCTTTTCCGACAGACAAATCTTTGTGAATTATTTTCTTCATAAATTGGTAAAATAGTTCACATGTGAGCTCTTTACAATCGTGTGAATTTTTTTGAAAACAAGCAAATTCGAAAGAAATTTTTTCGGAGTTGAAAAATGTAAACATTCGGAAATTTTCACAACACATTTTATTCATGATACCAACTCTTCACACATTGGGAAATTTGTATGTGAAATTTTATTCATGATAAGGGTGATTATATTACTCACAATCATATCATGATATCTAATAGCCATAACATGATAACTTTCTATACATTTATCATATTATGTTTAAGATGCAATAAAACCATTTTTACTCTAATCATATTATGTTAGCGCCATTTGTAAAATAATTTTAAATCAGTTGTGTCGTTTATTTTATATGTTAGCGGTTAAACAATTTAAAGATAAATTTCCATAAAAAATAAGTTTAAAAAAATTAAAATATTAGCGGAGTTCATCAGTATTAGTGATTTAATAGTGCAATGCATAATATCGTGCAAAAATGTAATACAATGATAGATAAGGCCATGATGGTGTTATCTCATTCAATATGGAGATAAAGCCTTTTTTGTTTTTTTTTTAATTGAATGAAAGATAAAGCCATCATGGCCTTAGCTCACATTAGCAATATTAGAAAATCTCTCATTTCAGTTCCGGAGACACTAAAGTTAAGTATTAAAATCTGGCTTCGCATACTAGAGTTTTTCTACGTGACGGCCTGCGGCCGTGCTTAAGGGTTTTTTCCTCCAGTAGGACGCGGCAGGTGGCTTCGCTGAATAAAGTTTTCCTGCGTGCGTCACAAGAATAAAAAAATTTTTTCAATGATAACTAAGGATTTTCCCTTTTACAAAATATTTACACCATGCATAACAATTTTCTGAAAAAATACGGCTTTATCTCTCATTTGCGAAATAAATATGGCTATATCTCTCATTTCGCAAAATTTTACATATGACCTAACCTCTCAATTATTGGGCAATAAGGTCCTTATGGCTT
This sequence comes from Pollenia angustigena, assembly GCA_930367215.1. Taxonomy (NCBI): domain Eukaryota; kingdom Metazoa; phylum Arthropoda; class Insecta; order Diptera; family Polleniidae; genus Pollenia; species Pollenia angustigena. The sequence goes on from OV884059.1 coordinate 238,251,973, forward strand.
TATCTCCCATTCAATTGAGCAATTATGCCATCATAGTTTTAAAGCACCCCCCGTTTTTTTTTTGTAAAAGTGTTACGATATTTCGTGGTTTTCATGGGCAACCGCGTATGTCTAAAAACAAATTTTTCAGGAGAGCCGAAAGACCATTCTAGATCAAACTATGGGCTAGAAATTGGTAAACGTTTTTCAGAAATTTTTAGAACAATGTAAATAACTTTTAAAACTAAGCAATATGGCCATCAACATCTCAAAATCGACATACTCGGTTGCCCATGAAAACCACAGATTTATTAGTTATATTAAATATTATGCGGAAAAGTTTGCACATATGTAGGTCTACAAATGTCTGAGTTTTGAAAAAAACCCACAACTGTTTTTCTTTTAAAATTAGCCTTTAACTTGTCAACTTTCTGCTTTTCGTATCTGAGGCTTTAATATGACTTCTATCATATTTTCCAAAAAAAAAATTTACGGTCTGGCTTTAGAAGTAATATTTTTTAAAACAACACAGGCGAATGAAGCACTCATACTTTTAAACAAGAAATACGTAAAACATAAAAAATAATAAAAAATGTACTTTTACCCACTGTTTACACATTCAAGAAGAAATGCCGAAGAATCAGTCGATTGATATGCCAGTTGCATGAATATCTCAATTGAAAGTTTTTAAAAACCAGGTTTCTCAAGTGCGAAAAAGAGTTCCATTTCTCAAAACACGGTTGGCGTTATAACCTTTTTATACATACATATTAGGAAAAAAGCTACAAATATTTTAAAGTGTACTTTAAAAAAGTCAAAGCTATAATTAAGCTTTCATAATTAATAATTAACAGGTAAGTGATTGTGTGGTAAAATTTATATGAGAATCGCTTAAATAACTGACTGTTTTAAATATAATTTTTTTTTTCATTATTTATTTATTGAATCTTCATAAAATAAATATGAACTAACAATAATTAATCAAATCTTATTCTAATACTTTATTTATGTCCTGCCAGTGCCAGAGAAAAATTTTCTTCAACGGGTTCCCTTCACATATATAGCTGTTTATCGCTCATCTTAATGGGCATCTCTTCTTCTTAAGCGAGTGTGGCCGCCATTATTTAAAATAATTCGAGCTAGTGGATTTGGGTGCTGTTAATGTCTTTTTAAATATTTTACTGCATATTTTCTAATCATAGTTTTCACTAATGGCACATTGAGATCCTTATGGATGTTTGAGTTTTTAATATACCAGGGAGCGGCTGTATTTATTCGCAGAAGTTTATTTTGGCGCCTTTGAGTTTTGTCGATATTAGAGGCCGAGGCAGTGCCCCATAGTTGAATACCGTAGTAACAGATAAGCTTTGCGATAGAGTTGTAAAGTAGAAGCTTGCAATCTAGACTAAGGACAGAATTTCTTCCAATAATTGAATGGTGTTTAGTTTCATTTGAGTTAATTTTGCCTCTATGTGTCATTTCAACGTTAATCGCCGATTTAGATGTATACCGAAATATTTTACAAGCGAATGTTGAGGAATGTGAATTTTATATGTACGCATTTTTGCTTATTGACCATTATCTTCCATTGTCTTAACCATATTTCTAGTTGAAATATATGATGCTGTAAGTAACGAGATGCTTCATAACGGTTTTCGTAGACACTAAGAAAAGCTGTACCGTCTGCAAATGTTGAAGTTTGGGTGTAGTTGTTTGTCGGCATGTCCGAAGTATAAATTAAGTATAATAGAGGGCCCAGGATGCTGCCTTGTGGGACTCCAGCACCAACTGGCTGAGGTGAACTTAATAAATTTCCTTTCTTAATAGTAAATTGACGACCGACTAAGTAGCTTTCTAACAGCTTGTGAGTGTTTACTGGTAAGTTTAGCTTCAATTTATGTAATAAGCCTTCATGCCAGACTTTATCAAAAACTTGAGAAACATCGATGAAGAGAGCGGAACAATATTTTCTTTCTGCAAATGCTTTTCTTATTGCGTTTACTATTCGGTGGGTTTGCTCAATTGTGCTCTGTTCTCTTCTAAAGCCGAATTGGTGGTTAGGAATACATCTATTTTCATTTAAAATTGGGGTCAATTTTGACACTAACAGTTTCTCCAACAGCTTTGATATCTTAGAAAGTAAACTTATAGGCCTTTATGACTCAACCTTTGTGTGATCCTTTTCTGGTTTAGGTATCATGGAGAGTAAGGAAACCTTCCACTTTTTAGATTAGTATTCCAGACGTAAAATAGCGTTAAAAATTAAAAGAATCTTCTTCTTTGCTATGCTGGGTAGTTCCAAAAGAATTTTGTTGCTGATCTTATCAAAAGCAGGGGCTTTCTTGGGGCTTAAATGGCAAATAGCCTTTTCGATTTCTCTTATCTCAAATCTGAGGGGAATAGCTGCTCTAGCAGCAACAGGTTGTAACTCGACCGCAATATTGTGAGATATATTTGGTGTAAATGTGTTTTTCAAGTGACTTACAAACAGATTTCCTTTTTCAATATCGTTTCTTGCCCAACTACCATTTAAGGTTCTTAATGGTGGCTTAGATATAACTGGCACGCCATAATGAGTAGTCAGATTGTGGAGTTGCATCAAGTCCCTTAAGATATTTTTATAGAGAAGCCGTTTTCTGAGTCTGCAGTAACTTTCTTCGCCTTTTTGTGCACTCTTTTAATAAATTCTTAAGTTGCGGGGATCTGTGCAATTGCCACTTTCTTCGAGGCCTCCTTTTTTCAGACAAGAGACGCTCGACATCTGTGGAATATATTTTAATATTTTTCGTTTTTTTGGGGGCAATATTGGAATGTTGAACAGCAAGTTTTAGAAAACTGTCAAAATTAACAATAGAGCGATCTACATTCTCCGGTGTACTAATATTATATATAAAATATATAAATTTGACTGCACAATTACTAAGCTGTCATTTGGAAACAGCACATTAGTGCATTGGATAAGTTTGTATTGATAAAAATCACTATCTTCCTAAATCTTTTGCAAGTATGAAAAAAGTGATAGTGGTAGTAAAAAAGTGTGTACTTGCATGTGTGAGCCCCAGGTTAGTGCTTATTATGTAATATGGATATAAATGTCGTAAACGACTTAAATGCTATTTACGATAAACTTTATATGTTTGTATATGTTTAACATTGTCGTTATCGTGAAAAATTAAAATCAGTTCCAGCCTTATTGATTATTTAAAACTTCTTCAAAACAATTTACAAAAATTATAAACTTTTATTTTAAATGAATTGTTTTTTGCTCAAAGTTTGTACGGATTTACATAACAGTAGTGAAAAATGTGTTTGTTTGAAAAAAAAAAAAAAAAAAATGGGGCGACACTGGTTGAAAAAGAAGTCAAGAATATCGATTGAATTTTAGCCCAATCTAGAGAAATTATGAAATAAGGAAAAGTTGTTATCCAAAAACACAGGCGAGGCGGATGCATGTGAAAAAGGCACATTTATAATCATTAGATACAGCTTGTGTGTCATAAAGATACTGAATACTACCTAATTTTATTGACTTTTCTTTAAAAATATCGTTATTAGCTGAGCAGAGTTTTTGCCTACACATTTACAAAATTATTTAAATGTTAAAGCAAAATAGTTGAAACTAACCCAAAACGTTGACTGCAGTTTTTAAGGCTGGTTATTTATTTCGAGAGACTTTTAAGCAGATTTCTTCCATTTTATGCATAATATCAGTCAAACTGATATTTATCTTTTTATATACTTAAATTATGTTCCACATTCTTTAAAGATTATTTCATTATATGATTCCGAAATTCAAAATTTTTTTAAAAGAATTCAACACACTTATTTAAAAAAAAAACATAAAAAAGTTTAAGGCCCGTTTTCACAACTTACCGATAGCTTAAAGTAGACTTTAAATGGCCTTACAAAAAGTATTCCATTATTAAAACTTTACTTTAACTTAAAGTGAACGATAAAGTAGATTAAGGTTAATCCTACCTGTAGGTTAAAGTTAAGTTGTAATAATGGAACACTTTTTATACGGCCGATAAAATCTTACCTTTAGCTATCGGTAAGTTGTGAAAACGGGCCTAAGTTTTACAAGAAAATTATTAGCACTGGCGTAAAAATTTTTATTTCCAGAAAACTTCTAACATTACCATTTTTTGTAAGCCTTTTTTAGTATAAATGCAACATTAAAAAATTGTCACAATTTAAAGAATCTAAAAAGACTGTTCGATTTTTCCACGAAAATGCAAACTTTTTAAACAGGCATTCAAATGTTTATGTAAAGAGCTTAAAAATACTAAATACTTTTCACTTTGTCGACAACTGTAAACTTTTCAATAACTGTCGATCACGAATATAAATAAAAGTTAAACAATAAAATTTGCACACAAAATAAGGAAAAATTTATAAACATATTTAATTTAATTGTCGTATGTGGATTCCGATAGTTTCTAGTTAATTGAGTTTGAAGATTTAACTCTTATAAATTTTTTTTTCAGCAAAGCGATTTACTTTAAATTTTAGGAAAAGAAACTCAGAAGAAACTTACAACTCATTTGGGGTAGAAAATATTTTGATTTTTGTTCAGAATTAAATTGTCGTATGTGGCAAAATGGAACATTTTTGTCATTTAAATGGCTACATACGACATTATGCTTCCAAAATGTTTACATTCGACATTAACTGCCTGTTTTTAGAAAACGTAAGCAAGTGAGTGAGTGAGAAATTATATTGAAAACAACAATAAAAAACGAAAATTTGTTTTTGTTTTCAATATAATTGCTCACTCACTCTCTTGCTTACGTTTACTAAAAAGCAGGCAGTTTAACGGCGGCATGAAATAGCCCCCCACGAAATAAGTCCCCAACAAAATTATGAAATAATTCCCCAATTTTTGGGGTCTTATTTCATATGAAATAAACCCCCAATTTAAGAATGAAATGAAACCCCAACGAAATGAAATAACTCCCCAAATCAATTTTTTTGGGAATTTATTTCATTGGAAATAAGTCCCCATTTCCTGAAATGAAATAAATCCCCAAAAAGTATTCAAAACATCCAATCAATTCAAAATAGGGGGGGGGGGTGCTTTTGAAGGAGGTAAGGCCATGATGGCTTTATTGCTCAATTGAATGGGAGATAAAGCCGTAATGGTCTTATTGCCCAATCATTGAGAGGTAAGGTCATATGTAAAATTTTGCGAAGTGAGAGATATAGTCATATTTTTTCCCCCAAATGAGAGGCAAAGCCATATTTTTCCAGAATATTGTTACGCATGGTGTAAACATTCTGTAAAAGGGAAAATCCTTAGTTATCATTGAAAACCATTTTTTTATTCTTGTGACGCACGCAGAAAAACTTTATTCAGCGAAGCCACCTGCCGCGTCCTACTGCAGGAAAAAACCCCTAAGCGCGGCCGCAGTAAAACTTTAGTATGCGAAGCCAGATTTCAATACTTAACTTTAGTAAAAGGAAAAATCATTAGCTCTTAATTATAAAAATAAGAAAACTATTAATCAATGTAAAATGGAAAAGTTTTTCAAAACTGAAATGAGAGATAAAGCCATTTCCTAATATTACTAATGTGTCCTAAGGCCATGATGGCTTTGCCTCCCATTGGAATGAAAAAAAATAAAAGGCTTTATCTCTCTTTTGATTGGGAAACCTGGATTCATTGCATCCAGCAAAAAAAAAAAAAAATTAAATGGGCAATAATACCATTATGGCTTTATTTTATTCCTTACCGCAAAATTATTTCTCAAACTAACTACCTAGTAAGTTTTATTTTTAATGAATGAGTGGTCTTGACCATTCATTAAAACAAGTTATGTTTACGTGTTGTAACGGGACATAATCTGCATTTTTGACGATTTTGGAATAAATTTGAAAATGAAAAAAGTCCCCAAAATATTTTTAGGGACTTATTTCATTTCAGAATTTTAGGGACTTATTTCATATGAAATAACTCCCCAATATGAAAATGAAATAAGTCCCCAAAAAAATGAAGTAAATCCCCAAAAAACGTTGTTGTTGCCTCTCATATATTTTTTTGGGAAGTAATTTAATTTCCGTTTTGGGAACTTATTTCGTGGGGGGCTATTTCATGCCGCCAGTTTAACACTAAATTAAAAAAAAAAAAAAATTTTAAAATCGTATGTGCCATGAAAAATCCACATTCGACATTTAAATAATATAATAAATCGATTTTTTGGTCGTTTTATATGGAAATTGGTCGTATGTGGCGTTTAGCAGTTATATACGACATTTAATTTGAAAATTGCTTCAGCAAATACCACATACGACAAACTCAGCACTCCATGTCTCGAAAACCGTATGAGGTATCGAAAAACTGATTACGCCAAATGAAAGATCAGGTCGGAAAACCTAGGGAATCGATCTTAACTCAAAACCGCAAAAAATCAACATAAGACATTTAAATTATCAACCGACGATATGATGACAAGATAATGGTGAAATTGTAAAACGAGTCTGATTTACATTTGTGGCAACAAAAAATGCTAAAATTTAAACGCGGTATTCAATGTTTGGTGCGTTTAAGGATGCAACGGTTTAATAGTGCAATAATTTTATCATTGACAGTAAGCGGTATTTTAACCAATTTTGCAGTGCTAGATGCAAATTAGATAACACTTGTTTTACGGAACTATTAGTCGTGAAACTTTGCAAAAAGGTGCAAAAGAAAATAGTATCGCAGCATTAGAAGAACTACGCCAATCGTTGGCCTTTTTATAAGATGCCTTAAGGTATCGTACCTTCTACCTTATAATATCCAGGTTGCATCGATACCGCTTTTTTCAATAAATTTTTTATGAAACATTTGAGCTGTTTGTGTCTAAATAATAATGATAAACAAATTGCTTTTAAAAAATTACGGACTTCTCTTAAATACTAACCTCTATGTTTTCTGGCTGCTCCAAACAATCCAAAACAGTATTTATTTCATCTGCCATCCACTTTTTGTTGGGTTTTTCTCATTTTAATTTTTTAGTTAGAGTTGTCGGCTCCATATCTTTAATTTTGTTTTTACGATTCTCAAATTATTGTTTACAAATGTCAGCTGTTCGAATATCAGCTATGTAAACGCAAAACATGCAGCAAAAAAAAGCCTAACAGTTTTAGTGTTGCGCAAAAGATATGATGTGGCAATTGCAATTCTGTATATTTTGTTGTTGGATTGCAAACAAAAGCTGCAATATTTTGCATTTGTACTTTAGCAAGATCATTCGCATCAAACACTGAACTTCGCCACAGTTTCGAAAATAAAAATTAGTTAAGACGTATTGTAGATTTAGTAATAAAAAAGGGAAACCTTTTTGAAACATATTTCAATGCTTTCGCAGCAAAACAATAAAATATTTTTAAATTTTGTTGGAAAAGATATTAAGCACATGTACTTATGTATGTAGCATATTGAACTATTGATTTGCGCGAAGAAGTCTTTTGAAAATGCTGAGAATTGACCTAAATTTGACCACAGCTTCCAAACTTAAACCACTCCCGAAAATAGTTTTAAATACCATAATTTCCTTATAAATGTTGATGCTGATGTAAAATTTCACGACGAAAACTTCCGAACAGCTTATACATATCGTCGTTCGTAAACTATTGTGTTCTATATGGTTTTATTTTACATATATTATAGAACACAATAATTTACGAAAGCCAATATGTAATTGCAAAATGTTGTGCCGGTAGGACCTGATAGGTCCCATATAAACTCCATCCTTAAAATCGCTTTAAGGTTACAAACCAATTCATATGGATGTTTACTTCCAGATTATATTCGGTTCAAATAACTCTAATATGAATCAGAAACTCATACATTAATTTTGTTTTGATGGGTCCATTACTGGCAATCTTGAATTCACGGGATTTTTAGAATGCAGTTAATCATGAGGAAATAGAGAACAGAATATTGATCTTTTATATTTAGTTGATTACCTCTGTTAACACTGTCATTGAAACGAGAAAACCAATTTTAATTTGGTATTATTTTAAAAGCACGCCCAACATATATAACGAGCTTTTAATTTGAGGAGTGTTGAAATTAGTTAATACTACATTTACACCTACGCCAAATCTAGTACTTACGAGATTTCTACTCAAAATCTAGTAGTACTTAATGATGCAACTATGGTTTTTTCAATAAAGCACTAAAAAATACTTCCCTGCACAAGAAAAAATTACATTTAAAAAAAAGACAAAACAAAAATTGTTAAAAAACAAATTAAAAGTTTAATAAAAACTGTAAAACTATAAAAAAAACGAGTAATATTGATAAAATAAATATGGTTGATTATAATCATTAATAATAATAATCATATATATTATTTCTAAAGCACTTTTTTTTGTTGGTTGCAAATATCTCCCATACCACCGCATCAAATTTAATGAATGATATCTCATTTTAAAGCTTATTTCTAACACTAATGACGAAAAATAATTAGAAATTGAAAAATTAATATTTTCATTGGTAAAAATTACGGTGCGAAATATTCGCACGGGTCATCTAGTAATAATTATTAACAAAAGGTAATGCAAATTTTTAGATGTATATTTCTTTTTGTGTTTGTATGTGTAATGAAAAAACTTTTAGTCAGTTGTTTTGTTATAAAAACAAAATCTCGCTAATGTCAAAAAGTATAATGTAAACGCACTAGATTTCGAAGAAGATATAAAATCAAATCTACAAGATTTCGGGCTAATGTAAATGTAGTATAAAGAAGAACATTAATTAAAGAAAAACAAACTTTTGAAATGCACAAAATATAAAACCAAATTTAAAGTGAAGAATTTTTTTCTAATTGATTCCACTGGTGAACTCAATGCAAAATGATAACATTCTCCGTTATGGATTTAGTCGTATTAATTTATTTTCTGAGAGTGGGCATTGGAACTGCGCAAAATTATTGACCAATTTTAAGATATTAAATAATGTTAGTTATACCCGCACCACAATAGTGGCGAGGGTATTATGCATTTGTGCTGATGTGTGTAACGGCTTAAAATAATGGTCCTAGACCCACCTTAAAGTATACCGATCGACTCAGAAAGTGAACTAACGATGTCCGTCCGGCTGGCTGGCAGGGTGGCTAGCAGGCTGGCTGGCTGGCTGTCCATGTAACCTTGTGCGCAAAGTACAGGTCGCAATTTTAAAGATACTTTGATAAAATTTGTTACATAGGTTTCTAATGGCACAAGGACCAAGCCTATTGACAATGCGATCAATCGTAGGAACACGAGGGAAGATAGGGGGAAATTTCTTCCTCTCAGAAACTATCAAACCGATTTTAATGCAATTTAAGACATAGACAGAACCATATCTTTTTGGACACAAAAGGGATGCCTTTTTTAAAAAATAGGACCACGAGGGGAGATAGGGCTAATTTCTGCCTCTCAAACCGATTTTAATGAAATTTAAACCATAGATAGATCCATATATATATGGACACATTAGCTATACAATTTTTCAAAAATAGGACCACAAGGGGAAGTTGGGGCCAATTACTGCCTCTCACAAACCGATTTTAATGAAGTTTATAAACATAGATAAATCCATATTTATATGGACATATAAGCATGATGTGTTTTTTAATACTGTGGTGTAGGGTATCATATGGTCGGGCTTGACCGACTATACTTTCTTACTTGTTTTACAATGCATTATTTCTATCACTGAAATGAGTTTTTGTTAAAATAAGATTTTTTTGGTTAAGACCATTCATTTACTTGTTACCTAATTCATTTTGAACTTAAATTTCATATATTCATCTTAATTCGTTAAATAAAATTTTAACTGAATCTTACAAATAAATGAATTACTAGTTTACTCTATCAATTACTATATCATATTTTATTTATTTATTTAGAATCAACTGAGGTAATTGAATAAAATATACATATGCCCAATTCACAAGCTCAAGTGAGTGACCACAAGAAGCACATTTGTTTTCAAGGTGTACCTAGACATAACATAACATGAATAGTTTAACCAAAACTCACCAGCAAAGTAGTACTTGTCAAAAAATCTTTATTTTACAGAAAAGGGAAGAAAAAGTTGTTCGAAATAATTTACCAATTGACTTGAAAGACGTTTTTTTTTCGCGTTAAAAAGTTTGCTGTTTTCTATTAAAACCAACCCATTGGAAAATTGTGGAATTTGTAATAACTTTAAACAATTTTTTTTCTTGTAAATATGTTTTATCATTTTTGTATGCATAAAGCCTTCTTTCCATGTTTATTAAACTGTTAGAGGTTAATGGTCTTTTTTGGAAAGTAAAATTTAAAGAAAGACAAAATATATTTTACAAAATGCAAATATTTACTGAATTTAAAAAAAAAATCTATTAAATTAATTAAATAGTAATTTATTAAATAGTAATTTATTAAATAGTAATTTATTACAGAATTACATTTTTTAATTTTTCGTAATGAACTGGTAACGTATGAGTGATAATTGCATATAAAACTACTCATGCGTAATGCTGGGCATAAGAAGATTTAATGCATATTAACAAGTGTACATGAATTTTGTATTGGAACTAGAGTTCCTATTTGGAAAAAATCCTCGAGTATGCTTTGAAAAAATATCTTTCAAATTTTCACGAAATTTAAATTGAGAAAAGTTAGGAATGTCTTATCCAAGACTTTAATTTAAATATAAGATTTTGTTGTGTTAAGTGTACCAACAGCCAGTACAAGTCCATGTTTTAAGAAAAGTTCTCTTAAAACTGTTTGGACTTGAATAACGTGGGTATTAATCTGAGCTGAATTTAAATCATGTGTTCGTTTTTAAAATAACCTAAATTCGAAAAAGTTCTAAAGCTTTACAAACGATTTTAAGGCAAGAATGAAGCATTTGTCTCTTTGGTATATGAATGAACAGAAACTTCACAAAATCTTCAATATATTGAGTCATTAGTGATTATCAGTTCGAAAGATATTTAATGTTACAAATACTAAATTTACTAGCCAACGGAAATGTCTTTGGCGAAACCACAACATACCCACTGAGAGACTAGCTCAATACCAGCTACCAACTATCCCCTTTGGGAAAAAGTGTTCTTAATTTAATTTTTTTAGAAGTGATAAGAGAGTTGGAAGGGGGGTTGGCTTCTGATGAACTTCAATGTCGAAACAGATCTTAACAATATATAAAATATATTCAGTTCATTTTGTCTTATCTTATCTTATCTTATCTTCCCCGAAAGTAAAAGCAGAAATTAATACGTTCCCGATAAATAATATTATTGCAATTAGAAACCCTAACCAAAACCATTATCTTAACTTTATTACGTATTGTTTAATTGCACAAATAAGCTACAATATTTAGCTTACAATTTCTAAATTGTAAAGAACTGAATGAAATGCAGAAGTGTGTAGTCAACACAAATCTAGTCAAAATCAAATGTAATGAAAATCTAATACTTATCAGGCATATTTTAATAAAAGCCAGTTAAACAAATGAATTTGTATGTATTTAAATTCATATACATAAATATATTTTGGTTTAATTTTATTTTGAATATATATTGGTTCCTTTTACTCCTGTGAGGGGCATAGAGCCTTAAAAAATATGTTTAGACTCAGTTTTATTTGAATATTTATTAGAGTAAGTTGTTACCTAAAACGTTAACTCGTTACCGAGTACAACCAAGTCTGTACTCAAAATTGTTACCCTTACCCGACCTTACGTCTGTCATCTACAAACAAATATTTGCGCAAGAGACTTGCCGAGTCTGAATTGGAATTCGTTTTTTTGCCAAAAAAAAAAAAAGGACAAGCGGTCATGATCTTTTAACAGTTCTCTCTACAAATATATGAAAAGCAGTAAACAAAAGCAAAGCAGATTATACTTGCTGACTTAAAGCGCAGCAAAGGCAAAAAAAAAAAAAGCAAAAACTTATTTCTCACATCAACAGCAATCTTTTTTAAAGTGGTTGCTTTGCTGGCTGATTATCATATAATCGAAAATAAAAGCACAAAGCGAGCAAAACAAGTTAGAGTGCTATATTCGGCTGTGCCGAATCTTTGATACCCTCCACCGACAGTTCGAATGTTTAAGGAGTAATATCTGTATGATGTTATTATTATCTTAAACCGTGACGATTTGTTATTAATTATGGATTAAGGCGACTAAACTGTTTTCCGGTAGTAGGGTTTATATGGGGCCTAGGGTAAATTATGGACCGATCTTCACGAAATTACACAATTTTATTTCTTGTCCAATAAAACTTTGATGTACCAAATTTTGTTATGATAGCATTATTTTTTACGGATTTAGGCGTACTAAACTGTTTTCCGGAAGTAGGTTTTATATGGGGCCTATGGTGAATTATGGACCGATCTTCACGAAACTTAACAGTTTAATTTCTAGTCCTATGTAACTGTGACTTGCCAACATTTGTAATGATAGAGTTGTTAGTTAGGGTTTTAGGCTTAATATACTGTTTTCCGGGAGTTGGGCTTATATGGGGCCTAGGGTAAATTATTGACGGATCTTCACGAAATTTCACAGCGTGATTTCCAGTTGAATAAAACGAATTGTTGCGAAATCTTATATCATTCTGTGTATTTTTCCACCATTTATGTTAGTTTTTGTAACAAAATTATCAAATTTTTTAGGTGGTGGTTCCACATTTTGATTCATAGCTCAGATCCTATTGAACCGATTTTGCTGAATTTAAATCCCTGCTTAGGATAACTACAAGCAATTTGACACCAAATTTGTTGATTTCTTTTGAGTTTTTCGAAAGTGAGCGTGTTTTCAACAGACGGACAGACGGACGGACATGGCTATACCGACTTAAAATTACTCAAGGACCCAGAATATATATACTTTATAGGGTCGGAGATGAATAGTAAAAAAGTTTCACACGGAATGACAAACTGAATATACCCTCTTCACAACTAATTGTGGTGGAGGGTATAAAAATTGATATCGTTTCTGTGTGTGTCCACCGTACGTTAATAATCTTCTGTTTGTTTTTGAACTCTGCTCTAAAATAAAAATAAAAAAACAAACAAACAAACACCCAATATGTACATAAAATCAATGTTTTGTGTATGGGCACTTCCACAGAAAAGCTCTCTTTTTGTCACGTCAAGTCACCTAGCAATTATTCTTGTATTTTAGAACCACGTTGTTCAAATTTGTGCTCTCTTTTACTAAATGAAAACCTAGTTGCGCTCTACACCCAAATGCAAAAAAGTAATTAATATTTTCATTATTCTTTGAGAAACAATTAAAAATAGTTGGTGACGTTGCATGACAAAAAGTAGACATTCCTGTGGAAATACCAATATCCTCTTGTTGTGGGTGCATAGAGGGAGACTTAAGCACAAAGAGAAAAAGAAAAAAAACCTAATCAGCTTTAAAAGAATTTAAATCTATGTTTGTGTCATTAAGAAATGTGTTCATTTTGTTTTTGTATTTCACACGTACGTGATTTTGAGACAATTTTTTTTTTTTTTTTTTTTTTTTTTGTACAATTCTAGTCGTCTTTTATGGTAAATGGTGTAGAAAACATTTTAATTAAATATTTGATTAATTTGTAGTAGAATTATAATAAAACATCGCACTTGATCATAAAGAGGGTATTAATGCAAAACTTAAAAATTCGCAGTAAAAACAATACAACTTTTAGTTTAATATTAAAGGCATATGAACAATAATTTTTAAACAAACCACTTAATTACAAAAAAAAAAAAAAAAAAAAAAAAACAAAATAGTCCTATATAATTACAGCGGTAGATTTTTTTCCAGAAATGTTGAATTAATACCATCTTTATGATCAAGTGCGATACATTTTTCAAAACGCGTATCAAACATTTACAATTTTGTTCTTGTTTGAGAAATTTAAACAAATGTTAAATTAGGTTCGCAGAAAAAAATATCTCATGAAAATTTTAAACCATTCAACAAATTGTTTTTTTGATGCAATGAGAACATTTCTTAAAATACTACTTTGCAATATAACACTTAGATGTCCTACATGGTCTATCGAAACCATATTTGACTTACATAACTAATATCATTTTTTTTCTAGCAAAAAGATTTAAGAAACGAAGGCTATGAATTTAACTATTGGTATGAAATCATTTGATCTTGTCCCTGCTAATATAAATACGCCAACCCACTTTACGTCCTCCAATAATACTTTACTTGATTTATTTTTTGTCTCAAACACAGAAAAGATCTTAGCATATGATCAGTTGTCTGCATCTTGCTTTTCGAGGCACGATCTAATATTCATGATTTTTGACATTCCACTACAAAGTTCTACTAACATTATTCAATTTCATATTAAACATTTTTTCATTTTTCAAATTTATTCTATGAGTTAAATTTCAGGTCTGTATTTTATAAAGCTTTTTTTTTTTTTTTTTTGTAATAGTTCTATTCCTTCAATATTTCAGAAATGAGTTTATACACTACCAGACAATTATATTGTATTTTCTTTTTACATTTTTCCTTAGCCTTCCGTTGGAAAGCAATGAGGTATATTGAATGTACAGAAAAATTTACAATTATTAGACACCAGCAGAATGTAATGCATTTTCTGGCCCGCTACGGCCTTCGTCAGCATTCTTTGTGTCTCACTGGATAGTGTTACTTTATAAATTGAATGTATTTAACTCAACTATTTTAACAATTAGAAACTGGGAATTATTTCCTTGTGAAGGTTACTTTATATTATATTAAAAATTTTTTCATTTTTCGAATTTATTCTATGAGTTAAATTTCAGGTCTGTATTTTATAAAGGAATAGAACTATTACAAAAAAAAAAGCTTTATAAAATACAGACCTGAAATTTAACTCATAGAATAAATTCGAAAAATGAAAAAATGTTTAATATAATATAAAGTTACCTTCACAAGGAAATAATTCCCAGTTTCTAATTATTCAATTTCGTAATTTTAGACGGATTAATTAACTCATTTTGGAACAAGAATATATTAAAATAGACTGGGGTTGTATTTATTACATGCTATCGGTAAATGATCAACTGGCCTTCTTGGAACAAAATATAAAAAGCTTGTTTAACTTAATAGTACCAATTCAAACGAAGGAAATGAAATAAAGCGCCTTATAGTAGATCGTGACAACGCTTACTCTCGATGGAAACGGATAATTAAAAACGCAAAATATAAATACTACTCTAAAAAGTTTATGAATTCGGTTAGTACTAAAAATACTTGGAAAACTATTAGGGAAATTGGAATCGTGAAAGATAAGAATAAGCAGGATGATAGTATATCGGATCCTTATGAATTAAATTCAAACTTTGTTAATATACCCATGCCTCAAGCAGATCATACCCATTATATCAATTTTCATGCAACCAATCTCCCATCTAACCCTTTCAATTTTGAGTGTGTTAGCCAGTTGGATGTTCTCAAAAGCTGCCTTTCCATTTAATCTAAAGCTACAGGAATTGATAGTATACACCCCGCTTTCCTTAAAGTTATTCTTCCGTCACTACTACCATTTATCACTCATATTTTCAATAAAATAATTATAGCAGGCACTTATCCACTAAGATGGAAACAGGCAAAAATTATTCCAATACCAAAATCATCCACTGAATATCGGCCTATAGCCTCTTAAGACCCGAGCATTAACCCATTGAATTTTTACATTTATTATATATTGTTTACACCTTTTGGGGAGGAAATAAGAAAACTGTATATTTTTTTTTTTTTTTAAATTTTATTGGAATTCTTAGAAATTAAGGGGGCACATATGCGTACCCCAGGTCTTAAAATATGAAACATTTCAACGTAAATTCTTAATTTCTTAAGACCAGAACTGAACCGATTAAGTAAAGGGCTTATTAACTATTTGTTTTATCTTATGAGGTGTAATTTAAATTTCGGTTTTTATTATTTTTAAATTTTTTTATTTAAACTGGTAGAAAAAGAGGTGCACATATGTGTACTTCAGGTCTTATTGATTAGTTATTGAGGAAAAATATCCCAACAGTATGGTTTTTTCAAACAGTTAAATTCAGATGTAAAAATAATGGCTAACACTTCTAAACTCTGCCATCTTTGGATATTGTTTTGAAGCGCAGTAGCTTAAAGCAAGTAATTAAACTGTTTCTATTGGTCACACGATGTCGCTAGTCTTTAAAACTTGTAATATTTTAAGGTGCACATATGTGTACCCATGGTCTGAAGAGGATAGCTATATTACCTTATCTCTCAAAGGATTTCGAGAAACTTTTACATAAACAGATAACCAATTAAAGTAAATTATTGACCGATCAACAATGTGGCTTTCGGGCTAAACATAGCTGTATTACTGCTCTAACTGATGTAGCAGAAGATCTTAGAAAGGAAATTGACGATGGGTGCGTTGCATATTTAGTACTATTGGATCATTCAAAGGCTTTTGATACCGTTGACCACACAATACTTATTCAAAAACTGGAGAAAATTATGACTTTTTCATCAACATCCATTAGATTTATTGATACATATCTTAAAGATCGTGTCCAGTGTGTTGAAACTAGTCCTTCAACTATCTCAAATTTTCTTCCTGTTGTCAGGGGTGTTCCACAGGGATCCATTCTAGGTGCTCTCCTTTTCTCCATTTACGCAAACGATCTTCCTGAACAGTTGCTCCATTGCAACATTAGAATGTATGCCGATGACGTATAATTGTACATAAGTAACGAAAAAGGGAACTTAGATGAATGTCCTGCAAGACTTAATCAAGACTTACAACGGGTTTCACATTGGGCTGATGTTAACGGGTTAAGTTTAATTCCTACCAAATCGTCATGAATTGTAATACGTAAAAGAACACAGAAAATTATTGATAATCCCAACATTTTTATTAAAAACCAACGGATTGAAATCGTAGATAAAGCAAAAAATCTTAGTGTAATTTTTAATAACACTCTAACCTGGTCTGATCACGTCATAGCTGCCTGTGGTAAAACATATTCGATGCTAAGAACCCTATGGCCTACTCAATATTGCACCCCATTGAAAATACGCTTATTACTTGCTAAAACATATTTGATACCAATTTTAACCTACGGATGTGAGATTTTTGCAAGTTGTGATGAAACCAGTAAATCTAAATTGAACGTCACATATAACAACATTGCAAGGTACGTTTACGGGATCAGAAATTATAACATAAATGATACTTACATTAGTATTTACACCTTTCTCTAAAAAAATATTCGGGGTACTTTTTGAAGATTTATTTAAATACAAATTTTAAATATAGAAATACTTGTTTTCTATAAATGGCTTAACATATTGGTTGTTAGCCAGACTGGTAAAATAGGGAGATAAAGAAAAAAATAAAAATATAAGCAAAAAAAATTAAATTCATAAACAAGGGAATGTCTTATGTACATATGTATATAAATAATGACATTTTACATGCAATAAGTAGTTGCATATTAATATTATTCAAATTCATTAATTAATCTTCTGTATCTTAACCAAGTCTCTAAATAGTTAGCAAGGATGTCAAAAGAAAATGTTAGGCCGTTGAGAATATCCAACACCTCCGCTAGACTCAGTTGGCATTTATTAAAGTACCTTAGTCTATATCCATTGAAAATAGGACAACATCCAATAAAATGTAGGGTGTTTTCCGTTGTATCGAGGTTGCAAACGGTGCAAAGACCTACTGTATTGCTTCTAAACGGTCTCGAATGTATGTCCAATAGACAGCCTCTAGCTCTTATAAAAAGACTTATTGCACGAGCAGTTAGAGTTGAGTCTGTAATATCTAACAAATTGTAGTTTAACTGCGAGTAAAGATCATGGAATTGAGAGCTACTTGCAGCAGAGGCAAAATTTCCATTTTCATATACAATAACTAAAGGTAATATTAGCTTGACATATTTGCTATAGGATTGGAATTATTTGGTGGATCGAAATTTATTGTGGAACACAGATTTGACCATTCCTCAGCCCAAAAAGTTTGTTTTTCAATTACAGTTTCAGCAAGCTTACGAGGCAGTCTATTGTTCGGCATTTTAAGTATTTTATTTATGTAGTCAAAATGTAGATTTAGTGTTTCCACAAATAACGAGTTAAGACCCGTTTCCAGGAAGAGCATGTAGTTTGGAGTGTTACTAGGTAAGAACATCATCTTTTTTATAAAGAAACAAAGAAGTTTTTCGACGACATCATATTTTTTGTAACCCCATATTTGAGCACCATAGAACATAATAGAACGGGCAGCAGATCTGAAGATTCTTAGCTAATTTATGTTTGAAATTTTGGGATGGTTAATATATTTAGCCCAGTACGATGAGATTGCCAATTTAGATGTTAAAAGTTTGTTTTCCAAATGGACGCGGAAGGATAAATTGTAACAAGGGTTCATCCCCAGATACATATATGAGTTTACAGTTTCAATTCTGTCTTCACCATATGACCAGCTTATATTTCTGGGAATCCTTGAGCCACTACGAATAACTAAAATCTTGGATTTAGACATGTTAACTTCTAATTGCCATAAGCTGCAGTATGCCTGCAAGGAATTAATCATATTCTGCAAGCCGTCTGGGGAGTCAGATAAAATGACAATGTCATCCGTATACATAAGTGTTTTCACTGAGAGATTCACAACTTCTACACCGCCAGAGAGAGCATCAGCTAGATCGTTCATGTAGAGAGCAAACAATATTGGACTTAAGATACATCCTTGCTTAACGCCAAGATTAACATTAAAAGCATTGGAGAGGGTGTGGTTGAAAAGAATTTTGCTTGTAGTGTCTGCATACGATTTCATAAGAATTCTAATTATTTTTAATGATAGTCCCAGACTCGACAGTTTGTAGAACAAAGAATTTCTTGGTATCAAATCAAAAGCGGAGGAAAAGTCAACAAAAAATGCATATGCCTTCTTTCCATTAAGTTGGTTTAAATGAATAATATTAGTAAGATTAAAAATATTATCAATGGTCGAATAATTTTTCCTAAAACCAGCTTGATATTCATTCAGAATATTGTATTTATTTGTCCAGGCTGTAATACGATTTAACAGAATGCTGTTGAAGATCTTGCAGGTTGTATCCATTAGTGACAAACCACGATAATTCGTTGGACAGTTGGGGTCACCCTTCTTCAGTAATGGAATAAGGACTGCATTTTTAAAACTTGACGGTATAGTTTCCTTAATAAAAATTATATTTAAGACATATAGTAGCTTACTTGTAAAAGCATAGGGCGCATGTTTGAAGAACTCGTATCTAATACCATCTTGCCCTGGGGCCTTACTATCCTTAACCTTTAATTAGGCGCATGGGGTCAGGAGAAATTAAAATTGAAAAATGTATACGTTAAAATGTTCGGAGCGATATTGTTTTTTCTATAGCTTTATTCATTTAAAAAGAGAACAAAAATAAGTTGCGATTATATCGTTAAAGCGTACACACGTGTCGCTTGACTAATTCTTGTTGACCCCATGCGACTAATAGTGTAACTTTTTTTTTATATGAAGATGAGTCAACTTGTAAAATAGTTGAAAGAAACCAGTACTAAGTTTTATTTATATTTTATGTTTTTAAATGAAAAAAATGCTGTTTTTGTTTTTTTTATACATAACTAGCTGTTTGGTCCCGGTGCTGCTCGGGATTTTCTAAATAATCACGTGAGACCCCATGCGATTAATTGTGTGATTTTCTTAATGCGCCTAATTAAAGGTTAAGGGTCTTTAGAACAGAGATAAGTTCACAAGGTTCGATCGGTGAGTCCAAAAACGGATCAATGTTGCAGGGCAAACACCATTGAACTTAAACCATAGGGTCAGGATTCGCCAATATACTGCTTAAATGTTGAAGGAAGTCATCTGCGTTTAGACTGCAACGAGTTGATAGAGTACGAGCTTTTAAATCATTGGCTAATTTCCACCACTGTTTACTGCATTTAATCGTATTTAATTTGACTATGTTTGCATTATAATAATTAAGTTTAGTATTACGACATATATTAAGGAATTTCCTTTTAGACGACATATACTTAATTTTTTGAAGATTTAATGAACATAAGAACTTTAGTATTACTTCCCAAATTATAACCACCCGTGAGCCAGGTCATCTTTTTAATCGTTTAAAATTTAGTCGACTCAGAAGAAATAGAAATTTAATTCAAATCAGACATCACACATTAATATCTGAATGGCAATTTTTCATATTTCCAATACGTCTTTGGAATAACATTACTACTCCTACAATAAAAGAAATCAGCAATGCGTAACAATTTAAGGAAGAAATATTTAAATATTATTCGTAGTCAACAAGTTTGTTTATAGTTCGGTATAGTTCAATATTTTTTGATTTTTTATAAATGTATTTATGTTATTTTGACATGTAGTTTTTCATTATTCATTTATTTGTTTGGTTTAATTACAATAATTTTATCTAAATCAATTTTGAAATAACCATACAAAGACTTAAGTTTATTATTTTTAATTTTCCAAAATAACATGATGTTTTGTTGTAGAAGTTAAAATTTTTTTTTTCTTAAATAAATAAATAAATAAAAAATAACCATGGGTGGGTAATTCCATGTCAAAACGACCAAGAGTGGGACACTACCCCTTCCGATTTTAATGAAATTTGGTGAGAAGGTTCCTTTTATCTTATAAGGAACATATTTTAACGAAAATAAGTTAAAAAATATTTTTCAAAAGTTATTTATGTAATTTTTAAAATGTCATAATTTCGCCGAATTAACCGATAATGTTGAGTTTATTTCTTAAATATCTCAAAAACTTCTTGAAATACGAAGATGCTTTTAATGTCATTTTAAAGAGAATACTTGGGGCTATAAACCATATTTTGACAAATGTAATATCTGCAAAATATTAAATTTTAACAACAGACTAAGTCAAAAACTTATTTTCTTATTTGGCTGATTTTTTTATGTAATACCTGAAACTGTTTTTTAAAAATCCTAAAACTTTAAAGGATGTGTTTTTTTCTCTTTTAAGATATGAATTTTTTTCTTTCGCAACCTTTAAAAATATAATCTTAAAATAGAATTTTAATACTGTAATTTTGAGCAATAAGTACACTGTGCTAGTGCAAAAAACAGACCAGCCGCGCACCTGACATTTTATCCTAATTAAGGCACGCTGAATCCAGTAGTGCTAAGCTTTTTTTAGATTATATCTTTTTTTCAAGATATACCGGTATTTCGAAAATGTAAGAGGTGGCACAGCATATATTGGCGTAACTCAAAAACAGTTTGCCTATTGAAATTACTAAAAAAAAAAACCGAAACTCCGCAATAAATAATAAAGTAGGTTTGGTCATACATTTGACCCATCTGGGAGCATCCTAAGCGCTGCAGGGGTAGGATGCTCCTAGTTTTTAAGTATTCTCTTAAAAATGACATTAAAATCATCTTCGTATGTCAAGTAGTTTTCGAGATTTAGAAGAAATAAGCTCAACACATTCGGCTAAAAAATTTTATTTTTTTTTCGTTCATATGTATGTATATGATAAAACGAACCTTCTCACCAAATTTCATTAAAATCGGAAGGGGTCGTGTCCCACTCTTGTTCGTTTTGACATGGAATTACCCAGGAACATTTAAAATACATTACAGGACCAAAATGCTAAATCGCAATCCGATTACGCACAAGCGGTGCCGTACCAGTCAAGTTCAGATTATTACCGGCCGTTGTGCGTTGTTTGTAAAACTACAATCAAAGCTCAGAGAAAAACTTTTTGCTGCGGTATCTACAATAAAGCTTTATGCCTTCAACAATGCAGAGATACAAAAACGTATCTATATTTGCAATGATTGTTAAACAGTATAATTTCAATATTTTACAACAACATTTTACAATTATATTAACCCTTATGTGTGTGGACAGGTACCTGTGTACCTATTGCGTTTTCAAATCGAAATTTTTTATATAAGATTTTAGTCTACAATTCTACAATTTCATGAGAACTCCTAACTTTTTGTTTTTATTATATTTTCATAGGTGTTTATATACAATATCAGTTGGGGGGCCGTGGCATATCAATTTGCTTTTTGCACCCTTAATAGGGTGAATAGGTACCTGGGTACCTGTATACGTTTTATATTAAAAATTTTTTTTTTTGGGTGTAGGATTTTAAAAAATATATGAAAAGGGGAAAACCAGAGTAAAATTCTAATATTATATCATTAACCATCGATTGTTTGTACAATACAAGACAAAAAATTAGATTTCTCATACAATTTGTATGAAGGTACCCAGGTACCTATCCACCCTATAGAAGGTGTTTTTTTTTCCACACACATAAGGGTTAAAAAAACGGATTTATTTTAAATTAACAAAAAATAAGTACAACATTTTGTTTAGTTTAATTATTTGGCTGGGGTTTTCAATCGTGGTCCGGCCAGAACATGAGGTGCACTTAGTGGTACTAAGCCTATGGAACATCGAAGGGTTTATAATGAAATAATTAAATATTTTTTACAATTTCAATAAAAAAAGCATTTGAATCAAAGTAAAGTCAAAATTAATACTACTTTTGTCCGTTTTTTAATATTTTTTCGCATTCATCCAAAAAAATTTTTTTTGACTCAAAAAACTTGCTTGTTGATTAAAAATTCAATAACTATACCTACAAACTTTTTTTTATCAATATGTACCACAAAAATCGTCATCGCAGAAAATTCTCAAATTTTTTAATCAAATATTCAATTTTCGGAGACAAATATGAAAAAAATTTTTTTCTGTGTTCCATTTCCATTTTGATTTGTGTGTTTTCTTTTTTTTTTAGCAAATATATTTTTCTTTTTTTTTTAAATATGTTGTGATTTATTTCCGTACTTTTGTCACAAAATCGTGAATAGTTGAACATAACTCTTGCTTTTTAAAAGCGAAATTTTAAATTCGCTTTTTATATAATATAAAAAAAAGTATGATAAGTTGTGTCCGACCGAATGCACTTTTCAGACCAAACCTGTACTTTGGTAAATGTTGCAAAGTTCGGCCGAAGCCGAATCCGCACTTTAAGTCATTAAATCTGAACAATTGTTGCTTTTTTATTTATTGACTAGCATTTAACCCGCTACTTCGTTAGCGTCTCCTTTTTCTTCGTGGACATATTTTTATGCCAAAGTTTATTTTCAAAGAAGTACCAGGCACCTGTCCCCTTATTTTTTTTAACGAACAACAATAAGTGTTACATTTTTTGGATCTCTTTAATTTTGGATTTTTATGGTTAGCGGAATCGATTTGGCGAGAGGACAACCTTCGGTCCAAAACTCAGCTTTTTAGCTTCAAGAGTTTAGGATGTGCGATGATGAATCCGTCAGTTACTTTACAAATTTATATTATATAGAGATGGAGAAAAATGTTGAGAAAACCTGTTTTGTATTTTTTAGATAAGCTAAAAATGTGATACAATATTTATTTACCCTTTTACACCCCAAAAAGGTCTTCCTTCAAAAAAGTACCAGACACCTCTCCGTTTTTTTTTTTAATGAACAATAATTAGTATTAAATTTTTTGAATCTCTTTTTGTTTAGGAAATATACGGTTAGCGAATTGCTGATGTTTTTTATCTCTTTTAGTTTAGGAGGTATGAGGTTCGCGGGATCGATATACATAGGTACAATTTTCACCCCTGAAACGTTCGAATTTCGAAAAAGTACCAAATTCGCATTTGTATTTTTTAGATAAGTAACAAATGTTATTTAATTTTTATTTCTATACGTATTGGCTTAAAAGCTAGATTTACTACCTAAAACGACCGAATTTCGTTAAAGTACCAGACACCAATTTGCTTTTTTATTTAATGCACAAAAATAAATATTAAATTAAAAAAATTACCAGTTTATTTAAAAAAAAATCCCTCTTACAGATTCTCATTCACTCAGGAGCTTGCATGTTTAATTTTATGTTTCTAGATCCAATAAATACGGATATATAAAAGGTACCAGTTAAAGAACAAAATAGTACCAAAAGCCCTCTTACAGATTTTCATTCACTCAGGACCTTGCATGTTTAATTTTATGTTTCTAGGTCCAATACTAACGGAAATTCAAAAAGTACCAGGTAAAGAACAAAGAAGTACCAAAAACTTCCCTCTTATATATTCTTATCCACTTAGGGCATTGCATTTTGAATTTTATGTTTCTAAGTCCAATAATAACGGATATTCAAAAAGTACCAGTTTAATAACTAAAAAGTACCTATAAGCGCTTTTAGAGATTCTCATTCACTCAGGACCATGCACGTTTAATTTTATTTTCATTAGACCAACATTAGCGAAAATTTAAAAAAAGGACCAGTTAAAAAACGAAAAAGCACCAAAAAGATCTCTCTAACAGATTGTCATTCACTCAAGACCTTCCATGTTTAATTGCATGTTTCTGGGTCCAATACTAACGGAAATTCAAAAAGTACCAGCTAACGAATAAAAAAGTACCAATAAGATCCCACTTAAAGATTCTCATTTATACAGTATCGTGCATGTTTAATTTTATGTTTCTAGGTCCAATACTGACGGAAATTCAAAAAGTACCAGTAAATGAACAAAAAAGTACCAAAAACTTTCCTCTTAGATTCTTATCCACCCAGGACCTTGCATGTTTAATTTTATCTGTCTATGTCCAATACCAACGGAAATTCAAAAAGTACCAGTCCAAGATTAAAAAAGTACCAAAAAGTTCACTCTTATAGATTCTCATCCATCCAGGGCATTGCATATTGAATTGTATGTTTCTAGGTCCAATACTAACAGAAATTCAAAAAGTACCAGTTAATGAACAAAAAAGTACCAAAAAGTTCCCTCTTATAGACTCTCATCCATTCGGGACATTGCATGTTTAATTTTATTTTTATAGGTCCAATACTAACGGAAATTCAAAAAGTACCAGTTAATTAACAGAAAAGTACCAAAAACTTCCCCTTATGGATTATTAACCACTCAGGACATTTCATTTTGAATTTTATGTTTCTAAGTCCAATATTAACGTAAATTCAAAAAGTACCAGGATTCTTATCCATTCCGGACATTGCATGATGAATCTTATGTTTTTAGGTCCAACATAAACGATAATTTAAAAAATACCAGTTGTAGAACCAAAAAGTTAAGTAAAATATCAAATTTCTCGTATTTCCCCTTTTTGGTACTATTTTCCCCCCATTAAAGTATAAAAAATTTCAGTATAATAGTGGCAGCCCATAATTTAGTACGAATATTTCAATAAATGGAGAAAAATGTTTTTTAAAAAAAGTACCAAAAATAGTTACGATTTTTACCCCTTAAATGTTCGAATTTCGAAAAAGTACCAAATTTAAATTCGTATATTTTTGTTAGGTTTCGAATGTGGTATTAACTTTGTTTCTATGTTTATTGGTTCAAAAGATAGATGGGGTGTCAAAAAAGTACTAAAATTCAGATATTACCCGTTTACTCCCAAATAGGGCCGAATTTCAAAAAAGTACCAGACACCTGTCCGCTTATTTTTCTAAAGAACAACGATAGGTATTAAATTTTTTTTGTATCTCTTTTAGTTTTGGAGATATAAGGTTACCGAATTTTCCCGTTTTTACCCTTTTTTACCCCCTAAACATTCGAATTTCCAAAAATCCCGCCTTAGTGGATCGATTTGGGGAGTGACCAGTCTCTGGTCCAAATTTCAAGTGTCTAGCTTCAGGCGTTTAGGCTGTGCGATGATGAATCAGTGAGTCAGTAACGTTACAATTTTATATATATAGATATAAGACTCAATAAAATTTTAGGATTATATAATATTTACAAGTCCTTAAAGATGCAAAACGAAATATGAAATAGTAAATATATTTTGTAGTTTAAGAAAAATTAGTTATTGGTTTTGCAAAAAAAAAAAAAAAAATAAGAAATCTATATATTGACGCGCAAAATAGAAAGGGACCTAAGGGTTTTGTTCAGGAGAGCCATTTTAAAGATTTAAATACGTGTTTCTTTGGTGTGCCATCACTGAGCGTGTTGGTATTGGTCCCATTTGAAAGCGACTCATGACGTCAGGAACGTGCTGGTCAACCTAGAAAACGCGCGTAGGTCGTCCCTACCTGTTGTTTGGTGTAGTTGGTTTTAACTGTTCCCTTTACCTTACTTTTTTCTTTAAAATTATCGCCATGGTCCAACTTACATTTATGTGAAAAGAAAATTTTTCCCCGCCCACTTTTACGCACACTTTTTTCGAATTACCTAAAATCAGAAAACGGCTCCATCGATTTGACAAATTTCTTTTTCAAATGTTCGTATTAATATATTTTAAGTTTTCATCGAAAGAAAAATTTACCACGCCTACTTTTACGCCCACTTTTTCTATTAAGCGCATAACTTGAGAACGGCTTGACCGATTTGGACGATTTTTTCTTTAAAATGATTGCCATGGTCCAACTTAGGTTTTTGCGGAAAGCAAATTTTGCCCCGCCCACTTTTTTCGATTTACCTAAAATCAAAAAACGGCTCCATCGATTTGAAAAATTTTTCTTTCAAATGTTCGTATTAATCCATTTTAAGTTTTCATCGAAAGAAAAATTTACCACGCCTACTTTTACGCCCACTTTTTCTATTAAGCGCATAACTTGAGAACGGCTTGACTTATTTGGACGATTTTTTCTATAAAATCATCGCCATGGTCCAACTTAGGCTTTTGAGGAAAGAAAATTTTTTCCCGCCCATTTTAATTTCCACTTTTTTCGATTAACCTAAAATCAGAAAACGGCTCCATCGATTTGACAAATTTTTCTTTCAAATGTTCGTATCTTTTTAACGGATTTTAAAAATCGAACGCAAACCTTTTTCTTATTTTGGACAGGACAACGTTTGTCGGGTCAGCTAGTATGTTTATAAAACAGAAGTGTTACATACACACTTGTATGTTATGTATGTACTACAAAACGGGTTGGCCGATTTTGATGAAATTTTCAGGGAATCCTCAGAATATTCAGGCGGGTGACACTGTGAAATCTGATATTTGATTTTCGATCTGCGGCCGGAGGAGCGTGGAAAAATCCCATTTTCATATTGCACCACCAATGACATATCGTCGTTCCCAAGTTATTGTGTTCTATACCGCAAAATATAAAAAATTTAGATAAGATTGATTTTTAGGTAAACTTTTAGAGATCTGTCGATCTGTGTCATCGGTTTGCTCGTATCATTTATAGTTTTCGAAATATGAAACATTGACTTTGTGTTATACAACACTTCAGTGAGAAGCTTCGTAACCTATTGTGTTCTATGTGCAAAAAATGGTGCATATAGAACAAAAACGAAGCAAAAATACTAAATAAAAAAAATAATTTTTTATTTTGTTCTATATAAAAGTTTAAATGAAGTTTGTAGTAATTTGGAACGTTATGCATTGTCTGTTTTCGTTTTATTTCCTTTTGTGACTTCACATTTATTTTCTTTTTATGATTTCACATTGCTCTTGGCAAATAAAATGAACATTCCACATCATTATCGACGTTTACAGGTATTTTTAAAAAAGAATTCAACCTCGGATTTTGTGTGCCAAAAACAAGATCAGCGCGATCGTTGTGTATTGTTCCAAAAGAACAAACAAAATATTACTTTGGATGAAAAGTTCAAAAAAAGTTTTAGAGAACATTGCCGTGAAAAATAAATTGAAAGTCGAGCGTGAAAAAGACAGAGCCATTAAATCCAAAGACACCATAGTAATTTGTTTCGACTTACAAAGTGTTTTTACATTACCGAAGGGGCTTTCATCTATTTATTATTATAAGAGACAACTTTCCGTTTTCAATATGACGGCAACAGTCTTTTCGCAAAACAAAAAAGAATCGAACATAACTTACTGCGATATTTGGAACGAGCTACAAAGCCGTCGCTCAGGCAATGACAAAGCCAGCGTTGTGGGAAATATTTTACAGCAAATAGTTAAGGATTTTAAGAATGTTAAACAATTCATCTTGTGGAGCGACTCCTGCGTGCCTCAAAATACAAATCAGATTTTCTCAACTGCCCTTCTGCAATTCACGCACAACCATAAAAACATTCAATCAATCACCCAAAAATTTTCTGAGCCGGGTCATTCTCAAATTCAGGAAGTGGATACCGTGCATAGTGCAATTGACCGACATTTTAAATTACGAGAAATTCACGGCCCTTTAGATTAAGTTGAACTATGAACTAATGTCATCTGAAGACTTTCATGTGTATTCAGTAAAATCAAAAAAACTTGATTTTCAAAATGTCCCTTTTGCATGTATTAAATTGTTGCAATATAAAAACAATAAGCTATTCACAATATTATACAAAACATCGTTGTGCCAAAAAGAATATATGAAAATCAGTATTAAAAAAAGATCGGAAATGGGTTTTTTCAACTCAAAACAATTTATTTGATGAACATCTTCAGAATTCAGCTACTAAAAAGATATCATCGGAAAAAATTAATGATGTGAGAAGTTTATATAATTTTTTATCGTTAAATGCTGTGGCATACTTATAAGATTTAGTTTATATGAAATAAAGTTTTTGTTGTATGAAAACACATTGCTTTTCATTTCTTACAATTCTTTTTTACATATTGTTCTATATGCTATAAAACAATAAGAGATTCGTAAATAAGTGCATATAGAACAAAGGTTATTTTTTTAAAACGCTTATTACTCTTAGAAGCTTTTCCAAGGACGGAAATTTTTTTTACCAAAAAAATCAGAAACTGTAGAAGTTTCCTTGGTAAGAAGGTTGCGACAACTTTTTCGGTTCAGTTTTTTGTAACTAACAACTAAACTTTAACAGCGATTTACCAAAAAAACATTTTTGTCATATAGAACACAATAACTTACGAACGACGATATGGGCATTTCCATCATGTCGAACGTGACCATCGTACACATTTAAAGTTAAAAAAAGTCAAAATAAAACGTATATTTATTTTGGCAATAGATTCAAGTTATAGCTTTTAATTAGCCCTATAATTGGTGCTATTGTTCATTTGGATAAATTGTTTCGTTTTGAAGAAAATTACAAAAAACAAGGCATTTGCACGTGACGAAAACAGAAGTGGTTTTTGTGGCCATTTTTTCGAATGCCGATTTCAGCGAAACCTGAGGCAATATTTGAATGCAAAAAATTGTAGAATGTTATGCACTCATACCTCTTAAATATGGCTGTCATTTTAAATAAAAATAATGTATACTTTTTTTTATTTAGCTTTAATCGCTGTCGCACGTGATCTGTCGCACATGACATTTTTTCCCATCATGGATATATATGTTGATTAGACCGTGTTGACCTCCATACAAAAAAAAAGTTGTGCCAGTCACCCCCTAGAATGAAAGATATGTCAATGAAGTTTCTAAAACAGGTTACATTTTTTTTGCCACGCCCCAAAATACAGCCCTTTTGTCTTTTTATATTTAGCGCTGCCATTTAAAGCCCGATCTCATCATATTGCATATCGTTTTTCATGGCTTGATAGCGGCTTCATTTTTGTCTTTAGTGACTTTTTAACCCGACCTCAAATTCTGGGCGCCACTTATGCCATCTCGGATCCTTCCCCCAAATGTCCAATTTTTTTTACGTGCCAAGAAAGTCCTTCTAAAACTACGTACGTATAGATTTTAACATGCCCACTTTTATTCTTTTTCACACACATACTACATTAAATCAGGTAGAAGCCAATACAAGCAATAATATTTTCATCAGTCACGCCCTAAAATAAAAGATATATTTATTAAGTTTGAAAAACTTTAAAAAAATTGTTTTTGCCACGCCCTAAATTACAGCTCTTTTTGTTTTATATACATATATAGCATCGTCATTTAAAGTATAATCTCATCGTATCGTATATCATTGTTAATGGCTAGAATATGGCTTTATTTTTGAATTTAGTGCTTTTTTTTGCTCATCTAGATTTAAATGATTGAAATGAATATATTAACATAAATAAATCATTTACATATATAAAAAATTATTTTCAAATTATTAATTTTCACACTTGCGATGGCGCACGTGAACAGCTTTATATAAGTACCAAGATCACAAATCTTGTTATTTTACAGAATTTTTTTTTTATTTTAATATTATAAAAAATTTCTGTTTGGCCTGGTAAAAAACTGTTATCATAACAAAACGTACAATAGAAATATCCAAATAAGAAAAGTTGCGCTTGTTCCACTTTGCATTCATAAATCTTGAAATGGGTTATAAATAAATATAACATTTTTTTACTTTTATTAAATTTGATTGTTTTCCTGTTAAAATATGATAAAACAAAGTCTTTTCAAGAACTTATAATTTTTTTGTTGCGGTGGACCTTTCGGTGGAAATGCCCATATACATATATTTATTATTTTTTTTGCTTTGTTTTTTTTGAAAGCCGTTGTCATGTTTTTCAAAACGAGATTTCAAACTCTTAAATCGGTTATGTAGTTCCAAAGATATTTACAAAAAACCTATGTTAATAATGATCCAATATAAAAATTTAGAAACTTTCGAAATGTTGCATTCAAAAATCCGAGTATTCGGTTTATTTACAAAATATTTACATCATTCGATAACACAAGATATTCTGTGCTTACTAAGGTGCAACATTGTACAATTTAAATCGTGTGGTTAAACAACACTAATGTTTGCTTAAGGTCAGCATCTCGGACCAGGTCAGCTAGTACAAAATAAATATTAACAAAAAAGTCATACATCAGTTCAATATTGTTTATATTACTTATTACTTGAGATTTAACATTTATATAATAATGGTTCTCTTTAAATATAAAATAAAATAAAATAATTTTGATGCAATACAAATGAATTGTAATAACCAAAAACATGACAAGTAGATTGTAATACTCTTATTATAAACATACTCTGTGTGCTACGGTCACCTTTGTCAAATATTTGACAACCTTCATTTCCTTTAATTCTAATATATATGTTAATTATACCTATATTACCACATCTTACAAAAAAAGTCTAGTACTTGGTATAATTTTTTATTTTGTGATATAAAGACCATCTCACTAACTATAAAAATAGTAGGGGTTACGCTTTATTGGTCAAATATTTAATAAGTGTGAGTGTAGCTTAATGTGTCACCACAACGGGCGCAAAACTCCTCCGTTCAACTTACATTTAAAACAAAATTTCCAAATTTGTTTTTGTTTTAAATGTACGCAAGACTTCATAACGTTACTTTAATATGGAAAAGCCCTAACTAATTTTCTATACTTTACAGGAGAAGAAAAAAACTTAATATAAATTGTAGTATTGTAGCTACGATTTTTTTTAAACGCAGTTTTTTATTAAATTGTTTAGAGAATTTAATAAAAAATTGCGTTTAAAAAAAATCGCGACTACAAGACTAAATTTGTAACAAGGTTTTTCCTTCTCCTGTAAAGTAAGGCAAATGTTAGTTAGGGGTTTTCTATATTAAAGTAACGATAAGCACTTTAAACAGAAATTTTAGACACATTGGCCGCATGAACTTCATGTAAATACAAAACATTAGCAATAGAAAAAACATACCATTCCATAATACACCTTAAGATGTGTCTGATTTCAAGGACACTTTTAAATAAACTTATTATCTCTTATTACAAACGTTCAAATAACCATTTCTAGAATTACATGTTAACTTTATTAAATTATTATGTACAAGGAATACAAGTACATACAGTTAATTAGATTTTAAACTATTTCATCCTTAGGTACTTTTTATAACAACCCTTTGGGAAATTTGATTTCATCGAAGAGTATTTTGTGTTTTCAACATTCCAACAAAACTGTGTAGACAGACAATCAAAGAAATATTTATTTCTATTAATTTGACATCGAAATGACCTTTAAATGTTGAAAAGCACAACTAGTTAATGTTCTATTTAAAAAATTTCTAGGATTTATGGTTTATTAGCGTTAAAAGTTAATAAGCAGATTAGTACTCAGCAGATATTGTTGATAAAAAATATAAAGCTTCAGTTCAAAGAATATTAAGCACCATTTGTCATTACAGCAATTTTATTTACCAAAGAAAGTAAACAAAGAATCGGCACCAAATATATTGAACCTTCCTAGGTATCGTCTTCTTATAGCGTTACAGTAAGGGCTGAGTTTAAGCTTGCTCCACTGCTCTCCTCAATTCCTCTCTGTTTTCGATTTTTTGATGCCAATTATGGATACCAATGACTCTCATGTCTTCTTTGCTCTTGTCCATGCTTTTAACAGCACCGTGTCGTATGCCATTCACGTAACATGCCCAGCCTCACCTATCCGTATAAAATCTACTAAACAGCTCTTAGTTACACTAAGATCTCGATTTGCGCCAGTAACGTGGCCCGAAGAAATGAGACTCAAAATGATATCGATCACTTTTATTGATTTTTTTTTACAGAAATATCGTTAAAGCAACTTAAGTTGTCTGCCACGGCTCCGTGCAATAACTCCCAGGTGCAATAAGTCCCAAGAAAAAAATGAAGTTAGACCCAAAAATTTTTCATACAAATTTGGGAGTAATTTCATTATGAAATAGCTCCCAGCCCTCTCGGTTTTAATAAATTTTTTGGAAGTTATTTCATTTTTAGCCTGGGAGTTGTTTCATAATGAAATAAAATCCAAATGAAATAAGTCCCCGAAAAGATTAACGTGGAAGTTATTTAATTTTATTTTGGTTTTCGGTGTTATTTCATTTGCTGTGGGAGTTATTTCATTTTTTTGGGAGTTTTTTAATTTTCAATTATTTGCAATTTCTTAAAATTGTTTAAAATTTCAAAGGGTATTTATAACGTGATATGTCAAACTATTTGAATACAATGACTTAAGTTTATCAAAGAAGAAAATTTTGCTAATTGCAATTGCATTGTATTACACAGTACAACATTTTTCAGTTAATTGATTGCCAACTCAATTCTGTGAACTGTATCTGAAATTAGACCCAAAAAGAAGAATTTCTGCATCATTCGTTTTGTCTTCTTACCTGCGATTTGAAGTTAGTATCGATTTGAAGTTAGTACTATCGTATAGGGGAATTTATCACGTTTTAGGACCTGTTGTTTGACATAGCTCGACAACCACTAGCCCAATTTAGTTGAAATAAATTTTAAAAAATTAAGAATTACAATTCCCTTAATCTGTTCATATATTGTTTTCCTATACAAGTAACACTTTCGAAGTTAAAAATGAATGTATGAAGGGAAAAAATTATTTTTTGCCTAAAAATTTAAATTTTTTTTTTTTTAAATACATAAAAAATCCAAAATGGAAAAAAGTTTCAAGTCTAGTTATTTTTTCGCAAAGTCACATAACCTATGAGGAAAATGAGACAAAGATCATAAAAATCGATGCACGCGTTTCGCTTTTATTCGCAATTGAGTAAAGGTATGAATTTCAAAAATCAGTTATAGCCACCACCCTTAAAATAAAAATAAAAATATAAATTAAAAAATTATCATGCAAAAAAAACTTTATTTATAAAAACTTAATGAAAATAAAATAATATGCAATTAATACGCAATTATAATATGCATAAAAACAAAATTTAGAAAATTTTTTCAATTATTGGCAATATCCATCCTTGTAGAAGTTGACGCTTGTGGTTCTGATGATCTTGTTTTCTTCGTAGGTTGTTCATATTCATGGTCTGAGTCTGTATCGTCATCCGAGATACACATACTATTCAAGGGCGTGTTTCTTTCACTGTGTCCACCAATTTCAATGTCTTCATCTTCGGTGCTTTCTTCAAACTGCATAATTGTGGAACTCCACCAACAAACCTCCGCAAGCAATGCATCCAATTTTTTGCTTTTGAACCGCTTTTCAAATGGCATGGTCACCTGGTGGAACCTCTCTCCATGTTCGTCTGATTCCTGAGGTGATTGTGCCAAAAAAGTATCGAGGTGGTGGTGCAAGAAATGCAATTTCAGCGTCATGGATGCACCGATTTTTTCGAAATAAAACAGCAACCTGTCCACTCGTTGCTGTATCTCTTCTCGCTGGACACGGTTCATTCCTAGAACGCCTTCTATTACTTCTTTCAATGCGTTCCATGCATGTTGGTGGTCGTGATGCTCTGAAAGCAAATGTGTGAAAGAATCACTTTTGATCAATTTCCGAATATCAGGTCCATTGAGAATACCTGTTTTAAATACATAAGAAAAACGAAAAAATTATTGGTAATGCGAATGTATAGAAATTAACAAATTTAGATATGACAATATTGAAATACAGAGTACGATACGTACCGTTTTTAATTTTCTCATCACTGAGTTTCGGAAAGATGGATTTCAAACAGTCAAAGGCGCCGTTAACTTTTTTGACCACCACTTCAACGAATTTCCCAGCTATTCCCAGTTTCATGTGGAGCGGTGGCAACAAAATATCATCCAGGTCCTTTATCATAGGTTTATTCATATAGGTAGCCACCGGAAAAACCCAAATAATAAAAAGGTCCACTTTCCGTTTAATTGTCCACGTACATTTATTACCGCAATCATAAAAATCAAATAACCTTTTGTTTATTCCTTTTTTTTTTAATTCTCAGAATCATGAAAAAGGTGTCAATGTTTTCTCCAAATAATGTTGTGCATATCTCGAGCAAATTTTTGAAATTCATACATTTACTTAATTGTGAATAAATGACAAACGCGTGCATCGATTTTTATGATCTTTGTCTCATTTTGCTCATAGGTTATGTGACTTTGCGAAAAAATAACTAGACTTGAAACTTTTTTCCATTTTGGATTTTTTATGTATTTTAAAAAAAAAAAATTTAAATTTTTAGGCAAAAAATAATTTTTTCCCTTCATACATTCATTTTTAACTTCGAAAGTGTTACTTGTATAGGAAAACAATATATGAACAGATTAAGGGAATTGTAATTCTAAATTTTTTAAAATTAATTTCAACTAAATTGGGCTAGTGGTTGTCGAGCTATGTCAAACAACAGGGCCTAAAACGTGATAAATTCCCCTATACGATAGTACTAACTTCAAATCGATACTAACTTCAAATCGCAGGTAAGAAGACAAAACGAATGATGCAGAAATTCTTCTTTTTGGGTCTAATTTCACATACAGTTCACAGAATTGAGTTGGCAAATCATGTGTTGTACTGTGTTATGGTTAAGGGCTATGCAGTGAAGCTTTATTTAGCGAAGCCGGTGTTTGTTATACCATAGAGTATAAAATCCTTGCGCCCGGCCGAAGGCCGGCTATGCAGTAAAGCTTTAGTTAGCGAATCCGGTGTTTGTTATACCATAGAGGTGGTAATCCTTGTACCCGGCGTGCTGAAACTGCAGGCAGTTGCCATTGCAGGAGGTCAGGATATAATAAAATGAACCATTTGTTGTCAAAATGTCGGGGACTCAATGTTAGTTTTTTGGTAACCTAATATGTAAACATTCAAGTAAAACGAATACATATATAATAAATTTCTTTGGAAGTTGCTTAATTTTTTTGGGTCTTATTTCATTTCTTTTCGATGGACTGTTTTTGGAAGTTATTTCATTAATGTCTTTAGGAGTTATTTTATTATGACATAATAATTGGAAATTATTTAATTTTTTTGGGGATTTATTTCTTTTTTCCAGTTTGGGACTTATTTCATTTATTTTGGGATTTAATTCATTGGGAGTTATTGCACTGTGACTTATTGCACCTGGGAGTTATTGCACGGAGCCGTCTGCCACAATTGCAACGCTAGCCTACGATTTCCATCAAAATGAGCTTTCATAGCCTGCTGAATCAATTGCATCATTTTAGTAATTTTAAAAGTTATTAGATTTATTCGGGGTGTTGTGGAGCACTTCTTATATGTTTGCTTAACGTTATTTAAGTTTTCATTGTTAAGTCCTTCTTTGTGCGGTAATAGTACCCTATTAATTTATTTTTCTGTCATTTCGTCAAATTCGGCTTTTCTTTCTTAGCTGGAAAAATCTATGAAAACAGAACACAGAACAAATTCTTGCCTTTTTTTATCAATAGAACCATTAATGAACAAGTAAGAAATTATAGTCGGTCAAGCCCGACCATATGATACCCTACACCACAGTATTAAAAAACAACATCATGCTTATATGTCCATATAAATATGGATTTATCTATGTTTATAAAACTCATTAAAATCGTGTTAAAAGTTTGCGAGGGGCAGAAATTGCCCCCTACCTCCCATTGTGGTCCTATTTTTGAAAAACTGTATAGCTTATGTGTCCATATAGATATGGATCTATCTATGTTTTGAATTTCATTAAAATCGGTTTGAGAGGCAGAAATTGGCCCTATCTCCCCTCGTGGTCCTATTTTTTAAAAAATACATTCCTTTTGTGTCCATGAAGATATGGTTTTATGTAAGTTTTAAATTTCATTAAAATCGGTTTGATAGTTTCTGAGAGGAAGAAATTTCCCCCTATCTTCCCTCGTGGTCCGTGGCCCACTTTCAATAGGCTTGGTTCTTGTGTCAATAAGAACCTATGTCCCAAATTTTATCGCATTATCTCCAAAATTGCGACCTGTACTTTGCGCACAAGGTTACATGGACATCCAGCCAGCCAGCCAGCCAGCCTGCCAGCCGGACGGACATCGTTAGTTCAACTCAGAAAGTGATTCTGAATCGATCGGTATACTTTAAGGTGGGGGTAGGACCCAATATTTTAAGGCGTTACACACATCAGCACAAATGCATAATACCCTCTCCACTATTGTGGTGTGGGTATAAAAATAAAATCAGTGTAAATTAAAAATGTAATCAAGTGAATTAAACATTTACGGCCTTATTCATAAAAATAAAACAG
This sequence comes from Pollenia angustigena, assembly GCA_930367215.1. NCBI lineage: Eukaryota > Metazoa > Arthropoda > Insecta > Diptera > Polleniidae > Pollenia > Pollenia angustigena. Next base: position 238,288,697 of record OV884059.1, read on the forward strand.
GTTAATAAAAGGTTTATGAAACGAATTTTGTATGAACATCGGTTTAATAAAACTTCTATAAACCTGTTTTATTTTTTTATGAATTAGGGGGAAGTGTTTACACCGAACTGAGCCTTCAACTTCACGGAAAAATTCACAAGCCAATAATTAAACCTGCTGCAGTTACTTCAAATTCTCTCTCATTTTATTTTTTTTCGTTCTAGTATATTTTGTTTTTTATTTTCTGTTTAAAAAAAGTATCAAATTTAATGAAAGTGTGACAACATTGTTAACAAAATAAGTGTCTATATGTGCAAGCATAAGAACAAATGTTCTGAAAATAAATAGGTTTTCTACAGCAAACTTGTAGAAAATTTGGTGTCGACGCAGTTCTTCATCAAAATTTACTTAGTCATCGTCCAGACTTTAAATTTGTTAAAAGTCTGCTTTTAAATTGTCCAGATTATGGAATTCTAGTTTTGAAATTTTTATCTTGAAACTGAGTATCCCTCCCCAATCTTTTTATCCATCTCACCAATAAACTCAAGAATTGCTGCAACAAAAATTGCAAGTCTGGACGATTACAGAAAATATTGTTAATATCAACAAATAAAAAAAGGCAGGTATTTTAACCTTTGAAGGCTAACCCACGTAAATTTAACGTGTAGTTTTTTTTTATTGTTGCTACACAAGCAACCAGTGATCTTATGGTACCAAATTCACCAAGTGCTTTTTTCAATAGTTTTTGAGCAAACGCAAAGAGATTATCAATGAATTTCTAGTCGTGAAAGTGCTTTTACAGCGACAACATTAAAAGCCTAGACGTAAAAAGTACGTAGCGGTAGTTTTAAGAGTAAAATTTATGGACGTCAATCCTCGCTCTAAAAGGACTTAAACGATTCAAAATGCTTTGCTTATGTTTTTGCGTTTGCTCAAAAACTATTGAAAAGAGCATTTGTTGGATTTGGTACCGTTATGTCACTGGATGCTTGTGTAGCAACAAAAATAAACAACTACACGTAAAATTTACATGGGTTAACCTTCTAGCAAAAAAAAAAAAAAAAAAAAAAAACAGTGCTTTAGATAAAGTTTCATTGTACGTAAAATATAGAACAGAATATTTGGGGACACTCAACACTTTGATCACATTTTTCAAAAGAAAAAAATATATTTTTTATTACAAAGTAATATCAAAATAATTTTTGGGAATACAAAATTTTAATCTTAAAAGATTTTGTTATTCGTGCTTAATTCCCAGTTTTTATTCTTAATAAAAACACTTGCAATTTATTGTTGATGGGATAAGCTATTCCTATGCGCATTTCACTGGTTGCTTAGGCCAGATCATCAGGAAACTTCATCCATAAAGATTTTAGAAAAACTAAAGATATTAAACCAAATAAAACTGTTAAACGTATAAGAGTTATAAGCAACAGTTCTACTTGTAACAATATCAAAGTTTGAACAAAAACATCAACAATAAACAGTGAGTTTATCTCATCTTACATTCCCCACTATAATTGATTGGAATTCACCCAACATTAATTGTAGTTGCAAGTAGCCTAAGCAACCAGTGAAATGCGCAAAGGAATAGCTTATCCCATCAAAAATAAATTTCAAGTGTTTTTATCAAGAATAAAAACTGGGAATTAAGCACGAATAACAAAATCTTTTAAAATTACAAAGTAATTTTAAACAAAATTACCCTACAAATAAAATTGGACCACCTGATCCATTTTGATAAAATGGAATACTCCATGGGCTGGTCCGATGTAAGGCAAGCATAGACCATATCATTGTTAAAAAGTGTTTGTAGTGAGACGACATGTCTTCAAAACTAGTCCTCTTGTGTATATTATGGAGTTGTTTTAAAACTACTCCTGTAGTCCAAAGGTGGACATCGTAATGTTAAATAGACCATGTTTTTCCATACGTTTGGGTTACTTTTGGACTAGTCCTGGTCCCTTGTGGGCTACTCTTTACACGCGTATTTGGACTGGTCCTATTATTTGCAGGGTAAATATTCACTCCTGCCCCCCCCCCCCCTTAATTTTCATAAAAATTTAAAATTTTAAAACGTTTTAATTTTGAATAAACACTTACGTCCTTGACAATTTTTTAACGACTTTTTGTTTGTTGCTAAAACCATAATTTCTTTCACACTGTTCAAACTGAAGCCTTCTTTAAGGTGGAATATAATATTAAGGAAATTCAAGCAAAATTTCCGGCTTTTCTTTTGTTAATTAAAAATTTTACACTCGCATTAATTTATGAAAATTGAATATATTTATGGCGCCCTATGCTCCAGTGGGAGTTTAAGGAACATATTTACTAATATAAAATTATTTATAACATTTTGTATGTAAATTAACCGTAATAAAAAACGTGAGTAAGAAATTTAGATACATTAACACATCTTTATCATTTATCTAAATTTATGCGAACAAAACTGTTTATAATTCTCCATTGCAGGGGCATGTGTCTACTTGAATGTGGATTCGTTTAGTATTCTCTAGTGCTGTTTATGCTTTAAATATTTGTTTTTCATGGAGTGGGAAGGAACATGATACTCATTTGTAGGTGAAAGAGGGAGTTTCAATATTAGATGGCATCTAATGATAATCTTATTATCAATGGCATTTGTGTGATGATAATTCGGGAAAAAAGTTGCAAGCGTTTTTCTAGAATCGTAATACATTTAGCTGTTTAAAAAGTTTTTGAATAGATAAGCTTTTATAAACTCATTTTGAAGCAGAGTTGCCAAAAAACTTTTCCAAGAAACCTATAGAGTTTCGAAAAATTCCAAAAAAAAATCGTTTACGATAAAAGAGTTTTTCCTAATTAAATCTCTTCGATTTCTGACCAAAAATTGTATTTACAATTCGAGTTTTAACCCTTAAAATTCATAATTTTCAACAGAATTTTAAGAAGATACAGCTACGATTACACTGGTCTAAAAAAAAGTCAGCAGCCAGAACTTTATTTTGTGATTTTAAGTCATGTAAGGGTGCTGAATCCAAATCTGTTTGATTCTATCAGGCTTAGTTTATAGGGTAAACTAATATTTCGTTTGAATTAAGGCGGCAATGCTAAAACATTTCATTATTACTTGAGAACGACTTTTCCGATTTGGATAAACATTATCAGCAATTCCAAAAAATTTCCTTAAAGTAATTTTATTAAGAGCTTTTTATATTTTTAACAGTGTCAAAGATATTCAGAAAAAAGTTGTGGTAAAAGAATTTTTTTAAGCAAAATTAATAAAAAGTTTTGTTTTAAAAATTCATAACAAATAAGGAGGACAACAAACTAGGCCTTATAGAAGAAAAAAAAAAACTGACAAGAGAGTTGAGGTAAGCGCCTTTAAATCTTTACATTGCATGTATTTTTATTTGAAACGATTTTTTGCCGACCAGTGTTATCAAACCCTATTTTTCAAAGCTTTAACGAAAACTTTAAAATTAGAATGTATAAGAAATAGTTCATAAGGTCATCCAAAAAAATGTTTTTTTTTCATCCAGAAAATGTTCTTCTATCAATTATAGGGGATGACAGAGAGCGAGTCCACTCGTTAGGACTAGATACAAATGAATCTGCAAAAACCTAAAATGATAGATTTTTCTTGGAAATGTATATTATGAATTGTTTAATAAATTGTTCTTAAATGAAACTACCTGCCCCTCAATTTAAGCTTGCCTTTCTTCTTAAGACATATTTAAATTAATTTCTAATAAGGATAAACATTTGGAAGAAACTCCATGCCATACTCAGTCTGTAGAGCGCAGCGTTGAATGGTTGACTCAAGACACCCTTAAACTTTTATGGGTCCGAGAGATGTGATAAGTTAAAAATTTGATACCTGAGCAGGCTTTGCCATTCGCGAATACTTTTTCATGCCATATTTTTATTGGATGGTTGGGAAGCCCGATGTGCAGCTGCAGTGGTGTATTTTTAATCGTCTTGAAAAGAACGGGTCAAGAGCTGCGCAACAATAGTAACCCTCTACAAGCGATTATGGACATTGTAAGTCTCCAAACAATTGAAATGAATAAACAATTCTGGGATTGCGTGATTTATAAAGGAAGGTACCACAAACGTGCCTTGCTTACGAAAAATACAACATAATTTACGCCTGTAAAGATTTCTCGTATATCTGCTAAATTTCTGATAAAATTTATAAATTCAACAATTCGATTTCGATTCGATCGGAATCTTTCCTGTTTTTCACTAACAGACCTAATGCTATGTTCACATTTGGGGCTTAAAAGCAAAATGTTGATTAAGCTAATCAAAGCCGTTCACACAACATTTGAGATGATTAAGATGACAGATGATTAAGAAAAAAAAAAAAAAAATACAACAAACAAAGTTATATTTATTTAAAGTATTAAAAATGGATAAAAATGCTTTTATAAAGTTATCAGAAGAATATTTGAATCATTTAAATGATGAAATTGTGAAAATTTATGAATTACTCAAGGAAAAAAATCAAAACATTAAGTAGAAATCGTGGCCGGTTGTACACGTTCATATTGGCGATTCTACATTATACTCAGTTTGAGGTATGTTCAGTGGATTCTATGTGGATTATGAAGTGACTAAGCTGTAATCATGTCAATTTGAAGTGATTAACAAATCACTTCAATGTATGGGTAATCATCTTGATTTTGAAGTGATTAGAGCCTAATCACGTTCGAGCTGCTTAAACGCGTTTAAGAACCCAAGTGTGAACATAGTATAACATGCGTATATATTAGGGTGTTCAATTAATCAAATTTTATTTTATTTAATATTATTTTTGTTCATTTGGCATTTTGAACTTATTCGATTAGACGAATAAAATTTTAAAATTAATCGAATAATTCTAAATCCAGAAATTTTATAAATTACGATATTTTTTTTTGATAATTTAAACAAAAAAATTAGTGCTTGTGTAAATACACATTGTTAAATAAACTTGTCAATAAAGAACTATTTTGTTAAAAGATACGGGCGTGTTCTAGAAATCGAAATGAAGTGGATTAAAAATCAAACGAATTTTAAAAACGACGGAATAAGGCTTTTTTAATTTTTTTTTAATTCATTCGTTTATTTTTATTTGATTTACTAAAATTTAAATAAATACGATATTTTTTGGTAAATATCCATTTTTCTCAAAATCATATGGCAGCACTGAAGAGCACACATACTTCTTTAATTATTTTCCAATGACCCTCCTATAAATCATACTAACACGTATTTAACATTATTCAAATCTCTTTAAATTCATAAAAAATACTCTTGTGTCTGTTTCTTAATTAAAAATAAACAAGACATTTGCAATAAAAAATTGTTTACATACCATTTAAGTTGTTTTGTTATTCGTTGTTGCCCCTGCATTAATTGTCTTGTTCTGTTTTTCTTTAATATTTTTCTACCCTCCACCACAACTAGTGGTGAATGAGGGTGTACAAAGTTTATCATTCCGTGTGAAACTTTTTTATTATTCATTTCAGACTCTCGCTCACTTTCGGAAAACTCAAAAAAAAAATGAACAAACTTGGTGTCAAATTGCTTGTTGTTATCCTAAGCAGTTGAAATCCAGCAAAATTGGTTCAGTAGGACCAGAGCTATGAATCAAAATATGGAACCACCACTCTAAAAACATATTAAGCGGCCTTCTGAAATTCACTTTAAGCGCAAAAACTAATTTCACTGCTGTATTGAAATTTATTCTTTCTTATTTTTTTTTTTAAATAACAGAATTCACTTAACCCTCCGACGAGCGGTAAGGTCCGCAGGGACCTTATATGAAATTGCATTGAATTTTGCTAAAATTTATATATATATTTTAATTAATTTTGATGTTATTATTTTGAATATGCATTTGAAACATTTGTTTTAAAAAATTTAATAAATTTTTTAGTCATTCCTATGAAAATTCAAACAAGGTCCCTACGGAACTTACTGCTCAACGGCGTACTAAAAGTCTTTAAAATAAAAAATAAAATACTCTGCAAATAAGAAATCTCGTGGAATTATTATTTTAACACTAATAACACTCGAATAATAGAAGTCATGAAATATTTAGCCATTCTCCCCATCCGTTTTTAAATGACACTTGTTTAAAAATGCAAAAAGTCCACAGGGACCTTACCGCGCGTCGGAGGGTTAACAGAATTTTGAGATGATTGGTCCATAATTTACCAATATAAATTCCCCTCCTGAAAATCATTTTTATTCGTCGAAAACTGTTACGAATCATGTTATTTTACTCAAGTTAGTTCAAATTTCTAAAAAGAATACACAAAACTTTCTGACTGTCGCAACCAATTTAAATGCTCACGTTTGTTTTTGTAAAGATTAATTAATAATATATAGATAAACTATAGAGCCCACTCCTGAAATATTCGAACTGTTGGTGAAGGGTATCAAAGATTCGACACAGCTGAATATATCACTCTTACTGGTTTTCTTTTCCTTGGTTCAGAGGAAACTCGTGTTAATTTTCTTTTTTAATTCTGTTTGGCTTTTTTTTGTGTTGGGATTATGTTGACTCACAGTGCTCCACATAAATAAACATTAAGGCCTTATTTTGCTGGGCTTTCTGCATATAAACTGTAAGCTTTATATTATGTTTTTTATATAAGAATGCTTTAAGCTTTTTATTACCTTATATTCTTTCTTTCTTTAAAGATGTTTTCTGTAAGCAAAAGTTTCAATTTGAAATTAAATTCTCCGTAATTCAAATCTTCTGTGTTTTTTAAGCATCCTGCTGATTTGACTGTTTCGAAACTTGATATTAACTTAGTGAGGATGAGAAATTTTTCTTGGCGTTTTTTTCTTTTATTCTATTTTCCTTTTTTCCTCTTTCAATAGATTTCCTTGTTTTTCTTTTATTTCATTCAATGCAGCACACAAGTTGACGTGGCTACCATCGAAATAATTCTTGCTTAACTCTTTAAAGACAATTCGTGTTAATAAGCCTTTAAAATCCCAGCTTTTCAATTTTACATAACAATGTTATTAAGGACGTCTTTTTTAAATCCCTTTGCCTTGCAAAAAGTTATTTCAAATTTTGGGAATACAAAATTTAAATTTCAAACGATTTTGTTATTCGTGCTTAATTCCCAGTTTTTATTCTTGATCAAAACACTTGAAATTTATTGTTGATGGGATAAGCTATTCCTATACGCATTTCACTGGTTGCTTAGGCCAGATCATCAGGAAACTTCATCCATAAAGATTTTAGAAAAACTAAAGATATTAAACCAAATAAAACTGTTAAACGTATAAGACTTATAGCAACAGTTTTACTTGTAACAATATCAAAGCTTTAACAAAACACATCAACAATAAAAAAGTGGGTTTATCTCATCTTACATTCCCCATCTTACATTCCCCCCCCTTGCATTAAGAAATCTTTATTTCCTTTTTAAACTGAGGTGAAGTGTTTGAGGCTGTGAATATTTTTCGATTAAATTCCAATTTAAATTCTTTTAACAAGTAAGGAAGTGCGGTCGATAAAATTCGACCATCAAATACTCTACACCACATTATTTAAAGCATGCTGAAGGGGTCACAAATAGACTACAACTTAACAATTTTTACTCGTTCCTCAATCGTATACATGGCTACTCAGTGTCTCAAAGGTTTTTTTAAATACTACAAAATAAAAATCGAAAAAGAAAAAGAACAAAAAAAAAAAGTATATCACAACAAGTAAGAAGGTCAAGCCCTAACATATGAAACTCTACACCACAGTATATATTTTTTTGCTATTCTTGCTAGTAACCCTGCTTGGGACCCATGGGCAGTCATGAACCCGCTTAAACAAAACTGTGCTATGAGGTCAAGATTCATGTTAAAGTCGTTTATGCCATATGCCATTTTGGGATGGGAGTTTATATCGGACCAGATTAACAGTTTGTCATAACAAAATAGCTATCGCAAAAGTCATTGGCCAATTTGTATACCCTCCACCACAATTTGCTGTGGGGAGGGTATACTAAGTTTGTCATTTCGTGTGAAACCTTTTTATTATTCATCTCAGAGCCAATAAAGTATATGTATATATTCTGGCCCCTTGATTAATTCTAAGTCGATTTAGCATTGTCCGTCTGTCTGTTCGTCTGCTGAAAACACGCTCACTTTCGAAAACTAAAAAAAAATGAACAAACTTGGTGTCAAATTGCTTGTTGTTATACTAAACAGTTCGGGCTTGAAATCCAACAAAATTGGTTTAGTAGGATCAGCGCTATAAATCAAAATGTGGAACCACCACCTTAAAAAATTGATAATTTTGTTACAAAAACTAACATAAATGCTGGAATTATACACGGAACAATATAAGATTTTGCAAAAGTTCGTTTAGAAATCACACTGTGAAATTTAGTGAAGATCGGTCAATGATTTACTCTAGGCCCCATATAAACTTTACTCCCGGGAAACAGTTTAGTATGCCTAAAATCGTAATTAATACAGCTTTCATAACAATATAAACCCTACTCCCGGGAAACAGTTTAGTATGCCTAAAATCGTAATTAATACAGCTTTCATAACAATATAATTTGGCATGTAACAGCTTTATAGGACTAGAAATTACAATGTGAAATTTCGTGAAGATCGGTGAATAGTGTGCCCTAGGCCCCATATGACCCTTCTACCGGAAAACTAAAACCTTATTTAATAATGCTATCAGAAGAAAACTGAATACTATACAGTTTTATAGGACTAGAAAAAGCACTTATAAATTTCTTGATGATCGGTCCATAATTCAATATAGGCTATATGTGGCCTATATGTGGCCGACTCTGGTAAATAAATTCAATACGCCGAAAACCGTAGCAGATATATTTATTGTTTTAAAATTTGTTTGAACTTAGTTTCATATGGCCAGAAAAAAAGTTATTTATTTTGTGATATACGGTCTCTAATTTACCTTAGATCCCATATTTAGCAGCCTTTTGAAATTCACTGTAAATGCAAAAACTTATTTCACCGCTGTTTTAAAAAAAATATATTGAAATTTATGTTTTTAATGCCAGAAATCACTCTGCTGAGTTTTTGGATGATTGGTTCATAACTTACCATTGCTCCAATATAAATTCCCCTCCTAAAAATCATTTATGTTCGGCTAAAACTGTTACGCATCGTGATATTTTACTCAAGCTAGTAAAAATTGCTAAAATAAAGTCATAAAACCTTCTGATTGTCGGTCAGTAATTTAATATGTGCCCAAACCGCAACGAATTTAAATGCTGATGTCTGTTTTTAAACAGATAAATTATTAATAAACAGACATCATACAGATACCACTCTTTAAACATTCGAACTGTCGGTGGAGGGTATCAAAGATTCGGCGCAGATTTATAAGGAAGTTATGGCGTTTAAATCTATTTGTAGGGGAGCAAAGGTCAAATATGGACTGATTCCGATAAAATATTGTAGAATGGCTCGATTGCAATAATATAAATTTGGACCAAATTTAATCTAAATACTCATATAATAAGATGTTGGGAACAAAGACTCAGAGTGCTTTTGAGTCGATGGGTATACTCAAAGCTGGGTCTAGGGACAATATTTTAAGGTGTTGCGGGCATCAGCACAAATTCATAATACCATCTCCACTACTGTGGTTTGGATGTTAATAAATAGTTAAGTGATTTATGATCCACCCTTACCATTGCCATCTCACTTATACTATAGATGATGGCTAGTATATTAAAACGGGTGATTTTTAAGCTATTCTCTTTTTGGCAACACTGGCTTAAACAGCTGACGCACGTTTCCGGTTTTGTTTCACTGTCAAACATCTTCAGTTTAGTCTTTAATTTAACCATGAATCGTCTTACAAACGAACAACGCTTGAAAATTATTGAATTTTATTTTCAAATGCGTGCTCTGTAAAGAAAGTTCATCGCGCGCTTCTTGTGTTCAGCCACGAATCTCATTTTTGCCTCAATGGGTACGTTAATAAGCAGAATTGTCGATTTTGGAGTGAAGATCAGCCAGAAGCATTGCAAGAGCCACCAATGTATCCAGAAGAAGTCACAGTTTGGTGCGGTTTATGGGCTGGTAGCATCATTGGACCGTACTTCGTCAAAGATGATGCGAATCGTAACGTAACTGTGAATGGTGAGCTCTACTGTGGGATGATATTCAACTTTTCTTTGCCCAAAATGCAAGAGCTTAACTTGCATGACATGCGGTTTCAACAAGACGGTGCCACATTCCACACAGCACGCTTAACCATGGACTAACTGAGAGGCGAGTTCGGTAAACATTTTATTTCACGTTCGGGACCGGTCAATTGGCCGACTAGATCGTGCGATTTAACGCCTTTAGACTATTTTTTGTGAGGCTATGTTAAAGCTCATGTCCATACACACATGCCCGCTTCAATTGACGGCTGTAGGAAAAATCGCCCAAAAGAACATGAAAAATGACCCAAAAAGTTATATATGAAATTTTGCCCAAAAAAAAAAAAAACGAAAAAGGGCCCAAAAAAAATGTGAAATTACCCAAAAAGCAAAACCGAATTTTTTCCGAAAAAAAAAAATGAAAAATTATTAAATTTGCAAAAAAGTGTTTATTATTCATATACATTTAGTTACATACAAATAGAAACTGGGAATTATTTTCTTCCGAAGGTTACTTTATATTATATTCAACATTTTTCACTTTTCGAATTTATTCTATGAGCTAAATTTCAGTTATGTATTTTATAAAGCTTTTGTAATAGTTCTATTCCTTCAATATTTCAGAAATGAGTTTATACACTACCAGACCATTATATTGTATTTTCTTTTTACATTTTTCCTTAGCCTTCCTTTGGCAAGCAATGAGGTATATTGTATGTATAGAAAAATTTACAATTATTAGACACCAGCAGAATGTAATGCATTTTCTGGCCCGCTACGGCCGTCGTCAGCATTCTTTGTGTCACACTCGTTAGTGATACTTTATAAATTGAAAGTATTTAACTCAACTATTTTAACAAATAGAAACTGGGTATTATTTCCTTCCGAAGGTTACTTTATATTATATTCAACATTTTTTAATTTTTCGAATTTATTACAATTATTACAATTACAATTATTAGACACCAGCAGAATGTAATGCATTTTCTGGCCCGCTACAAAAAAAGCTTTATAAAATACATAACTGAAATTGAGCTCATAGAATAAATTTGAAAAATGAAAAAATGTTAAATACGAATGTAAGTTTTATTTAAAAAGTTGCATTGTATCTTCAACAGCTACTCGGCAGAATGGACAGTAATACTTATATGAGCCCTCCACCAAACTTTGTGCACTCTTCAATAGTGAAATATTAATTAATCACTGCATAGTTATAATCAATTACTCAAAACAGAATATAGCTTTTTGTAAGGTCATAAAGTCCAGTGTTGTAGTGTGCATGGACACTGTGACACTTTTGAAATTGTCGTAAAGTCCGTGGGCATTAAGACACTTTGCAAATTGACATTATGTAAAATTTTAAAAAATGTCATAAGGTCCATAATTACTAAAGATGTTAAATACAAAATAAGATCAACATACACGCAGAGAAAAACATGTTTTATTTATGGTCAAAACAAAAAAAAAAAAAACAAGTTAGAGTGCTATATTCGGCTGTGCCGAAACTTTGATACCCTCCACCGACACTTCGAATGTTTTAGGGGTAATATCTGTATGATGTCTATTTATTATTATAATCTTTGTAAAAACAGACATCTGTATTAAAATTTGTTGCGGCTTAGACCTATATAAAACTATTGATCGACAATCAGACTCAATTTTAAAAAGTTTGAGTAGAATATCAGTTTAAGCTGAACTTAAATGATTTTCAAGAGAACAAATTATATAAAAGCCATGGTAAGCTATGAGCCAATCATCCCAAATTCTGCAGAACGATTTCTGGTATAAAAAACATAAATTTCAATACAGCGATGCAATTAGTTTAAGCGTTTGCAGTAAATTTCAGAAGGCTGCTAAAATGGAATCTAAGGAAAATTATGGACCGTATATCACAAAATTGCATAACATTTTTTCTGGCCATATGAAGCTAAACTGGAAGAAAGTTCACCGCGTATTTAATTATTTTACCAGAGTGGGCTTTATATGAGGCCTATGGTAAGTTATGCACCGATCTTCACCAAATTTCACAGTGTCATTTCTAGTTCTATACAACTGTGATGTTTCAAATTTTGTTATGATAGCGTTATTTTTTACATTTTTAAGCGTACTAAGCTGTTTTACGGGAGTAAGGTTTATATGGGACCTATGGTAAATGATGGACCGTTCTTCACAAAATTTTAAAGTCTTATTTCTCGTTCAATAAAACTGTGATGTACCAAATTTTGTTATGATAGCATTATTTTTTACGGGTTTAGGCGTACTAAACTGTTTTCCGGAAGTAGGTTTTATATGGGGCCTATGGTAAATTATGGACCGATCTTCACGAAACTTAATAGTTTCATTTCTAGTCCTATTTAACTGTGACGTGCCAAAATTTATTATGATAGCATTGTTTGTTAAGGTTTTAGGCTTACTATACTGTTTTCCGGGAGTAGGGCTTATATGAGGCCTAGGGTAAATCATGGACGGATCTCCAAGAAATTTTACAGCGTGATTTCCAGTGAAATAAAACAAACTGTTGCGAAATCTTATATCATTCTGTGCATTTTTCCACCATTTATGTTAGTTTCTGTAACAAACTTATAAATTTTTTTTAGGTGGTGGTTCCACATTTTGATTCATAGCTCAGATCCTATTGAACCGATTTTGCTGGATTTCAATCCCAAACTGCTTAGGATAACTACAAGCAATTTGACACCAAGTTTGTTTATTTCTTTTGAGTTTTTCGAAAATGAGCGTGTTTTCAACAGACAGACAGACGGACAGACAGACGGACAGACAGACGGACAGAAGGACGGACATGGCTAAATCGACTTAAAATTACTCAAGGACCCAGAATATATATACTTTATAGGGTCTGAGATGAATAATAAAAAAGTTTCACACGGAATGACAAACTTAATATACCCTCTTCACAACTAATTGTGGTGGAGGGTATAAAAAAAACATTTTTAAAGAAACTAATTTTACCATAATATGGTTGACGGTGACAAAGATTTGGTTAATTTAAACATAATATGGTTAAACATTTTTTAAAAATGGTTCTGTTGTTTTCTTTCTGGGTGCATATATTAAACATACAACAAAAACACTTTTGGGCGCAAGGATTTTCTCCCCTATGGTGTAAAAAATACCGGCAGCGCTTACTAAAGCGTCTCGGCATAGCCGGCCTTCGGCCGTGCGCACGAATTTTCTACTCTATGGTATAACAAAAACCGGCTTCGCTTACTAAAGCTTCTCTGCATAGCCGGATTTTTCCTTTATGGTATAACAAGTACCGGTTCGCTAAGTAAAGCTCCTAAAATCTGCCTTGTTTCCGAACGAAGGCCGACTTCGCAGATAAGCTTTAGTTAGCGAAGCCAGTATTTGTTATACCATAGAGGAGAAAATCCTTGCGCCCGGCCGAAGGCCGGCTATGCAGAGAAGCTTTAGTTAGCGAAGCCTGTACTTGTTTTATCAAAGAGGAGAAAATCCTTGCGCCCGGCCAAAGGCCGGCTATGCTTTCGAGTTTGTCCACGAACACTATGACACTGGACGTTATGACATGCCACCTTTTTGCAATATGTCCCGTTATTTTTAAAAATAACATTTAAGGCCAGTTTACACGGTAATACATTGTATTACGACATGACGAAAGATTATGTAGAATGAGAGAAATCATATCATGTAAAAGCAAAATGCATTGAGTAAGAGAGAATGCGAATACAAAATCTGACAAGCGGTCGGTAAATGGTTTTTTTCTAAACCATTTTAGAAACTTATGTATTTTCATCACACCAGCGGTGCATATTAACGGAGTATATTGAAGGTGGTAGCATTTTTATACAATTACAAAAACAACTTAAATCAACTCAGGAAATTTTCATGTTGTTTTTGTAAAAATTGTAAAACTGCAACCATCTGCTATTTTGTTATTATTTTTTATTTTACTTATACCATCCGTGTAAACATGAATTATACTTACAAAAGATTTTTATTTTTTTCTTTTAAATACAGAGAGAATTTCATAATATTTTGATTCTACAAAGTCGCAATACATTGTATTACCGTGTAAACTGGCCTTTAGGAACTCGACGTATAGTAATAATGAATGATTTAGACAAATAGTATGTAAAATTTTGACGATATTTTAAAAATGAAAAATGGCCCAAAAAAATGGGCTATTTTTCATATAATATTTTTGGGTTATTTTTCATAATGAAAAATCACCAAATTTAATAAACGAAAAATCACCCAATAATAACGAAAAAAAGCCCAACAATTTTGGGTCACTTTTCATATGAATTCAGGCCCAAATTTACATGGAATTTTTTTGGGACATTTTTCTTTGGGCGATTTTTTCTACAGCCTCAATTGACGCATTGGAAGACATTATTCATGAGATACCGGCCGAAATGTTGAAAAGAGTATGCCAAAATTGGACTAAGCGGATGGACCATTTGAGGCGCAGTCAAGGCCAACATTTGCATGAAATAATGTTCAAACATTTAATTATATGGACCGTACTATCGATTCAAATAAAGATTTCATGAATATTTCTGAATTTTATGTGTTTTTTTTTTTTAACTTTCCTAAAGCTCTTAGAAAATCACCCTTTAGTTGGCACAATCATTGTGATGGCATGCTTTTTATAAGAATTAAATGATTTAAAAAAATATTTAATTTTTCGCTTAAAAACGTACAACTATTTATATCAATCATACAATTGTTGCAGTGGCGTCGAAAAGAGCACCCATTGGCAAAACTAAAGATTAATAAAGTGCCTAGAATAATTATGATATATATATTTTGTAAAGCTAACAAAGTACCTTAAATAGATTTGTAAGTAGAATCCATAATTTTCACTTTTTGCTTATAGTGGAGGGCCCCAAAGTCGAACAATTTTTGAGCTAAACTGTTTAATAAAAAATTGCAGGATGTATGGGAGGTAGGCATATTTTCTACGCTTAGACATAAAGTATCAGTACATGCAAATTCATCTTTCTACGACAACTGCTCTAGTTTTGCCGATTCACTATATGGGGACACATCACTGTGCGTCGTAAAAAAAATATGTATTTTTCCTTAAAGCCTTTTTTCCTTGTTAATTAATAGAACTTAATTAAGAAAACTATTCCATAATCACAACGAACAACTGGCCACTGTAGTGCACATTTGCATTGTGTTTTAATTTTGTTTGCGTGTAACTGACCAATTTGTTAAAACCATTTCAAGTCTTGTTGTTTTTTTTAAGCATTAAATGCTTATTTGCTGATAAACGCAGCAGACAAGTTTCAATTATAATTTCAACTGACTTAAATAAATTAATTGCTTAATAGTTGGTTATCACAGTAATTACAACTGGTAGTAGTAGCAATTAAAGGCATACCATTTACACAGCCCTGATTTGAAACACAGAGTTCTTTGTTATTTTACCACTTATCACTATACAAGTGTCATTAATGTAATTTAAGTTAATAAATTAAGTCCATTTTGTATTATAACTATTATTTGCAATTTAATAATTTAAATATATTTTATAAAAATGTACAGAAAATCATGATTAAATAAAAATTATGTTTCAGATAAATGAATGTACAGCCATGTACATTTTGCAAGAAGGCTATAAAAGGCTTGCAAACAATTAATTATATTGCTCATTTTACCAAGCAGCAATATAATTTTTGTTCGCAATTTGAATAAGTAAAAACTTATCTAGAAGGGTCCAGAGTGATAACACTAAAGACAATCAAGCCTTATGGCCTTAATTATCATCACATTAACAAACAAGACCCTTTGAAATATGGCCGAAAGAAGCAAATTAAAATTGACCCCAAATGATTGGCAATTTTAAATTTTATGTAAATCAATTTTTTTTATCGAAGACAAGCATTAAAAACTCAATGCAACATGCCTCTTAATTTGGGGTAATTCTTCTGGTGCCGTGCAATAAGGCCAATGGATTGAGAAATAAGGCCATATGGCTTTATTTCCCTGTAATGAGTGAAATATGGTATAACAAACACCGGCTTCACTAACTAAAGTTTATCTGCATAGCCGGCCTTTGGCCGGGCGCTTGGATTTTCTCCTCTATGGTATAACAAATACCGGCTTCGCTAACTAAAGCTTCTCTGCATAGCCGGCCTTGGGCCTGGCGCAAGAACTTTCTCCTTTATGGTATAACAAGAACCGGTTTCGCAAAGTAAATGCTCTAAAATCTGCCTTGTTTTCGAAGGAAGGCCGACTACGTAGAGAAGCTTTAGTTAGCGAAGCCGGTATTTGTTATACCATAGAGGAGAAAATCCTTGCGCCTTGCCGAAGGCCGGCTATGCAGAGAAGCTTTAGTTAGAGAAGCCGGTGTTTGTTATACCATAGAGGAGAAAATCCTTGCGCCTTGCCGAAGGCCGGCTATGCAAAGAAGCTTTAGTTAGCGAAGCCGGTATTTGTTATACCATAGAGGAGAAAATCCAAGCGCCTTGCCGAAGGCCGGCTATGCAAAGAAGCTTTAGTTAGCGAAGCCGGTATTTCTTATACCATAAAGGTAAATAGCAGGCCGGCTATGCTTTGGAGTTTGTCAACATGTTGTGGCAGGCCCGCCGGACGCGCTCCCTCCCCCTTCCACCTACTATACCATATTTTTTCAACACTTGATAATGGCAATTTGTAACCACAACAATTAAATTGTTATGGCGTTATTTCCACTTTGGCTACTA
This sequence comes from Pollenia angustigena, assembly GCA_930367215.1. Lineage (NCBI taxonomy): Eukaryota > Metazoa > Arthropoda > Insecta > Diptera > Polleniidae > Pollenia > Pollenia angustigena. The sequence goes on from OV884059.1 coordinate 238,305,489, forward strand.
AGCTGGTGGTAATAAAGCCATATGGTTGTATTTCCTATGGCTTTATTGCACGGCACCAATTCCTCTTTATGAAAACTTACCTAAAATTTTGTTTATTTTCATTTACCCCATAAAAGTTAAAAGTTAAATTAGGAAATGTCAAAATATCGAATTTATTTAAATCCAGAATTTCAGAATTCTGAATCTAAACTTTATAATCCCGGATTTTGAAATCCAAAATTAAAAACATCTGATATCAAATCCCGAATTAAGGAGTCTTAGTAAGCGAAGCCAGTGTTTGTTTGACTATAAATGAGAAAATCCTTGCGCCCGGCCGAAGCCCGGCTATGAGGAGAAGCCTTGGTTAGCAAATCCGCTGTTGGTTGTACTTGAGAGGGGGAAATTGTTTCGCAAAGCCGAGAAGCTTTAGTAAGCGAAGTCGATGTTTGTTATATTATAGAGGAGAAAATCCCTGCCCCCGGCCGAAAGACGCCTTTGCAGAGAAGTTTTGTTTATTTTCGTTCTTTTAAATCAACCATAACCGCTAATTAAATAAACAAAAACGATAGTAATTCCTGACTTTATCAATATTTCGGAGTTAATTGTTGCTTAGCGGTACACAAGCAAAAATGAACACACAGCATCATCGTTCGCCCAACAATGTGGTGTTTTCAAAAAGACATTTTTATTCACCTTTTCGATATTAAGAATTTTTATATTTAAGTCCACTTTTATAATATTTGCTGCTGAGGAACTAACAACATACAACAGTCTATAGCTACAAGTAAAAAAACACAACGATTAGAAAATTAAATTGTCCTTAAAAAGAGTTTTAAATTTTAAGTAATTACTCAAATCGAACTAAAACTTAAAGAAAATATTTAATTAAAACAAAAGCACAATAAAAAAAGAATAGATAAAAGTGCTTTAAAGGCGCTGAGGCTCTAAATTGTAAAGATTTTAGTAATTTAATAAATGAACTAATAATAAAAAAAAAAAAAAATTCAAATTATTTATAATTTTACAAAAATAAAATTTTAAAAACTTTAAAGCTCTTTAATAAAATAAAACGAAAAAAATTACATTATTTCAGTGTCGCCAATTGTAATATCATCACGGAGCTTATAACATTAAACCCCGAGCTTGCGAACTTAAATCAAATCTACTATTCTTGAACTTATCGCCACTGACTCTTTTGTAGTCAACAACAATGAAACAGCAATTGCAGTCAACAATGCATTTCTAGATTATACAAACTTTAACCAAAGAAACATTACTACGCATTCTACACTGGGATTTAAAACGTGTTTACCAAGCTTTTTATTACCCACATCTTCAACTGATTGCAGCCTAATGCTGCTGCATCGTCCTCCTCACCAACACTAATGCCAACAGCACCATAACAGTCGGGTCACAGCAATGTATTTGTGGTACCCATATGGCTGATACTTTGCTAAGTTGTAATTTAATTTTGCGCCATTGTAGGCAACATGTTGGTCATTTCAATTCTCGTACAGAATCGTCTAATGTGTACAATAGCAAATGTACTTCTGCTAAGTCTCGCCATTTAGGGCATCGTGTTCCTTGCATGCCAGTCATTCTAGTGGTTAATTTTTAAGCTGATATAATTTTAAGTTCGTCGTATAACAGTAGGAGGAGAGAGTGTGCAAACAGTGCAATTGTTACACAATTTTAATCGAATGGTTCTATTAGTTATAGCAATAAAAATAATTGGCAACGTGTTGCAAATAAAATATTGCAATGGGACATTTTTCATCTTGTTAAGCCATGCAAAACCTTTATTTGATTAATTCCTTAAGGATTTACAAATTTTTTAAGACGAAATTATAATTTTACATAATTTTTTTTTAACTCATTTGCCAAATTAATTATTTTTATATACTCCACAACCATTGGTGGTGTATTAAAAATCAAAAGAAAAGAGTTATTTTGATGTCAAATTGCTTCCAGTTACCTACAGCAGTTTGGGATTAAAATTCAGCAAAATCGGTACTGTAGGATAAGAGTTATGAATCCAAATGTAAAATCACCGTACCAAGTAATTGAAATTTTGCTACAAAAACTAACACAATTGGTGGTATAATGCAGGAATTGATACAAAGTGACTAGAAATCATAATGTAACTTTCGTGAAGATCGGTTCATAATTTGCTTCAGGGGCCTATTCTCGGACCCTTACGACGCTATTGCAATTAAATTTGGTACGTCACAGCTTAATAGGATTAGCACAATCATAAATTTAGTTGGTTAGGGATTATAAGCTTTTTTTGTATTCCATACATTATATTTCTTAGAACTTTCTGCAAGAAATACTTCAAAATAGATTTCCATTCTTTGCATTTCGCGCACAAAGTTAACAAGCCAAAACCATTTAAAAACAAGGAAATTTGTTTTTAATATCAATAAATGGAACGAACATTTTGCGAAATTAATGTTTAAATATGATTTCTGCCATGTGGCCTCCACGACTTTACCGTTTTTTAAGAACTATGGCCAATGACTCCGCCAGCCCAAAAAGCGCACCAAACAGTAATTTCTTGTAATGGTGCTTCGACAAAAAGCTTGTGGATTCAGCTCACTCCATATGCGACAATTCTGATTATTTTCATACCCCTTCAACCAGAAATGGGCTTCATCGGAAAATAAAATTTTTAATGGAAATTGAAAATCAATATGAATTTGTGCTTCAAAAATTTCAACGTTGCTCTGGTGTAAGTCGCAACCAAACTAAACAAAAAGCAACTATCAGCTGTTAGATGGATGCTCAAATAAAGCAGTGATGCCAACTCAAAGTTGTGACGTTCTAAATAAAACACCATTTAAAAACGTTTTTGATTTTTAATAACGTCCGTAGTTCAAAAATTTAAAAAAATACGAATTAAATATTCTCGGGGAATATTATTTGAAAAAACAAGAACGCAATTTTAAAAACAAAAGGCGTATTTAAATATAAACAATTTTAACAAATTCAAGATTCTAAAGCCACATTGGGCGACGATGATAGTAAAAACATTGCCAAACAGTAAAAACATTGAGCAAACCTCGCAAAGGACTTTCTGAAGCGGTTTAAAAGCAGTTCTGAAGTTTGATTAGGACGATTCTCCAACACAGAATGCAAAGATAACGCGGCAAAGACTTTGGAGGATGGTTTAAATACAGTTTTGGATAATGGTTAGGAAATCAAGACCGACTTACTAGAAGGTATTGACACATGCGCACGAGTATTCCCAACGTTACGATGGATATAAAAAATAGTTGACCGAAAAGAAGGAAAAAAGTCTCTAGAAGATGTTCCAATGGTAAAAACCAACACAATATTTCAGTTAATTCTGCAATGCGCCGAAAAGTCTATTTCGATATTCATTCCGAATCTTATTACAGAAAGCTTGGCAGGGGATACCTCGATATGAGGAAGGCAATCATGAAATTGCTACACTTGGTTGCATAGCAATTCGGTGCAACCTCATTGACTTTAATCTTATAATAAATTTGTGCCTCGCACATGTCTGCAATGTTTTTGAGAGTAAAAAAATAAAATTTTACAAACAAAAAAAAAAAAAAAAAAATAAAATAAAACTTTCCCTGCAAACAAATGGAAGATATCCCCTAAGGCAATAGTTTAGCAATATCCCCAAATTGTCATCTAAAAGAAAATAATCAAAGTAATTTTTTATTTTCTTCCTTTTATTGTTTTTGAGAAAATTACGCAACATAGACAGAAAAAATTTTGTTTTAATTTGATACATATGTACGTCATAAATAAAAAATAAAAATTAATCCAATTATAACAACTTAAAAATTATTTCCCAAAATATTCTGCAAAAGGTAAATATTTAAATAAAATAAATCGGTTAAATATCGATCTGTTTCCTTTTTAATTTAGTCATGAATTTCACAACCCTGGATGCAATTTTAAAGAGTGGTAGGTTTTTTTTCAAGAATTTGGTGGAAACTAAATATTTATGTATATTTTTTTTATTTTAATTATAAATTATATTATGTTTAAGTAAAATTTATACGTATACAATTACCAATTTAATTTTAAATAAAAAGCTGTGCTTCTTTGTACACAAATGACAAATTTTTAAAATGCGAAATCTTCTTTTTATCATCCCTATTATATTTTGGCGATATCTTCCTATTTTCTTAAAAGTGGTTATCGGGCGATATTGCTAGTTAATCGTCTAGAAGTATCGCTTTCGTATTGCTAAGAAGTATCTGTGTTTGCTGGGTTTATAATTTCTTATTTCTAAGTTTGTGTGTGTTTATCAAATAAACAAGAAGTTAAACCGCAGATAAAAATTGGGTTTTACTGAAAAATTATTATCCAACAGCAACGTTCATCAACTCATCTGTGTCAGTGTTTCTACATGTGTAATCAAATTGCCCAAATGCAAGAAGTGAAGTTGGCAATAACAATAAAAATGATGAGATGATAAAAAAATTCGCAACCTTCGCTATGATTCGTTTGAAAAAGCAAAAGGAAAACTTCATCTTTAACATTTTTTTTATTTAAAAAAAAAAAAAAAAGTCATAAAATTTTTAGGTTTCTTTGTTTAAACTTTTTTCTTTTAACGTAACGCACATAGATAAGCACATGGATATTTGTAGAAACGTTTCTTTGAAGATATTTTCTTAAATCCTAATAAATGTGTTTTGTATACGCTCCAATTCGGAGAAGTGATAAATATTGGTTGCATGCACAAATTTTTGGTAGTTAAAGAAAGAATAAGAATCGAAACCGAGTTTAAGACATTCTAAACTTCATTCGTTAGATTCATTTTGAAGGTTTGTTACAAATCAATTGATTTGTATATAAAAACAAATATTTGCAAAATTATGAATCACAGAAAACATTTCTTATTAATAAGATTTCTCTATGACGTGCCAAACTCCCAATTTAAAACATTTCCTTAACTTAAGCAAACTGTTTTTAATGACCCCTAACAAAGTTTCTAACAAAATTTCTTATGAATAAGTAAGGAAAAGCTTAAAGGTTCCATTACTTTTTTTACTCAATGTGATAATGATGATGATGATAAATAATTACAAATATTTAACACCGTAGCGAAAATCTTTGTTTATTAATTTGTTAGGAAATAAAGAAAACATTTAGAAATAAGAAATATGCCGAAGTTTTCTGTTTCTATTTCCTTCTTAAGCTAATACGGCCTATAATATTTAATGTAATTAAAAACACAATTTTAATACATTTTTTTCCCGACGTTTCGTCGATTTTTTGTCGACTTCTTCTGGGGATCGTCTATTTAATTAAAAGAAGTTTTATAGGAAATGAGTTTGTTTCTAATATTAAGCAATTGCTTTAATTGATTTCAAATTATTTTGCATCAAATGAATGAACCATTTTGTAACCTCTTAATCACAATTGGTAATTACTATTTTCAACTTTCTCTATTGGTAAGAGAATTTGCTATGGTTTAAGGTACAGCGGGTCAAGCTTATTATAATATATAGAAGTAACAAATAAACATTATTTATGTCAGTGCACTTCAGTGTTCAGGGTTATCTCTAGGAGAAAAAAAGATATATTTAAATCTTTTTTCAACTAACTTGTTATTTTTCCGTTTTCTTTCCCGAACCAAAAATATCACCACATAAATATTTATTTGCTTTGAAACTTAAAGAGTTTATGTGTTAAAAAATGCACAAATTTAAATGAGTTTATCTAAAGAAACAAAAAAAAAAAAAAAAAATGGAGGAAAATTGTATTTCGAATTGCGAGTAACTAATCATTTTTTTTACGGGTGGGGCAAAAGTTTGCATTACAACTTACACAACAAAAAGGCAAACGTTGTCTTATTTCTTTCAGATGTTACAGTGTTTGAATGCCAAATTTTAAGAAAACCGGTTGATTAGTTAGGCCCTTGTGACACTTCATTTTTTATTCAATAATTGATATAGAATTGATTGAAAGAAATAGTAAATGCTAGAAAGAGCAAACTATAAAAAATGTAAACGTTTTTTAGTTTTTTTTTCTCTTGTTATGGTTTTTGTTTAAGGGATGGCGTTGAGAATTTGTAAAATTGTTCCAACAACCTTTAAAAATTGTACCTAATTGTACTAAAAGATTGTTTTAGTTGAAATTAATTTTATTTATGCTCTTAAAAAACACCACAAAACGTTATTATAAATCTTAGTTTAAAAAGTATCAACAAAAAAGTACAACTGAAACAACTAAGCCATCCCTGTTCTTTTAATTTTATTAAATGTTGCCAACTTTTTGTTTTTGAGAAACCTAAAAACAAAAAGCGGTAAATCGCTGAATTTGTCCATAAACCGCTGATTCAGCAGCACTTTTAATATTTCAAGCTTAAAATGTCAATTTTAAGTTGAACAATTATACATTTTTTTTTGACATAACTTAATTTTTTATCGATAACTTTAGTAAAATGTTTGAAAGCTTGCCATTTATCTTAATACAGCTAAACCCTTCGCACTTTCTATTACTTTATATTTGCACTGTTCACCAAAACTTGAACAATGCATTAAAAATGTAGTGTCATAAGGGCTTTAAGAAGATAATAAAAATTATAGGCTTTAGTTCTTTCCAGATGTTACACTAGTTGCCCGCCAAATGTCAAGAAAATCAATTGATTAGAAGATAATAAATATTATAGGCCCTATTTTTTCCAGATGTTACACTATTTGCCCGCCAAATTTCAAGGAAATCAGTTGATTAGTTAAGAAGATATAGGGTGGGAGCTTCTACTCCTCTTGCCCTACTTCATGCCCTTTCTCTTTCAGTTATTACAGTGTCTGCATGCCAAATTTTAAGAAAACCGGTTGATTAGTTAAGAAGATCTAGGGAAGAAAGAGCTTACCCCTCTTGCTTTACACACTTAATAATAAAAACTATAGGCTATAGTACTTTCCAGCTATAACACTATTTACCAGCGAAATTTCAAGAAGGGGCAGCTTTTACCCTTCTTGCCCTATTTCACATCCTATTCCCTATTTCCTTTCAGATGTAACAATGTCTGCATGCCAAATTTTAAGGAACCCGGTTGATTAGTTTAAAAGATTGGGGAGGTGGTGCTTTTACTCTTCTTGCCCTATTTCACATCCAAAATTTCAAGAATATCGGTGGATTTGTTAAGCAGATATAGGGAGGGGGAGCTTTTAAGCCCCCCTATATTCTTTCAAATGTTACAGTGCCTGCATGTCAAATTTTAAGAAAACAAGTTGATTAGCTAAGAAGGGAGAGAGAGCTTATGCCCTATTTTGTGCCCTCTAGCGATATAAAATATACTCTACGACCTATTCTCATACCTAACAAAAACACATAAAAAATTTCATAAAAATCAGTCAAGTCGAAGGAGTTCAAAATGGAGGGCATTTTCCCAATAAAAAATTTTATCATTTTGAGAAGCACTAATGGTACATTTAAAAAATAAGCGCACTAAGACATACAGAAATGCAGTTAAGTAAGTGAAAGAACTCTCAACAACTTTTATAAAAAAAATACATTTCAAATACTACGGCATTCCCTTACTACAAAGCAGGTTCGTAAGGGAGAATACTAATACATAACTGTATCAAAACATTCAGTGTGTAAGGCTGATCGTTACATCCAACAATTTTTAAATGCGCTGAATAAAACGCTTTATGTGTCAAAAATGTATTGCTTCAAAGTGGGAACTCGCCATATAAAATTCACGCCTTCCGTAAGCGCAATGGTTAGCTACTTAGGTATTGCAAATCACATCTTCATAAGTAATAGCCATTTAAGTGAACACTGCTTCTATTTCGAAACATGTATTTTTTCTTGCAAGAAAATTTTGCAAATTTAAGCCAATTTGTTAGATGGTGGTCGCACAGCACATTCTGCTTTGAAATTGTCATTGAATTACCAAGTGAATGAAACTCTCACTTGTAACGTTTCAAAAACATCTGGAACGGCAAAATTATTGAAACGTTGAATCTGTTGAAGCATTGAAAAGAACAATGAAAGACCTTCAAGGTAATTCAGAGTTTGATGGTGCCTTGATTTTATATATCTACAGCTGCCGATGAAATTAAAGCTTGATTAAAGTCTTCATGCCTATGAAGATTTGTAAAAACATTGAAACTCACTATTAACGTTCGTGTTCAGTTGCAGAATGATCCATCTGCTGATAAGTTCTCTAAGCAATTGCTGAAAATTGGGATTGGTGCAATGCCTATTAATGACAGTGGATTGGTAACATTGCAAAATGATTTTTGCCATTTCGTACAGTCAAAATAGAAATTTATTGAACGTGTGTTCCCTAACATAGCACAAAAATATACATGCCGTACATGGATGAGTGACAGAGCAACTTTGGCGGCAAAAACAAAGATGTTAGTGAATTAAATATGGCTATACAATCAAAGATTCCTGGCGAATTGGTTTCGTATAAGTCTGTGGATAAGATACCAATGTAGAAGATGTTGTGAACTATCCAACATAATTTTTGAATTCGTTGGATTTACCATGATTGCGTCCGCATAATCTCCAATTGAAAGTTGGAGTCACTTTTATTTTGCTCCGCAATATCAATCAACCCCATTTGTGCAATGGCACAAGACTTGCTATTAAAAGGTTGATGGCTTATGTAATTGAAGCTACTATTTTAACTGGCAAGTGCAAAGGCGAAGATGTATTCATTCCACGCATCCGAATGACTCCGTCTGATATGCCATTTGAATTCAAACGACTTCAGTTTCGTGTTCGGCTTGAGTTTGCGGTTACTATTGATAAGGCGCAAGGCCAATCATTAGAAACTTGTGGAGCGAATTTAGAGTATCCCGTTTTCTAACATGGACAATTTTTAAACATATAAAAATGTCGGCATAAAGGACTTAAGTAAGTAGTAAAAAAGCACAGTTAAGCAATCCATACCACCTGCCATTATTTTTGTGTGTATTCATTGCTGTAATTCTGCGCGCATTAATAATAGCAAGTAAAAACTTACGGCAAGAAACTGTGTGTGTATAGCTCCTGTAACAAATCTGTGAGAATGGAGACAAAAACGCTCGTACTACTGAGGAGTCACCCCTAGAGATGTTAATGTATGAATAGAAAAAACTTATCCTCTATTTCCAACCCTTCATATAGTCTCCGTACGAAAAATAAAATTTTCTCGAAAACCGACTCTGTAACAGACGGACGGACATGAAGTCCAAGATTAAAGAACGGAACCAATTAGGATGTAATCCAATTCAGTTCCGTTTTTTTAATCTTGGACTTTATGTCCGTCTCATTATATGTCTCATATTTAAACCAAATTTTTTTTTACCCTAACCTTATACAAAACTGATTTCCTTTATGAAACAGATAACTTTTTAAATTTTCCCTTCATTGATGGTCCACTCTAGTCTTCACAGCTGTGTTTTAAATAATAATAATATCGATATTGATATTTTTCCTATCGATATTCTCGATAGTACTATCGATATTTTCCCAGCACTAGCTGGGACTACTCTTATATGTATGGATTTTTATGGCTACAGCAGGAACGTTTTGTTGGGAAATAGAATAATTCTTCGAAAAAACAGTAAAGAAAGAATTCTTATGTGTTGCGTATAGTGCTGGGAAACTATCGATAGACTATCGATATTATCGATAGTCTTAAAATATCGAAAATATCGATATTTTTATTATTTCAAATACAGCTATGAAGACATCTAACAGCAGCTATACACACACAGTTTTTTGCCGCAAATTTTTACATGTTATTATTAATTCGCGCTGAACTACAGCAATGAATACAAACAACAAGAATGGCAAGAGGTATACATTGATTAGCAGTGCTTTTTACTGCTAATTAAAGGCCTTTAAGCCGAAATTTGTACATGTTTATATAGCGACTGAAATGTCAAATATTTTTGTAATGTTGTAAAAAAATGCAAATCCAAATGCAATTGCAAGCACAGGACAAAACAATGAACGACCATTAGAGGATAAGTCTGCCTTATTGAGTTTAGAATTTAGCAAATTGTTTAAAGTTACAATGGAATATCTTATAGTCCCTGTTACTTCGGTTCCTTCAGAAAGTTACTTATCAATTTTTAAAAAACTGTCATCTAAAAAAACGTGCGTATATACATACTTACGTCTCATACATTAAATAAAGTAATAAAAACAACGGACTGTAGCCTTATAAAAAAATAACTAAAGTTTTCCTGCACAAGTACAAACATTCAGTCGATAGTAATATCGAAAGTAAAATCGGAACTATCGATAAATATCGATAGTAGAAAACATCGATAGTATCCCAGCACTAGTTGCGTATGCTTTTTGAAACGTTTCGTTTTGATTTTATATGCTGCAGTTCATATATAATATGCCAGGGCCTGGCCAGGCCCTGGGGGATACAATATGCGCAAAATTGGTTTTTAGCCAATTGACACGCCCACGGCGTTTAAATGTACACTTTTTTCTCAGTTTCTTGTAAAAAAACTCTTTGATTGAGAAAACCATAAAGTTTCGTTCTAATATGTTTAATAATTATATTAAAAAAAGTCAAAAATGCCTGGCCAGGACCTGGGGTTCGCTTAAGGATTAAATTAAATAATCAATTAACTAAATTTTAACACTTTTATTCGCCATCTGGAAAATTATGAATTACTTCCACTAATTATTTGACAGATTTTTTTGACAGTTACTTACAGTGTACTTTTTACAAAAAAAAAAAACAAAAAACACCCCCGTTCACGTCAATAAGAGTGTAATTTATCTTTTTTCCATTTTTCCAACCAAAAAAAATGTAAGTGAATACCCTTTATAAAATAAACCAAATTATAGAAAAATTTAGTCTATAGTACAATATTTTTAAAACGTAAACAAAAATGTTATTTTAATGAAAATTCGTATGACTAACAAAATTTTTTTCAGCGTCTTAAATTTAACTTAAAATGTTTTGTCAAAATGCCACTGAAATTATTTTTGAAATTTTTTAAAGTAAAACTAAAAATTTAATTTCATTTACAAATTTATGTTGGCTGCAGTTACTTTTAGTTAAACATTGTTTAACAAAATATTTCTACACCCATCAGAGAATCGTAATCAATGGTTTGAAGAAAACGCATATTTTAAAAGTTATTAATTTTTTTTCGTAGTTTCAGAAATGCGACGATGTATTCCTTTTATCTAATGAGCACTTTGCACGTTTTCATAATGGTGTTAACATGAGAAAAATAAAATTTAAATAAAAATGTTTTATTTAAAACTTTGCGAACGTTATGGTCATAAAAATATCATTTGTAGAGAAAGCAAATGTTTAATTAATTCTAGACTGCGACACTTGAGAACGTTTTATGAGATATTTAGATACAATTCACACAGTTCGGTTACTATGTAGAGCCCTTAACAGAAACGCAAAAGCAATGAGTTTTGTTGGTTGATTCATATACATAGAAATTAATCTATAAATATTTAAAATACATACAAACGTGAGTTTTTGAATTAAATCGCATTTTTAAAAGACATTCAGACGTATTTGAATAACAGCATGTATCTCAAAACTAATCTTTCTATTTTCAAAATAAAAGCTCATAAGTCGTAGCAAAATACTTGCATGTATGAAGTGGGTGTATACATATTTTAATGACAATTTTTATTTCTATAAAGTTTTTAATAACAGACAGAAATTTTCATGTGTTCCTTTTTTAATTTATTTTCATTGTTTGAACAAACAATTTGTTGCCCTAAAAATTTTTTTATAACTTCTTAAGCTCTTTGTGTCCTGACCGCCTTTTCGCTGTTTTCTCCCCACAATGTTCAAAAAAAAACTTTAAACAACTGTAGCAAAATTGATGGGTGGTAGGAAAAACCATTTCGCAGATAATTTGTTCATAAAATAAATTTACGCTAGATTTCCATTCGTTAAAGTTTAAAATAGAATTTTAACACGGCACTTACTTTAAAAATCAGCAATTAAGTTAAGAATTTATATTAATGTCCTTGTTTTTTTTATTTACTCGTTCTAAAGTAAGAAAAAAAACTTAAATTTAGTACGAGTTTTTTCTTTCTCTGTATAATTTACTGTTGTGAACGATTTATAGTTAAGAAGAAACCAAAAACCAACGTGTGAAAGCAAAAATTATACCCCTTCTGCATTTGGTAATTTTGAGAGTCATGCGAATTTACGTTTGGATTTTTCTTCTGCTAAAACCACCTTAAGAGTTCATTTTGGCTGCAGAGTGCTTTGTAGCAAAATGAAAAGAAATTTATGTTATTTAAAAATGCAATAAAAATACATTAATGTTGTTTTCTTTTCTGACAATAATGTTCCATGTATGCTACCATTCGTGCGGGTTTTTGTTCCATTCTAAAAATATATGCAAAAATGTGAGAAGTTGTCGTTTTCCTTTCTAAACATGTTGCAACAATAAATGGCAAATTTGTTCCATTTCTTACCCGCAGTTATAACTGAGTGTGAGATAATACCTTTTTTACATCTGCGTGAAGTACTTTTTTATGCAAGCAAGTATTTTTCTTATTAACATTTTTTTTTTTGTGTTTGTGTGCAATTTGTTGATTTTTGGGTATATTGTGATGGATATAAAAACTTTTTGTTTAAAAGAAATTTTGGAAACCTCATCATCATCTGATGAAGATGAGTTAATTTCACTTCTACAAAGTAGAGAACTTCTCCCTCGTGTGAATAGCTTTTTGGAAAATGTGTTCCATAATCATTCGGATTCCGATGTATGTATGTATGTATTTGATATTTATGTACATACAAATATTTTATTAACACAAAAATTTAATTTAAAAGTTTCAAAAGAATTTCCGTGTCAGCCGAGCAAGTGCCGCTTATCTAATAGAGAGGTATACTCATTCCTCCACCAAAAGAAGTTACCGAGGAGGAAGATTGCAAACCAGTTTTGAGACGCAGATTTTTTCATTTTTATGGTTGTCAAAAAAGTAAACAATTGGAATTCAAGTTATTAAATATACATTTTTAGGTTTACTGGCAATAAAACCACAATAAGGAAGGTGGCAAACCTTTTTGGAATGTCACTTTCGAATGTGCATCGATCCTTTAACAGCGTATTAAATTTTTTTACTAACGACGTAGCGCCGGAGGTAATCAAATTTCCTCAGTCAAATCAAGAAAAAGAAGCCGTGGCTAATGAATTTAAAGAGGTAGGTTGAATGGTTAAAATGGATTATATATTATGAAACACATACATAAATATACATTCATATGTATATGTATATTTATTATTCTAGATTTCTGGCATTCCTAATATCTTAGGATGTATTGATGGAAGTTATATTGCGACCAGGACACCTAAACATAAAATCCGATCCACTTACTGCAACCGACATGATGGAATCTCAATTACGCTCCAAGGCATTTGCGACGCGAAGTTGAGGTTTTTGGATGTTTTTGCTGGAGTTCCCGGTAAAATACACGACTCAAGAGTCCTCAAACTTTCGTTTATCGGAAAAGATCTGCAAAATGTATGTTCCACCAAATACTACTTGTTAGGTGATGCCGCATATCCTTTGAGGGAATACTTGTAACGCCTTATACAGATTATGGCAATTTAAGTAATTCAGAAAAGAATTTTAATTTACATTTTTGCCGACCTCGTGTCAAAATAGAAAATGCCTTTTGTTTATTGAAGAATCGCTTTCGGCAATTAATGCGATTAGATTTTCATAATGTCGAAACAATGGCAAAATTTATTATTGCATGCTGCGCTCTTCACAACATTTGGTTTGACAGAAATGAAATGTTATCAGAAGAAAGATCTAACACCGAGCTGAATTATGATAATGAAGAAATGATGGAAAGCGATCAAAGAAATAATTTACTGACTCAATTGGGGCGCATAAAAAGAGACGAAGTAAAAAATTATTTAAAAATTTTTTTGTTAGACTTTACATAATAAGTATGTGCAAATATATCTAAAGACATACATACATAAGTATGTAGCAATGAAATTTAATAAAAAAAAGAACGAATTAAAACAAATATGTATACAAAACAAATTGGCTTTTATTTCATTAGTTATTGCTAAACTAAAAATATAGGTAACAGGTATATAAAAGGAACAAAGTAATTCAGTCACAGCAAATAAGTAAATGTATCAAGTATGTGATGGTAATCTATTTTGTATTTAAATCGAAAATTTGGTTTTTAGTATCTTTTAAATTTATTTATAATAAATTTTGCTTTAATTTTTTTTTTTTTTTTATTCGTTTGAATTTAACGTTTTATCAGGGATGTGCTGGAGATCGAAAAAATAAAACGCAAGTGTTATAAAGGTCTTTTTTTAAAAGATATCTGTAATAAAAAAATGTGTGACAAATATTGTACAAGTATTAATCTACCAAACAGAATTTTATAACAAAAATTATAAAAATTAGTTTAAACGTGTATTGAAAACAACTTCAAAATTCTTGCGTTTTGCATTTTCGATTTCCAGCACACCCCTGTGTATGTTAATTTAACTTGAAACAAAAACTAAAACTTTAATTAAAAATACATTTAAATATTGTTCGAAATTCATCACACTTTTTAAAAACGAAATCAATCGATTTTCATCACATACGCGTATATGTGAATATGAATCTATTACAGATTTTTATCTTCTAAAAGTTTTTTTAGTTAGTCCATTTTCTCTTTGTGGCGTTTTTGTCGACCTTCTTCTTTATTTTCCGCAATTTCCAACAAGGTTTCGTGAACACTTTTGCTTTTTAGTTTTTTAATTTTGATATTTTCACACTTCTCGGCCTTGATGAATTTAGAACTGCTCATTTGTATTTCGGGCTCAATCGTGTCGTCCAAAAAACAAATTTTGTTAAGCTCTTCCTCGTAATTAACATGTATTCTTTTTGAGCCAGATGCTCTATTGTTTTCGACTGCTAACTTTTTTCGCCGCAACACAGTTTTATAACGTTCTTCGCACTGCTTAGAAGTTTTTTCTTCAAACTCCAAGGCAATTTTGGCCCACATATCTTTTTTAGTTCTGTATTTTTTTTGTGGCCCTATTTCAGGCATATACTCTCCGTATAAATCAAGAAGTCTTCGGGTTTCACCATCAGACCAAACTATAATATATGTGTATATTAATAAGTTGTATGTTTATATACCTATGTACATACATACCTTGAATTCTTTTATAAGAAGTAGGAGATTCAATAATTTCTTCGACTAGATAGGAATCCATTTTCGTTTGTTTTACTTTTATTTAATAATTTTTTCTTTGGCGCAAAATTTTTACAGCAGCTGATTTTAATTATTGAAAATCAGTGTTGTTAACGCTTATTGGAGTCAAAATATCGCGTATTAGTATAAACTTTGCATGTAATATTTGACACGCTAAATACACATTAGTGTTGGGTGTAAAACCTAGATATTATTTTGTTCCATTGTAATTTAGAAAAATGTATCACTTTGTAAGGGTTCGTGTAACCTGATAAATATATTACACAACTATAATGCATCATTTTTTTAGAAAAGAAAACACAGAAAAGTCACGTTGAGCAATTAATGCATAAGCCTGTTGTGTAATGTTTTCATGAGCGCACAATACAGAAAGCATTTTATATTTTTTCTGTTAAAGGAAGGATGGAAGGACGAAAGAGGCTCTCCATTTAAATAAAGTTCGTCTGGCAGATTTCTATAGAGTATTTTATGTTTAACACTTCCTACAAATGAATGAAACGCAGGAAGGAATGAGTTGCTTTTAATGGAAATGAATTCAATAAATACAATTTTAATACCAGTGCTGCCCTTTTTTCCATACAACCAAAAAAAATCCCTACTCTTTTTCCTACGTTATAAATTTATTGTTTTTATAAACAGGCAAACAAATACATATTTTGTAAACATAATATAAAGCTAAGTCTACACGATATGTTGAATCAGCAAATTTATGTTGAAAAATTAGCTTTCAGTGCCAACATATCGTTTAGACACCAAATTTTTTCAACAAACGTATGCTTACCAACATATGACAGGCATTTGTTAACGATGCCAGCAAACTTTTGTTCACAATTATAGCATATCGTCTAGACACAATATTTTTTGCTTTTCAACAAATTTTTTACGTATGTTGACAAATATGTTATTTGTTACAAGTCGTATGCAAGCTTTTCAGCATACAGCAAAATTGGTAGCATATGAACAATATAAAAATTGGTATTCTTTTAATAACTTGATTAATTTTTTACACAACCCCCCAAACCCCCCAAAGGACCAAAAAATTGCTTTGAAAATGGAAATATTTGCCAAAGAACTTTGTTTTAGAGTTATAGCCCATAAAAGTTGATCAATTCTTAACCAATATTTCTTGAAGCATAAATTGGATCACAGCAATATGGGTATCGCTGAAGGGTGTTTCCAAATACCTTTCACATGGTATATAAAACATGCCGAACTATTAACCCATTAAGAACCAATTTAAACAAATATTTTAATTTACTAATGCATTTTATCAAAATGGCTCTAATCTCAAAATGTTATCGATATAAAGGTATTTTTTACATATAATATTTTATAAGGAACTCTTCAAGCTTTCAGTTATTAAAGTTAAAAAATTATTTATTCTTGTGTTTTTTGGAATTTTATTTATTATTTATATAGGACCTCAAGCCAAAATAATAAAACAACGTTAAAAAATTATATTATAATAAATGTTTTGTTTAATATAGAGTTATGAGCATACATGTGGTAATAGTTTATATACAATATGTATTATTTAAACATAGTCTGCTAAATACCGGCTTTGCTAAATAAAATTGTTCTTATATGTTGGTATTCGACTGGACATAAGGGTTCTTAATTTTATGGTTTATCAAGCACCGGCTTCGCTCAGCTGAGTTAATTTTCTTCATTTAAACCTCCACCCTGAAAAATTTCTATTTCTATTAAAGAAATTAACAAAAATTGGTGACAAGTTGTACAAAATGTACAAAAGAACTCGTTTTCTATGACTAGATTTTACACTACGATGATCGGTCTATAATTTACCATGGGTCGCATGTAAAACCTTTTCTCGGATATACTTAAGCATGCCTAAGACGTACCGGATAACGCTATTAGAGCAGAATGTGGTATGTCAAAGTTTCATAAAGCTAAAAATCACGCAACTAAATTTGGAGATGATCGGCCCACAATTTACCATATGCTCCATTCGAGCATTTAAAATTTCAAATGACTTTAGTGGCAAAACTTGC
Source organism: Pollenia angustigena (assembly GCA_930367215.1). Taxonomy (NCBI): domain Eukaryota; kingdom Metazoa; phylum Arthropoda; class Insecta; order Diptera; family Polleniidae; genus Pollenia; species Pollenia angustigena. The sequence continues at coordinate 238,322,667 of OV884059.1, forward strand.
GTCATCTTTATAAAAATTTGATAACTGTATTGAAATTTGGTCCAGCCTATGTTTTTTAATACTTAAATTACTCAACCGAATTTTGTAATTATTGACCCAAAAATCCCGTTAATACGGCTAAACTGATAAAAATAATGATAGTTTATTCAAATTTGGTCAAATTAAGTTATATATGATTAATTAGTCGGTTAAGTCCGACCATATAATAACCTATACCACAGAATATACAGATAAATATTTGAGAGTGTACCTAATTTAGGACTCATGGGCAATCATGGACCCGATAAAACAAATAAGGTTATAGTCGCCAAATTTTGTATTAATACTAAAAATTTTTAAGGATGTTATGGTACTGGTAATATTTTTGTGAGTGATAATTGTATAGGAACTATAGATTTAGAATATAAAGTTTAATCTTACTACCAAGATAAAAAAAATGGTTTATTGGCACAAAGATTCTAATTTGAAAAGTAGTTAGTATCTTTGAGAAATTATGGACCGTTCCTCACTGTTTTCAATAACAATAAATATTTAGTACCAATGTACCAAATAATTGCGACCTGTACTTTGCACACTACAAAGTAAGCAGCCAGCCAGTCGACCGGACAGACATTGTTATATCGACTCAAGATAGTGATTGAGTCAATCGGGATACTATAAAATGGTTATAGGACCAATATTTTTAAGTGTTACAGACACTATGGTGGTGCGGGTATCAAAATTAAAAACACATTGCTGGCCGGCCCATAGCCTACCATAACGGTAGAACTGTAACCAATTATAAAACTGTGGGCTTTAAAAGTAATTTTTAGATCAATCCAGTTCATATATTTCAACTACATATTTGCGGATTTGACCCAGCCCAATATATCTTTCTTACTTATTCAGTATTAATTTTTGCACTAAAGCGATAATTTATAACAAATTTTAAATAAAAAAAATTAAAATAATAAATAAAGAGAATTGTCAAATTTATTTTAAATTTTTAAACAAATGTTCTCTTTACTCAACATACATAACAACATACGAAATTCAACATACCGTGTAGACACAAAAATTGTATGCTAACTTATTTGTTAAAATATCATTTGCTAGCATATGATGAATTTAAAAAATTTAGTATTTTCAGCATATCGTCTAGACACCTAGCATATTGCATATGCTGATAGAGACATTTGTTATTATTTTTAAGCATATGAGTATAAGCATACATTTGCTGATTCAACATATCGTCGAGACTAAGCTTAATGAAAGCAATTATTAACAACAATAAAAAACCCAAAATAAATAAGTAAATGCCATACACGCACATATTAAAATTCAATTTCAAAAATTATACTGTGACAAATTTTAATTTGGGCATAAACACATCTATATATCCTTTAATCTAGAGACAAAACATAGTCAAAATTCATATCTGATTTTTAGTTTCCTCAACTTGTTTTTCTTTTTAAAGAACATAACATTTTTCCAAGAATACTTATTTCAAATAATTTTTGCCGATATGCGAAAGAATTATTTCTTTCATACAATTACATTTAAAACAAAAACAAATTCGAATTTCTTTCGCACATCGGAAATAGGCTATAAGTATCTAATAATTTTATGCAAACTGTCCTTTGCAAAAGAGTAAATAGGGCTGGAAGTTTGACAAAGGAGGGCATTTAGAAAGATAAGAAATAGAGTAGGAGAAAGAACGGAGCCTTGCGGCACCCCTGAATGATTTTTGAACTCGTTTGACGAAACCCCATCTATAACAACTCGTATAGTGCGATCTCTGAGAAAACTCGATATAAATCGAGAGAAATTATCACCGACACCAAATGCAGCAAGTTTTGCCAAGAGTGCACCATGCCAGACTCTGTCAAACGCCTTGGAAATATCCAAAGCAATTACCTTACTTTCGCTTGATCACCCATGAAAATCCATGGGACACACTAATGACCACCAGTAAGGAATTGTAAACGAACCGGCAGGGTAATATACAATTAATGTTTGCTCATTTGCGAATGAAATGAGCCTTGAGAAAAACTTACGGCCAACTGGATACCAATTTCCATTAAGTGCTCTTGACATATTTTGACCAACATTAAGATAAATATTCACTAAAATCAATATACAGAATTATAACACAACATTTTAAAATCGGCCTTTGATTTTTTTACAAAATTTTCAAGTAAAATTTAACTGTTTTGTTATAGAAGTCTTCATATGTGGAATCAATATTAATTTTTTTAAAAAACTACCTTTACAGCATTGTTGTTGGGTATATTTATTGAAAGTCATGTTCTTGATATTTAAAAATAAATCAAAAATGACGCATGTTCTTTAACAGATGAACATTTATCCTCAATGAAATCTAATTTATACAATTGAAGGAAAAACACGTGCATAAATATTAAAATAATATTGTTATATTTCAAACATTTATGGTTTACCTAAAGTAATGAATGACAATTGTAAATCATTCAAAGTAAGTAAAAAACAAAATTATTTTGTTCTAAGAAATTCAATTTATTTTTTGATTTATTTAAAGAAACAAGAGACTATACTGTATGGAAAATGTATGGAACTTTTGCAAATTAAAGAGTTTTCCTCAAGGGACCAACTGAGCTTTTCGAATTTATGGGGTACGAATTTTCTCGGATTTCCTGTATGTGTATAAGCTAAGTAAATTTGTCAAACGGCTGTGTTACGCAATAAGATCCCAATGACAATATTGCTGTCCTTCTGCTTCAGAATCATTAATTCGTTATTATTTGGAGTCAGAATATTAAGTAAAATTAAATTGCAAAAACTAACAAAAACGTCATCTTTTTTTTGACCACATAATTTATATATTAAAATTTTGTAATATCTTAAAGAAAGTTTCCAAATTTGCGAATACCCAGAAAAAAGTTGTATCTCCGAGTGATATTTAAAAAACACTTAATATCCTTTTAAATTTCAAAAGCTTATTTAACCATGTAAGAATCGAAAATGAATTTTTGTATGGCAAAAGTGTATATAAGGAAATTTACACTGAATTATTTGCGTTCCCTGTGCTTAGACTTTATACTTATACTTTGCAAATCAAATCCATATTATATCTTCGTTATTTGATAAAAAAAATAATAATAAGTTATTTTAAAAAGAATCGCAAGTTTTTATCAATAATTATAGTTTTTGTTTTCCCGAAGTTTTTTGATACCCGGGAAAGCGGGAAAGGAAAATCATTGTCCCGGGACCTGCTATTTCCGCTTATAATGAAATTCTCTTTGTAAAGTCATACATTTGTCAAATATTCTTGAAAATATCTGTTACACCCAGAGAAAAAACATGTTAAAATATGGTGACTCCAACAAAACTATTTTTAAAGATTATTTTAAACATATTATGTTTAACTTACCAATATTATTGTCACCGAAACCATATTGAAGTTAAGTTAGTCCTCTATAAAGAAGCAATAACCATAGTATGATTGCCTCCGAACATGTCATGGTTAATAATAAATAAAATATATTTAAAAATTATAATTGCATGGTTGGTTTTAAACCATAGCTTGTTGCTCTTGGAAACCTATTGTTAATATAAAAATAAATTATTGTTATATTTAACCATTACATGTGAAGATGCAGCCATAATATTTGTGATATCTTTAGATTATTTTGGTCAGTTATATGAGGTGCTTAGTTATAACCTGTAGAACATTTGATATATAAAACATTTAATTTATTAGTTTGTTTCCAAACATTGCACACAAACATACATACATATTTTTAATTTCTTTCCACTTAACAAAATCAAAATCATAAGTATGTTAAATATTCCAAAGAATTTTAAATAGAACAATATATTAAAATTTGGCAAGTAAAGGGTGGTTAAATTGTAAGGGCCGATGTTGAATGTGAACCACACCTAAACGACAAGTTTTTTTCCGAATTTTATTTGACATTTCTCTATTTCAGACTTACTCAATTTGAACCATGGAGAGATACACAATCCAACAACGTGTTAAAGTTATCCAGACTTATTATGAAAATGGGCGTTCAAATCAAAATGCATATCGTGCACTTCGTGATTTTTTTGGTCAATTTGATCGTCCAAATGTGCGTACAATCGCAAAAATCGTGGAAAAATTCGAGCAAACCGGGTCTGTAGAAGATTTGAGAACACCAGTGCATACTCGTACAGCTCGTACTGCAGAAAATATTGCTGCTGTTCGCGATAGTGTGGCTGAAGAGCCGTCCTCGTCGTCGTGCCCAACAATTGCACCTCTCACGCTCGTCGTTGATGAACATAATGCATAAAGACTTGCATTTACACGCTTACAAGGTGCAATTGGCTCAAGAACTAAAGCCTCTTGACCATTCCAAATGTCGTGAATGGGCAGAATGGTGGCAAGAAATGGCAACAGTGGATGATCAATTTTCGAAGAAAATCATCTTCAGTGATGAGGCACATTTTCACCTCAGTGGATCCGTCAATAAGCAGAATTGCCGCATTCGGGCCACTGATAATCCAAGAGTGATTGTCGAAAAACCAATGCACCCACAAAGAGTGACTGTTTGGTGCGGTTTATGGGCTGGCGGCATCATCGGGCCTTATTTTTTCCAAAATGAGGCCGGTCAGGCAGTTACTGTGAATGGTGTTCGCTATCGTGAGATGATAACGAACTTTTTATGGCCCGAATTGGAAGATATGGATGTGGACGATATGTGGTTTCAGCAGGACGGTGCCACTTGCCACACAGCTAACGAAACAATGGCTCTTTTGCGCAACAAATTCAATGGCCGTGTTATCTCACGTAATGGCGATGTCAATTGGCCGCCAAGATCATGTGATTTGACACCGTTGGACTTTTTTCTTTGGGGTTATTTGAAACAAAAGGTGTACGTCGATAAGCCAGCAACAATTCAAGAGCTAAAGGATGAGATAATTCGGCACATTAACGGCATAGAACCTCCATTATGCCTCAGGGTCATCGAAAATTTGGACCATTGGATGGAGGTGTGCCGCCGTGGTCGCGGCGCCCATTTGGCCGATATTTTGTTCCATACATAATTGAGTAATACCAATATATCATAATAAAATAAAATTACAATAATTTCCTAAATAGTTTGTGTTTTATTCAAAATCAACATCGGCCCTTGAAATTTAACATGTAACCCTAATAACTAAGCAACATTGCAATTCTTTTTATTGATTAATTTTTCCAAAGAATTTTAAGTGGATCAATAAACTCTTGCCTAAATCAATTGTTAAGCAATATTGTACTTTTCCCAATTCTTTTAGTGTAAATATTTAAAGATTGATTTAAAATTCTAATAAACAGTTTTTATCTGAACATAAAACTAAAAAAACGTGTTTTTTTACACGCCTCAAAAAAATAAAAAATCACAAATTTGCTTTATTTATTCATAGGCTTAAATTTAAACCTTTGATATGAAATGACTTTATTATTTGACATCAAACACAATTCTCAAACGTTTTTCAATTGTTTGATTCAAATTGATAATGATTTGAAAATAAACATTTGATATCAAATGTTTTATCAATTTGATGGCAAATGCTTGTCAAATGTTAAATTCAAATCAAAAATAAACTTGGCAATACTGAAGCGAAAAATAAATGTAATCATTAAAAATGGCTATTAAAGTTACAATTTTTACTTTGGGGTTACATGTGTTTTACTATTAAAAATAAATTTTAATATAAAGTGAACAGCTTATTTCTTGTGAAAAATAAAAATTATTTGTGAGTTATTCTAATGATTAAAAATACGAAAAAAAGGAAAATAAAAAGGGGAAAGTGAAGAAAGTTTGTTGAACGATCGCGGTGCTACAATCCTCAAAATAAAAGGGAGCCAAGTAGTTTGTCTTTCCAAGAATTAAAGGACGGAAAGAACATTATTTCATCTTTTAGCTATGGTGCCGAATGTTTATCTCACAGTTTAGCTAAATAAATAATATATTAAAATTAAAAAAAATAAAATATTTTTATTTATATTCCACATTGTATTATAATCCACATTTGAAAAACATTTGAGAATTACGTGGATATGTGGATATTAATACAATATATATATATATATATATATTTGTTCCTTTTACTCCTGCAAGGAGCGTAGGGCCGCCCATTTTCCTTGTTGTTACGGTTTCGGTAATCAGGTTTTTCTTTAAGATGAATGACTGATTGGGCCAAAGCATCCGATCCTGGTGTTGGGGCTGCCAACATCATATCCAGGCATGCTAGGGTTATACCGCCCATGGTCGGTTATGTTATTTGTTTTGTTGGTTGGCGCCAATTGCTCGCCACGACGATACAAGGATCACAGGCAAACTCGGGATTTGGTGGGAGCTCGAAAGACCCTCCGAGACTCTCCCCTTGTAACTGCTGACTGTCATCGACTGCCAATGGCAGCTACTCCGCATATCTGCGGAACGTACCACTATCCGCAACCTGTGACGCGTTCGGTAGCACTCAGCTATGCTTAATAAGCAGACAATATTTTATGCATCATAAAAACAAATGACAATGTATAATATGCTATCCGCAAGGGCGGAAATACAATGTGGAACATAAATAAAAATATTTTATTTTTTTTTAATTTAAATTCATTATTTATTTAAATAAACTGTGAGATAAACATTCGGCAACATAGATAAAAGATGAAACGAGGTTCTTTCCGTCCTCTAATTCTTGCAAAGACAATATTTGCTCCTTTTATTCTGAGGATTGTAGCACCGCGATCGTTCAACAAACTTTCTTCACTTTCCCGTTTTATTTTGCTTTTTTTTGTGTATTCTTAATCATTGAAATTACTCACACATAATTTTTAATTTTCACAAGAAATAAACTGTTCACTTTATATTAAAATTTATTTTTAATAGCAAAACACATGTAACCACAAAGTAAAAAATGTAATTTAATTGCCATTTTTAATGCTTTTTTCGCTTTAGTGTTGGCAAGTTTATTTTTGATTTGAATTTAACATTTGAAAAACATTTGACATTTGCATTATTAAGGCCAAACCATAATATGCATAACCTGGCTTAACCTACTGTCAACATTTTTTTTTTATTATTAAACTCTACACTCCTTTTTGACGCGCAAATATCGGAGTAAATAAATTTTTTATTGTACTGTTTTTGTTGTTTTTGAGGTATTTAAATTTTTTACTTTTAAACAGCAAACATGTGTATGTTTTAAGTAGCATTTACAAGTGAAAGCAAATTTCTTGAAAGTCGCAATACACTCACACTCTTTCACTAACACACACATAATTCTGGTACTTTCAGCCAATCGGCAGTTTCTTTGATTTTTCGTTGATAATACGTATACTCTACTTTCAAAAAAGTACTTTCACGTGTAAAGCCCAGGTTAACTCATGTGGTTTCTTTCTCGATTTAGTTCTCTGAATGTGAACACGAAGTTTTTGCTTTCCTTGTTACTGCGCCCCAGGGCTGCCAGATTTATTGTTTCGAAATTAGCTAAAAACCCAATATGCTGATTTTTTTATAAAAAGAAAAAGAAAACCTTATAAGCAACACAGAAAAAAAGAATTTTCCCTAAAAATTTTATGGGGAAAAGCTAATTTTCATAGGAAAAAACTGTTAAATTTTTGTATTATGCTTTTGCTTTTCAATTTTATTCACGAGGGACGTGATTATTTAAAGCATTTCTTAATGGGAACAAAACATTAAATCGTTACCGCAGATTTCTGCCAATGAAGAGGAAATTTTAAGTCAAGTCAATTAAAATGAAACAACAAGTGCAATTATACGTCTGTGTCGAATCTTACACGACCTTCACAACTGTATTAAAAATCGTAACAAAACCTTAAATTCGAGTATGAGGACCAAGTGAAATAATGGACCGACGGCTTTTTTTTACTTATAATACTCCTTATAAAGAAAACAATGTTGGCCAAATTATTGTTTGTTTATAACTCGGTCACTTATAAACCGATTTTGTTAATTTTCACTATCAGTGTTCTACTAAAATTATAAGAAGACATCAAAAAGTTAAGGTTTATTAAGAAATTTATTGGTAAAAATTAAAAGCAATTGTGGTCATTTGTTAATAACTCAGCCACTTATGGAGAGATCTTCTGTTGATGATCTGACGAGAAACCATAAAAAATTATTTCCTTTTTTAAACATTTTCTGACACTTTCGTTGTTTAATCTTGGAATGTTAAACATGCAAATCATAAGAAAATCTTTAAATGGTTATTTCCAGAGTACAAAACAACAAAGTTAAACTTTGTTTATCTTTCATCAAACCATCATCGAATGAACCTTTTGCGGCTCTGTGTATAAATCATATTTTCAGCAACTGTACGGCAAGCATACCAGTTGTAAGGTAATATGTACATGAGTCTTATACCATTCTTGACATGCTTTTCTAAGACTCGTTAAATAATCTTCACCCACTTCTCAGACTATTCCCACAATGTTTAAAGTAAGCGTCTTTCGTTGTTTTATGGAAGAATCTCACAGAGGAAACAGCTTGTGTTACAGTTTTTTCGGTGTAAGGAATCTTCTACGATTTAAAAATGCGCTGGTCGACGATCAAAAACGATATTTAGGAGACTTGCAGTAGCTATTCCTCGAAAATTCTAGCTGGGTATGAAGTAGTTATGTTTTTGTTTAATAGTTTTATTTTTCTTAAAATCGAACAAAACTGTATTAAAAAAAACTTAATTTTGAGTTGTCCGATTTTTTCTGACGATATTTCAAAACGAGAAAGACGTTTTTTTAAATTTTTTTTCAGGAAATTGACGGTTTTGTCACAAATTAATATGGCAGCCCATCTGCGCCCTCTCATCATAAGAATCACACAATTTTTGTCAATTTCAATTGTACTAAGTGGATCATCTTTCCCTGCAAATAATGTATCCCACAAGGGACTAGGACTAGTCCAAAAATAACCCAAACGTATGGAAAAAACGTGGTCTATTTAACATTACGATGTCCTAGAGCAGGACCATAAAACCCAGCTTTGGATTACAAAGCAGTATTTTTAAATTACTCCATGGTAAACTCAAGTTTTGAACTCGTTTAAACACGAAAGCATGCCGTTAACAAACGAAGACATGTCGCACAGTGCTCTGTCCCCATATAACGAAGGGACATAAATAGAAGAAGTTGTCAGAAATTTTTGAAATTTGGTACACTAGCATAAAATAGCTTAGTTAAGAAAAATATGAATTTTTGGAGAAATCGGTCCAAGGCCACGCCTACCTCCCATGTGTCCTTAAATGGAAAAATGTAATTTTAGCTTCAATAATGCCCACAAAACTGCAAAGAATGGTAATGCGGATACACTCATAACTAGCAACGTGTGTGTAAATTTTCATTTAAATCTGAACAAGGACTCAAGGTCCTGCCATATATCCTTTTTCTTAACAATGCTATAATACTTACAAAAACTGTCCAATCGTATTTAAATGTGTTATGAAAATTGATATTTGTTAGGTATATGGGCTACTTCAAATTTTTTGAGCACCTGCTGAAACCGACATACTATGGCTCTTATTTCGTTAAGTTTTATGAATTGAAAAAAACGTTGTACAGGGTTTGGATGACTATATTTGAAGGATATGACGTGCAAAGTTTTATGTTGAAAAGTTCTCACCTTAAGAATTGGTGGTCATCTAAAATTTGAAAAATTAAAAAAACGACTTGAAACTTGCAAGAGTTTTTTCATTCATTCCGTTTTCTTTGTAATAGTTTTAAGCTTTCTGATCCAAACCCATACAAAATATAGTCACTAGACTTGGAGGATATATCCACTAAAAAAAAATTTTGATATCGCTGCTGGGTGAAAAGTTGCATGGTGTTTTAAAGTGAAACCAAAATTTTCCGAATTTTGAAATTTTTGAAGATTTTACATAGAGTTTTTGCGCCGTGAATTTAAAGCGCAGAATTAAAAAAACTGCGTAATTTTATAAAGTTTGAGGTGTATCAAGTTGGTGTCAGCGCACCAATAACGTATCACGGACATCACAAACTTAAAAGAAATTACCGCAAATTTTTTAAAAATGTATCTTTTTTGCGTCTGACAATCTGAATTGCCTTTTAAGTTGGCTAGTGTATTGCGTGATGTGAGTAACTTCGTAAAGGGCACCTCCGAGGCGAAAACGCACTTTAAAATTTTTAAACGCAAAAATTTTATGAACTTTTGAAAATTTTTGCAAAAAAACAATTTATTTTTAAGCTTTTTTTTATATCAAAACATGTCATGGGAACATGTTTAGGTATCTAAATAGATTCTTCGCGACGGACTTAACTGATAAAGTGCAAAAAAAAATAATTTTTTTCAACCCTGGCGCGTGCAGCGGCAGTTTTTTCCAAACACATTTCGCCTTGTGACAACTGAAGCGCTGTATCAATTCCGCTCAAACGTACATCGAATAGCAGACTTTACTGAGCTTGATACTAAAATTGAAAACGCACCAAAAAATTTTAAGGATTTAAAATTTTATGGAGGAAAAAAAATGTTTCTAACCTCAAAAAGCATCCTTGTATGAAATATTTGATTAGCGATAGCCAAATAGTTTTTTTCCCAAAATATTGCAAATTATGTCTTATACTAGCCGCAATTTTGTAAAATGTTTAACAATTTTAAATAAATTTTTTATATGCATACACGATAAAAAAAAAATTTTTTTATATATTTTTCCAGTGTATTTTAAAAAGTATTTAAGCTTTTACAAATATTTTAGTGTGCTAAGAAAGCCCTTAAGGGGTATTATCCACACGCGTTATCCTTTTTCAATTTTAACAAAAACTGTAATTTTTATATTTTTTTTTTAATTTTTAACTTTAAACCGCAGTAAAATTTGCGCCGTGTAATAAAAATGATTAACGCGAACGGATTTCACATGCTCAAATATCGGTTTATACACACGCAAATCAACATTGATGTCAGACAAAAAAAAAAAAAAATTAAAAAATAAATGTCTAGGTGTCGTAAATTTTTGAAGTTGCTCATATATGTATGACAAATTTTGGTGGAATCGAATTAATAATGTGAAAAATACAAAAACATCATTTAATGAAAAATGAATTAAAAACGCATAAAATGCTCTTGCCAAAATAACAAGTAAGAAAGTTTAATCGGTCAAGCCCGACCATGTGATACCCTATAGCATAGTATTGAAAAACAAATTTCCTAGAGTGTAATCTATTTGGGCAATCATGGACCCGCCAGAACAAAATTATGTTATGAGGTTAAGATTCGTTTAAAAGTTCTTTCCTATGAAGGTTTATTTTGGACCTACCTGGACAATATTTTGTCATGACATAGTAGCTATCGTAAGAGTCATTGTCGCCAATTTGTATGTAAATACTAATATTTTTAAGGAAGCTGGCATTAAAAGCTATTTTCGGGAGAATGATTTGCATGGGAGCATGTTCAAAAATAGAAAGATTCCAATAAAATTTGATTAGCCTCATAGCACCGACATCGGATACGCTTGGTCTGCACTCGAATGAGTACGAATGGCAAAGGTTGCTGTCATCTGCAAAAAAGTAGATAGTGTTGGAAGTTTGACAAAGGAGGTCATTTAGAAAGATAAGAAATAGAGTAGGAGAAAGAACGGAGCCTTGCTGCACCCCTGAATGAATCTTGAACTCGTTTGTCGAAACCCCATCTATAACAACTCGTATAGTGCGAAAACTCGATATAAATCGAGAGAAATTATCACCGACACCAAATGCAGCAAGTTTTGCCAAGAGTGCACCATGCCAGACTCTGTCAAAGGCCTTGGAAATATCTAAAGCAATGTCCTTACTTTCGCCAAAATGGTGAATGGAACGGCACCATTTTTCCGCTAATAAGTCTCCAGCTAGTAAGTCTCCAGTAGAGCGACCTCTACGAAAGCCATACTGGCGGTCGCTTAGTAGGTAGTATGACTCTAAATATTTGAAAAGAAAGTTGGGCAGTAATTTTCAGGGTTATTAGCGGTTCCTTTTTTAGGAATTGGCGTTAGCAACTTTCCAGCAAACTGGAAATTCAGCGGCCCGGTATAAAGTGCTGAAAAGATTTGCTTAGGGACGCGCTAGCGCCGAAGAGCACTACTTCGAAACCAGTGCAGGTATACCATCCGGCCCAGAAGACTTGTTTATGTCGAGATCCGCAAGAATACTTTTAACAATGGTGCGAAGAAAGGAAGAGGTCAAGGGTTTTGTGTTGGTGCCCATCAACACATGGAATATGTGTTGGTTCATTAACCAGTTGCACGAGGTGGTTGTGCGCGGCAAAATGCTCAACATATTCGCCATCATAAGTTGTACGACCTGAGTGGTGAAGCCCAGAAAAATTGTGGATATTAAAATCACCAGCAACAACGATTTCACTGTCGGGACAATTCTCAAGAATTTTCGCTATAGAGTCGGAAAGGGAGTCGAAGCCCGATAAGGTTATATCCCTTCCCGCATTTGGACTTCTGTAAATAGTGTGTATCGATTTTGAATTTAACCCAAAGACAGTTAAATTCCGCATCAAACATGCCCATTGATTGCTGGCATTTATACACAACTTCATTGCGTATGTCTATAGCAAGACCTCGATGAAGATTAAAGAGGGATAGAAGGTTATAACCAGGAATCTGAAAATCAAGTAAATACATTCTATATTTTAATAAGAAACTGTGTCTCTATTTATTACGCACCTTTAATAAAAAAACATGCATTTTCTTAAATCATTTTTTTTATCAAATATATAACTGTGGCATTTTGACAAAACATCTTAAGTCAAATTCAAAAAGTTGAGTAAAATGCTGTTAATCATAAGCATTTTTATACAATAAACATTTATGTTTTCGTTTTTAAAATTTTGTATTTTAAACAAAATTATTTTTAATTTTGGTAAATTTTATTATTCAATAAAAATGATTTTTTCACCGAAATTTTTTTTTTAAAAACTTTTTTGCTCACTTATCTCGACTTAAGATTTTTTGTCAAAATGCCACAGATAAATGTAAAGTATGTACTAATTTATTTTTAAAGTTTTGTAAAATTCTTTTTAATTAGAAATTTGTAAGCCGATTATAGCCCATAGTTGGCTGAAATACTTGTAAAATATTTTCTGAATTTTTAAACATTTTCATGCAAATATTTTTTAAGTGAGTTAAACTGTTTTGTAAAATGAGGAAGATAGTTAACATTTTTAATTTCCGTAGTTAACTGGCTGCCAAAATAAAATAAAAAACTTGTTTGCAAAAATTTATTTGCATTAATTTTAAATACACTTTGCAGTTTTCTTCCTGAAATAATACGATTGTGGCTTTCCTTTATTATATTCGTATGCAAATTTTGCCTTTTATTTTTATTAAAGTTTATTTAGAGTTGTTATTTACTACGTGACAATGTTATTTACATCATCTTAAATACATGTATGCAGTGAAAAAGTAAAACTAGTGTCCAAAATGGGTTTTATGGCATCTACATTATTATCATGATAATGGCGATGATAATGTTGATAGTCATTATTTAGATTTAAGCAACAGAATACAATTTAAGAAAAAAAAATAAAAGGACTTCGTTTATTACTAAAACAGCTTAAATTTATCAAGTTTAAATAAAATTCAGTGCAGTTTTAGGAAATTTTTTAAATACTTTTAGACCAAAAAAAACTAAACAATTGTTAAATGCAGAGTTTGCTAAAAACCGTAAAATGTAAAACCGCGGTTTCGGTTTTAAAATGATTAAAACCGGTCGGTTTCGGTTTTCGTTTTTGAAAATATCAAAGTTTTTTTTCATACATAAAAATATATATTTTTTTGCATGTAATACAATTTTTTTTATTTGTTTCAATTCAGGTACTTTTATTCGCCCTTAAGTGATACCTGGGCCAGGCCGGGACCTTCCTTATAATATATGTTCTGCAGTAAATAAAATCATAATAAAACGTTTCAAAAAGCATACACAACACATAGGAATTTCGAAAAACTATTTTATTTCCCAACAAAATGTTCCTGCTATAGCCATAAAACTCCATACATATAAAGTAGTCCCAGCCTTGCCCAGGTGCTCGTTAGTGTGAGTTTTTTCTATAGACACAAGAAACTCCATACAAAATTTAAGTGGCCCAGGTGGCAGTTTATGCCTCACAAATAAGGTGTGAACCAGAGAATTACAATAAGTACCCATAAGAATAATATACAGAGGTATTTACCCACGCTTTTCGGTATTGTGTATATACATATTTATAACGCAAAAAGTATGGTTATTACTTATACTTATGCACGGCAATATCTTCACGCAACCACATTCAGTAAACAAAAATACATGAATATTATGCAGATGTTATTCAATACCCATGAATGTGTTTTGGTTATCTGCCATACAAATAAAATATCCATGTTTAAAAAAATACCGTCAGTATTTTTGGCACTTCTGTGTAAAAATGAAAAAAAAAATTACCAAAAATGTGCTTTGTCACTAGGCAGGTATGGGACTATGTACATATTATTTATGATATTTAAAATAAATTTGTCCGTAACATCAGCAGTACCTATGTAAAACTACACATAACCTATACATTTTTATAAAAAATAGGACCACGAGGGGTGGGAAGGAGCAATTTCTGCTCTCTGAAGCTATCTGACAGATTTTAATGAAATTTAAAACATAGATAGATTCATATTTATATAGACACTTGAGCTATGTATTTATTTAAAAAATAGGATAACGAGGGGAGATAGGGAGCAATTTATTCCTCTCCAAAACTATCCAACAGATCTTAATGAAATTTAAAACACAGATAGATCCATATTTACATAGACACATAAGCTATATATTTTTTTAAAAATATTGCAAAGGGTTATAGGCGGCAATTTCTGCCTCTCCGAAACTATATAATAGATTTCAATAAATTTTAAAAAATATAAAGGTTTTTATTTATTTGGACACATTAGCTAGTATGTCTTTTTTTCAAACTATGACCACGAGGGGCAAATTACATGTACGTTTTTGATCGAATATTCACCCTTATTGTGTTTGGCGTATTTAAAATACGCCTACGACTATTTGGTTATAGATTAAAGAGAACGTGAATTTGTTTTCTTTAATCTATTACCAAACAGTCGTAGGCGTTTTTTAAATATCCCAAACACAATAACAATAATTTAAAAACAGCAATTGTAACACACATGCACAGCCACATGTGACATGAAAAGTTGACAAGTCAAGTTAAGCAAACGCTATAAATAAATATGAAGTGAGTGGTTGTTTCACTCTTTCTTATTAGCACAACATACAAATCAATACTTACATGCATACATAAAAAACAATATCTTCCATCTCGTGTCGTCTACCTATGCTATGTGCGTGTGACAGCAGCAAGTCGCTCTACGATATTTTTATTTTTGCATGTAAAAATCCTTTACGCATCCGGACAATTTTTTTGCACTTGTCGCTGCCACACACACAAAGCATAGGTAGACGACACGAGATGGAAGATATTGTTTTTTATGTATTCATGAAAGTATTGATTTGTATGTTGTGTTAATAAGAAAGAGTGTAACCGCCACTTAATACATTTAGCGCTTGCTTAGACGCCTTTCTGAAACGTTTTAAAATTCAAACATTTCTTTTTAATAAGTTGTAAAGAAGAGTTTTTCTTTAATAATTTCATTCAGTTTATGTATGTATGTAGCATATGAAAAATTATAAATTTAAAATATGGAAAATAATCAAGAAATTTTAGAGAAAATAAATGATTTTGGAGAGGCATAAGTCGCCCCCTTTCTCCTCTCGTTATCCTAATTTTTTTAAAAATACATAGCTTATGTGTCTACACAAATATGTATCTATCATGTTTTAAATATCATTAAAATCTGTTAGATAGTTTTTGAGAGGAAGAAAATACCCTCGAGCTTCCCTCGGGGTCCTATTTTTAAAAAAATATATAAAGCTTGTGTGTTCATATTATGTGGATATATCTATGTTTGAAATTTTATTAAGATCTGTTAGATAGTTTCGGAGAAGCAGAAATTGCCGCCAACCGCCCATCGTCATAACTATAAAAATAAGCTTACCGCCTTAGGCCGAGGCCACGCAATGAGCGGCTAAGCGTCAAGCGGCTGAGCGTCAAAAAATTAAAACATATGAAATCCTATTGAAGTGGCCACGAAATGAGCGGCATGCGAGCGAAATTTTTGAGCGGCTAAGCGGCGTCGCTCAGAAATAAAACTTGTTCTAAATTTTAGTTGTTTTCTGAGCGTCAAAAAATAAGCATGGCAAAAGTTAATATGGAGCTTATGATTTCATCCGTACAAAGCCGACAGAATTATGACAAGACAGATTATCAAATTTTAAAAATAAAAATATGACCGAGAAATTATTTTTTTGTTTTGCCAAATTGACAAATTAACTTTTAGCAACAGCAAATCAAAGCATTTCACAGACATACGGCAGTATTGTATTGGGTTGATTTGTATATAAATGGTTTAATTCCCCTTGCTTGATAAATATGGACACATTAGCATGATGTGTTTATTAATACTGTGTTGTAGGGTGCCATATGGTCGGTCTTGACCGAATATAGTTTCTTACTTGTTTATAATTTGTTTTTGTTTTAAATGTAAGTTAAGCGAACGAAGTCTTCGCTCGAAATCGACGAGCAGGCTGCAATTTTTTGTACCCACACCACAATAGTGGAGAGGGTATTATGCATTTGTGCTGATGTGTGTAACGCCTTAAAGTATACCGAACGACTCAGAATCACTTTCTGAGTCGAACTAACGATGTCCGTCCGGTTGGCTGGCAGGCTGGCTGGCTGTCCATGTTACCTTGTGCGCAAAGTACAGGTCGCAATTTTGGAGATAATTTGATCAAATATGGGGCATAGGTTTTGATTGGCACAAGGACCATGCCTATTGAAAATGGGCGAAATCGTAGGACCGCGAGGAAAGATAGAGGGACATTTATTCCTCTCAGAAACTATTAAACCGATTTTAATGAAATTTAAAATATAGATAGAACCATATCTTTATGGACACAAAAGGGATGCATTTAAAAAAAATAGGACCACGAGGGGAGATAGGGGCAATTTCTGCCTCTCAAACCGATTTTAATGAAATTTAAAACATAGATATTTCCATATCTATATGGACACATAAGCTATATAGTTTTTCAAAAATCGGACCACAAGGGGAGGAAGGGGGAAATTTCTGCCTCTCACAAACTTTCAAACCGATTTTAATGAAGTTTGTAAACATAGATAAATCCATATTTATATGGACTTATAAGCATGATGTGTTTTTAATACTGTGGTGTAGGGTATCATATGGTCGGGCTTGACCGACTATACTCTCTTACTTGTTTTTCTTAAACAACGCATTACATTTTTATGAATACGATTTTCGCGTAATAACGTTGAACAAGCCACTCTTTACAAGGGCATTTTAACAACTAACCGCTCAGAAGTGACGTTCAGTAATAAGCCACTTGCCGCTCAAACTTGACGCTTTGACGCTCATCGCTCAGCCGCTTGACGCTTCGCCGCTCATTGCGTGGCCTCGGCCTTAGTCAAATGTTAAAAAGCTTTAAAATTATCTTGATATTTTTCTGAATAACAACACAAAAATTTTTTGCCTAGTTTCAACATTTTTAAAATTGCATTTGCCATCTCTGCTCTCTCTCGAGCTCTGTATATTTAAGTTATGGCTGTAGGAAATATCGCCCAAAGAAAAATGGCCCAAAAAAAAAAATGAAAAATCGCCCAAATGAAGAATCGCCCAAGCGAACATGAAAAATGACCCAAAAAGGTAATTATGAAATTTTGCCCCAAAAAAACGAAAAAGGGCCCAAAAAGAAAATGAAAAATGACCCAAAAAGCATAAACGAATTTTTTCCCAAAAAAATATAAAAAAAAATTACTAAATTTGCAAAAAAGTGTTTATTATTCATATAAATTTAGGTGACATGTCATAACGTCCAGTGTCGTAGTGTCCTTGGACACTTTTAAAGTGTCATAATGTCCATCGAAGACGAAGACGAGGACGACGACGTTATGACACTTTGCAACGTCCATAACTTAACTTATAATCAAAAATGTGTAAATTTTTTTTTAAAATACCGTTAAAATTTCAAGTGATTTTTTTAAAGATAATTATTTAACCATAATATGGTTGTCGGTGACAATGATTTGGTTAAATTAAACATAAAATGGATAAAATATTTTTATAGCTTTTACTCCGGGTGTATATATTAAATATATATATCCAAAATAAGGATTTCATCTTCTATGGTATAACAAATACTGGCTTCGCTAACTAAAGCTTTTCTGTATAGCCGGCCTTCGGCCGGGCGCAAGGATTTTCTCCTCTATGGTATAACAAAGACCGGCTTCGCTAACTAAAGCTTCTCTGTATAGCCGGCCTTCGGCCGGGCGCAAGGATTTTCTCCTTTATGGTCTAACAAAAACCGGTTTCGCTAAGTAAAGCTTCGAAAAACTGCCTTGTTTCCGAACAAGGCCGACTACGCAGAGAAGCTTTAGTTAGCGAAGCCGGCGTTTGTTATACCATAGAGGAGAAAATCCTTGCGCCCGGCCGAAGGCCGGCTATACAGAGAAGCTTTAGTTAGCGAACCCGGTCTTTGTTATACCATAGAGGAGAAAATCCTTGCGCCCGGCCGAAGGCCGGCGATACAGAGAAGCTTTAGTTAGCGAAGCCAGTATTTGTTATACCATAGAAGAGAAAATCCTTATTTTCGATATATATGTATATATTTAATATATACACCCAGAGAAAAAAGCTACAAAACCATTTTTAAAAAAATTCTACCGATATTATGTTTAATTTTACCAAATCATTGTCGCCGACAACCATATAATGGTTAAATTAGATTCTTGAAAAATAGTTTTGTTGTTTGCAACCATAATAAAACATGGTTTTCTCTGCTATGTAAGATTATGGTAGAATTTTAAAAATAGCCCATTTTTTTTGGGCCATTTTTCATACAACATTTTTGGGTGATTTTTCATTATGAAAAAAAAATTTTAAAAATTTAAAAAACGAAAAATCACCCAACAATAACGATAAATAGCCCAAAAATTTTGGGCCATTTTTCATATGAAATCAGGCCCAATTTTACATGCAATTTTTTTGGGCGATTTTTCATTTTTTTTTTTTGGGCGATTTTTCTTTGGGCGATATTTCCTACAGCCTTAAGTTATACTTACAGTAATACACATACTTATATGGGTATTGCAGATAGCTAACAGAAATTGTATTTATATCTGCATGTACATTCAAAAAGAAGAATGAATATGCAAATACACATTGGCAGCGTATACCTATACATATTCAACTTTAGCTTGTAATGGGTATTGGTACGTATGTGTATGGTTTTGATCCTTACCCATACATGTCCGTACATGTTTTCTCACTAATATTGAAAGAGTACTTAAAATGATACTTTTGTCATTCTCTGGTGTGTACTTAAGAGTTATAAAGATAACATTTGTTGTTCTTAGTACTTATTTTGAATTTTAAGAATTTTGAAATACCTTGTCATTGTTGAAGGCTGTTATGTATAAAATTTTTGTGTATGAACTACGAGTATGAGGTTTAATTCGCAATTTCTTCAAGCCTAAATACATTGTTAAAGTAAAAGCTAAAACCGAGGATTTTTTTTGCGGTTTTCGGTTTCGGTTTTTAGGCATTTTAAACCGCGGTTTCGGTTTCGGTTAAATCCGAAACGCAATCCCTAGTTAAATGTCCCAATTATCACAAGTCATAACAGCCTAAGTCTGTTGTTCATTTTTTCTGAAGAGCAGTTTGAAGTTTTAAATCTTCACTGAAAACCAACTGTCGCTATAGGAGTTTTGCATGAAAAATTTATGGCAAAAAGACTTAAGCTACGGTCACACTTGTCAAAAAAAAAAAAAAAAAAAAACAGAACCAACAAGCAAACTAATAATCATTTCCTTTAATTCCAATATTTATTTTGATTATAGTACCACATCTTACAGAAAACAGTTTTTTTCTGGTAGTAACTATAAAAAGTGTATTCTATGATATTAAGACCATGCTAAATCATCTCACTAACTCTTAACAAAAGTTGTGATTATGCTTATTTGGTCAAATATTTAATAAGTGTGACCATAGCTTTAGAAGCGTTGAGCGCGATGGTACAAAAACTTAATTTTGTCCAGACTTAAGTAAGGCCGTTTTGTTTTTTAGGCACAGATATAAAATAACAAAATGTTGACGACAAATAAGAACTGTTTGTAGGATCAACCGAAGCATGTTTTATATTTAGATAAAATTTAATTTAACATAGGGATTATATTCTTTTTTTGTTGCGTAATTGATATTTAAAAGGATTGCAAGTAATAAATTTATCTTAATGGATATAAAAAAGATATGTAAAAAGGCTTATTAAATAATTTGTTTTTTTTTTTTCAATTAATATTATTAGAATAAACAAGTTAGAGTGCTATATTCGGCTGTGCCGAAAATTTGATACCCTCCACCGACAGTTCGAATGTTTAAGGAGTAACTCTGCATGATGGTATTATTATCTTAAACTGTGACGATTTGTTATTAATTAAGGTTTTAGGCGACTAAACTGTTTTCCGGTAGTAGGGTTTATATGGGGCCTAAGGTAAATTATGGACCGATCGTCACGAAATTTCACAGTGTTATTTCTAGTTCTAAAAAACTGTGACGTTCCAAATTTTGTTACGCTAGCGTTATTTTTTACGGTTATAGGCGTACTAAACTGTTTTCCGGGAGTATTGTTTATATGGGGCTTAGGGTAAATTATGGACGGATCTTCACGAAATTTAACAGCATGATTTCCAGTCAAATAAAACAAATTTTCTCATTCCGTGCCTTGTTCCAACATTTATGTTATTTTTTGTAACAAAATTATCAATTTTCCTACAGAACCGATTTTGCTGGATTTCAATCCAAACTGCTTAGGATAACTACAAGCAATTTGGCACCAAGTTTGTTCATTTGTTTTGAGTTGTTGGAAAGTGAGCGTGTTTTCAACAGACGGATAGACGGACATACAGACGGACATGACTAAATCGACTTAGAATTACTCAAGGACCCAGAATATATATACTTTATGGGGTCTGAGATGAATAATAAAAAAGTTTCACACGGAATGACAAACTTAATATACCCTCTTCACAACTAATTGTGGTGGAGGGTATAAAAATAGCACGTTCACCAATACTATTTAAATATCAATTTATGTTTAAAATCCCAAAAAAACCTGCTCCAAAAGGAGCAGGTTTTTTGTATGAATCCATACCTCAAATCGCTTCAAACCTGCTGATGGGATGCCTGATTTTTGTATGGGGTGTTCCCGGTTTGGAGGACTATTTTCTGCTGACAATAAGCGCTTCTTTTAACATGCAAACAAAGCGCTCCTAGAGTGCTTTTTTAAGGGCTAACTATATTAATATATTCATTATTGTTTTGCTTTTACTTGTTTAAATGCCTTTATTCAATCATTTTAGTAAACCATAATATATTTTTTTTTTGCGCTTAAAAACCCTCTTCGTTGTCAGCACTAAAATAGCAGGTTTGTTACGGATTTTTTTTTTGGTATTTTCATACCATGACTTTTACCCTCACCCAATATGTTAAGTCATGCAACCATACCCTTTAATTGCGTCATGAAATATATTTCTGCTGTAGTTCATTTTCTGACCACGAATTTTTACCCTTACCTAATATTTCGAACCACGCAACTGTACCATTAAATTGCGCATCATTATGCGCCTAACATGCATTTTTTCTTCTTATTTTGCTTACATATTTGCATTCTTCCACTTATTCGCATATTTACGCTTACGGTATCATGCAAATGTCTTTCAGTTGGTAACAACTCTCATCTTGGTGTAAAAACAAAATCTTTTACATCATAACATACAACCAGTGGTCTGATACCACCGTTAACAGAAAACCAGTTTTGAGTAATGTAACCTTGGTTGACATTGAGCATGATCTAATTTTTCGTGTTACTTCTTTCTCTGAAAAATACATACAGACGTTTTCGCAACCTGCACTGCGTATGATACTTATGCGAAAGACAAATGACCAACACTAATGTGGAGTTTTTTTCCATCACATTTGCTGTGACATATACATACACACACCTATACGTGTACATTATCTCTCTCGCGACAACAATAATAACGGGCGAAAGATGGAATGGCAAGTGAGGAAAACAATTTTTTTTATGAATGAAATGCATTCTGATAAGAATTATGTTGCAGTTTCAATCAGTTGATTTTTGACAGTTGATGCTGGGCCGCACAGTGGTTCAGCTTCATACGATTGGCGGCATTAAATATAAGGAAACATGGTAGAGCCTTGAATTTCGGTACGGACAAATATTTTCTTGTGATAAAAAAATGCTGCAAAAATGAAGAAAATCCGAGCACAACCACGCCTACTTCCCATATAACACAAAAGTTAAAAATCATTATAGAGTCATAATTTTTCGTTCAGAGCCTTGAATTTTGGCATGGACTAATATTTGGTTGTGATAAAAAAATACTGCAGATATGAAGAAAATCCGAGCACAACCACGCCTACTTCCCATATAACACAAAAGCTAAAAATCATTGTAGAGTCACAATTTTTTGTTCAGAGCCTTGAATTTCGGCATGGATTATTATTTGGTTGTAATAAAAGAATGCTGCAAATATGAAGAACATCCGAGCACAACCACGCCTACTTCCCATATAACACAAAAGTTAAAAATCATTGCAGAGTCACAATTTTTCGTTCAGAGCCTTGAATTTCGGCATGGACTAATATTTGGTTGTGGTTAAAGAATACTGCAAATATGAAGAAAATCCGAGCACAACCACGCCTACTTCCCATATAACACAAAAGTTAAAAATCATTATAGAGTCACAATTTTTAGTTCAGAGCATTAAATTTTGGCATGCACTAATATTTGGTTGTGATAAAAGAATACTGCAGATATGAAGAAAATCCGAGCACAACCACGCCTACTTCCCATATAACACAAAAGTTAAAAATCATTATAGAGTCACAATTTTTAGTTCAGAGCTTTGAATTTTGGCATGGACTAATATTTGGTTGTGGTAAAAAAATATTGCAAATATGAAGAAAATCCGAGCACAACCACGCCTACTTCGCATATAACACAAAAATTAAAAATCATTGTAGAGTCACAATTTTTTGTTCAGAGCATTGAATTTTGGCATGGATTAATATTTGGTTGTAATAAAAGAATACTGCAAATATAAAGAAAATCCGAGCACAACCACGCTTACTTCCCATATAACACAAAAGTTAAAAATCATTGTAGAGTCACAATTTTTTGCTCTTTGCAATTTTATCAAAAATCTGCTAACAACCACGCCTACCTCTCACACAAAATGACCACAAAAAATCCAATATTTTCCTTATTAGCAAAGCTAGATTGATTAAAACAGCTACACAGGTTTAAATTTTCGTGTTTTTTATTTGATTAAAATATAAATAAAATGCAGCAACAGTCACGCCCATATTCAATGAAAATATCTGTAAATAAATAAAAGAAAATATTAACCTTTAATTAGGCGCATGGGGTCAGGGGAAATTAAAATTGAAAAATGTATACGTTAAAATGTTCGGAGCGAACTTGTTTTTTCTATAGCTTTATTCATTTAAAAAGAGAACAAAAATAAGTTGCGATTATATCATTAAAGCGTACACACGTGTCGCTTGTCTAATTCTTGTTGACCCCATGCGACTAATAGTGTAACTTTTTTTTAATATGAAGATGAGTCAACTTGTAAAATAGTTGAAAGAAACCAGTACTGAATTTTATTTATATTTTATGTTTTTAAATGAAAAAAATGCTGTTTTTGTTCTTTTTTATACATAACTAGCTGTTTGGTCCCGGTGCTGCTCGGGATTTTCTAAATAATCACGTGAGACCCCATGCGATTAATTGTGTGATTTTCTTAATGCGCCTAATTAAAGGTTAAAATAAAATTTTAAAAACAAAGTAATTGGTGTACCTTTTCTAACATAACAAATTTTTTACTTCATCAGGAAATTCCAATATATCCTTCTCGCAAGTAACATATGCATGACATCTTCAATCGTCTAGAGGTATTGCCTTCGTTCGTTGAGCCCATTCCTTGTTTAACCATGTCCACATTCATGCCTAGAACCAATTTCAAATTCGTTTGGATTTCCGCTTTTGATACTTCTCTTTCATGTTTTGTATCTTTTGTTACTCTCCACTTTGAAAAACTTTTGTTGTATGCTATGTGCAATATGCACTCCACAATTTTATTCTCGCATGTAAAGGGAAACTCCAAACTGAAGCTCTTCTTCCGAAACTGGGTTTGTCCTTAATACATCCAAATTGTTCATTTCGCTTGGCTTAGCTTGACATATAAAACATGCAGCCATTCCTGATGTTTGTATGATTGTATTCGAAACTTTTCCATCAATCAAGGTTAAAACAGGAGTATGTAAAATTTCAAAACTTTTGTCATAAATGTTAACAACAGTTTTTTTCAAATCTTTAATTTCATTTTGCACTCTTTCAACTTCTTCAGAAATAACATTTGCCGTTTTTTTTACAAATTCAAATTTTATTGGCCTACAAAAAGTTGTTGAAGATGGCCTTGTTTTTCGCCAGTAATCATTTGTGCCATCAATACATTTCAAATTGAGAGGAACAATACTTGTTAAAAAATATTTTTGTCACTTAAATTTGGATCATTGAATTTTTTATGGTATTCACCATGTTTTTTTTTAAATATCGGCGATATTTATCGATTTTTTTTAAATATTGATATTTTTGCCCATTCCTATGCGCAATACCATGCTTGTGAATAAAATTTGTCCTAATTTTTTTTAGTTTTTTACACCGGTATTGCTTAGGGGCAAAAATGGGCAGCTGAACTTTTGAGTATCGTTAGCTGAGACTTCAAGCTTTAATTTGATATAAGTCTCAGGCTAGAGGTCGTTGGAGATCAATATATGCAAGCCATAGAAGTTGGAGGAAATAAATATTTTTGGACAATTTATAGTAGTAAAAGAATTTTTTTTTTTAATATCCAAAATTTTTTTTATTTTTTTATAAAAGCATGAAGCGATAAAAAGTAGCATATACTATACGGCAATTTCAAACGCATTCACTTAGGTCAACTTTGAATGTCTCTGGACAAAAAAGTAATAAAGCTATAAGCCTAATATTTTGGATACATGATAATTAGAGTGTTTATTACAAACTGTGGAAAAAAGAGGTAGATCAGCAGACATGAAAAAAAATAATTAATGCCGCTCTTGAACCAGTGTGGGCCGTGGCCCAGGGCAGTTGGATTTTGAGCAGTCGAGCAGACGTTTGTATGAAAAGGAAATTAAACAAGGAAAATGTAAAAAATTGTGTTAAAAGTGATGTAAAAAAAAAAATTAAAATTTATTTGTATAAGCAAATTATATAAAAAATATAAAAAGTTAAAACACTTATTATGAATCCTATTCCAACGAAAACCATTGATGTAGCCTCTAGCAAAGAACTTAATGTTGCGTCAGTGGCCACTACATCGTCAATGTCATTATCCGCTAGTAGCAATGAAGTCTCTACTGAACCGGCAACAAAGTACTCAGTAGTTCAGAGTACTTCTAGTAATACGAATTATCTTACATCTCCAGCCAATGTGCATTCCAAACGTATAATACGCAAAATAACACCTATAGATCCAAAAAAGTTACAAATACATACATATATGACAAAAAGTCCTAAAAACATTTAAAAATGTTTAAACGTTTGCAAAAAAAATAAAAAAGGAGTAAAACACTATTTATTTAAAAAAGAATAAAAGCACCAACTTAACAAATAAAAAGGTTAAAAATAAAAAGAAACAAAAAAAAAATAGAATTGAAATTTAAATTAAAATTTAAAAGTAAGATTTTGTTATTCGTGCTTAATTCCCAGTTTTTATTCTTGATAAAAACACTTGAAATTTATTGTTGATGGGATAAGCTTTTCCTATGCATTTCACTGGTTGCTTAGGCCAGATCATCAGGAAACTTCATCCATAAAAATTTTAGAAAAACTAAAGATATTAAACCAAATAAAACTGTTAAACGTGTAACAATATCAAAGCTTAAAATTAAAATTTTGTATTCCCAAAAATTGAAAAAAAAAACACTTAATTGACAACATCTTTTGTAAGTTATTGTTTGTTTTTTATTTTGTTTTTCTTAACCTACTTACAACTACAATTAATGTTAAGAGAATTTCAACTAATTGTAGGGGGGAATGTAAGATGAGATAAACCCACTTTTTTATTGTTGATGTGTTTTGTTAAAGCTTTGATATTGTTACAAGTAAAACGGTTGCTATAAGTCTTATACGTTTAACAGTTTTATTTGGTTTAATATCTTTAGTTTTTCTAAAATTTTTATGGATGAAGTTTCCTGATGATCTGGCCTAAGCAACCAGTGAAATGCATAGGAATAGCTTATCACAATAAATTTCAAGTGTTTTTATCAAGAATAAAAACTGGGAATTAAGCACGAATAACAAAATCTTTTGAAATTAAAATTTTGTATTCCCAAAAATTGAAATTACTTTTTGATAATTTAAAAGTAAGTTTAAAACTAAAATTAAAAAGAATATTAAAGTTAAAATTAAAATTAATATTAAAATTTAAAATTAAAATTAAAATTAAAATTAAAATTAAAATTAAAATTAAAATTAAAATTAAAATTAAAATTAAAATTAAAATTAAAATTAAAATTAAAATTAAAATTAAAATTAAAATTAAAATTAAAATTAAAATTAAAATTAAAATTAAAATTAAAATTAAAATTAAAATTAAAATTAAAATTAAAATTAAAATTAAAATTAAAATTAAAATTAAAATTAAAATTAAAATTAAAATTAAAATTAAAATTAAAATTAAAATTAAAATTAAAATTAAAATTAAAATTAAAATTAAAATTAAAATTAAAATTAAAATTAAAATTAAAATTAAAATTAAAATTAAAATTAAAATTAAAATTAAAATTAAAATTAAAATTAAAATTAAAATTAAAATTAAAATTAAAATTAAAATTAAAATTAAAATTAAAATTAAAATTAAAATTAAAATTAAAATTAAAATTAAAATTAAAATTAAAATTAAAATTAAAATTAAAATTAAAATTAAAATTAAAATTAAAATTAAAATTAAAATTAAAATTAAAATTAAAATTAAAATTAAAATTAAAATTAAAATTAAAATTAAAATTAAAATTAAAATTAAAATTAAAATTAAAATTAAAATTAAAATTAAAATTAAAATTAAAATTAAAATTAAAATTAAAATTAAAATTAAAATTAAAATTAAAATTAAAATTAAAATTAAAATTAAAATTAAAATTAAAATTAAAATTAAAATTAAAATTAAAATTAAAATTAAAATTAAAATTAAAATTAAAATTAAAATTAACATTAAAATTAAAATTAAAATTAAAATTAAAATTAAAATTAACATTAAAATTAAAATTAAAATTAAAATTAAAATTAAAATTAAAATTAAAATTAAAATTAAAATTAAAATTAAAATTAAAATTAAAATTAAAATTAAAATTAAAATTAAAATTAAAATTAAAATTAAAATTAAAATTAAAATTAAAATTAAAATTAAAATTAAAATTAAAATTAAAATTAAAATTAAAATTAAAATTAAAATTAAAATTAAAATTAAAATTAAAATTAAAATTAAAATTAAAATTAAAATTAAAATTAAAATTAAAATTAAAATTAAAATTAAAATTAAAATTAAAATTAAAATTAAAATTAAAATTAAAATTAAAATTAAAATTAAAATTAAAATTAAAATTAAAATTAAAATTAAAATTAAAATTAAAATTAAAATTAAAATTAAAATTAAAATTAAAATTAAAATTAAAATTAAAATTAAAATTAAAATTAAAATTAAAATTAAAATTAAAATTAAAATTAATATTGAAATTGAAATTAAAATTAATAGTAACATCGAAATTTAAAGTAAAAAAAAAAATATATAGAATTAAAATTTAAATTAAAATTTAAAATTAAGTTTAAAATTAAAATTAAAAATAAGATTTAATTTGAGATTTAAAATTTAAAACTAAAATTTAAAATTGAAATCAAATTTGAAATTAAAATTAATATTAATGTTAAAATTAAAATTAAATTAAAATTTAAAATTAAATTTAAAATTAAAAATAATATTAAAACTGAAATTGAAATCTAAAATTAAAATTTAAAATTAATAAAAGAAAAAAGAAAAAAACGAAAATCAAAAAGAATAAACAACTACATTTTTTTATTTTGTTGGAAATTAAAATGAATTTTTAAATTTATTTTAAATGGATGCTAGAGAAAACTTGGTCGTGGTAAGTGTCCCCTAATGTAGCGATTGTTTTGTAAACGGGACAGGATAATTATAGTGTAGGGTACCAGCCTGTCATAGGGTGGTGTAGGGAATAGTGTACCCCTATATGGCGAAACACCTAAGCCATATCATCACTTAGTGTGATCAGAATATAATCATTTCCTCTCTCCCTTTCTTTAGCCGTGAAAACTTATTTTTTTTTTAAATTTCGTGATATTGTAAACATACTTCCAGGGGTGTGAAGTATGGATATGCTTACGTGCCAAAACCCTGTTTGAGGTCAATTTTGCTTACTGAGCTATCGGGCCATCTTTTATACCCCCCTCAGCTGGTCTTAGATCGTTATGTGATTTTTATTTAAAGTTTGTAACGGCGCGTAACAGGTTTTTTGTATGTTTTATTCGTTATCATTTACTGCTTTATAAGAGCTCTCTAATTGTTTGCGCTTTTTCTCTGTAGTGCTTCAAAAAACCCAAATTTTTTTTACTTGGATGTATTTTTTTAAGTCAAATAAAATTATAAGAAAATCTGTATTTAACCATAAATAAAATTAATTTGAATACAATACGTCTCAATGAGAAAAATATTCATGGGACAATTTTTATCGATTTTGCTAAATAATAAATAAATGTCTAAAGATTTGAATGAAAACAAAAGAAAATCTGTCACGTATAGCAGTGCGGCGCTGTTAATGCCATTAACCCTAGAAAGATAACGTTATTTTTTTGTACTGAAAAGATAACGATCGTCTGCTTGTTTATATCCTTTAAATGATATCACCGAAAATAATATTGATGAATTTTATTGTTGACATCATTTATTTACTCTATTTCTTTCAAAAAAAATATAGTTTTTAAATAGAAAATTTATTAGTATTGTGGTTATTTTATTGAACTATTTATGGTTTTTAATCCAAATTTTTTATATTTTCAATTAGGCTCAAGTTCATTAAATTTAATTTTCATTAAATCATTCTTATGAAGAAAGGAATTTTACAACATGAAAATCAATTAAAATTTACTGATAATTTTTCATTCTTGACTCAATCTGGGCTCGAACCCAGGTGTTTACGGACAGGTTACCCTGACATGTTTCGATTGCAACCACTCAATCTCCTCAGAGGGCTTGCCGTTTAACACTCGCAGCCATCGACGACTGCTGACGTCATTAGTCAAACATCAATCCTTAAACCAAATTGTATTTAACCTTTGGTAGATCGAAATTTGCTTTGAATGATTATATATTTTAATTTACTTTAACATGTTGTTCCTTTACTTCTGTTTTTTCGTACTTTTGTCAAGAATTCTTCTTGAAGTTCAAAGTACATATTTTTTGTTTTTTCATTTTTTTGTCTTTCTTTTTCTTGTTGACCTTTTCAGCACAACTTGAAGGACAAATGCAAACATAGAGCTCGTGCCTTAGCTTTAACAATTATTAGTATTGTGGTTATTTTATTGAACTATTTATGGTTTTTAATCCAAATTTTTTATATTTTCAATTAGGCTCAAGTTCATTAAATTTAATTTTCATTAAATCATTCTTATGAAAAGAGGCAAGCCCTCTGAGGAGATTGAGTGGTTGCAATCGAAACATGTCAGGGTAACCTGTCCGTAAACACCTGGGTTCGAGCCCAGATTGAGTCAAGAATGAAAAATTATCAGTAAATTTTAATTGATTTTCATGTTGTAAAATTCCTTTCTTCATAAGAATGATTTAATGAAAATTAAATTTAATGAACTTGAGCCTAATTGAAAATATAAATAGAAAATTATTATAATAATAAAATTAAAAATAAAATTAAATTAGCAATATCAAAAATTAAATAGTTTTTACAAAGGACTTCAGTGTGGTTCTAAAAACTTAAATAAATATTTTCTTTGTATTTTATGTAGATATTGTTATCTGTATTAACTTATATAAACCAAAAAAAAAAAAATAATTTGAATAACATTATGTGCAAGATTTACAAATTAAAATTTTGTGGTCGCCACATACAGGTATACCGCACTTGACATATACCATTTTGGACATAAGTTTAATTTCTGATGGACAGAAGCCACCGTATTATCTCTTTTTTGATTCACGCTGTTCTCCACTACAACCTCAATCACTACTTACTGCATCTGGTAAAATTTGTTCAATGTTGTCGGTTAAAGTTTTCGATAAAATAGGGATTTCTAGCCTTAAAATTTCGGCATTGGTCCATTAAACAATTTTCGAAATTATTTCGGTAGTAAAAAATATCGAAGCATGAAATTGGGTCGTATAGTGATTTGAATTCCCAAGTAGGTCCTCTTGCCGTACGCACTATATTCATTGAAGTAACTCGGCCATCACTTTGACCCTTCGATGTAGCTCACTTACTTTTATTTCTTAAAGTGGGTCGAGATATCGAAATAACCCAGCTATCGGAAGAAGTAGTAAAATGTTCAGGTTCATAAGGATTTTCCTGAATCGGTGGTATATTCTCGTCAGGCTCAAGGATGTCAAAAGCTCATCTTCAACATCACTTTGAAGACTATCCTCCAATAATTCATCTTCCGATTCGCTCACACTTTCCAGTGAAACCGAGTCCCCCAACACGCTTTGCAAAATAGTGTAAATTTCCGCGCTTACAACACATTTTTAAAACAATACCTTAAAATTCAACCAAAACACAATGTTATCTTCGCTACAAAAGTAACACTAAAGATAACGATACGTCTCTCAGACATATGTTGTGTTTATTTGTGTTTATTTCTCAAAAAATACATAACTTACAACATAAAAACTGCCACCACCAACTAGGTGCTGCTAACAACTGAGATTATTGAACGTGAGAGAGTTGTATGTTAACAAATATGAAAGTAAGAGCACAAAATTAAAAAGGGGAACGTCTAGCAGACGTACCTTATCTTTCTAGGGTTAATTACAGCCGTAATTTACAGAAAATGGAATAAAATTGTCTACGAAGAATTATCTAGAAGAAATTGTGCAATAAAACGTTTTTAAAAACTCGATTTTAAATCACATATATCGCACTTGTTCAACAATAGTGTATTAAATCAAATTTTTTTATATCTTCTTTTTGAAAATTGTCGACACGTAATATTCACATTTAAGCGTTGTTCAAATATCATGTTTTTTTGTCTACTTTTTGGTAATGCAAAGGTCGGTTTGAAAATGAATTTTCATAAGTCTTGAATGTAAAATTAAAAATTTGTTTGCTTCTACTGAAAATTTAAATTTTGAGTTAATACATTATTTTTTAACAATATAATAAAAATTCTTTCTAGTTGTTTAAAAAAATTAGATGAATAAAAATATCACAGATAAATGATACATGTTTGTGTATTCTACTTTAAATATGTTTATTTTGTGAGAATGTATAATTTTTTAATTTACTGTTATTGTGCTTTTTTGAAATTTTACTATCTCAATAAGTTTGTTGCAGACAAATAAAAATTTATTTTCCATTTTCTGTGGTATTTCGACAACAATAACAGCGCAATAAATACCAAAAAAAAAAATGCATGTATGTCCACAAAATCGCCATCAAAACATGTTGTTTATAGTTTTTCTCTAAAGCTAATGTTTATGTCAGGGAAAACTAAATACAAAGAGAAACAAAATTTATAAAAATTTAATACTAGAAACGCTTAAACGCCCCCTTTCAACAAATTGTAAGTAAACATTGGGATGTTTGTATATTCGTTATAATAAAATTTTATTTAATTTTTAAGATTTTGTTTGTTGTGTCATCAAATTCCCAATTTTCATTATTGGTAAATACACTGAAATTTATTGTTGGAGGATAAGCGCATTTCACTGGTTGCTTAGGCCAGATCATCAGAAAACTTTCTCCCAAAAACTTTAGACAAGCTTTTGATAAAATGTAAACAAAAATGCAAAGTGAACGAAGTAAGTGAATTTTTAGGAATGAGAATTGGGAATTTTGCACAACAAACAAAATATTATTAATGAAAAATTATGTTTTTCCAAAAATAATAGTATAAACACAACTGGGACGAACGAAGAACTTCGCATATTACGACGAATTCGTCGGCAAGAATTCGTTGCGTAAGTTCATCAAATGAGACAAAATAAGTGCGTTAATGTGACAACCTTTTTTCTTTTAATTTGCAAAATAAATACCTTGGACGCTAAATTATATAAACATTTATTAATCTTTACTTCTTTAATTATTTTACTTCATCAATGTTCATCTTTTTTAACTAGCAAAAAATGTTGTTTAAATTTCTTTGTAATTTATTTGTTTGTTAACATTTATTAAATCATAGGTTAACCATATTTCACTATTAATCGGGGGAGTTCTAGAATCCAAATTCAGCACTTTTGGAGTTCTGCATTTCGATTTAGCGATCTCAAATTAGTTTTTGGGTTTGTTCAAAATTTTAGAATTTTTCGCATATTTCAGCTATGTTCGCGATAAAAGCGATTTTTTTCTTTAAGTTTTCTGATTATTTACGGCTTAAACGATTTATAATTAATAGTAGACTTTGCTATCATGCCGCTGTTAGCAATTTTTTGCGAGTTTCCGCTAATTAAGCAATTTTTACCGAATTTTTGCTATTCTTTTTAGTTTTATCAATTTTATGGGTTGTTTGAAATATTAAAAATTTTCGCCATTTTTGCAAGTTTTTTTATTTTTTTTTGTTATTTTCCCACAATTGGTTTCTCTTTCACCCATTTTGTTATTTCAAATAAATTTAAGTGTTTGTTTAAAAGTTTGTAATTTTTCGCGAATTTTCGCCATGTTTGCGATAACATCGATTTTTTCCTGTGATTTTTCACGATTTTAAATAAAAATTAGACTTGGCTATCACGCTGCACAGTCCTTTCCCCAATTTATTTGTTGTTCATCTGCGTTAGAAATAAAAATAAACCTATCGCAGAGTCCGTTACGCACGACGAATTTCGGTCTACGCAATAATTGTGTATACTTTCATATATACCAATGTGTTCTTTTCTGGTGACGAATATTCGTTGCGAATAACCCGTCCCAGCTGTGTTTCTAGCATTAATTTGATAATAAATTTCCAAGTGCCCGTATATAAAAAAGTGAACTGGCAAATTGCTGTATTTTCATTTTCTTGCGAAAACAATAATGCAATATGTTTTTAATTTAGTTTTTTCTTAAAAACTACAATTATTGTTGGGAGAATATTAAACCAATTGCAGTGGGGAATATAATTTTGTTTTAGTTTGTAATTCTCATTCACTATACAGTTTCATTTGGATATCTAGCTTTCTGAAGTTTTTTGGAAAAGGCTTCCTCATGATCTGGCTTATACTCCGAAAATAACACTGGTTTACAGCCAAAAATTACCAAGAACGCCACGTGCCTAGATAAGTTAATTTTGACCTCCTGAACACGAAAAACGCTGTAATTTTTTTTTCAATAGTTTAGTTTTTTAGATAACGGTACTTTTGTGTTTTTCGGTGTATGGTCCCACTAAAACCCTTGTGGAGCCCAACCGAAAAGTCCGATCGAGATAAATGACATATCGTTGGAAAGGTAATTGAATGCCTTTTCCGTCGATATGCTAAGAATTTTTATCTGATAAGAATTGGCTGAGTTATGGCACCTTAAAGTTCGAAATTTGCCTATTTTTACGTTTTTTTCAAAATTTTTCATTTTTATTTCGTTTTTTTTCTACGTTATAGTAAATATCTGGAATGTTTTATTTTTTAACCAAATAGTTTATTTTGCTACCAACATTTTAAGCGTAATTTGAAAAAAATCGGATGAAAAATAAAGTTTTTATTAAGGATTTTGTGGAACGACAATATTTTCATCCCATATAAAATTCCGCCTTTTTTTTAACCATCAGTTTTAACGTATTTAAAAAAAACGGAATTTTATATGAGATGAAAAAATTGTCTACGAAGAATTATCTAGAAGAAATTGTGCAATAAAACGTTTTTAAAAACTCGATTTTAAATCACATATATCGCACTTGTTCAACAATAGTGTATTAAATCAAATTTTTTTATATCTTCTTTTTGAAAATTGTCGACACGTAATATTCACATTTAAGCGTTGTTCAAATATCATGTTTTTTTGTCTACTTTTTGGTAATGCAAAGGTCGGTTTGAAAATGAATTTTCATAAGTCTTGAATGTAAAATTAAAAATTTGTTTGCTTCTACTGAAAATTTAAATTTTGAGTTAATACATTATTTTTTAACAATATAATAAAAATTCTTTCTAGTTGTTTAAAAAAATTAGATGAATAAAAATATCACAGATAAATGATACATGTTTGTGTATTCTACTTTAAATATGTTTATTTTGTGAGAATGTATAATTTTTTAATTTACTGTTATTGTGCTTTTTTGAAATTTTACTATCTCAATAAGTTTGTTGCAGACAAATAAAAATTTATTTTCCATTTTCTGTGGTATTTCGACAACAATAACAGCGCAATAAATACCAAAAAAAAAAATGCATGTATGTCCACAAAATCGCCATCAAAACATGTTGTTTATAGTTTTTCTCTATAGCTAATGTTTATGTCAGGGAAAACTAAATACAAAGAGAAACAAAATTTATAAAAATTTAATACTAGAAACGCTTAAACGCCCCCTTTCAACAAATTGTAAGTAAACATTGGGATGTTTGTATATTCGTTATAATAAAATTTTATTTAATTTTTAAGATTTTGTTTGTTGTGTCATCAAATTCCCAATTTTCATTATTGGTAAATACACTGAAATTTATTGTTGGAGGATAAGCGCATTTCACTGGTTGCTTAGGCCAGATCATCAGAAAACTTTCTCCCAAAAACTTTAGACAAGCTTTTGATAAAATGTAAACAAAAATGCAAAGTGAACGAAGTAAGTGAATTTTTAGGAATGAGAATTGGGAATTTTGCACAACAAACAAAATATTATTAATGAAAAATTATGTTTTTCCAAAAATAATAGTATAAACACAACTGGGACGAACGAAGAACTTCGCATATTACGACGAATTCGTCGGCAAGAATTCGTTGCGTAAGTTCATCAAATGAGACAAAATAAGTGCGTTAATGTGACAACCTTTTTTCTTTTAATTTGCAAAATAAATACCTTGGACGCTAAATTATATAAACATTTATTAATCTTTACTTCTTTAATTATTTTACTTCATCAATGTTCATCTTTTTTAACTAGCAAAAAATGTTGTTTAAATTTCTTTGTAATTTATTTGTTTGTTAACATTTATTAAATCATAGGTTAACCATATTTCACTATTAATCGGGGGAGTTCTAGAATCCAAATTCAGCACTTTTGGAGTTCTGCATTTCGATTTAGCGATCTCAAATTAGTTTTTGGGTTTGTTCAAAATTTTAGAATTTTTCGCATATTTCAGCTATGTTCGCGATAAAAGCGATTTTTTTCTTTAAGTTTTCTGATTATTTACGGCTTAAACGATTTATAATTAATAGTAGACTTTGCTATCATGCCGCTGTTAGCAATTTTTTGCGAGTTTCCGCTAATTAAGCAATTTTTACCGAATTTTTGCTATTCTTTTTAGTTTTATCAATTTTATGGGTTGTTTGAAATATTAAAAATTTTCGCCATTTTTGCAAGTTTTTTTATTTTTTTTTGTTATTTTCCCACAATTGGTTTCTCTTTCACCCATTTTGTTATTTCAAATAAATTTAAGTGTTTGTTTAAAAGTTTGTAATTTTTCGCGAATTTTCGCCATGTTTGCGATAACATCGATTTTTTCCTGTGATTTTTCACGATTTTAAATAAAAATTAGACTTGGCTATCACGCTGCACAGTCCTTTCCCCAATTTATTTGTTGTTCATCTGCGTTAGAAATAAAAATAAACCTATCGCAGAGTCCGTTACGCACGACGAATTTCGGTCTACGCAATAATTGTGTATACTTTCATATATACCAATGTGTTCTTTTCTGGTGACGAATATTCGTTGCGAATAACCCGTCCCAGCTGTGTTTCTAGCATTAATTTGATAATAAATTTCCAAGTGCCCGTATATAAAAAAGTGAACTGGCAAATTGCTGTATTTTCATTTTCTTGCGAAAACAATAATGCAATATGTTTTTAATTTAGTTTTTTCTTAAAAACTACAATTATTGTTGGGAGAATATTAAACCAATTGCAGTGGGGAATATAATTTTGTTTTAGTTTGTAATTCTCATTCACTATACAGTTTCATTTGGATATCTAGCTTTCTGAAGTTTTTTGGAAAAGGCTTCCTCATGATCTGGCTTATACTCCGAAAATAACACTGGTTTACAGCCAAAAATTACCAAGAACGCCACGTGCCTAGATAAGTTAATTTTGACCTCCTGAACACGAAAAACGCTGTAATTTTTTTTTCAATAGTTTAGTTTTTTAGATAACGGTACTTTTGTGTTTTTCGGTGTATGGTCCCACTAAAACCCTTGTGGAGCCCAACCGAAAAGTCCGATCGAGATAAATGACATATCGTTGGAAAGGTAATTGAATGCCTTTTCCGTCGATATGCTAAGAATTTTTATTTGATAAGAATTGGCTGAGTTATGGCACCTTAAAGTTCGAAATTTGCCTATTTTTACGTTTTTTTCAAAATTTTTCATTTTTATTTCGTTTTTTTTCTACGTTATAGTAAATATCTGGAATGTTTTATTTTTTAACCAAATAGTTTATTTTGCTACCAACATTTTAAGCGTAATTTGAAAAAAATCGGATGAAAAATAAAGTTTTTATTAAGGATTTTGTGGAACGACAATATTTTCATCCCATATAAAATTCCGCCTTTTTTTTAACCATCAGTTTTAACGTATTTAAAAAAAACGGAATTTTATATGAGATGAAAAATATTGTCGTTCCACAAAATCCTTAATAAAAACTTTATTTTTCATCCGATTTTTTTCAAATTACGCTTAAAATGTTGGTAACAAAATAAACTATTTGGCTAAAAAATAAAACATTCCAGATATTTACTATAACGTAGAAAAAAAAACGAAATAAAAATGAAAAATTTTCAAAAAAACGTAAAAAATAGGCAAATTTCGAACTTTAAGGTGCCATAACTCAGCCAATTCTTATCAGATAAAAATTCTTAGCATATCGACGGAAAAGGCATTCAATTACCTTTCCAACGATATGCCATTTATCTCGATCGGACTTTTCGGTTGGGCTCCACAAGGGTTTTAGTGGGACCATACACCGAAAAACACAAAAGTACCGTTATCTAAAAAACTAAACTATTGAAAAAAAATTACAGCGTTTTTCGTGTTCAGGAGGTCAAAATTAACTTATCTAGGCACGTGGCGTTCTTGGTAATTTTCCAAATTAAAAATTTGTAAAGCAGTGTAATTTAAGAGTATTTAACAAAAAATAAAAATTGGGAATTGAGCACGTGATAATAAGTAAATAAATAAATAAAGATTCGTTAAACATTTTGATTAATGTATTCAACATTTCCAACAATAAATCACTTAAAAATTTTTATTCTTGATAAATTCTTTTGTGACTTTCTAAAATTTGGCTCTTGAATTTAATTCTAGGACTTGTTTTATTGAAATAATACTACATCGTATTGAAATAATACTACATTTTAGTAACTGTCACTAAACACGTCCATTAAGAATAGATGTGTGACTGGTCAAATTGTGTCAATTGACCCCCTCCAATGACAACCCCATGTAAAAGTGATAGATCTCTTTCATATAAACTGTTAAAACAAGAACCGGTCTCTACCCCCAAAGACCTATCACGGGACTACTTTGGTGTCAGTTCGCTTCCCTCAAGGGTATAACGAAATCTCTGTGTGTTTTGTTGTTGGATTTTACAAATAACGACGACATTTTGCATTTACACTATTAAATCACTAATACTGAATGAACTCCGCTAATATTTTAATTTTTTTAGTTTCTTTAAACTTATTTTTTTATAGGAATTTATCTTTAAATTAATAAACCGCTCACATATAAAATAAACGACACAACTGATTCCAAATTATTTTAAAATGGCGCTAACATAATATTTTTAGAGTAAATATAGTTTGAATGCATCTTAGACATAATATGATAAATGTATAGAAAGTAAACATGTTATGGCTATTAAATATCATGATATGGTTGTGAGTAACATAATATGTTTTAAAAGTTATCATAATTTACTTGTTAGAAAAATAATTATTTTTCGGTCAACAATACTCAAATTTATAATTGATATGTTTACAGTAACTATAAAATTGTTGATGTTTAATAAAAAATATCAATTATTTGTGTACGACAACAATATATTGTTACATTAAACAAAGTGTTGTTGCCGTAACCATGCCCAACCATATTTTCCATTTTGCTCATAGAATTTTTATTTGTTTTTTATTATCTCTTCAAATTTGTCTCTACCGAAAACTTGTTTATTTCATTTGTTGTTGCCACCACGTGTATAAGAATGAAAAATTATCAATAAATTTTTATTAATTTCATGTTGTAAAATTCCTTTCTTCATAAAAATAGTTTAATGATAATTGAATTGAATGAACTTTAGCCTGACTAAAAATATAAAAATTTGGATTAAAAACCATGAACAGTTCAATAAAATAACCATATACTGCTTGTTATAGTCTTTATATTAATTTCAAGAATTAATATTTCTACAAACTTTGATTCAGTTTAATACTCATTTAATTTCAACTTCAGCGTTTTTATCTAAAATTTATATTATGCTTTATATTGTTCAAAGCAGTTTCTCGAGTTGTGGTAAACATTTGAACAACTTGCACAGCTGTCGCATGAGTGTCATTAATCTCTCATTAAGTAAATATAAATTATACGCTCTGTAAAACTAATGTAAAGATTTCTACTTGCCCTTTGAACTCTCGCTCATATTTCAAGTAGATAAAATTAAATTTTGTTGTGTTCACAATAACATTAAACAGAATATTTTAATTACAAGAAAATAATTTACGAACTTCTGTTTGTCGGTAAAGGCAAAACAATTCTCTGGGTTTTTTCAAATGTTTTCAAAAAAAAGTTGTGAATACACATTTTAAAGATTGATTTATGCAATTAAGTACTTTTTCTTTATGATATAATATAATTTTAATTTTAAATAGTTTACATTTAAGTCATTTGTCTTCGAAATGCCATTGTTGTTTGTGTTTGTTTAAATCGGATGGAATCTGTATGTAAGTTTACATTTGTGTTTTTCTTAAATCTCAGGACACCTGCTCCTTGTAGTTGTAACCCTAATCTTCTTGCAGCGACTATCACAACATGATTACTGACATTTAACACCACAATGGAAACATTGTACAGTTTAGATTTATACCAAGTTGATGACAACACAATTTTATTTTAAAGGGTGTTTTTTTAAGCGCAATATAACTTATCTTTATATATAAAAGAGTTGCGTGAGTGACTGACACATTCAACATCGCCAAGCCCAAACCGCTGACCCTAGAATCTTGAAATTTGGACTAGCGGTTGGTCAATCCCCAAATCGATCCACTTAGTCGGGATTTTTCGAAGTTTGAATGTTTAGGGGGTAAAAAAGGTAAAAATAGGAAAATTCTGTAAACTTATATCTCCAAAACTAAAAGAGATGCAAACTAAATGTAAAACTTATCGTTGTTCTTTAGAAAAATAAGCGGACAGGTGTCTGGTACTTTTTTGAAATTCGACCTAATAAGGGTAAAATCAAAAATTTTCTTACCACATTCGAAACTCATAAAAAAAAAAAAAAAAAAATTTGGTACTTTTTCGAAATTCGAACATATAATGGGTGGAAATCGTAACTATTTTTGGTACTTTCATTTTCCTCCATTCATTGACATATTCGTACTAAATAATGGGCTGCCACTACAATACTGATACTTAAATGCGGGAAAAATATAGTACCCAAAAAAGGAAATACGGGAAATTTGATATTTTTCTTTAGCTTTTTGGTTCTACTAAAGTAGCGGGTTAAATGCTAGAATTTAAACAAGTTTAAAGCTAGAAAAATAAACTTTTGCATTCATCAGAATTATTCTGCCATGGCTTATTAAATATTTTAAGCACATTTTTAATACTATATAACTAACTCTTTTTCCAAAGAATGGAAATACGCCAGGATCGTTCCAGTGCCAAAGGCGGGAGGTGATTTTCATCCCATTGCCATCCTGACATACTTATCGAAGGTTTTTGAGCACATGATTCATAAACATATATATAAATACGTGAGCGATAACAATCTATTGACTGATATTCAATCTGGCTTTTATACCTCGGCGTAGCTGTATTATCCGATGTAGTAGAAGACATTAGAGGGAACTTGGATGGTGATCAAGTCACATTTTTGGTTCTACTAGACCTTTCCAAGGCCTTTGATACGGTCAATCATTCTATTCTTTGTTTTAAACTTTCGCGGTTTTTTAGGTTCTCTTCTTTTTCAGTAAAACTAATTAAAAATTATCTATCTGAGAGAACACAATCTGTATCCCTAAATGGGTGCATTCCTCACCCGTTGAAAGTTAAACATGGTGTTCCACAGGGCTCGGTCCTTGGACCGCTTTTCTTTTCGCTATACTCAAATGACCTACCACAAAATCTGCATTATTCGAAAATTCAAATGTAAATAGACGACGCTCAGCTATACCTCAGCAGTCCTAGGGACTCATTCCTAACAAGTGTAAACCATTTACAGCCAGTTCATGGATTTCGACGTCATCGTTCGCATAGAAAATTACATTAAAAACAAAAACAAACTTCGAACAATGTCCGAATTTTGTTTTTGTTTTAAATGTAATTTTCTATGCGAACGATGACGTTCGATAGCGTTAAACAGGCAGTTAAATTTTGATTTGGACAACATTTTTAATTGGGCTTCGGCTAATGGCTTGAAACTAAATTCGGAAAAATCTAAATGTTTAGTGATAAGTAGGAAAAATGTAGCAATGAATGATGATCTGAATATTTATATTGGAGATGCTGTTGTTGCCACGGTTAAAAATCTAGGGATAACAATGAATAGGACTTTGACTTGGTCGGATCATATCAATCAGGCTTGAGGCAGGATATATGGTATGTTAAGGGGATTGTGGATCACACAATTTTTTACACCACTAAACCTTTACGATCGTTTACGGATCGCAAGATGGCTTAGAGGGATATCTTTTATACAATTTCGTCATCGAAGTCACGCATCCGAATGCCAATTTTTTTTGTTTAGTATACGTCTCTGGAATCAACTTCCAAATCATTTGCAAACCACTTGCAACGCAATAAGATTTAGAAAATTACTTAGTGATTATTTTTCCTAAAGTTTATCGTTATCATATCTGATTGTATTGCTGTCAAATTATTGCATCTACTTATTATTATTTTTTATTATTTTATTAATCTTTATGAATGCTTATCTTCTACATGAGTAATTTAATTTTGTAAGTTCAGTATAAAAAATACCAATTTACAAAAAAGTATCAAAAAGTCTCCCCTTACATGTTCTTATTCACACAGTTTAATGTACAATTTTATCTTTATTGGTCGAATATTAACGAAAATTCAAAAAGTTCCAGATGAAAAACAAAATATACCAGCATTTTTTATCTTATAGGTTATCACTCACTCAGGATCCTACAGCTATAATATATTATGTTTCTACACACAGAAAAGTTAAAAAAAAGAAATTTAGTTTCCCATATTTCCACTCTTTTTCTCCCCACAGAGCTTCGGTTGACAAACAAAGGAAGAAAGCATTCTTAACAGTTTTGCCTGGTCTGATTTATATAGTCGAAATATTCGAAAACCGGTTTCT
This sequence comes from Pollenia angustigena, assembly GCA_930367215.1. Taxonomy (NCBI): domain Eukaryota; kingdom Metazoa; phylum Arthropoda; class Insecta; order Diptera; family Polleniidae; genus Pollenia; species Pollenia angustigena. Next base: position 238,364,778 of record OV884059.1, read on the forward strand.
GAAAAATGTCGATAATTGATCACCCTAATTTTTTATTATTTGATAATTGAAAAAAAAAAAATTTATTTATTTTGCATTTGTGTTAGTAGCAGCTTTGAACGCTTATAACTCTGAAATTATTGAACAGATTTTAATAAAATATACATTGTGCACTTCTTTGAGTAAATGTCTCTCAAATGGTGTATATTTTGTTCAAATCGGTTGACATACAGAGGAGGAAAGTGTTCTTAACTGTTTTCCCTTAGCCGATTTATATATAGATATTATATTTTATTACTATTATATTATTAATCTTTTTTTTTATTTAGTTCAATTATGTACCCTACTATTGCTAAATATATTATCTGTCTAGTATAACCTATATGATTCTAATACTATAATTCATAAGATTTCTTCGGCTGTAGGAAAAATCGCCCAAAGAAAAATGGCCCAAAAAAATAAATGAAAAATCGCCCAAATGAAGAATCGCCCAAAAGAACATGAAAAATAAACCAAAAAGTTAAATATGAAATTTTGCCCAAAAGAAACGAAAAAGGGCCCAAAATAAAAATGAAAAATGACCCAAAAAAAAAACGAATTTTTTTCCCAAAAAAAAAAAAAAAATTAAAAATTACCCAATTTGCAAAACAGTGTTTATTATTCATATAAATTTAGTAACATACAAATGTAAGTTTTATGTAAAAAATTGCATTGTATCTTCAACAGCTGCGCGGCAGTATGGACAGTAATACTTATTTGAGCCCTCCGCCAAACTTTGTGCACTATTCAATAGTTAAATATTAATTAATCACTGCATATCTCCCCTATGCACAGTAGGTAGTTTGGCCTATATTTTTGGCCAAAATTCAAAATCTGCACTTTAGAAAAAGTAGTTTTTTTTGTTGTAATGTGATAAAGAATACTTCAAAGCCAATACAAGTGAATTTTTATTTTATAAATAACAAAAACCCGTTCATCACCCGACTCTTAAAGTCAATGTATCCAATCAACAGTTTAAGCGCGCCCTCTTCTTGTTATTTTTTATTACAATACCTGACACTAGTTTTTAATAAAAAAACAAATGAAAAATACAATAAAATATGGAAAACAATATTAATAGTAAGTGCTTAATAAATATATAATCGTTGTTTAAAATAAAATAGTTTATTGGTGAAAAAAATCAATATTCAATCTCAATTAAAAAAAAATAAAAGTTTTATACAACTTTGGAGAAGCTTTTAAAAAAAGTTTAAAATGTTTTAAAGCTAAAAGTAATAAGGTCTTGATAAGTATTTGATTTTGAGATTGTATAATCAATTTCATGCTGCGTTTTTTTGCGTTTTTTGAGGTATCCCATTTCGCTTAAGCTCTGAAAACACTGAGGATCTTAGCGCCAGTGAAAACGATGAGTGCGCAAATGATGTCAATATGTGAACATACACAATTTACACAAATGATTTGGATGATATTAAATTAGAAAATTAATAAGATATACCAAAAGTAGACAAAAATAAATTTTAAAAATTTTGTTCTAACGCGTATCTTTTCATAAGAATGCGATATTTAGAAATTCCAAGTTTATTCTTAGTTTTAGAGTTAATAGGTTAAAAAGCTAATCAAAAAATTCATATCCAGATTTGTTAAAATTCTGTCCGCCTGTTATCAATTTTGGCCAAAAAAATTGGATAAATTACCCATAGTGCTATGGTGTAACAAATACCGGCAGCGCTTACAAAAGCGTCTCAGCATAGCCGGACGCAAGGATTTTCTACTCTATGGTATAACAAAAACCGGCTTCGCTAACTGAAGCTTCTCTGCATAGCCGGCCTTCGGCCGGGCGCAAGGATTTTATCCTCTATGATATACAAAGACCGGCTTCGCTAACTAGAGCTTCTCTGCGCAGACGGCCTTTGGGCGGGCTAGCGAAGCCAGTATTTGTTATACCATAGAGGAGAAAATCCTTGCGCCCGGCCGAAGGCCGTCTATGCAGAGAAGCTTTAGTTATAAAAGCCGGTTTTTGTTATACCATAGAGGAGAAAATCCTTGCCCCCGGCAGAAGGCCGGCTGTGCAGAGAAGCTGTAGTTAGCGAAGTCGGTACTTGTTTTATCAAAGAGGAGAAAATCCTTGCGCCCGGCCAAAGGCCGGCTACGCTTCGACACTATGACACTGGACGTTATGACATGCCACTTTTTTGCAATATGTCCCGTTATTTTTATAAATAACATTTAGGAATTCGACGTATAGTAATAATGAATGATTTAGACAAATAGTATGTAAGATTTTGACGAAATTTTAAAAATGAATAATGGCCTGAAAATATGGGCTATTTTTCATATAATATTTTTGAAAAATCACCAAATTTAAAAAACGAAAAATCACTTTTCATATGAATTCAGGCCCAATTTTACATGGAATTTTTTTGGGCGATTTTTCATTTATTTTTTTGGGCCATTTTTCTTTGGGCGATTTTTCCTACATTCAACTACATTGTGATAAATAAATTAGCCTCGAAGAAAAAATATGTCCACATAGAAAAAGGAGAAGAAAACGAAGTAGCGGATATATGCTAGTGAAAAATATATACGCTATTCTTCTAAGTTTTAAGGAAAAGGTTTTCCTGGTTTTTTAATGAATACATTGGATATTCTCTTGTTATTACACTTTTTTAGATCAATGTAAATATTAAATGAATGGTGAAAAACACTTTCATTGCCATAAGCTTTTTTATCTAGAGATTCATTTATACGGTGGTTCACTATACTATTTATGCCCATAATTTCTACAAATAGATATCTAGTCGTACCTAACAGTTATCTTTACCTATCCGGTAACACTATTGTGGTAATTTCAACGTTAATTTTGCCTACGTGAATCGAAAATCGATGGTGTAAAATATATTACACTTTAACCCGTAGGTTAGAAATACGTTTTAAAATTATGAAAACCATAGATACCTACACATAGCTAGATACATTTTTGTAGAAATTACTGGCATTAATCGAACTATTTGGCCAAAAAATCGCATGTGCTCATAAAGTATGATGATAGTTTGATGTTAAAATGAAATTAACTAACAGATTTTTTTGACAAGTCTGTACAACCGGCAAATGTTTATAAAAAATTTCATAAAGTTTTTATGCGATCAGGGATTGCATTTTCTTGTAAAGTAGCTAAGTCATATGCTTTTGCATCTTTTTGTATGATAGTGTAGCATTGACAACAGATTTTGGCAAGATTTTCGTGAAAAAAGAAACGTTCAATCGTGTGGGATAGTGTGAATCCTGGTCTTTATTTAACAAATTGCTACTTTAAAATATATAAATCTAGAGTTTGACAACTGAATGTTTATAATATTAGGGATTCATACCTCTCATTTGATGCCCATTTTAAATTATATTTTCTTTCAAATTAAAGCCATTTTAAAACATATCTGATTTGATTATGAGTATGTATTAGGCTGTTGCAAAAGTACAAAAAACAAATACTTAAACACATTCCCTTTTTTTCGTGTATTTGTTTTATTGTACCTTCTCTTTAGAGAGACAATTGCTGTTCTCTTTTATAAGAAACAAACATTGTGTTTATTGTTTTTGAAAAAAATAAATAAAGCAAGTCTTAAGCATGGTAAGAAGTAAGCAAAATAAAAACAAGAACATGCACATGTTTGGACTTAAGACAAGAAGTTCTTAAACCATTTACTAAAATACTTGAGTATTTTTGTAAGTTTTATTTTGTTTGTATGAAATTTCGCTTTTGTTTAATTTGATGTTATGATCAAATTATCAACATAGCAATAGTTATATAGGTATACCTAGATACGTATGTACGTACATATGTATATTCCATAAAATTAACTGCTAAATTAATGCTAAAAATAAAAACCAAGAGAATTTCCGTAAAAATATTTACCTACATATCGTCATTTAAATTTACAAAAGCCATAAGTTGCGTTGGAAAAATTTTACAGGAGAAGACAAAGACTTAAATCAAAACTAGAAAAATTTTTAAGTTTTCTTTTCGTACCCCCTGCAATTTTTCGCATGTTACTTTTTTTATCTCCTCTAGGGAGAATATGGCATCCACAAAGCGCCATCTGACACGATTCAGCGATGCTTTGTTTACGTGTTCCCATGTCAGGTGATTAAGCCTTAGTTATGTTAACGTTTTTTAACCATTAATGGAAGAATATACTTTTTAAAATATAAATAACGGTAACACAAAGTAATAGTTTTTATTTTAATAATTAGTAATAATCTGCAAATAAGACAAATTAAAAAGCAATAACCATTGCTTGCATTTAATGCTTAAAATACCCACATTGTAAAATAAGAATCTTGCAAAGTACTTACAGAACATTAGCAAAAAAAATGTTTACTGTAATTTATTTATAGTGAGTAAGAATGAGTAAATACAAGAACTCTGAGCGTATAAAGAGAATAATTTCTTTTATTTGTTTTTTTTTGTTTTGAATTTATTTGCTTTGATTCCCTTTTGTACTTAGCTTTACTCTGAGAATTTTTAAAAAAGCAAATGTTTTTGAATTTAAATGTACTTAGTGCAAAAGCCTAGTATGTATGTTGCCTTTGAGAACATCTATATACATAGATAGTTTTTAATTTTTGAACATTTTTGTTGCATGGTGTAGTACACAAAAGGATTATGAAAGTTTTGGGACTTATGATATGCTCTAACATGTAACAGAAAAATTTAATAAAGACTTTACTGCTAAATTATTTTTTGAAAGCAGCTTAAATAATGAAAATTAATTTTAGCACACAAGACACACATGAAATAATACATTTGTTTCTTCTCTCTATAAGCTTGAAAAACATTTAAAACAAAAAAACTGTATCATGTGCATCATGTGTGGCTTGCCAGATTTAAATTTACAAAATTCTTGACCTTCACTTAAAAAAAAATCATGATTTCAAAAAGAATTCTTGACAATTAAAAACTTCCTAAATTAATTTTTCACAAAAATAACACAACTTTTATATTGGACAGTCGCACAGTAGCGCCTCTTCCTAAAAAACGTGGCAAAAATATAAAATTTGATGACAAAATTTTGTGAAATAAATTAATACTTCGCATAAAGAGCTACTTACTGATCCTTAATTCGATAAAAATTGAAGGTGCTGCTCAAAGTCTAACATTTTTTTAGAAAACCAAAAAAAGGTGATTTTGAAAAAAATGCACTTTATAGTTGAAGAGTTAGAAATACAACCGTTTGATCACTACTTTTTTGGTATTTTTATTAAAATTAGTAATATCATCAGATTCCCTACTCTTTCGGTAGTAACAGTTTTTCCGATACTCTATGTCTAGGTCGTTTTTACATATATAATTTTCTGATATAATTTTCTGTAAACTGTTACAATCTAAAAGCAAAAATACAAAACTTCAACAACTTCATTTAATAAAAAAAAGAGTAATTTCAGTATTTTGGTCATAACTCGGCCATTTTTTAACCGATTTGACCGATTTCTATACCGACTTCTTAAGGAAGAAATCTACCATTTACTTTTGTAATAAAAGTTAGACTCGGGAAGATCTCGTTATTTTTAAAAATTTATATTTTGGTCAACTTGTTAGTATTTGACACGATTTTTCTGAGGTTTCAGAAGATATGTTCTACTTAAAGATTGTCGATCTGTTGATATTAAAAACGCATCCGTCGGTACTATTACAGCTCTAAAATTTTTAGTAACAAAAAAAGAGTAAAAAATCGAAAAAAGGGTTTTTCGACAAAACTCGTCTAAATACCCAAAAAAAAACCATTTTTTTTCGAAAAAATTTTAACGCCATATATTTAAAAAATTTGAGAGCGGAAATTTTTTTTTAACAGACCAACTAAAAAAACATAAAAAATCAAACACTTTAATAAATATTCAACATTTTTCATTTTTCGAATTTATTCTATGAGCTAAATTTCAGTTATGTATTTTATAAAGCTTTTTTGTAATAGTTCTATTCCTACAATTTTTCAGAAATGACTTTATACACTACCAGACTATTATATTGTATTTTCTTTTTACATTTTACCTTAGCCTTCCGTTGGAAAGCAATGAGGTATATTGAATGTACAGAAAAATTTACAATTATTAGACACCAGCAGAATGTAATGCATTTTCTGGCCCGCTACGGCCTTCGTCAGCATTCTTTGTGTCACACTGGTTAGTGTTACTTTATAAATTGAATTTATTTAACAACTATTTTAACAAATAGAAATTGGGAATTATTTCCTTCCGAAGGTAACTTTATATTATATTCAACATTTTTCATTTTTCGAATTTATTCTATGAGCTAAATTTTTCTGTACATTCAATATACCTCATTGCTTTCCAACGGAAGGCTAAGGTAAAATGTAAAAAGAAAATACAATATAATAGTCTGGTAGTGTATAAAGTCATTTCTGAAAAATTGTAGGAATAGAACTATTACAAAAAAGCTTTATAAAATACATAACTGAAATTTAGCTCATAGAATAAATTCGAAAAATGAAAAATGTTGAATATAATATAAAGTTACCTTCGGAAGGAAATAATTCCCAGTTTCTACTTTAATAAATATTTTATTTTACTTCCCATAAAATTGAATTTTACACAAAATTCAACTTTGCTCTCCCATAAGAAGGCACTTAACAGGCCAACTTTAAAAATTTATTTCATAGGTGGACCAATTATCTATCGTACACCTTTTATATTATTTGATTATCTCATTTGGTTCAAAAGCTACTACATATGTTTGCGACGAAAAATCTGTGACTCGGCAACGAGTACTACGGACATCTTAGCTAAACACTTACCGTGCACGCAGAGAAAAAATATGGTTGGGCATGGTTACGGCAACAACACTATGTTTATTGTAACAATATATTGTTGTCGTCCACAAATAATTGTTATTTTTATTTAATATCAACAATATCATAGTTACTGTAAACATGTCAATGTTTATCGCAATTATAAATATTAGTATTGTTGACCGAAAAATATTTATTTTTCTAACAACTAAATTATGATAACTTTCAAAACATATTATATTACCCACAACCATATCATTATATTTAATAGCCATAACATGATAACATTCTATACATCTATCATATTATGTTTAAGATGCAATAAAACCATTTTTACTCTAATCATATTATGTTAGCGCCATTTGTAAAATTATTTTGAATCAGTTGTGTCGTTTGTTTTATATGTGAGCGGTAAAACAAGAAAAATTACCATAAAAAATAATGAATTTAAAGAAATTAAAATAATTAATAATTAATAGTGCAAAATATCGTAGTCAGTTCTAACAACAAATATTGAACTCCGCTATTTTATTTACATCAATAAAAATTGTAAAAAGTCACAAAATAAAAAATCGATACATAAAAATTTTAATTTATTTGGTATTGCTATGACAGTTATTCAAGGCGCTGTATCATAATATGATTGCTTCTAAATTTATTATGATTAACATAATGATAATATGATTACTTCTTAGCTTATTATGATGAACATGACAATAATATGATTAATTTCTTAGCTTATTATGATAAACATGATAATAATATGATTGCTTCTTAGCTTATTATGATTTACATGACAATAATATGATTCCTTCTTAACTTATTATGATTAACAGAATAATAATATGTTTAAGGGAAAAATATTATCATGTAATATTACGAATATATTCGCCATTGTTTGATTCAGTAATAATGTTAATATAGTGACTACAATCATGAATCTTATCATAATTTGTTGCTCTTCGAATATGTTTACCACAACCATGTTTTTTCTTTGCGTGTGGTACTATCGATAAAAGATTTTTTATAATAATTTTAATAATAACAATAAAACAATTTTAATAAAAAAAATTTTTTTTAACAATTAGATTTAAAGTCCTCAATTTCTTTCTTTTCTAAATCTAAATATACCCACACCACAACAGTGGGGTATTATGCATTTACGATGATGTTTGTAACACCATAAAATATTGGTCCGAACCCAACTCTTAGTATACCGATCGACTTAGAATCATTCCTGAATCGATTTACCAATGCCGCTCGTCCAGCTGGCTGGCTGACTGTCCATGTAAGCCTTTTGCGTAAAGTACTGGTCGAAATTCTTTAGATGAGTTGATGAAATTTGTTACATAGGTCCAATTACCACAACGCCCAAACCTTTTGCGAATCGGTCCATAATTTCAGATAGCCTCCTAAAACCCTCTTTCCGGAATAAGGCCTTTGTGCCCAAAAATCATCTTATTATGTTGGTGTGTAGATTAAATTTGTTTCAAACTTATTTTATTGCAATTAACATCATCTTAACAAATTTTATTCGAATCGGTCTATATTTGACCATAGCTCCCATACAAATAGAACTCCCGAAAATAGCATTAATTGCCATAACTTCCTTATAAATGTTGCTATTAAATAACAACTGGTGATAATAGCTTTTACTACAGCTTCTATGTCCTGACAATGAATTTGGACCTGATAGGTCTAAAATTAACCATAGTTTTCATATAAACCACTGCAGTATACGTATACTTACGTACCAAACTGTAAACCGAAAAAATGAAAAACTAACTTCAATTAACGTATTTGTCAGAAATTTTTACTATACATTAAATTCCGTATTGATTTTCCGCCTGCAAACAAACTGGTCACATCAATTAACACATTAGTAAGTTTGAGCTTTTCTTGCTGTTCAGATTCAATCAATTGGTTTAATTCAAATGTGACCACCAGCAAAAGAGGCAATATAAAACGTAAACACAAATCAAAATATTTTTCTCAATCAAAGCAGTTAATTGAAACAATTAAAAAATTGTTTGAATCGTTAAAATATTTTAAAAGTTTGTGTGTATGTTTTCAAATTTGCAAATATTCACACAAACATAAAAATTTTTATTTTCAATTAAGGCAAGTTAATTGAAACAATTAAAAAAATTGTTTGAAAAAGCATTATTGAATTAATTGAAAAAATTTTAGTGAAAATTTTTTCTGTGTAGATAATGTAAGATATTTTTTTTTTGTCAAAATTATTTAATTTTTATTTTTAAGTTAAACGGCACAATTGAATTTTTAAAGTTTAAAGACCACTAGTGCAAAGACATTATATGCAAGCGTCAGCACAATCAACGGCTGTTGAACATTGCTAAATGCGGAAAAAGAATCAATTCAGTTATGCTGATCGATACTTGCATTTTAGTATATAAGCTAGTATAATTTGTAAATATAACAGCCCTCTTTTTAGTTTAAATTCTCAAAACTTTTCTGGCAGTTTCTTTGAACGCTTACACACAAGGTGATACCCTACAGCTGGATAAACATACTTTGGGCTATAGGGATAAGAATAACGCTACAGTCCTAAATTATTAATTATTTTCATAATTAATTGCACCACTATTCTTTAATCTCATATATGTGAAGATATCGAAATAATATTCGGCACAAAGAACTTTTACATGAATCTAAACCTCATAACTAAAACTCCCAAAAGGGTACACCCGCAAAAATAATTTTTATATACGGTTGCGTACGGTATTATATGATCGGGCTTGTTCGGCTATACTTCTTCAATTCTTTTACTTTGCGATTTTTACTTCAGCTTATGAATGATTTGAAGAGTTAACAGCATTGATGCTTTTATCAAACTAAGGAAAACTCTAGTCTCACAACAACTTAGTCATTAACTGTTTTGAGTTTTAAAAACTAAATTTAGCATTGTTAAATAGGGTTTTAGGCATACTATACTGTGTTCCGGGAGTAGGGCTTATATGGGGCCTAGAGCAAATTATGAACGGATCTTCACGAAATTTTACAGCGCGATTTCCAGTCAAATAAAACGAGATCTTGCAAAATCTTATATCATTCTGTTCATTTTTCCGCCATTTTGTTAGTTTTTGTAACAAAATTATCAATTATTTTTAGGTGGGGTTCCACATTTCGATTCCTAGCTCTGATCCTACTGAACCGATTTTGCTGGATTTCAATCCCAAACTGCTTAGGATAACTACAAGCAATTTGACATCAAGCTTGTTTATTTCTTTTTAGTTTTTAGTCAGACGAACATGTCTAAATCGGCTTAAAATTACTCAAGGATCCAGAATATATATACTCTATGGGGTCTGAGATGAATAATAAAAAAGTTTCACACAGAAAGACAAACTTTATACCCTCGTCACAATTAATTGTGGTGGAGGGTATAAAAATTAGAAAAATTAATACAAGAAAATATTTTAGTTAAAAAATTAAATAAAGAAAACTATATAAAACTTCAAACAGTTGTAAAATTACTGGGGCCTGATTCTGGTTGTCGTGATCGGGTACTTTCTCGATTCGAAAGCAATTTAATAACTTATTATTTCAGTTAATACTGAACAAATCGGAGTATCGACTGAAATTAGAAATGAAATTGCTTTCGAATCGAGAAAGTACTCGATCACGACTGCCAGAACTATGCCCCTGGTTATTTTAAATATTTTATAAATCACCACAACAGCTAATCATGCTCCAAAATAAATTTGTTGGCTTGTTAGGATAAGTTAGATTATCTTTTGAATTAATAGTTTTATAATTTTTTTTCTTTAGTTAATAGTAGTAAACTGCCAAAATTTGTATGCCCTAATTAAATTGGAAAGCAGTGCTGGTAGTCTCCAAAACTTTAAACAAATTTTATAACTTTTTTCCAGTTGCTGTTTTTTAAAGATATACAAAGAAAAAATTCATCAAAAATTTTCTGACATTCTTTTATTTAATAGATTCATGGTTCTTTTTACACAAAGACAACTATCAAACATTAAAAGAAGCTCCTTAGAGTTTAATTTAAAACTCACCGCAGTAAATGCCCTATTAGTTACCTTAGGAAGCAAAAAGCAAAAAATCTAATTCATACTCAGCCAATCTGTTAGCTAAGATGGTAGTCCCATCATTAAAATAGGATATAGTTGGCTGACCATCTGCTTATCTGAAACTCACCGATTCAATAGTATAAATAAAAACATATGTATCTCGGCTCAGGGGTTTTTTGACCTAATACACGACTCTCGATGGCAATGGGCGAATCACCGAGTGTTTTTCAGGCCGAGATTTGCGCCATTGATGTGTGTTGCAGGAGCTGGGGACAAGGGCCAGATTGACGCTCTGTTGGGTGCCGGGGCACTCAGGGATCCCGGGTAATAAAATGGGTGATGAGCTGGCCAGGGCTGGTTCTAACGCGCGGATGATAGGTCCCGAGCCCTTTTGTGGACTAAGTTGGGCAGGGGTCCAGTCCGTCATGGAGGACTGGGCTCTGGGCGAACATAGGGGATACTGGGTATCGCTTCCGGGAATGCGTCAGGCAAGGAGATTTATCTCTCCCGGGAAAGTAATTAGGACGAATGGTCTCGGCAGACGGGATCTGCGACTGCTGGTGGCCTATTTGACTGGTCACCACACGATCAAATACCACCTTTATCGGATGGGCCTGGCTGAGGATCAGGAATGCAGACTATGTCTAGACGGGGACGAGATGACGGAGCATGTACTGTGTGTCTGCCCGGCGCTGGCATGGGCCAGGAGGAGGCACTTGGGGCATGGTATAATGTGTGCGTCCCAAATCGGTTATATATCGGCAAAGGCCCTGGTTGGGTTCCTATGGGAAGCAGAGGGTCTTTTGGCCAGCTAAGGGGAGTGGGTACAATAGACCTAATCTGGCCGCGGTACCTGTCACTGTGGGGAAACGTCCCCGCACTATCGTGGAAAAAAAAATAAAATTTAGAAAATATTTGTCTTTGAAATAAACTATTTTTTTCGACCCAGCACCGACTTTAAGGTTTTAGTACTAGAGTTCCTTAGGAATAATTAGTATTGTGGTTATTTTGTTGAACTATTTATGGTTTCATCAAATTTAATTTTCATTAAATTATTTTTATGAAGAAAGGAATTTTACAACATGAAAATTTACTAATAATTTTTCATTCTTGACTCAATCTGGGCTCGAACCCAGGCGTTTTTACGGACAGGTTACCCTGACATGTTTCGATTGCAACCACTCAATCTCCTCAGAGGGCTTGCCGTTTAACGCTCGCAGCCATCGACGACTGCTGACGTCATTAGTCAAACATCAATCCTTAAACCAAATTGTATTTAACCTTTGGTAGATCGAAATTTTCTTTGAATGATTATCTATTTTAATTTATTTTACATGTTCTTCCTTTTACTTCTGTTTTTTCGTACTTTTGTTTTAAGTCGCTTGAGCGACTATACTTGTTTTCTTGTTTATTTAATGCAACTATAATAAAATTGTTTTTAATTGCACATTTCCGGTTCCCCTGGTAATTATATTATTATGATTATAACAAATACTTTTAATTATTTTAACACAAAAGATTAAAAAAAAAAATTAAATTTTTTTTTTCAAAAGATTTTGTTATTCGTGCTTAATTCCCAGTTTAAACTAATTGTAGTTTGTTTATTTTAAACAAAAAAGTACTCAAAAATGGTTTTGGTTAAATTATTTTTCTGTTGTCAGTGGGTAAATAAAAATAAAAAAAGTTACACTACAGTGAATGAAATTTAAAACTTTATAAAACTTTTAGTTTTATGTGGTTTAAATGCTGAAAATATTTTTTCGTAAAGCACCTGAAACAATTTTGAAATTATGCAGTAAATTGCAATTGTAGAAAGACACACAGTGTTTTTTTAGCTCAAGTGTTTTGCATGCTGTTCAAGTAGTGTTGTAAAAGTTTGGGATTTCATTTGGGAAATGGGGATACAAAATTTAGTTTGGGTATAAAAGAATTTGTTAGGAATTTGTAGTTGTTTTGAAAACATTAATTTAAACTATGTTGTTGTTTTTTGTTTGGTCATAAGGTCATATATTAAAATTATTAATAAAAAATCCAAAAATTTTTTGAATTTTTAATTTTGTTTTTTTATTTTTCATCCGATATTTCGACCATACATCGATGGTCATCTTTAGGGGATTTAAAACACTGTCAAATTAAAACTACAAAAAAGTTGATACCTCCTCACTGCTTGTCATATTTTCATGAAGCAGTGAGGACTTATCAACTTTTTTGTAGTTTTAATAATTTTTATATATGACCTTAAGCCAAACAAAAAACAACAACAAAGATAATCGAGACAGGTCAACAATAAATATTGAACATTAATTTCAACTTTTTTATTATATATATTTTTTTTTTTTGTAAATATTATTGTAAAAAAAGAAAAACTAGATTTATTAACTTTATAGAGAATTTTAACCTATACCGATATATCGGCGATACTTCAGGTTTGCCGATATTGTCGATATATTTTTGTTGGTACAACAATACTTTTGTTAGAGTTTTTTGAACAAACAATTAAATTTTAAATGCTTATTTTTTGCATAACAACTAAGAGCAATAACACATTAAAAACCAGAGCATAAAATCAAAACAGAATAATAAATTGTTTCCTTTAATTCTTAAGCTGGATCTCCACGCCACGCGTTCAATGCTATTGTTACTTTTTTGACTTCTTTTTAAGATATATACATGCATAATTAGAAAGTATTCATAATATATGCGTTTGATAAGATTTTGTTGTGCAACATATCAATACAATTGTACACTGACTTTAATTTTTTGACAGATGTTAAAACGCATTGAATGCGTAAAAATAGTTTGCTGAAAATTTTGGGTTACTTCGAAGAGGCTACATAATCCATAAGTAAAGACGGCTACGTTGTCTGACACTATTCCACTATTTACCAATCTTCAAAATATAACCCAGCAAAAAATACTGCTTGCTCAGTAGCAGCTTTATAGGGCAAGGTCGATTGGATGGCGCTTCCGTATTCTATGAAATATAACATGTTTTTGGTGTGAAATTTCTTGCGAAGAAGGTCTGCCGTAGGAAACTAATGCGAATCACCTGGTCTTTCTATTTATACTTTAGAAGCTAAACTATTGTAAAGATTAGACAGAGCTTCATAATCTTTATATAATAATAGCTTCATAACAAACTTTTAAAAATGATTTTGAATCTACCGTGGCATTACTCCTCAAACAGAATTCATAGACATTGCAATGTTGAACTTGTTATCGATCGTATTGGAAAAACAAGCTAGAGTGCTATATTCGGCTGTGCCGACTCTTTGATACCCTCCACCGTCAGTTCGAATGTTTTAAGAGTGGTATCTATATGATGTCTATTTATTATTAATTTATCTTTACTAAAACAGTCATCTGTATTAAAATTGGTTGCGGTTTAGACATATATTAAATCATTGACTGACAACCAGAAAGTGCATGACTTTTTTAGTAATTTTTACTAGCCTGAGTAAAATATCATGACTCGTAACAGTTTAAGCCGAACAATAATGATTTTCAGGAGGGGAATTTATATTGGAGCCATGTTAAGCTACGAACCCATCATCCCCAAAATTCTGCAGAGTGATTTCTGGTATTAAAAACATAAATTTCAATACAGCGGTGAAATTAGTTTAACCGTTTGCAGTGAATTTCAGAAGGCTGCTTTAAATGGATCTAAGGGTTATTATGGACCGTATATCACAAAATTGAATAATATTTGCATGAGGCTAAGTTGGAAGAAATTTTACCACAATATCTATATCTGCTACGGTTTTAGGCGTATTTAATAATTTTACCAGAGTGCGCTTTATATGGAGGCTATAGTAAATTATGGATCGATCACCACGAAATTTCCCAGTGTCATTTCTAGTCCCATAAATTTGTTATGATAGCATTATTAATTATGATATTTATTCTTATTTGACCTTTATTTTATAATTACTTTTAATTATTTAAGCTTGAGGTCTTTTTTATAAAAAATTATATTTATTTTCTTCAATGGTTTTTCAAAAATTTTTTATGACAAATGGGTTTTTGAATTTAATGTCTGACAAAAATTTTTTCATAATTTTGTTATCGTTTTTTGTTATTATTAAAATTTGCTAATTTCCTGACGATGCTAACCAAAGGTTAGCGAAATATTGAAGAAAATAAATATATTTTTTTATAAAAAAGACCTCAAGCTTAAATAATTTAAAGTAATTATTAATTATGATTTTAGGCGTACTAAAATGTTTCCGGGAGAAGGGTTTATATGGGGCCTATGGTAAATAGTGTAGCGATCTTAACAAAATTGTACAGTCTTATTTCTAGTTCTTTATAACTGTGATGTACCAAATTTTTATGATTTTAGCCGTACTAAACTGTTTTCCGGTAATAGGGTTTATATAAGGCCTAGGGTAAATTATGGACCGATCTTCACGAAATTCGATTTCCAGTCGAATGAAACGAATTTTTGCAAAATCTTATATCATTCCGTGCATTTTTCCACCATTTATGTTACTTTTTGTAACAAAATTATCAATTATTTTTGGTGGTGGTTCCACATTTTGATTCACAGCTCTGCTCCTACCGAACCGATTTTGCTGGATTTCAATGCGAAACTGCTTAGGATAACTGCAAGCAATTTTACACCAAGTTTTGTTATTTCTTTTGAGTTTTTCGAAAGTGAGCGTGTTGTCAACAGACGGACAGACAGACGGACGTGGCTAAATCGTCTTAGAATTACTCAAGGAAACGTGGAGTTGACGTTATCCTGTGGCATTATTCTTCTACAGGTTAGAAATCACTTCACTACCAGCATTTATCGTTTAAACTTGATGAAGTTTTTCTTGAAAAAATGTAAACATACACTCATAAAATTATTACAGTAACTGATTGTGGGTTAATTAATTCGTTTTCCGTACTATTAAAATTTAAGAATAATAGAGTTTTTTTACAAATAATTTTATTTTTTAACATTTATGTTTGTTATTCAAAAAACAAACTACCAAAAAATAATGTTTTTTCGTTTTTATTTTTTTATGTAGTTTTATTTTTGTCGGTTAAGACATGGTAGAATAATACAAGGTATAGTCATTAGAAATTTTGTTCTCAATTAGAAAACCCATAGAATGTCAAATTTATTTTAAACAAAAGAAAATGCCAAAAAGTAAAATAAATTCTAAAAGTAAAATAAAAAAGTTACTAAAATAATTTTTTAAATCTGACAAAAATGTTTCATATGAATCAAAAATCAAAACGTGCCCGTTTGATGCCCTGTGCTAAACCATCTGTTATTCCTTTAAAAGGATTAGACGAATTTCTGATGTATGCTTATAAATTCTCCGGTAAATTTTTTTTATTCATTTGTGTCCTTCATAATATTACTTTTTTTTTAATAAACAAAATTGTTCTGTATGTTTTTTTTTATTTTTATTTATTTGTATGTTCAGATCCTGTACAACAAGATTTAATCTTATAATTAGAGTACAGGAAAGTATTATTGTAAGTATTATTAAATTGAGACGGCAAAGACAAGTATACTTATTTAGACATAATTAACTAACAAATTGTTAAAGAATATAATAATATTTGCGATTTTTAATAAGTAAAATGTTTATATAAAAAAGACTTAAAGCTAGTTGCGTTGCTATTAAGTTGTTGTGTTCGAGGAAGATTATTCCAGAGACGCGCCGAATGTATGAAAAACTGCCATTCGGATACAAGAGAACGGTGGAATGGGATAATGATCTTTTTTCCCCTAACTGATCTGGCAAACCTAATCTTCTCAATAAGGTATTGTGGCGTATCCGAATAAATGATTTTAGGCAGAAATAAAATCACACGTATGTTAAGAAGGTTGTTAAACGAGACTCCATATAATTTCAAAGAAAAGTGGGATACATGATCATATCTTCTCAGTCCATATACATATCTAACAACATTGTTGTATAAAACATTAAGCTTACCCTTGCTTATTGTGTCACAGCTGGCAAAAAGTTCACAACCGTAGATTAAATTGGGAATAATGTAAGATTTTGCAAGAAGTAGTCTTATATTTAATGGAGTATAATGCTGTGAGGACCAAAGACATCTGAGCTTTGTGTACGTCTGCCCCACAAGTGCGTTAATATGGTTATTCCAGGTAAGATTATTATTAAAAACTAATCCGAGGTTTTTGGCAGCATTAACTATAGTGACTTTTTCACCATCTATCAAAATATCAACGTCAGCAATATGTTTCATTGTTTTCCTACGAATAATGATACACTTTGATTTGCGCGGGTTTAAACAAAGCCCATTTGCAGTTGCCCAGATATAGATCTTATTAAGGTCGTCATTAAGTTTCGTTATATTTTCAGCGATGGAAATGACTGGACTACTTAAATACAACTGCACATCATCTGCGTACATATGCATTTTGCAGTGCGAAAGCTGGTTTGGTAAATCATTTACATAAATAGAGAAAAGGAGTGGTCCAAGGATTGACCCTTGGGGCACACCCCTAGATAAATTTAATACCGGCGATTGAAGTTGGTCCGAAAACACAAATTGCCGGCGTCCTGAGAGATATGACGACAACAGACGCGTGGAGGTCAAGGAAAAGTTAAAAAAATGTCGGAGTTTCGAGCAAAGCGTGCCGTGGTCCACTGTGTCAAAGGCCTTAGAGTGATCCAGAAGAACCAAGAAGTTTACTTTTCCTGTATCTAGGTCACGTCGTATGTTTTCAGTCACGTCCAGTAAAGCAGAAACACAACTATGGTTTTGCCGAAACCCCGATTGTTTATCAGACAACAAGTTATTAGACATGATATATGACGACATTTGATTATAAAGTAGTTTTTCAAGAACCTTAGATAGAAAGCACAGGATGGCAATTGGCCTGAATTCTGAGTCATTTTTCGGTATTGGAATTATTTTAGCGTATTTCCATTTCGACGGAAAAGTGCACGTCATTATAATAGTGTTGAACAAATGTGATATATATGGCTGGAGTATAGGCAACAATAACCTTATAAATTTAGGGTGTATGTTATCAGAGCCAACAGCGTTTGATTTAATTGAAATAAAGCTAAGTAAGACTTCAGATTGACTTACACACGCGAATTGAAACACATTGTTATTAACTTCATTGTTATTATGATTCAAATTCGGAAAGTTGTAAAAAGTGCTATCTATTGGTGGTTGAGGTAAATTTGTAAAAGTTCTATTAAGCTCTTCTACGTCGACCTGAGAACTATTTTTACTCATAGAGTGACCAATCCCAATTTCGCGAATATATTTCCAAGTCTGCCTAGAGCCTACTGCAGAGCCAAAGCGTTTGGAATAATACTCGGTCTTTGCATTTTTAATGGCAAGGTTAACGTTCCTTCTTGCAGCTTTAAATTCAGCTCCTAAACTTGAGGTTCGAAAACGCTTCCATCTTGAATAAGCACAATCTCGTTTAGATATTAAAAGTTTAATATTGGCAGAAAACCAAGGCCTTTCCCTATTAGATGTTCTTTTAGATTTTAGTGGAACTGTTTCATCAAATAGATCAAATAGAAATTCTACTTGCTCATCAACAGAGGGCATGTAGTACATTTGAGACCAATCTATACGAGAGGCGCATTCAAGGATCACGTTGTAGTTTAAACTGTTAAAGTCACGATAGTGGAGGGTATGTTCCGACAGAGAAGTTGTAAAGTTATATGTTAAAAAAATTAAATCATGCCGTGAAAAGCATGGAGCTGACACTTGATCATACAACAATGCGTTTTCTGGATTTGAAACAAAAATAACGTCAAGCAGAGTTCTGTTAGTTGCTGTATGATGAGTTGGATTTACCGTATTCATAGGAACGAGACCAAAAGATAACATATTGTCGGTTAATTCCGATTCCAGAAGTAGGTTTGAGTTAAAATCACCCAAAATAATAATATCATCATAAACAGCAGCAAGCGTTTCCATCGCACTGAAAAAATTAGAGAAAGGTAATCTCTTGTTAGGCCTGTATACGCACCCTACCAGCATTTTCATACCGTCAGAATTTATCTCAATGAAAATAAATTCTACATATATAACAGTCAATGATAAATTTGCTGAAGATTTTAAGCAAACCTTATAAGAAATATTCTTTTTCACAAAAATAGCTACCCCGCCAGCATAACCCTCTCGATCTTCCCTAACCACTTTATAACCACTTAGGCAGATCAAACTATCCGGAGTCCCAGAAGAAAGCCATGTTTCTGAGACGCAGACAATATCAATGTTGGAATTTTCAAAAACAAGTCTTAACTCATCAATTTTATTATTCAAGCTTTGGGCATTGATATGAGTAAGCGTTAGACCTTTCCTGTAATTATCTAGGATCCTTACCATGCTCGCTGTCGTGTCCCTGGAATTACCTTCGACAGTGTCATCATTAGCCGTAGTCATGTTTAATAATATAAAACAAATTTAAAATAGCAACGCAAAATACAATAATTTTAACAAAAAAAATAGCTGGACAATAAATTAAAAAATAATAAATGCAAAAAAAGTTATATGGTGCAAATGAAAGGCAACAAATTTGCAAAAACTTATATATAAAAAGAAGTGAATATAAAATGAAAGTAATTATCAAATTAATCCTATATGGTCTAAATAAAAGGCCAAAAAATTCCAAAAACTTATTTATAAAAAACAGCGAAAATAAAATAAAAATAGTTATCAAATTCATCTTAAACCCGAAAAAATTTTTGTAGTTGATCAGGCAAAACGATTTTAACAGGGTCATCATTTTCAAGTGCTTTTTCATGAACGATTCCACGTTGTATAAATACAGCTTTTAAACAATTATCTTTTTTTAAATTAAGCGCTGACTTAAAAATACCATAGTTGTGCGGGGTAAGGTTTTCATTAATAAAGAAAGGCATATTGCTGTCAAAGCCTGCATTACACAAACGGAGTGGTGATTTGTGTTGACGACGAAACCCGGCAGCAGTTTTGAGAAGGAGGTTTCTCTCAAATGGCGAGTTAATTCTTATAATAATTGGAGGGTCACTCACATCACGAATATGTTTAAAGTGGCGTACACGGAAAATAACTTTATGTGCTGGCACTCTTGTTTTTAACGCGCCACAAATATTTTGAAAAATGCCAGATAAGTCTTCATTCTCGTGAAACGGTATACCAGTGATTCTAATATCTGACGCTACGACTGAGTTATCATGTTCTAATATTTTTAAATTTAGAAGATGGACATCTTCTTTTAATTTATCTATTTCATTGCTTGCATTCTCTAATTTGGTAACCCTTTCGTTTAAATGTTGAATTTCTTGTCTAACATCATTTACTATCGCTCGGGGTTTGCTTCAGTTCGAAGGTCACCAGAGGCTAAAAAGAACCGATACTTTGAGCCTTACTAGAAGACAGTCTTAAAAATTTGAATACAGCAGTTAGTGGTTACACAGGTAACAACTAATAAACAACAAGTAGAATTAAGATTTGAATACATATTGTAAATTTCGATAAGAAAGATTCAATAATAAAAATAAATTATTAAAAAAAAAAAAAAAAAAAAATTTACTATCTTATATCGTAAATCACTAAACTTTTTTTCAATCTCAGTCATTAGGCAACTCTTATTATTTTCAATAATTGTTTTGATGATGTCTGATTGCTCTTGTATGTACTCATTTTGCTTTGTAAATTTGTTTTCCAGCCAATTCCATAAACGAGAGCGATTAATTGGATCATTAGAACTTGAAGAAAAGAGATCAGAGATCTCAGTAGTGTTGTTAGTCAACACTTCAATTTCTTCTGCTTTGTTTACATTTTTTTTAACTCTACATGTTTCATGTTGTTGTTATTATATTTTATTTTGTTATTTTTATTTTAATTTTCTCTATATTTATTTAGTGTTATTATGTTTGTGTTGTTAACTGTGGCCGTCAGTTTTAGTTGTTGTCTTGTTTAATTTTGATTTTGTTATGCTTTGAAAGTTAATAATTAAGTTATTGTTTTAATTTATTATAATGTATGTATGTAGATATTATGCAAATAATGCAAAATTAATATTGTTTTAGTATACTTTTGTAATTTATAAGTAAGTGCACTTAGTTTTCTTAAAGAGTTTAACTTGGTATAATGATTGATGCAAGTTTTAAATTATTTAATTGTTTAAATGCCACTTAAAAAAAAGTACAAACTGCAGAGCTCACAGAAAAACACATCCGACCACTTGAAAAAACAGAGTCATTCGGTAATTTGTTTTATTTTTTATTCTATTTCTCTTGTTTGACATTACATGGGTAAAAAAATTGACAACTCTCTCTAATGAACCTACCTGGTACTTATTATACTATGGGTTAAGATATATTTTTTAAAAGTAAATACTATTAAATTTTAACGAATATGCTGTTCAATAAATAAAAAATTAAAAAATGAATGTAAAAAGCATTTGTTCTAAATGAAATGTAAATGATCCGTTTTCTAAACGAATTTTAATTTGTTTAAAATGAATTTTCGTTTGAATTTAACTACATAATAATTTGAGTGTATGACTTTCTACAGAAGAAAGAAAATTAATAATAATAAACATAAACGGCAAAAAACAAGGTTGATTTGCATTTTTTGTAAAAATTATCTGAGATGAAAAAAGGGAGGTGCGTGTTAATTTTATTTCAAACCCGTATTTATCAATCGAAATGGCTTTTAAGTCTTCCATGATCCTTCCAATAAATTATCCAAATTTATGTCAATGTCAGTTCCAAATTTTCGTTGGTCATTCTTCTTCTATGCTTGTTTTTTATTAATTCTAATTTTGAAAATGCACACATATATATGTACGTACAACCAAACATGGAATTCAAACTTAAAATATCCTTGTGAGGTAAAGGGTATTTATTTAGTTTTAAGGATTTCCAAAAACCAACGCCACTTAAATTAGAATTTTTAAGTTCAGAGGAGCATTGCAGATCACATAGCTCCATTTGTAGCTCAGGCTTCTGATTGTATATGCTACATGTCATTGGAGTAAAAAAATTGCTATCATTTGCTTAATGCTGTCAAAACCTTTAAATCGTTTTTCAAAATTTATTTTCAAATCGTCAAAATGACTTAAATATTTAAAAAAATCAAAATTTAAAATGTTGTACTCATCATTTAATGAAGTTTTTAAGCATATATAAAAATTTCTATCTTTTTAAGAAAACCTTCGATTAGGTCAACCAAGTCAAAAATAGATTTGTTTTTGCTTTGAAGGGAAATACTAAGGTAGTTAAGGTGAGTTGTTAAGTCCGTTAAAAATGCTAAGTCTATGTTAAATGCTTGAGATTTAATTTCGGCTAAGAGCTCAAAATTTTTAAAATCCAATTCAATAAACTCAACAACTTCCTTTCGCACTTCAAAAAAGGAATTTCTTAAACTTACGATGAATTAACGAATTGTGCCCACTTCTAATTTTGTTCACTATTTTTACCACAGCACTCATTATGTGGACACAATTCGTCCATTTAGCACACAACGACTCTTGGTGAACCACACTGTTGGGTTTAAAATAAGATCTGGTGTACACACATCATAAACAAGATTACAATCTTGCAAGGTCGCCAGAATGTTACTTTAAACTGAACATGTGGTACGCACATTTAAATAATAATAAATACATACATGTGAGCGATCCTTTTTTTCTATTGTAAACAGCAGAGTTTTGATCTCCTATTGCTGTAATAAACAGTAATGCGTTTATAACGATAGTTTAATCTTTTGTTTATTTAGGCTGCAAGTATGTGTTATTGTAATTTATAAAATCTAGTAGGTAGGAATATTGTTATTGTCTTAGTAACAAGAATTTTAGTATTTAAGGAAAAAATATTAGTAAATAAAATGAGTTCCATTTTATATTTCAAACGAATAAGTGTGTACAATTCAATTCCTGCGGAAATTAACATTTTGGTGACCCCGACGTGATGTAATTGAGAAGTTAAAACCAAACTTAAAATTATCACGAGAAGTAAGGACAGGCCTGTCCAATGCTCTGAGTGCTTTGGCTCAGGGCAATGTTAACGAGCAGGAAAAGAGCTCCGACCACCTTTTCTCACTCTTCAACAGTCAACACAAGACATTATTTTCATGTAACAAGAATGATTGGAAATGTCGGAAAATGTGTTTAAGTGTTCAACTGCAATATTTCAAGGAAGAAATGAATTAGACTGGCTCCCGTAGGTGCAGTAATCAGACTGGCTCCCGAAGGTGCAGTAATCAGACTGGCTCCCGAAGGTGCAGTATTTAGACTGGCTCCCGAAGGTGCAGTAATTAGACTGGCTCCAGAAGGTGCAGTAACCAAATTGGATTCCGAATGCGCAGTATTCAGACTGTCTCCCGAAGATGTAGCAACCAAACTGGCTCCCGAAGATGCAGATCATTTGACTGAAAATTAAGACGTTGCATGTTAATTTCCTCACCATAACTTTCGATGTGCGCCAAGATTCGGAGCGCATCCTGAAATAAAAAAGACCATTTGAAGTCCGCAACTTATTGTTCTCTTGATCCACCTGCTATTTTATTGGCAACGTAATCTGCATGAAATGTCTTAAAATGCCTTTCAGTATTAAACTTAGTGTTAGCTTGCATTATTTGAAAGCATATTAAACATTGTGCTTCAGCCTTAAAATTATAAGTAAAAAAAAAAAAATCATTTTCCCATTTATTTTGCAAATCCATTTTGTAAAAAATACAAAAAATTCATAAAAACGTTTTCAATTATGTTATATACTTGTACTTCTCGCGTTCGTCGACTCTTGTTAAATGGCAAAAATCGATCAAAGAGCACCTATAAATACTACAAATATTTCAATATTTTACTGGCAGGTACTTATGAAATTTGTTTTCGAAACGTTTCAAAACATGAGCGCTCATAAATGTGAGTGCATTTTCTGTAAAAAAATCAGGCAGGTAACTAACGGAAAAAACCCAAATAATTAAAAAAGGGCACTTTCCTTTTTTCATTTCAATTGTCCACGCACATTTATTACCGCTTATTACTTTGCTACCGCAATCATAAAAATCAAATAACCTTTTGTTTATTTCTTTTTTCTTAATTCTGAGAATCATAAAAAAAAGTCATCAAGGTTTTTTTCAAGCAAATTTTTGAAATTCATGCCTTTACTTAATTGCGAATAAAAGCGTTCATCGATTTTCATGATTTATGTCTCAACTTCTTCATAGGTTATGCGACTTTACGTGAAAGTAATAGGACTTAACACTTTTTTACCGTTTTGGATTGTTTTATGAATTAAAAATAAAAAATTTATATGTTTTGGGCAAAAAATATTTTTTTTTCTTCATACATTTATTTATAACTGCGAATTGTAATTCTTAATTTTTTTAAATTTGTTTCAGCTTATTCGAACTAGTGGTTCTCGAGTTATGAAAACAAAAGAGCCTAAAACGTAACAAATTCCCCTATACGATACTTACAAACTTCAAATTAATTTTTAAATTATTATTTGATGTACCATGACCAAACTAAAGATGCAGAAGTTCTTCTTTTTTGGTCTACCATAACTCATAATTGAGTCCTGAGATCATGTGTCGTACTGTGTAGTATAAGTTTGAAATTTAAAACTTACATCAATTTTTTCAAAGTGTTTTTCAATACACACTTTGTTAAACGATATCATACGTTAAACAAAAACAAAATCTACAATGATGATCGCTGTCGTCAATGTTTACCAGCAAAGCATACGAAAGTGTGGTTGCTTTGCACTTTCGTGTATTCAGTGAAGAACGACAAAAAAAACTAATAAGACAAAATTGTTTGTGTATTTCGTATTGCTATTGCTGAGAGCTCTCTGTGTGTATTGAAATACACAGCCTATACACAGAGAAAACAGATTCGTGATCACACCCGAATTTGGCGCCAAACAAATTTCGTCGGTTGCATGTACTATTACACAATCCGGTTCCAATTAATGAAAATTTCGTTGCTTAGCATAATCGCTTTGATAGCATCATTTGAATTTTAGTACACTATCAGTCATAACAACAGATATTGTTAGTTGTTAGTATGATTATTAGAAACAAAATTGTGCTTATACCCGAATAAATGATAGGTGCAACTGAATTAACACATAATTGGTGTTCATAACAAGAGATTTGATTGTCGTTATCAATATATTTTTTTTAACCGGCCAAATGTAGCCCATAAGGGGCAAGGACTTGTCCAAAGGTAACTTCAATGAATGGAAAAATGGGTTATTTTACAGTACGATGTCCTAGGGCAGGACCATATAACCCAGCTTGCATTACAAAGGGGAAGTCTTAAAACTACTCCATGGTATACTCCAGAGGATTAGCTTTGAAATCGATTCATAACGAAAACATGTCGTTAAAAAACGAAGACATGTATTTACCCCTATTTATTAAGTTTTTCACATTTTCCATTTTTGACCGCAAATATATTTTTTAAATATAATATTAAAAATTCCGAATAATTATATTTTCAGTTGTTGTAGTCGAATTGAATCTATTCCAACAATCAATAATTAGCTGCAATAAATGAATAATCATTTATATTACAAAATTTAGTGACGAAATCAAATTATTGATTGCAATGACCAATATTCAGTATTGCCCTATATTAAATTCAGTTGTGATTCTAACCATTTGTACTAATTTTTAGAACTTAATTAAATTAGTTATCATAACTAATAAAAGAATTGAAGGAATCATATTTCAGTTGGAACATCATTCATAGTTAGAACTTTACATTTTTAATAGTTGCAATAATAAATCATATTACTTGATCAATATTTGATTACTGCAACCGTTTCCCAACCAATTTGTTTTCTGTGTGTAGCTTAGTGTTTTTACAAAAATAAATGAGCATCAAGAGCATAGGGGTTGGGCACTCTTGGTGTAAACATTCTGTTAAAGGGAAAATCCTTAGTTATCATTGAAAAACATTTTTGACGCAAGCAGGAAAACTTTATTCAGCGAAGCCACCTGCCGCGTCCTACTGGAGGAAAAAAGCCTTAAGCACGGCCGCAGGCCGCTACGCAGAAAAAATTTAGTATGCGAAGCCAGATTTCAATACTTAACTTTAGTGTCTCCGGAACTGAAATGAGAGATAAAGCCATTTTCTAATATTGCTAATGTGAGCTAAGTCCATGATGGCTTCATCTCCCATTCAAATGAAAAAAAAAAAAACAAAAAAGGCTTTATATCCCTATTGAATGAGAGATTAATCCATCATGGCCTTTTCTCACATGGTTTTAAAGCACCCCCCATATAAAACCATCAACCTGTGCAGTCGCATTGCTTTGTTAAGCACAAAGACGTTGAACTTTATTTTTGTTGTTTGCCTTTTTAATTTAATTTATTTTTTTTTTTGCAACTTCGGTAAAAATTACTATCGAACAATATTTTTGTATGGCAAGTGATGGTTTATGCTAAAATAAAATTAAGCACGTGTACAAATAAACACACTTTTTCAATTTGAGCGACTACTTTTGGGTCTGATTGTACAGGGTTTAGTGAAACTTGTTATCTTTATTTTGAATTTAACAGAAAATTTTCTTACTGGCAAGTCAAAGTACAATAACCTAGATAACTAGAAATGTTTGATTTAAATGTTCAGTTTAATTTTCTCCACGTTTTCCAAAAATCTGCTGGAAGTGTGAGTTACATACATATTAAAAAATATTTTTATATTAATCAATTGCTCATTCATACGTATTACCAGAGACAGCATTTGGCAATTATACAAGTGTGCATGTGGCACAAACCGGCCTTTTAGTTCATCAAGTTATTATTAATTTTTTATACAAATAAAAGAATTATTATTTTTTTGTTACTGTCTGGAACTTTGGCCGGCCACATTTCACAAGTAATCAAAATAATCTGTCATTCGATTGAATGTGGTAGGAGTGCGAGTAAGTTTCGCAACAGATTAGTCGATTGTACGTGCAACACAAAAATTTGTTAAACAAATTTTTCATTTTATTTTCGTCAGTCTGTGGAGTATCTGTGTTTGGCATATTTTACGGTTAACTTAACCTGTGTATTACATTTATATTAATGTTTGTAGTTAGATGGGTGAGTTTTATTTGAAAGCCTTTCAATATTTATTGACATTTCTTTTTGCTGGTTTTAAGTAAATGGGCTGGTTTGCTCACTTTTTGATTTATTCTAGTCGTTCAACATTTATTACTTTTGTTTGAAAAATGTACATCAAATTTGATTTTATTCGGTACATTTATTTATTTACTTTTGAAATGAAAATATTGCAGATGAATAACATTTTATTTTGATTTTATTCATCGAAAACTCAGTTGGCGTAAATGGTTAAATTTGGAGTTTATAAAAGGTAACGAATAAACGTTTTAAATTGTTTTAATTAAAATAGTGGTTAATTTAATCACACTTTCTGTCACTTAAATATCCCCCACACCTACATACTATATAGGTATTTTGGTTCCAGCGACCTTAAGTAATTCCTCTTGGCTACAAAAAGACTATTTAGTTGTAACAACCATGCAATGTTCGTGGTAAATAATAATATGATTCTGGTGGCCATATTGGGGATTCTTGTAATGGGAATACGATTTTAGTTACCCTTTCATTGTTGGTGTAACTAAAATATGGTTAAATTTTTTTAGCAGTGTTCTTGCCATTTTGTATATAGAAACAGCATAATAAATAATCGACGATAATTTTAATAAAAACATTCGCAATCATTTAAGCAGTTTTTATTAAAATATATTTTTGTAGAAAACATTGAAGCCACCCTAATTCGTTTTGCGTTGCCTTGACCTTGAATTTTTTTTTTTTTTTTTTTAAATTCATTTATTTGCAATCTATCTACTATAAGACAATAAGCAAATGTGGTAACCTAAGTAATAAATAACAGGAGTTATGTAGCCCCAAAGAACTACATAGCTATATACAAGTTAATTTAGATAAGATTATAAATGTACATATGTAAATATTTACAAAAAGCAGACTAGCCTCTAAAAGGCAAGTCTAGCACATGAACTCGTTGCAGTCTTCGTGTTTCAAAGCTGTCGTCTAATAACGCAACAGCCAGAGGGTTACTATGGTTAATTAATCTTTGAAGATAGTTTTTACTGAATCTTTGAATTTCTTCTCGAACTGAGGACATATTTAAATCTTTACGAATATTTTTGTTTGTGACAAACCATGGGGCTGCTGTTATTAGTCTCAAAGTTTTTGACTGGTATCTTTCTAGAATATCGATGTTTGATTTGCTTGCTGTTCCCCATAGCATAATTCCGTATGTCCAAACAGGTTTTAATATAGCCTTGTAGATTATCAGTTTATTGTTTAAATTTAATTCCGATTTTGGCCCTAGTAGCCAATATAATTTACCAGTTTTTATCTTTAGTTGTGTTCGTTTGGATTTAATGTGTTGCTTCCAAGTCAGCCTCCTGTCTAAAATCATTCCTAAATATTTAACGGAATTTTCAGTAGGTATTTGTTCCCCGTATATAGCCACTCTTGAGCAGTCTCCTCGCCTTAGTGTGAAAGTTATGTGTTTGGATTTATCTGAGTTGAATTTTATATTCCACTTAGTAAGCCATTTTTCAAGAAGTTGAATTTGCTTCTGGACAAATAACGATGCTTCTAATGGTGACTGGCTAGTTGCAGCTACCTTGAATTTGAGTACAATTTGTGGTAAATGTGAAGACGTATGAGTGATTTTAATTAAATCACTCATGCGTACCTCTACTTATCATAACCATTCAGCTTGAAATTAATATTCCAGTTTAAATTATTATTTTTCATAAGCATTTAAAAAGGCAGAGTTCATTTAAATGTCTAACAAAATAAATTTTTAATATCTCTAGAGGATAAAAATTATTGATAATTGAAGAGGAGTAGTATGTCCTTGTGTGTACACGGACACCATTTGGAACATAAACATATCAATCGTTTTTATGGATTTTATTCATAACTAGCTGACCCGACAGACGTTGTCCTGTCCAAATTAGGAAAAAATAAGAAAAAATCGTCCAAATCGGTCAAGCCGTTCGCAAGTTATGCGCTTAATAGAAAAAGTGGGAGGAAAAGTAGACGTGGTATATTTTTCTTTCGATGAAAACTTAAAATGGGTTAATACGAATATTTGAAAGAAAAATTTGTCAAATTGATTTAGCCATTTTCTGATTTTAGGTAATTCAAAAAAAGTGGGCGTAAAAGTGGGCAGAGAAAAATTTTCTTTTCGTTTAAATCTAAGTTGGAACATGGCGATCATTTTAAAGAAAAAATCGTCCAAATTATATAGATGTCATTGGTGCAATATGAAAATTGGATATTGCCAGGCCCCTCCTCCCGCGGACCGAAAATCCAAAATCAGACTTCACCCGCCTGAATATTCTGAAGATTCCCTGAAAATTTCATCAAAATCGGCCCAGGCGTTTTGGAGTCCATACGTTACATACATACATACATACATACATACATACATACATACATACATACATACATACATACATACATACATACATACATACATTTATTTATTTATTTCTTTATTTAATATATATTTAGGTCCATGGATAAATTCTTACAGCCTAATATAAATGAGTATTTAACTTAAGTATAATATTACGTTTAACAGTATTTAAATCCTGAGAAAAATCAATAAATTCAAACATTTCATTAAAGCAACAACACAGTTTTCTAAATGGGACTGCCATAGCATAGTTAGTTCGGAAAGTTTTTATAAATAAGGGATTATAGTACCGTACCGTACGTCGTGGAATGTTAAATGATAAACTACTTAATACAAAATTCGAGCATACTTTTCCAGTTATTAAGTTAATTACAAATGAGACATGTATGAGACGAAGAGCATAACTCTGCGACTTTTCAGTGTTGGCAAACGTATTAAGGATAATCTTGTAGAATATGAGGGGAGATTATCATATCCTCAATATGTATCTCTCAGGCAAAAAAGCAAGTATTGTTTATGAATGGATTCAATATGATCACTATGCACCATATAATGTGGATCCCATACAATCGAACCGTATTCCAGGATTGGTCTAACGAGAGATGTGTAAAGTTGTTTAGTGACGAAAGGATCATTCAATTCTTTCGCCCAACGTTTAATAAAAGCCTTAGTACAACGAGCCCTGTTGACAGTCATTGTTATGTGTTGAATAAAATCCAATTTTACATCCAACAAGATGCCAAGATCCATAATTGTGTCAACTATCTCGATTTAATAGCCACCGAGTTTATAGTTATTTAAAATACTACGTTTCCAAGTCTTCTTGAAGATAAATATGGTCTAACGAGTATTGTTGTTATTGTTGTTGTGTATGTTCTAATTATGTCTTGGTGGTGGTTTTGGCATTAAAAGTAGGATTGTAAGTAAAGTTTTTGCTGGGTACCAATGATTATTGAAAAAACGATATTCCAAATGCTAGCAGAGATCACCAAAATGCTAGCTGGAAATCAATTAAAGTATTAATATAATAGCAGTTCACCGAAGTCATTATAATATATCGCTGGCTAAACATGTAAAGGCTCTAAGTCCATATTTGAAAATTTTACAGGAGAGACAAAAAACAATCAAACTTTTTTTTGCGTAAACACTTTTGAATTCTGTAAACGTATTTTTTTTTTTATATTTCTTTGTTTTCTATGTGCATAGAAGTAAAATGAAGAAGTAAGTATTTGCCGAACTAAAAGCTTTTTTGGACTTAGAGCTTTTTCTATTGCTTAGTTTGTATTTTTTCATGGACTTAGGACATTTTCTTAGAACTTGTCTTTCATTATATTTCTTATTTACTACAATGAAAGTATTGTATTTTTTTTTTTCTTCTTTTTTATTGTTTTTATTCAAGAAGCTTATAATATGTAAACAAGTAAAGATTGTTTTAATTATTGTAAAAAAAGAAACATCATTTGTTCAGAATTATAAATAACATTATTATTGCAATTTAAATGATACTATGTACTATAAAATTCATTTCAATTTCGATATTTGTATGTAAATAATGAAAACAAAAATTATACAGGTTATTTCATTGCTGTTATGAAAATTAGTATTAATTTAAACGTGTAATGTATTTAAAAGTTAGAGGACTGGCGACGACTATTTTTACCCCTATGGCAAATCGTCATAAAATTTATGGTGTTTTGTAGGCTAAGTCGATTTTAAAAATTGTAAGTCTTCGTACTTTCTGGACGTTATTTTTCTTCGTTCTTGATGAAGTTGGTGTAAATCCGACCACTCCAGTGCTACTACATTTCTTTTTATTTTTTGGGGGAGGTTTTTCCATTCATCAGGAAATCTTAGTTTAAAATTAAGTTTACCATCTGGTGTGTATTGTATTCCTCGAATGTCCGTTACTTTGGAATCGCCTTTTCCACGGCCAGGGCGAATATTTTTGCAAAATTGAACATTGTTAAATTTTTTAAAAAATTAATGATCCAAATAAGTTACATCATAAGGTTCAGGTTTTTTTCTTGCTGCTTTACATATCGCAGTGTATTCAGCAGGCACATCAATATTTCTATTTTTCATGGCTCGTTCGATCATGGAGTGTACACTATCAGCTTCCATTTGAGTATGACCAATTTCCAATATTTTTTGCTCAATTGTTATTTTATGTTTGACTGCTGTATTCAGCAAGGCATTACTCATCACACAATTGCGGTTTTGATAAGTGCAACCGTCACTATAAAATATTATTTTCACGTGATTATTATTTTCACTGAGAATTTTTTTTCCACAAAGTAAACCCATATACTTGCAAATTCTTCAGCATGTAGCCCACCCACCTTCGACTTCATCCCACAAAAAACAGTAACCTTTTTGGTTTTTAAGATTATAAAAAACTAAATTGTGAACCTGCAACTTTGTGCGGTAATAAAGGCTGCTAACACAGGATTTTGGAGCCATTAGGACGGCTTGCAGGTCTACTGTAAAAACATATGTTTCCTCGTTTTTGTCTTTACTCTTTTAATTTCTAGCCTCTTTTTTCTTGTCTTGGTGAAGTGCGTACTGTCCATAAGGAAGGTTACCAACTGAATAGCGCGCACATAATTCACACTCGCATTTTTTTGCCTTGTAACTTGAGATAATATTTAAAAGTAAGACTTCTTTTCGATTCATTTGATACTTTTCTATTTCGCGGTCTATTAATTGGAGCTGATTCAATCAAAGTGGTAACATAAACTTTTTTTTCTTCCCAACTCATTTTCCAAAATTCTTTAAAAATATTTTCTCTATCATCGTCGTTTATCTCCGCACATTTCATGGCACCATATTTTTTACATCTGCATCTATCCTTCATATTTCTCGATTTTTTCGTTTTTTCATAATTCCAAACATTTCCGTCCTTTACTCTCCCAAAATAACGTTTACCTTTTTCTCTACGAATTCTATTTTTGGCCGAAAACCAAGATGAATTTTCAACTTGGACTCTTTTTTTGCGAGTTTTAGTTTTGGTTGGTAACTCGTATGAATCATCGGAGTCACTATGAAAACCATATGGAACCAGACCTATGATTCCGTCGTCTGACTCAATTCCATAATCGCTTTCAATGGTTTGTGTTACAAAGTTGTTGTTACCAGTAACTGACATGGCAGGCGTCTGATAAAAAAATATTTTAACAAAATATTTGAAGAATTTAAATATATTTTGATATTGTTACCTTAAGCACCATAAATTATATAGCCTAATTAAGTTAGACAAATTTTTTCAAACTTAAGCGCGTATTTAATATTTTTATAAAACATTTATTTACCACGTTGATATTAAAAAAAATTAGCGCACATTAATTATTATAAAACAGTTAGTCGATTTTTTTAATACATGTGATGGAACAATTTGAGAGAAATGGTTAAACTGTACTTTTAATTGGGACTTAGAGCTTTTTCTTGTGATAAATTGGACTTAGCGCTTTTGCTCATCACTACAAAACAACAACAAAAAATTAGATAACTGTAATTTTTTCTTTGTAAACAATGTATTTTTACTTATTGCCCATTACTGCATTAAAATCTCAATTTCTTAAAAAAGTGGACTTAGAGCCTTTACATGTTAAGCCAGCGATATGTACATTTCCCAGCAAAAACTTTATTTACAATCCTACTTTTAGGCCCGTTTTCACAACTTACCGATAGCTAAAGGTAGGATTTTATCGGCCGTATTAAAAGTTTTCCATTATTACAACTTTACTTTAACCTACCATATAGGATAAACCTTAATTTACTTAATCGTTCACTTAAGGTTAAAGTAAAGTTTTAATAACTGAACACTTTTTATAAGGCCGGTTAAAGTCTACTTTTAGCTATCTGTAAGTTGTAAAAACGGGCCTTAATGGCTTCAAGAATTCATTACTTTGTAGCTTTATTCGCCACTTTTTGTATTATTAGTTATATATTAAATAATAACTTTATTATTATATCTTTAATATACATTACAAAAAAAATTATTATTACTATACGATTTTAAATAAATATTTAATTTAATTTGGAGTACATGCCGTTAATATTTGTTAGACATTGTAATACTATATAATTTTTACAAAAAATTTGATGTTAAATCAATGGAAAATCTAAAAATCAATCAAATGTATGTAACTATATACATAAGTGTGTTCCGAAAGTACCCTCACAGTATATTTTTGTTATTAAAACACTTGTAGTTATATCGATCTAATGTAAACGATGTTTTTTGAACAACATAACATTTACATTAACATATTTGTATTACAGTGTTATGGTCATTTTCTCAATGTATCGACAAACTGTCTGTTACTTAATGTCAACATAAATTTATTTGACCGATAAACTGTCCGTTAACGATTTTGGGTTTCTCAATATACCGACAAAAACCAAAGTTTTCAGCTGGCAACGCCACTCAAAATACATGTTAAAGATGGGAGTCAGCTGATTGAATTTATCTGTACGGCAAATAAAAGGGAAAAAAATAATTGGCAGATGAGTGCCAAATGAGACATTGAGAAAACCAAATTTCTTTAATGTGCAGTTTTTCGTTGGGAAAAAAGCTAATCGCCTAATGAGAAAAAGGCCATTAGAGTTATAAATGATTTTGTGCAGCAAAACACTCCTTATTAAATGTTTTCTTACATTTCGAACAATTTGTTATTGTGTACACTTTCATGAATATTAGATATTTAAAAAAAAAATTTAAGTATAAAAAAAACATATTCAGCCCTGTTCTGCGTTTCGATTCGGATCGAAATTTTCTCCGTTTTTAGCAACTTTGGTATTTTGTGCCCATTTTCTGTAACTCCCGCGTTGAGAAACTTTTCGATTGAAATGTGAGAAATGTAACAAAAATACCATAAATTGAAACAAACATGTTTTTCTCACTTAATACCCTTTGTACACTTGCATACATTTCGGAGGAACGCATGGAAGATGTTGAAAATGTGAAATACACGTTCACACTTGAAACATCTTACATTTACCATTAACAAAAAATGTCACCATTTCTGAAAAAAAAAAACTTTTATTTTTTTAAAATACTTTTTTTCTACAAAAGTACCAACATTTTAAGAGATAACACCAAAATGTTTTTCTAATTCACTTTGTTTAATAATTTAAGCAAAATTAAGCAAAATAAGGCTTGCAAAAAAGGAAAAACTTGAGAAATGGTAACGCTGCTTTCAAAGCAACTGCCATTTTGTCAGTGATGCCCCAATAATAACAGAATTTATTGCCACTTTTCTAGTGATTACACTAAAAGAATCGAAAAATGTAAAAGGGAACAAAATGAGATAGTAACATTCTGTAAAAATGTTGATTTTTAGCCCTATGTATTTTTTATGGGAAAATTCCAACATTTTCGCAAATTGATGTTAAATGTTGACAAGTGTGAAAAGGCTATAACTGTTACTGTAACATTTTTGGCGAGTAATTTCCTTACGTTACAGCTATTACACACCAAAAATGTTACAGTAACAGTTTTGTGAGAAAAACATGTTTGTTTCAATTTATGGTATTTTTATTTCAGTTGTCACATTTCAATCGAAAAGTTTCTCAACGCGGGAGTTACAGAACATGGGCACAAAATACCAAAGTTGCCAAAAACGGAGAAAATTTCGATCCGAATCGAAACGCAGAATAGGGGTAACTATTTTTAAGGTTATAATAGGCCAAATTATAAAGGATTACTTTTGGGACATCTCGAACAAAAATTAGTACTTTTTATAGTAGAAAAGTAAGTAGTCGGCTCGTCAAATTCTCATTATTTTTCTGCTTATTTTGTAAGCAAAGTTTTTGCTAGGATGTTGGTATTTGTATTTAAAATGAAATTAAAACTATTTAATTTCTTTTTTGTTAAAAAAAACAGACATTTAAAAAACAACAAATTTTTAATTAAAAATTATAAATAAATTTAAGCGATGTTTTTGTAATATTTCAAACCCAGTAAAAACTTCGCTTACTTTTTCAAAAGGAATAGCTTCTCTCACTCATTATTTGGTAGATTTCTTCTTTAACTGATTCTATAACAACTTCTATAACTACTTATTTCTGAATGTATGTAGGAAAAACAAGTAATTTTTTGGATAAAAGAATAATACTGCACAAAAAAAAATTAACTTTTTATGGGGTCGGTGATTTCAATTTATGGTGTTTTCTCTTCTGACAATAATGTTCCATATATGCTACCATTCGTGCGGGTTTTTGTTTCATTCTAAAAATATACGCAAAAATGTGAGAAGTTGTCGTTTTCCTTTCTAAACATGTTGCAACAATAAATGGCATATTTGTTCCATTTCTTACCCGCAGTTATAACTGAGTGTGAGATTATGCCCTTTTTTGCATCTGCGTAAAGTACTTTTTTATGCAAGTACTTTTTTTTGTGTTTGCGGACAATTTGCGTTATATTGTGATTTTTAGTTATATTGTGATGGGTATAAAAACTTTTTGTTTTTCGTTTGTTTTACTTTCATATATTTTTTTGTCGCAAAATTTTTAACAACAGCTGACATTAATTATTGAAAATCAGTGCTGTTAACGCTTATTGGAATTGTAAGAAAGTTTAATGTTGAAAATTGCTACAAGCGTGGTGAATATCGCTTTAAGTACAAACTTTGCATTCAATATTTAACACGCTAAATACACATTAGTGTTGAGTGTTAAACGTAGCTAGTATTTTGCTCCATTGTAATTTAGAAAAATGTATCACTTTGTAAGGGTTCGTGTAACCTTATAAATATATTACACAACTATAATGCATCATTATTTTTTAGAAAAGAAAACATCATTAGTCTCCATTTTTCTCTATCAGCTCTGCTTTTTCAGATTTACCATTATGTCTAAAATTAAGGCACTTACACTACATATAATTGGAATAACTTGAAAACGGTTGACAACATTCAGTTCAAAAAAAAATCCGAAACTCAGCAAACTTTAAGCCGTTCTAACATTGTTTTTATGTTTGCAATCAAATTTTTTGTTCTTTAAAAATTCATAAAAAATAGAAATGCGACAAAAATCACAGTTTTGGTCTTTAATTAAGAAAAAAATTTCGACTGAAATGAGGTTTGTTTCATTGATTTTATTCACAATTTACTGAGAAAACTGAATAACGATTTCCATACAAAAAAACATTTTAAATATTTGAAGCACAGCAGCGAATAACGTTTTAAGTTACAAAATAATTTTTTTTTCTGGAAAGCAAAAAAACGTTTTTAACAGGCAAGATTATTATTTATTTTTTTTAGACTATTAAAAATAATGATAATAAAAATTTTTATGCAAAATATCAACAAATTTAAATATTAAATTACATGCAAATTTACAGTTAATAACTTTTTTTTAGTGGAAAAACGTTTCATATCCACAAACACGATGTCATTTAAAACGTTCTACCACTACACAAAGCATCATGACCGATGCCTTTTAAAACGGTATACCACGTTTAAAACCATTTATTTTGTATCATTTTTAAGTAACTTACAACGTTCTTCCACTAGCTGACTCTATGTATGCCCTTTTTAAAGGCTTTAAGGTGCATAATTTTGGGTGATTTGAGGTTTAAACAGTGTACGAGAGTAATGTTAACGGTCATTTGCAAAAAAACAGTTTTTGCAAAAAGTGGCTTTTACAACGTTATTCGCGGCTCTGCTTCATTTGTCTGTTAAGCCCTTAGACCCTAAATTTTTTATTCATTGAATTGATATAGAATTAATAGAAAGAAACAGTAAATGTTAGAAAGAGCAAAATATAAAAAATGTAAACAAAGCTTTTTCTTTAATTATGATTTTGTTTATCTTATGAAATGTTGTCAATTTTTTGTTTATGAGAAACAGAAAAACAAAACAAACAAAAGCGGTAAATCGCTGAATTTACCCATAAACCGCAGATTAAGCAACACTATTAATATTTCAAGCTCGAAATGTCAATTTTAATTTGAACAATTTTACATTTTTTTTTTTTTTTTGGCATATCTTCATTTCTTATCGATAACTTTAGTAAAATGTTTGGCAGTTTGCCATTTATCGTAATACAGCTTAACTCTTTGCACTTGGTAAATTTTTCTATTACATTATATTTTTACTGTTCAACAAAACTTGAACAATGAATTAAAAATGTAGTGTCATAAGGGCTTCATGAACGTTTTTTCCTTTTTGTATGAAAATTTTCTCATTGAAATAATAAATCTGTATATCTCAAACAATTTTAAGAACTAATAAGATTAAAAATTTTAGAATTTGTGCAGTCGTCTAGCTATTTTTTTTTTTTTTCTTGGTAGTTTGGGTGAGAGACTAGCTTACTCTTAACACCCTTAGAAGTCTCAAGAAACGGGACAACTAATCGTTTAATTTTTTCAACCTTTTAGTGTCAAAGAAAAATGATCAATAAATTTTAATAAAAATTCCAAGTTGTAAAATTCCTTCCTCAGTGAAAATAATTTAATGAAAATGAAAAAAAAAAATGAAGAAAAAAAAAACAACGTGAGTAAGATCTGTTGACAAAGTGCAAGCAGACAATTATAATTTCGAAGGAGTAGAATAATTTTCCTACCTTGGTTCCTCTGAAAATAAGGAATATAAGATCATCCTTGAATTAAAACGAAGGACAATGCTTGCAAGCAGGTGTTATTATGAAATAAGTAACCATTTCAACAGTAAAGCCATCTCCAGGAAACGAAAACTTGTGATACCATTCACTGGCAAAATCGATAAATATGTGTAAACATGTAGATAACGCTGATACTCCAGTGGTGCGATCCACTATGCTTTTTAAACCACAATTGTTTCTTTTGAAAATGTTAACCACAAAATTAATCATTTTGCTATTCACTTACACTTTTAACGACATCTGCTGGTGTTTAAAGCCAGCTGTTTTAGTCAGCTGTTATTTTTAACAAAACAAATTGTGGTATATTAACACCAAAAATTTTTGGTGTGGTTAAATCCGCTAAGAAGTGTTTATTTATAATCCATAAATAACATGGATTTTAGGTATTTAGCCTACAATATATCCACTTCTTGCCACACACCAATTTTCCGTGGAGCTTCTTATTTATTTATCCTAAATCCAACTATTTGACTCAAATAAAATTGAAAAATTAAAAAAAATTAATTTAATTAAAATTATATTAACCCATTAAGGACGGATGGGTATTTAAATACCCAAAAACAGAGCCTTCGTAGAAAAATTCTGGCTAATTTCAGGTAAGAGGTATCGGAAATTGGTTTTTACAGATAGATAAAGAAGGGATAAGACTTCTTAAACAAATTTTTGAAAATAAATGTTGCCCCTTTAAATTGGGTAAGTTAGCGGCTTACAAGTTATCAATTTTTAATATTTGGAAAAAGTGAACGACAACGGCTCTGGAAAATTGGGAGAGTGGAAAATCGGAAAACCCTCTTGGTGACTTATAGCCTTAGGTGTGATCTGCTTTAGAAAAAAATATTAGCTAAATTGGTCCAATAACGTTGACCACAGGTTTGATGCAATGACATGGGTATTTAAATACCCTCTTCGCTGTCAGATGGTTCAAAACACATAGTTTTTTTTTTAATTTTTGGCAAGTAAAAATGCGATGTTTTATGTAAATTGAACTATTTATTAGTAAAAAATAAAGAAATAAATATCACAACTGTGGTCGATTATTAAGATAATTTTATATTTTTAATGTTTTTTGGGACACCAGCATGAAAATGTGCAAAACAAGCCTTTGGGTGTAACTAAAATTTGCATTTTGTACATCCAAACTCAGTTTTGCTTCACATTGTCCGAAACGGCCAAGCTGAATAATATGGCTTATCATATGGTCAAAGCTCTCCATGCGCTTTGCCATTTCTTGTGCAATGGTGACAACTTTTTCTCTTACACCAATGCTTCAACAACGCTCACATGAAATAAAATTGACTCATGATTGGAGATCCTTCAGGTTTTCTTAGCATGCAGTGTAAATTCCTGGCATACACCATAGCAGCATCCAAAGCATTAGTAAGAAGGCCTCGGCTCTTTCGTATAAAATATAAAACATTCCACATTCCCTTCTATGACAACAGAGAAGAGAGGAGTTACATATTTTGTTATGTTTTTTCGCACAAGCAAAAGCAAAAGAATTTTGTTTTTGCTCCCGTTACCATTCTTATGTAACTGCAAAAGAAGCGAGAGCAATGACAACGTGTGTAAAAAGATATGAGAGTGGAATAAAGCGAGCAAACCTTGTAAAGGGCCAATGTTGAATGTGAACCTCACCTTATTATGGCTTATTATTAATATGGGCGTTCAAATCAAAATGCACTTCGTGATTCAGTGATGAGGCACATCAGTGGATTCGGCAATAAGCAGAGTCGCCGCATTTGGGCGAATGATAATCCAAGAGTGATTGTCGAAAAACCAATGCGCTCACAAGAGTGACTGTTTGGTGTGGCTTATGGGCTGGCGGCATCATCGGGCCGTATTTTTTCCAAAATGAGGCCGGTCCGGCAGTTACGATGATACGAACTTTTTATGGCCCGAATTGGAAGATATGGATGTGGACGATATGTGCTTTCAACAGGACGGTGCCACAAAGCTAACGAAACAATCGCTCTTTTGCGCAACGAATTCAATGGCCGTGTTATCTCACGTGGTGGCGATGTCAATTGGCCGCCAAGATCATTTGATTTGACACCGTTGGTCTTCTTTCTTTTGGGGATATTTGACAGAAAAGGTGTACGTCGATAAGCAAGCAACAATTCAAGAGCTATAGGATGAGATAATTCGGCCCATTAACGGCTTAGAACCTCAATTATGCCTCAGCCATTTGCCCGATATTTTGTTCCATACATGATTGAACCATACCAATATTTTCATAATAAAAATAAATGACAATAACTTCCTAAATAATTGGTGTTTTATTCAAAACAATCATCGGTCCTTAAAATTTAACCATCCTTTTCATCCAAAAGAAGGAATACAAAGGCCCTCTAGAAGGCATCCGTACTTCTTCCTTTTCCCGCTGGGACAGATTCAACGTACATAGTGAAATAAGCACACAACACACACATCAAAGCATGCAATAAATGAATTTATTAATTTTTGGTGTTCAAAAAATCTTGTGTTTTAGAACTCTTTAAGAGCGAAGTGGGTAGAAAAATACCCATGGTCTAGGGGCCAAGGTTTGACAGGTAAAAATAAAAAAAAACGCAATGTCAATATAAATGCCCATAATATCAAATGTGTGAAATTTCATCAAAATCGTACCACGAAATCGGGGTTCAGTCTTTAATGGGTTAATAAAATAATTAAAAAAAATTAATAAAATATTAAAATTAAGTAATGCTTTCTTTACGCACTTATCATTTAAAGTCTATAAATTAAAAGGTTTTTGTTTTGTTTTTTTTATTCTTCTTTGTTATTTTATCCAGAGTTGCCAAGATATATCAATTTGAATAGAGAGAAATATAAAACTTTTTACCGTGGTTATAAATAAGTTAGTGAATCACATATTGGTTAGTGCAAACATCAAAATGTGTGGTTAAAGGAAGCACTTTTTAAAGTGTTAAAAATTAGTGAATTGCACTACAGAATGCGAGAGGCGAAGATCTAAAAATCCCTCGTGAATCAAACTTTTAAACAGGCGGAGACCAACAACAAGTTTAAGTGTCATCTACATAAGTAAGTAATAAAGTGTCAGTTGCCAAGTCAATTAATATTTTGCAGCGTTGTAACTAGGTATTAAGAGCAAAACTGCCTGTTTTCTAAGTATTCAAAATTTAAATTTATTGTTTAACCCTTAAATCATCCGCAAAAAAACTAACGTGTGTGATTTTTCACATATAAACAATGTCTGTCCACTTTGCTGTGGCGCCAAGTAATCAAAGTCATGATTATCGTAAAATTAATGATGTATATATGTATGTATATGCCGGTGGTGACCAACAACAAACCATACAAAGCTTGTGTGTATTTTATATAAGCACTCACTTTATATAATATACATTGCATGCAGCTCGCAACAATATCAAAAATATTCACACTTGCCGACGGAAAATTGACCTTCTAGTGCAAATTACATTGAATTTGAAATTTAATGAAACCAGTGTTCTTTTTTGTTAAAATTAAAAAGAGTTCAATTTTATTTAATTGTAAATGGATTACGTGCTAAAGCTTATAACACTGTGCAACAAAATTCGGGTCATCGCCGCCAGCCTCAACACTTGCAACGCTAAAATGTTCTACAAATATTTTCTGCATCAAATTTCACTTCTAAGACCAAAAAATCGTGCAATGTATGTAAGAGGGGTTTTCGAAAAATTAAAAAAATTCAAGGCCGGAATTTCTAAACCCCCGTTTTACATACATTGCACGATTTTTTGGTTTTAGAAGACCCCTAGTAAAATTTGATGCAGAACATATTCGTAGAACATTTTAACCCTCTAACGTGCCGTTTTAGTGTAGATGTTAAAAAAATGACAAAAATTACCCCTTAAAATGAGCGTTAGAGTGTTAATATATTCTATGAAAATAATAGCCATATAATTCTACCGAAGCCATCTGAAATAGTCTTTTAGGTCCGAATTAAATTTAGTATATTTTTTGGACTTGTACCAAACGCCTTTTCAAGAAATTCAAAAATTTCATTGCCGAAATTTCGAGAATTCGTGTTTATTAAGAGTTAAGAAAAAAACAAAATGACGCCTTAAAATGAGAGTTGGAGGGTTATAAATTCTAAGAAAAGAATCGCCATATGATTCTACTGAAGACATCTGAAATTATTGTTTAGCTCAGAAGTATATTTAATATATTTTTTTGACTTATACTAAACGCCTTTTCAAAAAAATTCAACCAATTTAGGGGCCCATATTTCGGAAGCCCGAGCTTACTTTTCAAACCCCTATGGCAGATTTGCTCTACTAGTAGTCTACTTTCATTTTGCGTTGCAAGTGTTGAGGCTGTTTTTTTTTTTTTTTTTTTTGTTGCACAGTGTTATATAATTAATGTAGTTATCTGTCCAAAATCTAAACTTCAGTTGCCAGTATCTAGTCCTATCCTCGGCGATCAATAGTGTGACCAGATTTTCAAATAATATAAAGCTAAATCATGTTTTAAATAGAGGTTAAAAGGGCTAAAAAATAAAATTTAGAGCCAAAAAATAAAGCTAAATTTTTTAATAGTTTTATAATAGTAACTCTTAATTATTTCGATATTTTTCAAAGATTAAATAGTGTCTATGAAGGAAAATATTTTATATAAATATATTTTTGATAGCGGTGCGGTGAATATGAGTACAAATAAAAAAATTCAACTTTGGCGAATGCGAATACTTCAAAAGTTCAAAAGTCATACGCAATTAAATTTGTTTATTTATAATACAAATACATATGTACTGTATAAACGAAGGATATATTAAATATTAACATATTTTACATACATTTGTACTCATTTGCTGCAACACCGCCATTGCTCAAAAAAATACATCTCGAAATAAACGTGTTTCAAGTTTTTGATTTGCTCGCAGCACTTAGAAAAAAAAACCGACAAAATATAGATGCTTTTTAAACACAATATAAATAAAACATAGCGAACAATTTTGCACCACTAAAAATAAGCGATATACGCATCTATACTTATTTTTAAAATACATAAAATTAAACAGAAACATTATGAAAATTAAACTTAATCCCGTTAATACATTTAAATTAAATAAATAATTAAATAATAATTAAATTGAAAAAATTAGGTTCTACAAAAGTCCAGACCATATGATACCCTACACCACAGTATTAAAAAACACATGGTGCGTATATGTCCATATAAATATGGATTTCTTTATGTTTATAAACGTCATTAAAATCGGTTTGAAAGTTTGTGAGAGGCAGAAATCGCCCCCTACCTCCGCTTGTGGTCCTAGTTTTGAAAAACTGTATAGTTTGTGTGTCCATATAGATATGGATCTATCTATGTTTTGAATTTCATAAAAATCGGTTTGAAGGGCAGAAATTGCCCCTATCTTCCCTCGTGGTCTTATTTTTAAAAAAATGCATCTCTTTTGTGTCCATAAAGATATGGTTCTATGTATGTTTTAAATTTCATTAAAATCTGTTTAATAGTTTCTGAGAGGAAGAAATTTCCTCATATCTTCCCTCGTGGTCTTTAGATTCGGCCCATTTTCAATAGGCTTGGTCCTTGTGCCAATAAGAATCTATCTACCAAATGTTATCAAATTATCTCCAAAATTACCTGTACTTTGCGCACAATGTTACATGGACAGCCAGCCAGCCTGCCAGCCAGCCTGCCAGCCAGCCTGCCAGCCAGCCGGACAGACATCGTTAGTTCGACTCAGAAAGTGATTCTAAGTCGATCGGTAAACTTAAAGGTGGGTCTAGGACCAATAATTTAAGGCGTTACACACATCAGCACAAATGCATAATACCCTCTCCACTATTGTAGTGTGCGTATAATACAACTGTTAAACGTATAAGATTTATAAGCAACAAATTACTTGTAACAATATCAAAGTTTAAACAAAAACATCAACAATAAACAGTCAGTTAATCTCTTCTTACATTCCCCTCTACAATTGATTGGAATTCTTCCAACATTAATTGAAGTTGTAAGTGAATTACGCATAG
This sequence comes from Pollenia angustigena, assembly GCA_930367215.1. Lineage (NCBI taxonomy): Eukaryota > Metazoa > Arthropoda > Insecta > Diptera > Polleniidae > Pollenia > Pollenia angustigena. The sequence continues at coordinate 238,408,639 of OV884059.1, forward strand.
GAAAAGCTTATCCCATCAAAAATAAATTTCAGTGTTTTTATCAAGAATAAAAATTGGGAATTAAGCACCAAAAATTTCTTTGATAATAAACAGACAAGTGCACGGCTTATAAAAACTTAAACTGACAACATGCTTTTTCAAGTTGTTTTTGTTTTCATTTTGTTTTTTCTTAACCTACTTACCACATTTGCCACAAAAGAAATTATTTTGATATAATTGTCTTTTAAGTTAAAAAAAAAAACAAAATATCAAAAACATTGAAATGTAAAAAGTCAATTATCGTCTTAAATATAAACTAATTGTAAAATAGCTTAAATCGTTTAAGGAGACGTTGGGATGGTTATCATCTTGTTATTATGTCTTGCAGAACTGTCACTCAAATTCACTGCTTAAACTGAATCTGTTAACTTTTTCATAAAATCTTCTTGAACCTAACAAGTTGTTCAATGTTTTTCTCTTTTTTTACTAAATTTCTGCTGTTTATGGAAAAGTTTTGAAATCGTTCTCCATTTATATTGCAACAGATGCAGCCAGTAGTTTAATATTGAATCAATTTATAGGAATTTAATGAACACTTCATGGGAAAAATCATTATGATGTTAAAATCAGTAAAAGTTTATTAAATTTCAAAAGATTTTTATAACACTATACACATTCTTAGTTTGAAAAAAATAACTCTGTAGTTATCAAGGCGAATTCATTTTTCAGGTGGCGTCCAAGCATAGCTGTGCTACTTTTTTTCTTAATTAGAGAGAGCAATGTCAAGAGTTTTTGATATATTGACCAACCAAAGCAACAAATAAAATACAATGATATGTTTTTGGTATTGTTACTTCTTGCAGTATCGACACCACACTATACATGAATTCGCCTTAGTAGTTATTAATAAAATTTCTTATTTAAAAAGTTTTAAAAAAAACTGCAAAGGAAAATAAAAACAGATACAAACAATATACAGAAACAAAATTTGCATCATCACAACGAAATGATACAAGCGTTCTATAACATAATAGAAGCAAACTTTTTTTGTTAATTGACAAAAAAAAAAAATCTAATAGTTTCCTAAATAATCTATTTTGTGAAAGATGTCATTTTTCCCTCGCCTACATTGACAGTAGAAAACTAAATCATAAAAATCTACTTTTAATCTTTTGATACTTGGAAAATTTTAAAGCATTCTTTTTATAAAGCGGGCAACTTTCTCCAAGCGAGGCAATATTGAATTTTACAATTTTAGTTTAATCAATAATCCAAAAAAAAAAAATTAATTTTTGTGTATAATGCAAATTTGCAAACGAATACATAATATTTTCAATGCTACTTATACGCAGTGTTGCCTTAACATAAATATCGGGGTTTTCAACAAGAACTTTGTTTTTTAATTGTGGCAACACCAACAGCATGATAGTGACGTATTCGTAGTAAAAGCATTGGCAATTGTTACAATGAATCGAATTTCGCTCGAACATCGCAGTGAAAATAATTAAAATCCTCTATGAAAATGGTGGTTCTGTTAAAGTTACATTTCGTAAAATTCGTGATTTTTTCGGACCTCTTGGGACCGTTATTAAACATTTGGTAGTTAAATTTTTGTCGACAGGCTCGATACAAAATGTGCCAACAACAACAGGACGGTTCCACATGTCTAAACTAATCAACAGTTTTTCTTAAAATTTGGAATGCAGGCACTGTCACACCTCAAAGGAACTAGGGAAAAGGGTAAGAGGGACAAAAGCACCCCCTCCCTATATCTTCTTAACTAACCAACCGCCCTACAAGAAATGAAGGAGCGAATCATTACACTTTTCACGTTGGTGTTAAGAAAATGATAGAAGAAATGATAGACAATCAAGTTTTCTGATGGGAGTTGGGATGGGAGAAATAATCATTTTCAACGAAAATACAACCGTCGTCTATACCAAATAATGTAAATTGCTCCTTTAATGTCTTTTGTTTACAAAATGGCTTAAAAACAATCGTGTATTTTTTTCAAAAATGTTAAAAGCAAAATAATTTAACAATGAAAAAATCTGCCAAAACAAAGTACTTACTAGAGTTGTCAATTATTCGCCTTTCAGCTTTGTTCGAATAATTAAAATAATTGTTTTTGTTCGTTCGATCTAACGATTAAATCTAAAAAATTATTCGATTAATCGATGAGAATAACGAATAAAAAAAATTACATATTTTATTTAAGATACATCCGTCTGCTAATTTACAACTATGGAAAATCTTCCATTTTCTTCTTTATTTTTTCTCAAATCCACTATGACTTCTTTTTTTGATGCGTACAACTTTTCATCTTAGCTCCATATCGTTGTATTACTTAAAGGAATCGTAAAATCCTTAATTCTTAAATAATCCGATACAACTTTGGATTTTCGACCTTCCATCTTCAGCCAAACTTCTGCGTACAACTTCTTCTATAAAACAACCGCTGTTTCTCTGTATGTATTTTTCCATTGGAAGAAGTTCGGCATATTTTGATGTCGTTGGATTATCTTCTACTACATCGTTTTATATTGTTATATTGTGACACTTATGCTATGTTCACACTTTAAACGCGTTTAAGCAACTCGAGCGTGATTAAGTTCTAATCACATCAAAATCGAGATGATTAACCATATATTGAAGTTATTTGTTAATCACTTCAAATTGCCATGATAACAACTTAATTACTTCATAAACCACATCGAATCCTCTGAACATACCTCAAACTAAGTACAATATAGAATCGGTCACCATGTAAGTAGCCCTCGCGTGTACAACCGACCATGATTTCTTCTTAATGTTTTTATTTGACTTTTAATAATTCGTAAATATTCACAATTCCATAATTAATATGTTTAAAATGATGTTCTCACTTTCTTAAAGTATTTTTATCCATTTTTAATAATTTAAAGAAATTTAAATTTGTTTGTTGCATTTTTTTCTTTATCATCTGTCATCTAAATCATCTCAAATGTAATGTGAACGGCTCTGATTAACTTAATCAACATTTCATGAAAATTGTTTAACGTTTGATTTAAAAAGAAAACAGCTGTTACAATTGAAGCACAGCCGCGAATAACGTTTTAAGTAACCAAATCATAATTTTTCAGGAGAGCAAAAAATTATTTGTTTTAAAAAACTTTATTTCTATTATTAAAAATAATGATAATAAAAACTTTTATGCAAAAGGCTTTTAAAACATTATTCCGCACTGCAAGACCATTTCGGTTACATCATTTTAATAGTAACTTACAACGTTCTTCCACTGGCTGACACTTTGTATGCCATTTTGAAGACGTTAAGGTGATTAATTTTTGGTGATTTGATGTTTAAACTGTGTAAGAGAGTAAGGTTAACGGTTATCCGCTAAAAAACAGTTTTTGCGAAATGTGGCGTTTACAACGTTATTCGCGGCTGTGCTTCAATTGTTTATCAAAGATTTGTTTAATACGAACATAAGATATATTTTCAAATACAATGAATACTTAAACCTAAATTACACTATCTCACAAGTCTTACGTATTCCATAATACTTTGTGAGATACAAATCTAATAAGCAGGGCAAGGGACTTCATGCAAATGCATGTTTGTTGTCGGTACTCTGAGACCCACCTAAAGTTAATATCTTTGCGAATCACAATATTTCCAGTAAAATGGCATCAATTTGTTAGTGCATATTTTTGCATATTTTGCTTTAAATGCATGTTTTTGCATATTTTGATATAAATGCATATTTTTCGTCATATTTTGTTATAAATTCACATTTTTCATCCAAATTTTTAATATTTTTAATTAGGCTTAAGTTCATGAAATTTAATTTTTATTAAATTATTTTTATGAAGAAAGGAATTTTGCAACATGAAAATCAATTAAAATTGTTATTGATAATCCTTCATTCTTGACGTGGCTCGGGCTCGAACCCTGGCCGGCAGGTTACCATGACATGTTTCGATCGCAACCACTCGATCTCCTCAGATGGATTTGCCGTCTTACACTCGCAGCCATCGACGACTGCTGACGTCACTAGTCAAACATCAATCCTTAAACCAAATTGTATTTTAACATTTGGTAGATCGAAATTTGCTTTCCTGAATGATAATCCATTTTAATTGATTTTACATGTTTTTTCCTTTACTTCTGTTTTTTTCCGTACTTTCGTCAAGAATTTTTCTTGAAGTCCAAGTACATTTTTTTGTTTTTTCACTTTGTCTTTCTCTTTTCTGTTGACCTTTTTCAGCACAACTTGAAGGACAAATGTACACATAGAGCTCGTGCCTTAGCTTTAACAATAATTAGTATTGTGGTTATTTTGTTGAACTATTTATGGTTTTTAATCCAAATTTTTAATATTTTTAATAAGGCTTAAGTTCATGAAATTTAATTTTTATTAAATTATTTTTATGAAGAAAGGAATTTTGCAACATGAAAATCAATTAAAATTGTTATTGATAATCCTTCATTCTTGACGTGGCTCGGGCTCGAACCCTGGCCGGCAGGTTACCATGACATGTTTCGATCGCAACCACTCGATCTCCTCAGATGGATTTGCCGTCTTACACTCGCAGCCATCGACGACTGCTGACGTCACTAGTCAAACATCAATCCTTAAACCAAATTGTATTTTAACATTTGGTAGATCGAAATTTGCTTTCCTGGAGGCTTATTCTGAATTGCGATGCGAAAATCAATGCGATGTGAAAATGCATAAATGCGAACAATTGCAATTCTGTATTGCGATATTCGCAAGTTTTTTTTTAATCGCATTTCAAATGCGAAAAGGTGACAAGTCGGTATTCTACATTGCGAAAACAAATGTCAAATTCGCAAAATTTATTCGACAACAAAATAGCATTCGCAAAGTACAAACATGTTAGTGAAAGATAATATTTTATTTATTTATTCATCATATATTTATTATTTAATTCAGGGAAGCAAGCAATAAAACCACCAAACCGCGTCAATTTGAAATAATGATAGAATATATGAATAAGCACAGCCAAATGCTCATCAGTCGGAAAATTCTTTGTGGCAAACGTTAACTGAAGAACTAAATATCAATGGACCACCTATTAGAGAAGCTGCAGGATGGAAAAAGTATGAAATATATAAACCAGTTCAAAAATATTTGACTTTAACTTAAATTTTAATAGGATTGGGCCGATTTTAAAGTACACACAAAATATTTTCATTTTCTTCGTCGTCGAACCACAGTGCCACAAAATCCATGTTTATTATTTTTTTTTTATTACAGAATGTCCTAAATAAATTATTTAAACAATTTTCACAGCGAAACACAAACAATTTATTTATTTTTAATTTGATGTTTATTGACACTCACGTATATTTGAGCAGCGTTGCCACAATTTGAAATAAATTGCGAATGCGATTGCGAAAGTCTAACAGAATACCAATTTTCTTTCGCATCGCATTTCATTTGCGCATCGCATTGATTTTCGCATCGCAATTCAGAATAAGCCTCCTGAATGATTATCCATTTTAATTGATTTTACATGTTTTTTCCTTTACTTCTGTTTTTTTCCGTACTTTTGTCAAGAATTTTTCTTGAAGTCCAAGTACATTTTTTTGTTTTTTCACTTTGTCTTTCTCTTTTCTGTTGACCTTTTTCAGCACAACTTGAAGGACAAATGTACACATAGAGCTCGTGCCTTAGCTTTAACAATAATTAGTATTGTGGTTATTTTGTTGAACTATTTATGGTTTTTAATCCAAATTTTTAATATTTTTAATTAGGCTTAAGTTCATGAAATTTAATTTTTATTAAATTATTTTTATGAAGAAAGGAATTTTGCAACATGAAAATCAATTAAAATTGTTATTGATAATCCTTCATTCTTGACGTGGCTCGGGCTCGAACCCTGGCCGGCAGGTTACCATGACATGTTTCGATCGCAACCACTCGATCTCCTCAGATGGATTTGCCGTCTTACACTCGCAGCCATCGACGACTGCTGACGTCACTAGTCAAACATCAATCCTTAAACCAAATTGTATTTTAACATTTGGTAGATCGAAATTTGCTTTCCTGAATGATTATCCATTTTAATTGATTTTACATTTTTCGTCATATTTTGTAATATTTATAAAAAAAAAATTGCTCTTTTCTTAGTTTTTTGTTTAGAAATATCTTTCTGTTCAAGGCGAATTCATTTTAAGGTGTAGTCAGTGAATCAGCTGGTTATAGTTGTTTCAGCCCAGAAGCTATCAAACAGTCAAAATAGTATGGGAAAATCTGCTAACTTCGACATTTTCAAGGAGCAAAAACAACATGTTGGTGTTTGGTACTGAATTACCTACATTTTAATATAAATTCACCTTGTATCTTTTACTTTTAAAAAGTTGCACATACAAAAAGTATACAATTTGTATAATTGTGCACATAATTGTAGAAGTAACAATAAAACAGTTTTTGACATTTCATTATGTTCGCGGTTTTTTTTACTTGAAGAAGCAGCAAATAAAAATAAAGTTCAGCGAAGAAAAATAGAACTCAACATAATATTTTTGATTTACGAAGTAAGAAGTATGACCTAAAATCCAAAAACTATTAATAAAATAAATTGTTTTTAGGGGAAAAAATGCCAAAAGAAAAAATATCAAAAAATACTCTTTTAAATAAGTGTGTTTTTGAGTCTTCAAAATAGAGGGAAAAGTACTTTTTTGCAAAGTTTAGAAAAAGGTGTTTCATTTAAAAATTTTAAGTAAATCAGCACCTTCAAAGCCAGAAACACAAAGATTTATGAAAACGTTTCGCAAACTTTAATTTCAAGAAAATCAACTTTTGGGGATAATACTAGCAAATTTAGTTTTGAATTGTATAATGCTCTGGTGTCTGCAGATATACCTCTATATTAGCTAATCAACCAAAATTATAGAATTTTTTTAAACAAATATAACAATGAAAACATTCCTACGGAAACAACCCTTATAAAAACTTATATCGCCAAGTTGTATACTATGCAACTATGTGACATTGTTGAATGAAATAAGTGACATAATTTGTGGCTTTCTATTGACGAAGCAATGGACACTGAAGGACGTTTCGTTGTCTACGTAATTGGGATCTTGAATGCAGAAGATCTTGAATGCAGAAGAAGAACAGAGTAAACACACATTTTTGTTAAATATTGTAAAGTTGGAAAAGGTGGATCATGCTTCAATAGCTCGAACTTTGAAAGATTCAATTTAAAATCCTTTAATAAAAATAAAATGTTGCTCTACTTGACCGTTTTTTTAAGATATCTTACTCAAAAATGTTACATGTCACATACTAAGCTCATGCCATGCAAGAAAGTTTTTAAAGTCTCCTTTGCGTTTCAACCATGTATAACAAGATGGGGTACCTGGTTGCAGGCAGTTGAGTATTATACCAAAAATTTTGAAGAATTTAAAGATGTGGTAAATAATTTTAACGAAAATAATGCAGTCGCGATAAAAAGTAAACAATATTTTAAATGTACCTTATATAAAGGCTCAATTAGAATTTATACACTCAAACAATAAGTTTCTAGTCGAGACAATAACCGAACTTCAGGGGTTTAAATCATTGAAAACCTCGGTTAAACTCGTTGATGACGCTGTCATTAAAATAAGAAAAGTAGAAGGTCAAATCGGCGAAAATATAAAAGCCAAAATTTATGCAGTTTTAAAAAAGAATGCCGGATTTAAAAAAGTTAAAGAAATTGGTAATATGTTTAATTTACCTTCCAGTAAAGAAAAAATTGTAGACAATGAATATTCTACAAAGGAGTTGACCACTTTTAAATATCCACGAACGAACACTTTCAATGCTTAAAACTGTTTTAAGACCAAATAGAATGAGTTTTACATTTGATAACTTAAAAAAAAACTTATTTATTTATATATGTAAATATATCTTTATCTACTACTACTTTTTAAACTATGTTTTAAGTTTTTAAAACTGAATGAAATGTATTTATGTTTTTTGTTAAATATGGTTAAATAAATATATTTTTAATGCATATTTTTTACTTTTATTTTTGCATATTTTACGATTTTTAGTGCATGTTTTATGCGCATATTTTGCGATTTTAAGTGCATGAACTTCCTTGCCCTGCTAATAAGTTTTGATGCGACTGTCAAAAAATCTAATGTAACATGTCAGTTTGTGTTCACACCATCACACAAAGTATAAACACTCACACATGAAATAAAATGCAATTCTGATCCAATGAAAAGTATTATTATTTAGAAATTTTTCAAAAAAACGATGAAGTCGTATGGGATGTCAAACTTTTTTCATAATACTTGTCATTTTCGTAACACATTGCATCACACTATCACACTTTGTCATATTACTTGAGTTTTTGACATGTATTAATACAAAATATAATAGTGTAATCTAGCCTTTAACATGGTTTTTGCCTACTAAACATTGAGATTAATTACAATGAGGGCTATAGCAACAATATTTTTTACTTTTTCTACATTTTGTATAAAATCGCTGAAAACTTATGAGAATAAATCAAATTCTAAGCTTTTATTTCTTAAAAGTCTTTTATTAATTTATTTTTTAATAAAAAAAAAATTTTTCGATTAATTGACACAGTTTAATCGATTTATTCGTTATTCGAAAATCGCCATTTTAAAATTATTCGAACAAGAGTTTGTTTTTGTTTGATCGATTAATCGAATTATTCTTAATCGGTTGACAACTCTAGTACTTACGTCTTCCGCTGTATTATTCATTGCATTTGGCATTTTTAATTTATGTTTTATTGTAAAAAAATTTTTTCTGATTACCTTTTTATTCGTGAGTTAATTTGACAGTTCAAAGTGGAAACTTTCTCACAACAATTTAACAGACAAACTTTTTCTGTAAATTGGCGAATAATTTCTTTACATGACAGCTAATACCCGTCAAAAATTTGTTATAGTTTACGTAATCATTCTGTATTTAACTAAATTAATTAATCAAATACAATTCGGGAATTTTTGCTTCTTATTTTTTATTTTTTTTTTATTTTAGTGTGAAATGCATGTTTTTCTACCTTTACTTGTTTTTTCTAAAATCTTGACCATGTTCGTCACGTGCTCGTTAATTTAATGACAAATATTTCAAAACTGGAATGTGAAACTGTTTCCTTTTCGTAAAGTTTTGTTTTCAGCCACTCTTGGTTGCGGGAGAGTTTTTAATAAACGTTACCTGAAAATCCGAATATATTTTATTTTCTTCTTTTTGTTTCATTTATAGTTATTTATAAATAAATTTTCATATTATTCGAATGTCAAGTTAATTTACAATTATTGAAAGCTTTTGTACTTTAATAGTCTTATTCCTTCAATATCTTCCAGGAATATTTTCTATGGTAGTCACCATGAGAAATAAATTCCCAGAATCTATTTGTTTTTTATAAATTTTACAACACTTTTAATCACTTGTATTACACTGTGCTAGAATTTGACACTACTCTTTAAACAAGTAGAAACCTGTCCTTTTAACTTAATTCGAATACGAAGAACAGTTTTTTTTAGGTTAGCTCTTGTTTTCAAGATAACTCGTTATTTCGAAAATACAGGAGGTTGCACAACATATCGAGCCCTAATAGCAAAAATTATGTAACCAACAAAAATAAAATTTTACAGGAGTGTTTTTTTATTTTATTTCATATAAATTTTGTATGAAATTTGTCGGTTAACTCAAAATCGTAACGGTGCCTTATGTGACCACGACATTTTAGGAGATGATGCAAGTGTTGCCAATAAAGTCATTTATTAAAAAAAACTAAAATTGAAAACGATGTCGTTTACATCATTTTTGCTATTAGGGCTCGATATCTTCGCGTAACTCAAAAACGATTTAGTGTATTGAACAAACTAAAAAATATAAACATAATTGTGCAACCACCATCAATTCCGAAATATATACCGTTATTATATCATATAAACATATCATATCATATAAACAAGAGCTAACCCAAAAAACTTTTAGCACCACTAGAATCAGCGTTAAAGAATTAGGTTAAAACGCCCGGTTGCCGGCTTGTCTGTCTCTTCAACTAGCACAGTGTTGTTATCAAATATTTGTTTTTCTTTTCAATGTTAATAACCGAAAGATATTTTCTTTTCTACACTGTGGGCCAGGCATCAAGAAATTCTTTAAGGTGTTATGATACTTGCTATTTTTTGTATTGGATTTTTTTAGGATTGACTGAATGAAACAACAAATGCGAGAAAGAACAAGAAATACAATTTGATAAAATGTAAACAAAACAAACAATACTGCCCACGTTTTTTCCCCACAAAAAAACCGTCATAAAAGCTAAAAATCGCCAAAAAAAAAAAAAAAAAAAAGTTAAAAACCGTTTCTTTCGATCAAAAACTAAAAAAATTGGCAACAGTGCTAACAATTAATCTGGAAATGTAAATTTTAAGTTAAAAAATTTTAAATTTATCGATTATTTATCGATAACACATGTATATTTGTTTGACATTTCAAGATTTTTTATGATATAATCATAATCTTTACACTTAGTCAGTTTTCCTATGCAAATATATTTGCACTGTTCTCCAATATAGAAAAAATACAAAAAATAGCAAGTATCATAACAGCTTTAAGAGGATTAATGCAGTTAGGAGCTGATGTTGCCATGCAATATTAAGAATCATATTATTGAAGAACTCACAGTAGGGTGTACTGTTAACAATTCCTTTGTAAATCCTTCAGTGTAGAGTATGTAGGTAAAACATCAGAAAATATTTTACTTAAAGTCATTATATCTCTGGCATTTGAACAAAACATCTGAAGTCAAATTTAAAAAATTTAAAAAACGTTGTAACTCATACGGATATTCATTTAAAGCCCATTTTTGTTTACGTTTTTAAAATTTTGTATTGTAAACGAAATTTTTCTTTAATATTGATTTATTTTGTTATTTAAAAAAAAAAAATTATTTTTTCACCGTGTTTTTTAAAAACGTGTTTGCCATCTCATCTCGACTTAAGATGTTTTGTCAAAGTACCACAGATATGTATTAAAAAAATATAATAACATAATGAAAGTGAAACCTGCATTGCAGCAGCATTTATTTAATTTATATCCTGAACCTTAAAATATTTTCTCTATTGTAGTTTTATGTTGTAAAATTCTTATGAAATTCTTGCACAATACATGTGTAATAATTCTAATAATAATTGTAGTCACGTTTAAGAAAAACATACACAAGCGAGAAATAAAAATGCTTTACTAAGGACATTTTATTTATTTCCTACATAAAACAAGTAATTGCAATGAAACACATATGACTTGATTTGGCTAAAGGATGCAACAGAGTTTGATTGGATGTGGGACCAATAGCCCAAGGCATATTCTATTTATTATTACTTTTCTGTTGTTGGGATTCATTATTAAATTTGGTAATAATTTATGTACTTAATGTGTCGTTTTGTAAAACAAATATTTAAATTTCATATAATTTATTAATTGTGTGAATTTATTGGCAGTGGGATTAGATATATAATAACTAATTCTTATTAATTATATCCATTAAAATCTGGACGCTACAAGAATTTTTAAATACCCATACCTGAAGCTTCATAGCTAACCAAACGTTGGATAAAGCAATAGTGTGTAATATTTAAAGAAATAGCACATAGAATGTGTTCGAATAGCAAAATTCTTGATCAAAAGAAAGGAAAATTCATGAATTATGTTCTTAGAAAATTTAAGCATTAAAATGAAAACCAAGTTAATGATTTAACGTAAGCTTTTAAACGTAACAAAGTTCCATTCCAGTAGTAATAAATTTAAAATGTTTTTTTTTTTTAAATCAACCCTTTTTGTGAAATAAATTTCATAAATAAACAGGTGCTTAACAAGTTCCTGTCCCAATTAGCGACTTATTTTCTGCTAATAGAATTAACCGCAGCCAATATTAATTTCCTTAAACTTTGTTTTCTATTTAGCTTAAAGATATTTCTCATCAAAATACTAATTGTAAAAGAATGTTCTAGTTTTTTTAGTTATTCTCTTTGATGTAATAAAATTCTGAAATTAATTTAATTAATTTAATTTTTGTAAATTTTAGTTTAAAAGGGAATACAAATATGTACTTTGTTTTGAGATTTTATTGGCTGCATAAAATTGAAACAGAATTAAAATAACTTTCCTAAGCTCCAACCACAAGATTATTGAGAAAAACAAAATTTAACTTCTGGAGACAAATCCAAATGTGAATTCTAGTTTAAAAAAAGAACTCAAATCAAGGACGGATTTTGGTTACTATTTTTTAATAAATGTACTAGGTGTGTATCTGACCCGGCAAACGTTCTTTGTTTGCCTTCAAGGTGGTTGTCTAACAGCAACAACAATAATAACACATACCTATGATGCAATGCAAGTGTATACCAGAGAACAGCTTTATACGATTGAAAAAAATCGCATTTAATCAACGACAACAAATACACTCGCTTGCGGTCATACAATGAAATTTCCTCAACCGCAAATATTCGCTGCTGGTTTGCAGTCATTCAAATAACGCACATCGTGCTTTGTTATTTATACAATCGTTAGCTTCGTTATTTAATAAAGATGTTTTTGTGTTCGGTTCGAAAATGATTGTTTTGGTACAGAAAAAAAAAATACAAACAAAAAAGCCAGAAATCAAGCAATCTTACTCATGGATTTATTCAGCATTAACTATTTAGTACAAGAAAAAAAATTAAAATCAAACTAAACACACATACATATGTAGGTACACACAATTTCCATAGAAACAGACTTTTTTTTATTTTAAAAAGTACAGTAGTAGTAGTAGTAGGTACCCTGCAGTCAAACTGGGACCAAATGTCTCCATGTCTTTACTCATTTTACTAGTGACAACTCTAGTAGTTCAAATGTTTCCAATTTTTCTTTAAGACGTCAATATAAAAAATACAGAGACAATATGCGTCAATAAACAAAATAAAGAGACAACAGATGTAGTATATTTCTAGTAACATTGTCAACAAACGCGTCAATATCCTGAGAGAAATGTCAATAGAAACACTGTATTGACTAGCGTTAGACCCCAGTACTATTGACTAATTGTACACCAAATAATGTTCTCTCCTGTTGACACTTAGCATATGCTTGTTCTTGTTTTTTTCTCTACTGCGCAACAGCTTCGTTATTTCATTAGTATTATTAAGCCGGTTTGCTGAAAAACAACGTGCGCGTGGTTCTTTGACAAATTTTTTAGTAAGAATATAAAAAAAAAAAAATTATTTTGTTTAAAAATATAAAAAATACACACTTTTGAAATGAGCAAAAGAAATTATAAAAGGCAAATTAAAAAACAGGCTCTTTTATATAAAAATAGAAGTGTAAATAGTGAAACTACTACTGACATTCCCTATAGCTTTGTTCCAAAATTTATAGAAACGTACTATTAAATTCCTGGTTCGAATGTCTCCATATGGTCTTATAAGAACTATCCAGTCAATATCTAGTCAATTGTTATAGTGTTACTACTGGATTTTCAATGACACGCACATGTTAAATGTCAATAGCACTAAACCTTGTATAGCGTATAATTAGACAGTAGTACTGGCGACAAAGTCAAAAGCGAGTCAGTGTAATTTTACTATCGACATTTCCTGCAGGGTATGTACAATGTATTCTTGTTATTGTTGTTTTTATTGTTGTTAATTCGGAAAAAGCGTCTCATCGAGTGGTTGGTTGTTGTTGTTAATGTAAACAAAAGTATAAGAATGTGTTCTTTTGAATTAACTCAGTTGTGTTATATTGCGTGAGCAACAAAAATGCAAATAAAGCACTTTCAATAAAAAATTAATAAATGCAAAAATAAAATGTATACGAAAGGATGTAAAAATTACCAACGTTGAACTTTGTTTTGCAAGCAAAGAATGAATGTAAATTTTAGCGTATGAATAAATCAAGAAAAATAATGATTTTGAGGTTCTCTGGTGTATACCAAGTGAAAAATCGAATGGTCAGTGTACAAAAGAAACAACGACTTAAAAGATTCAGTTCTACATTCCAATTAAATAGACCGAATGTCATTGTACATATAAGACATTGCGATACATAGCTTGGTAACTTCACCAGTGACAATAAAATATGACAATATGGAAAATGGAAAATGGAGGGCATTTTGAGGATATTTGAATGGGAATATATAGGAAAATCTTTATGGCATATCTCCGGAACCGCTGTGAAAACTTCGTATAGACTATAGAGACTTTTCCCAACATACTCTGAAATTTTGGTTGCAATCGGTCGACCTGTTTCCGCTGTTAGTAATGAAATCAAAGTGTACGCTTATTTGCCATTTCTTAGTTCTTATCATTTAGTACTTAGAATATGATGACTGAATTTGAGTTAACCCTTGTGTTAATACCCGGGTACCCACCTACGTATATTAACGTGGAAAAACTGTAGTAAGAACTAGAATTTTTAAACAAGCTTCGTCGTTATTTAACATAAAAGAAACCGGTACCTCGGTACCCAATACTGCTTCAATTAACTATATTCTGTTTCATACAATTACATAACTTTAATTTCCAAAGCGTTAGTTTATAATACAGGGAAGTCTCACTTACATATCATGTATGACCAAAAATGTTCAACTGTTATACTAAAAATTACTGTCCTGTATGAAAAATTTTAGCCGTTATGTAATACAAAATTAAACAAGTTAGAGTGCTATACTCGGCTGTGCCGAATCTTTGATACCCTCCACCGACAGTTCAAATGTTTAAGGAGTAATATCTGTATGATGTTATTATTATATTAAACTGTGACGATTTGTTATTAATTATGGTTTTCCGGTAGTAGGGTTTATATGGGGCCTTGGGTAAATTATGGACCGATCATTACGAAATTTTACAGCGTCATTTCTAGTCCTTTAAAACTGTGACGTACCAATTTCTGTTATGCTAACATTAGTAGTTATGGTTTAAGGTGTACTAAACTGTTTTCCGGGAGTAGGGTTTCTATGGGGCCTAGGGTAAATTATGTACCGATCTTCACGAAATTTTACAGTATCATTTATAGTCCTATAAAACTGTGACGAGCCAAAATTTGTTACGCTAGCGTTATTTGTTACGGTTTTAGGCGTACTAAACTGTTTTCCGGGAGTATTGTTTATATGGGGCTTATTGAAAATTATGGACGAATCTTCACGAAATTTAACAGCATGATTTCCAGTCAAATAAAACACATTTTTGCAAAATCTTATCTCATTCCGTGCCTTGTTCCAGCATTTATGTTATTTTTTGTAAAAAATTATCAATTTTTTTAGGTGGTGGTTCCACATTTTGATTCATAGCTTAGGATAACAACAAGCAATTTGGCACCAAGTTTGATCTTTTGTTTTGAGTTGTTCGAAAGTGAGCGTGTTTTCAACAGACGGACAGACGACCAGACAGACGGACATGGCTAAATCGACTTAGAATTACTCAAGAACCCAGAATATATATACTTTATGGGGTCTGAGATGAATAATAAAAAAGTTTCACACAGAATGACAAACTTAATATACCCTCTTCACAACTAATTGTGGTGGAGGGTATAAAAATCATATCCCAATAAAAAAAATTATCATTTTGCGAAGCACTAATGGTACATTTAACAAAATAAGCGCACAATTATGGGCTACGCAATAAGACATGCAGAAATGCAGTAAAGTAAGTGAAATAACTCTTAACAATTTTTATAAAAAATAAATAAAATTTCAAGTGCTACGGCATTCCCTTACTACGAAGCAGGTTTGTAAGGGAGAATACTAAAAAATAAATTTAAAAAAACATTCAGTGTGTGAAGCTGTTCGTTACATCCAACAATTTTTTTATGCGCTGAATAATGCGTTTTATGTGTCAAAAATGTATTGCTTCAAAGTGGGAACTCGCCATATAAAATTCATGTCTTCCGTAAGCGCAATGGTAAGCGAAACTCTTACATTTCTCCCTTACAAACCTGCTTCGCTCCAGGCTCAATTTTTTATTGGGATGTCAACATAAATATAATTTAATACGCTTTTAAAAAAATTAAAAATTTAATTTTATTTCTTAAAAATATGGATTATTTATACATTTCACAAACACGTTGAACAGAATTTTTAAACACTTTGCCCACTGCTCAAAGCCCAAGTTCAAACAGTAGTATTCTATTTAATAAAACACTTTAAGATGTTCCTTATTTGAAGGACACTTTTAAATAGACTTATCATTTGTTATTGCAAATGTTCAAATAACATTTTCTAGAATTACGTGTTTACTTTATAAAATTATTATGTACAAGAAACACAATTAAATACAATTTATTATATTTTACTCTATTTCATCCTTAGGTACATTTTTAAATCTTTTAGGAAATTTGATTTCATTTAAGAGAATTTTGTGTTTTCAACATTCCTGCAAAAGTGGATAGACAGACAATCAAAGAAATATTTATCATCATTGATTTGATTTTTAAATGAACTTTAAATGTTGAAAGGCACAACGCACTGAATAATGGCGTACATATACAATTTCTAGGATTTAAGGTATCTTGCCATTAAAAGTAAATGAGCACACTAGTACTCAGTAAAAGTGTGTGTTGAATTGATGACATAATAATGCGTGTAATTGAGATCATTAGTTAGTTACACATTACACACGTGTTTATGTTGTTGTTTCCACGTCATCGTAATATTTAATAGTTGCCATCCCGAATACGAAATTTTCCGTTTGGCGAGATAATCAATTAATCGCATTTTTAATGACTTTAAAGTTAAAAAAGGAATATTTGCTTAGATCATTAAGTCCCAATCCATACAATGAAATATTTGCTGCGAAACATTTAAGTTTGTTGATGAAAGGGGAAATACGAATGGAAAAGTGTAATTTTGTTTCATGTACAAGCAGTTTTTGTTAGTTTGCTATTGAAAGAGAGTGTGAAGGCATATAAAATTAATCAATGCTGTTAAACTAAATTTGTATTCTTTAGACACGAATGCAGTTTTAGGACGGTGGAGGATATACTTTCTCTATCTGATGTCCTTACTATTTATACCACCTATATCCGACCGCATATGGAATATAACTCTCATGTGTGGGTAGATACTTCAAAGTCTATTTTGAATCTTCTCAACCGCGTGCAGGAGAGGGCGGAGGTTCTCATTGGTGACCGTCGCAATGTGGATTGTATATGCCTATTTTATCGGTACTACAATGGGACGTGTTCTGACGAAATTAGGTATCTGGTTCCCGAAACACGTACGTTTGTTCGTAATGGATGGTTTTCCTCAAGAGCCCATCCTTATGTGGTCGATTGGCAGGTGAATCGTACAACGTATAACAGAGAGAATTCGTTTTTTTCCCGGACTGTTCGTGTGTGGGATAACCTTCCTGCAGAAGTCCTCCCTCTCACTTACAACATGATTAAGTTCAAATCGAATATTCACAAACACTACTACCTCTATCCTCCTTCCCACAACCTATTTTCCTAGTTCATACACAATGCAATGCCTTAGTAGGGGTCATCCTGGTGCTGGTCCTTACAGAAACTAAATCTCGAGTTAGGCTGTTATGGGTTGTGACCACAGATATACCATAGAGGGAAGCGACCCGATACTAAGGCAGTCCATTGGTGGTAGCAACCGGTCCTAGTTCTAAAACTTGATATAAATGCGACCTATCACTTTTACATGGGGTTTTCATTGGAGGGCTTAAATTGGCACCATTTGGCCAGTCACACATCAATTCTCAATTAGTGTTAGTTACGACATTGATAGTCTTGGCTTCCAATAAAATTCCAATAAACAAGTCCTGTGCCTGGTAAAAAAACTTTTTTAACTTTCTTATTTTTTGTCAGTTCTCCTCGATTTTAAGTTCCTTTTTTTCAACGCTTTTTTATTCAGTGTTTTTAACATTAAAGTTTAAAAAAAATAATTAATAAAAGGTACCACACTGATTAAGCAAATTAAAAAATAAATTCATAAAATAAAAATAAACAATAACTAAAAATTCATAAATTAACAAATTAAATTTTTTTGCATATAATTTAGTTAGGTGCAACATTCTGGAGGTATTCGAAATTTATAGGATGACTTGTTACCTTCATACACCCTAATGTACACGCATATCTATATGAAAAATATGTTACAGAATAAAATTTTGAATATAATTTGCATAAATAAAAGTATCAATTAACTAATTAAAATAATAATTACCGTCACGAAATATAAACTAAACAAAAATTCCCACTTTTACTTTCACATTATGAATTTCATTATGAAATTAGATTCTAAACGAAAACTATCAATATATTTGTATACCATATATACATACATATTTCTATAAATATTTACATTATTAAAATAATAGCGTAAAATTATAAAGAGTTTTGCATACACAGCGATTTGGTTTATTATTGGAATTTCAGTAAATTTAAATTGACGGCAAAATAAATTAAAAAAACTGACGCTGAAAAACACAAAATTAAAATAAACTTTTAATTAAATTATAAATGTTAATTTAAGCGGCTTCATCCAATTCCAAAGTATTAGCTTAATTAAAATATTTTGTAACTAATACAAGAAGAAATAGGAGGAATTGAATATGAATTTAAACACAAAAATTAAATTAAATTGTTTTTATTTTTCCCGCAAATGTTTTATTGTTTTGAACATTTATGAGTTGTTTAAGACTGTTCAAGTTCATGCCGGAGGGTTTTCTTTAATGGGTTATTTGTTTTAAAGAATCTTAGGCCTTATTTAATCCCCAACATAATTCAGAGGATAAACATACAAATAACGAAATTATTAGTGGCGGAAATAAACAAAGATAACAAAATACTTCAAATAATCATAGCAACCATTTTGTTGTATATATAGGATGATTTTTTTAAGAGCTAAGATAAAAAAACACATAAAATTCAGAAAAATTCATGAAATCTTTATTTGACCGTGACTGCCCCTTAAATGGTCTATCCGCTTAGTCCAATTTTGGCATACTCTTTCCAACATTTCGGCCGGTATCTCATGAATAAATGCTTCAATGTCGTCTTCCAATGCGTCAATTGAAGCGGGGATGTGTGTATAGACATGAGTTTTAACATAAGTCCATTTCTAATAAAAAAAGGAGCTTCCAACGAACCAGGTTTGTAAGGGAGAAATATAAAAGTTTCGCTTACCATTGCGCTTACGGAAGACATGAAATTTTTTTGGCGAGTTATCACTTTGAAGCAATACATTTTTGACACATAAAGCGCATTATTCATCGCACATAAAAATTGTTGGATGTAACGATCACTGAATGTTTTGATACAGTTATTTTTTAGTACTCTCCCTTACAAACCTGCTTCGTAGTAAGGGAATGCCGTAGCACTTGAAATTTTATTTTTATACCCTTCACCACAGGTGGAAAAGGGTATATATAAGTTTGTCATTCCGTTTGTAATTTCTACAATATTGATCTTAGACCCTATAAATTATATATATATTCTGGGTCCTTATGAGGAGAGAAGTTGATTTAACGATATCCATCCGTCCGTCCATCCGTCCATCCGTCTGTCCGTCCGTCTGTCCGTCTTACGTTTGATATGTGTTTTCCGGAGACTCCAGACATCATAGCGGCTACGTTGTTTTACATTTATGTCACATATAGTCCACCATTTCTTGCTATTGAAATTCAGCCAGATCGGTCCAACAATGGCTGAGATATGACCACAAAACCACGACTGCCTCTAATTTTTCCAAAAAATCCCTTGTGGTTGTTGTATTTTTATTACTTTTTTCTGTATATCTGGAGAACGGCAAGAGCCAAAGCTTTAAAATTAGGTACAAACATTTAGGTTATAAATATACACCATCCTACAAAATGTGGGCGGGAGTGGAGAAGTAGGCGTGGTACCTCTCATACAAAAAGTATTAAAAATTGTATAAAAACCTGAATTTTTTGACTGTTATATGACCTATGGTTACGCCTTATATATCAGAAGATCGGAAATTTTTAATAGAAAATATTTTCTGAAAAACTCGGGAATATCGGTTCAGATACGAAAAAGTTATGACCAAAATTTTAATTTTTTTTTTTGAAAAATACCCATTTTCAGGAACCATAGATCTTCCCGAGTCCACGTTTTATAGCCAAAAAAACTGGAAAATTTCTTCTTTAACACGTCGGTATATAAATCTGTCAAATCGGTTAAGAAATAGCAGATTTATGACCAAAATACTGAAATCCCAAAAATTACTCTTTTTTATTATTGTTTGTTTTTTATACCCATTACCGAAGGTCCTGCACCCTATAAAGTATATATATTCTGGGTCCTGAAGCAAAGCGAAGTTCAAATCCGGTTGTCGTCTCTTCTTCCTATCCCCCCCCCCCCCCCCCCCCCCCGTTCGTATTTGTTTACATATACTAGCATAATGCCCAATATGATTTTCGTTATCACCCTTCTTTATTATTTCATATATTTAACGAAATAATTTCAACAAATAGAAACTAAAAACGATTTAAAAAAAATATTTACCAGTTATCGCTTTTTAAATTTCATTTATAATGAAGTTGTAAGTATTGTAAATATGTATGTATATGTATATGTTAAAATTATTTAGTTGATCTCTATTCTACTCGCACAATGGTGAAGGGTATATAAGATTCGGCACAGCGGAATATAGCACTCTTACTTGTTTTTTAATAAATATTGTTGAGAGTTCTTTCGCTTACTTTACTGCATTTCTGTATGTCTTATTGCGTAGCGCATAATTGTGCGTTTATTTTTTCACATGTAGCTTTAGTGCTTCGCAAAATGATCAATTTTTTTATTGGGTTGTTAAGCATGCTGTGTGGCATGTGGCCCCGTCTTGTTGAAACCACATGTCATGCAAGTCGAGCTATTGCATTTTGGGCAAAAAAAAGATGGATATAATCTCACAGTAGCGCTCACCATTCACAGTTACGTTACGATTCGCATCATCTTTGAAGAAGTACGGTCCAATGATGCCAACTGTGACTTTTTCTGGATGCATTGGTAGCTCTTGCAATGCTTCTGGCTGATCTTCACTCCAAAATCGACAATTCTGCTTATTAACGTACCGAATAGCCGCTTCAGTGGGTCGATTAAACTGACCATAAAATGACCATAACAGAGCACGCATTTTGATAATAAAATTCAACAATTTGCAAGCGTTGTTACTTTGTAAGACGATTCATGGTTAAATTATTGACCAAACTGAAGATGTTTGACAGTGAAACAAAACACGAAACGTGCGTCAGCTGTTTAACCCTAGAACACACACCCGGGTACAAATGTATCCGCTTGCAACTTTGCAGTGCTGTAACTTAGGAACGGCTTAACTTAAGGAATAGATATTTCGGATCTAGGAAACATATGTAAGTAATTTCTAATTGTTTAACGGTTATTTTATGCAGTTCGGATCCAAAGTCGACAGCTACGTAAACTCATACCCGGGATACGTTTGTGCCACACCAGTTTATATCAAAATAAAGGCAACAACCCATTTTATAGTGTGTTTAAATTATATTATTTTATTTGAAAAATGAAAATTATAAATTATTGTTACATATTGTGCACTCGGTATTGGTGATCAGCTAAATAATGGCGAATGCACAACAACATCAAAAAGCAACCGTTAGAATATCTGTTGGCGTCTGGCTGGTGTAAACCGGGCGTTATGTTTCCCACTATTTTGATCGTGTGCAACGGGACTACATGTGGTGGTGGCATCTGGCAACACCTCATGTGATACGTGGATCAGCTGTGCTTTAACGCCACCTGTAGAATGAATTCGCTTTTTTAATTAAAAAAAAAAAAAAAAAAACTTCTGTTCAGCCAGACGCCGGTCAGTGCTTTTTGTTAAAACTTAAAACTAAAATAAATATTAAAACTAAAAGAAAAAGTTCTGTGTTACTGAGATAAGGAAAACTTAAATTGAAACTTAAAATAAAGAGAAATAAATAAAACCAAAAGAGAAGTTGATGTTTTTGTTTTGCCCATAAAGAGCCACGAAGTAAAGTGCCAGTAAGCCAGCCAATAGTAAGGGCCCAACCAGAATGTGCATAAACAAACTTAAACTACTGTCAAAAATAAACGAAAAAGCCTCTCAAATACATTTAAAAAAACAAGAACAAAATAAAAAACATTTGGTTCCGTACGGAATGTGCGATTAGTTTCGCACTTTGCTTAAGCAAATAACAGTTTCATAAAATTTAACAAAAAGTTCCTTTAAGTTCAACATGGTTTTACACATATGATTAACATGTATTCGCTCAGTTGCTTAAGCCGCGGTATTCACATTCTGGTTAGGCCTTAAGGGTGATTTTGTGTGTTGTGGTCCCGACCTGCCGCAACAAGTGGTTTTGCTTCTTATGACCCTGCCTTAATCAAGCAACTATTGCCCCTCGTGGGACATTCCCGGCTAGTGCCTACAGCCTCCCAGAGCCAGCTATATTTACAAGGTAAACGTTTATACCCCAACAATATCCAAATACAACAAACACTTGTTTATCACTTGAATAATAGTTGCCTGCATGCACTCTTTTGCTTATATCTTTTGAACCATGTAGAATATTTGCATGAAACAAAACTAAAACATTTTTAAAATAGAAACTGGGAATTATTTCCTTCCGAAGGTAACTTTATATTATATTCAACATTTTTCATTTTTCGAATTTATTCTATGAGCTAAATTTCAGTTATGTATTTTTATAAAGCTTTTTTGTAACAGTTCTATTCCTACAATTTTTCAGAAATGACTTTATACACTACCAGACTATTATATTGTATTTTCTATTTACATTTTACCTTAGCCTTCCGTTGGAAAGCAATGAGGTATATTGAATGTACAGAAAAATTTACAATTATTAGACACCAGCAGAATGTAATGCATTTTCTGGCCCGCTACTGCCGTCGTCAGCATTCTTTGTGTCTCAGTGGATAGTGTTACTTTATAAATTGAATGTATTTAACTCAACTATTTTAACAAATAGAAACTGGGAATTATTTCCTTCCGAAGGTAACTTTTTTTATTTACGCTTTTAAATAAAATAAACATAACAAAAAGCCAAAATATGCTAGTAGGTACAAACGTATCCCGGGTGTGTGTTCTCGTAGATAAAGTTGGGTATGCATCGTACGGTTAAACCAGTGTTGCCAAAAAGATAATAGCTAAAAAATCACCCGATACATACCAGGAAATAATTTTCTTTAAAAAGATATTTTATTCATTGTAAAACTTTCTACAAGTAACAATATTTAGATATTTATGGTATATATAAATTAATAAGCAATCTCTATAAAAACTGACTTTTTAAACAGTTGTTATCGTGGCAGGTTTTCTTTTATGTTAGTGCTTTGAACTTAGTTATTACACCACAGTATTTTAAAACGAATTTAAAACGAAAAATTATTTGGGTTTTACGTTTTCTAGAGAAGGTAAAAACGTTTTAATTTTCACTTTAGTACGAATTTGGTTTTTTAAAATTCTTAATATTTTTCTTTAATAAATGAAAATTGAAAAAGTCTGGGAAATTAGAAATGCTAAAGGCTCAGTAAGTCTTTACTTTCTGTTTCTGTTCTGTTCCGTGCCGTTCTGTTATGAAATTGTAATAGATACTTTTTCCGTAGTAACTTATCAGCCATTTATGACAAATTTATAAGCTTTGCACCGCCCATCGTTTTATTTTTATAACTTTAATGCACATAAATTTGATAAAATTAAATTTTATGAATTTTTAAAATATGTATTTTTTATTTATTTATTTTGCTGTCACTTACAATTTCTTAACATGTTTTTGATTTTGACAAACTGAACCGCAACAGAACAGAAGAACTAATCAATTTCATAGGTTTTTTAATAACAAAAACAAGTCAGCTGATTCGTAACAGAACAGAAAGTAAAGACTAATTCTGCCTTTATACTAAAACGTTAATATTTGTTGGCTTTAAGCCAACAATTCAATTAACGGCCTAATTTATAAAAAATAAAACCGGTTAATAAAGGCTTTATGAAACGGATTTTCATACGAAATCCGTTTAATAAACCCTTTATTAACATGTTTTATTTTTTATAAATAAGGCAGTAAATATTTAAAATACTTTTAGTATTATTTTACTTGAAATAGTTTAATTCTTAAACAAACTTCGAAAAATTCAAGTTCTTTTATTGATGTTCTTTTAATGCTTAAAGATCAAGTAATTTCATTGAACAAACCCATTTTTATACCCTCCACCCCAATTAGTTGAGAGAAGGGTATAGTAAGTTTGTCATTCCGTGTGAAACTTTTTTATTATTGATCTCAGTACCTCAATTCTGTAACTTTTTAAATTTAACTACCGATATCGTTAATTAACGAGAAATCTCGGTTACTTTAACGAATTTGTTATTCTGTATTTTAAATAAGCAAATATTTTTGTTTAGAAATATTGACGACAAATATCGGTAAAAATATAAGAACGTCAAAGTGAAATTTTTTTATTATTATTAAAAAAATACAAAATAAATTTACTTTATTGCATTTATTTTAATAAAACATGAATGAAAACGCGTAAGTATTGATTATATTTCTAAAAAAATATGTTGGTTTTAAATCTTTCTATACATAGGGAAAAATTTCCAGGTGACTGAGCCACTCTAGCACAACATTTCTGCTCTTACTTTTTATACATACACTACTGTTTGTGAAGAGGATATTATGTGTTTGTACGAATGTGTGTAACACATTTAAATAAAGGTTCTGGGCCTGCCTTTTAGTATACCGATTGGCTCAGAATCAATGTCAGAATCCATTTAACGAAGCCCGTTCTTCTATCAGGATGGCTGATTGTCTGTCCAAGATAACCTTGTGCGCAAATTACAGGTCGCAATTTTAAAAATAATTTTATAAAATTTGGCACATATGCGTTTATTGTCACAAGGTCGAAGCCATTTTATAATGGTGAGAAGCAGTTATTTAATTTTAATATCCCACATGAATGCTTCTTTCCGGAATTTGAGTGAAAAATATTTTGTCGCAACCTACATAAATCACCAGAACAAATTTTTTTAGAATCGGTCCATATTTGACCCAGCTCCCATACGAATACACTAATAATGGTAGTAGATTTTTTTTTTTTTTTTTATTTTTATTTATTTATCATATAAAATAATTCATTTTAATTTTGTTGCCTCTGCGCCTTAAAGGCATTGTAGAGGCGAGTTGGCAATTAAATATTACATAATTTACAGTTTTATACGTATTATTTAAACTAATTGAGAAAAAAAAAAAAAATAATAATATATGTATATATAATTATGTATGTATATAAGTATGTACAACTTTATCTAAACATATATGTAAGTATTCAACTTTTTACATTAATATCTCTTCTATGTGTTGAATTAAATAATCTTTAATATCTCTTTTAAATATTGAAATTCTTTCAATATCTTTCAAATATTGAGGCAAATTATTGAACTCACGACTACCCATGTATTCAATCCTTTGTTTTGTTGTTTCCAGCCTACACCGGGATACTAATAAATTGTGATTGTTTCTTGTATTAAATGAAGATTGATTCCTCGAAAAGCTTATAGTGTGATGGCCAATATTATGCAGACATTTAAAAACATAAATTAATAACTGCAATTTGTAAATTCCGTAAATAGGTAAAACATTCTTAAAGGTATTACTGAATAATGACACCGTTGGATATGTTATGGGAAGGTTAGCTACAACTTTTAATGCTTTATTTTGCATTCTCTGTAACGATTTAAGTTCAGTGCTCTTTTTATATCCATACAATATTGCCAAGTTATTAAAATGGCTTTGAATTAAAGCATTATAAAGCAATAATTTCGTTTTTTTATCAAACTTATTTTTAAATTTATAAAGTAAACCTATAGCCTGAGCAGTTTTTGCCTTTAAATTACGAATATGCAGACTCCAAGAAAGATTATTTTGTATTTCTACACCCAAATACTTAATGGAACTGACTTCCTGTAGCTCATTACAATCTACAAATACACTAAAGTGGCCATGATCACCATAAGGCTTAAATCTCATTATTCGAGTTTTAGTTGAATTCAAAACTAGTTTTTTAATTCTTGCAAATTCAGTTAGCAACGACGCATCCCGTTCCATATAAACCTTGGCAACTGTTTCGTATTTGTAGGGGTAGAATAAGCAAATATCATCCGCATAAATAAAGAGTTTTCCAGAAAGTTGAAGATTTTTTATATCATTAAGGTAAATGGTAAACAATAATGGACCAAGTACACTTCCCTGTGGCACACCATGTTCAACTGCACCAAGTGAACTTTTATGGCTTTTAATCTGAACAAATTGTTTGCGTTTCATTAAATAACTTCTTAAAAGAGACATTTCTCCACCACAAATACCATAAAGTTTCAACTTTTCCAACAAAATATCATGATCTATAAGATCAAAAGCCTTGGTAAAATCATAAAATATGCCTGCCACTCCACAAAATCCATCATCCAGACCTTTGCAAATAAAGTTGACAACATTTACTACAGCTTCCTCAGTACCACATCCTTCCCTTAAACCAAATTGGAAATCATTCAACAGGTTATGAGTTTTCATATACTTTGAAATTTGACTGTGCCAAATTTTTTCAAACACGTTATAAATAACAGATAAAACAGCAATTGGCCTGAACTTATCAGCAGTGCAGGCATTATTAACCTTTGGAATCGGAACCACCTTGTGGATTTTTAAAATATCCGGATAAATGCTACAGTTCACCATGTTATTAAATATATTAACCAAATATGGTGTGAATTCATCTACATTGTTTAAAAGTATTTTCGGCACTATATTATCATGGCCACCACTTTTATTAGGTTTCAAATTTAGTACTGCATTGCGAATATCATCAGTTGTTGCATAATCAAGATGAAATCTTATATTGTGTTGAGCAATAGTTCTTAAAGAAATAAAAGAGTCTATTGATAGTTCTTCAATTTGTACCCTTAAATCTCTTATAGATTTCAGAAAATAGTTGTTTAAAACTTCAGCTTTTTGAAAATCATCTGTAATTAAATCACCGTGGGTATCTTTAATATTGATACATCTGCTTGAAGATCTTCCCACTGTTTCATTTAGAAACTTCCAACATTTTTTAGGATCATTCTGAAAACCGTCTGCATTGTTCCTGTAAAAATTATTTATTGAATCTTTACTTGCTTTCTTAATTATGTTGCCAATTATTTTTAACCTTGTCTCTATACCTGCACTATCAGGTTTTTTCCTTCGCTGCTTTAATAGATTTTTCTTGAAAGATATTAGTTTTAGTAAATTAGCGTTAAGCCATGGAGTAATTTCTCTTCTTATTATTATTTTCTGCCTCTTTTCACACGTAGAGTTTTTTAACAGCATCATTTACACACAATATTAAGGCAGATGTATCAACAGACGGGTCTCCAGTTTGGGTTAATCTAGATAAATTGTTAAAAATATGGTTTGAAACTTGATTATAGTCACAGTGGGCACGAATTCGATCTGTAAATATTTGGTTTCTTGCTTCAAATCTAACACCACATGAAATAAAGTTATGGTCAGATAAATTACATACCACAGATGCAATGTATAAAAAATTGTGCATGTTACTATATATATTGTCTATAGATGTACCACTTTTAGGGCGGGTAACCATTTTATGGCAATTTCGTAATTCATAATTTGCAAGTAAATTTAACAAATCTTCAGACGAATGCTCTTCTAATACATTAATATTTGAATCTCCAGCAAAAATGCAAGGATTACGACCATATGAAGCAAGCAAATTCTCCAAAAACAGTAAAAAACTATTTGCATCACATTTTTGCGATCTGTAAAATGATATTATTTTCATAGGTTTTCCATTTAATTTAAGACTATTTAACTTAAAAACTATAACATCGTTATAATTTTCACTTCTACAAATTTCAATTTCATACTGCATATTCTCCTCAATAAAAATCGACGTTCCTCCAAACCCATCATGTCTACAACAGTGTATACTTTTATAACCAGGAATATTATATAACTGAATTAGTTCCTTACTAAACCACGTTTCCTGAACAGCAATAATGCTGGGTAGCCGCGGTAATCTACAAACAAACGCTTTGAACTTATTAAATTTATCTATAGAAGAGATACTTCTTATGTTTACAGATATTATTGTAACATATGAACTTGAAAATTTGTTAACAAAATCACCAAATGATTTTAAATTAAAAAAGTATTGATTATTAATCATAAAAAATTTATGTGCATATAAGTACATACTAAAAATAATAACAAATGTTTAAATACTCAAAAATTAGGGTGATAAATATACATCATCATCATCGGCTGTTCCACGTTGATTATCATTTGCACGAAGTGATCTACGAATTTTTTCCTGTGTTGTTGTTGCCTCAAGCAAAAGCTTATCCACTTCATCTTCATTACCAATAAATCTAGGTCTGGATAACTCGCTTCTTTTTACGAAAACTTTACCACCAGTTGCGTATACTGCACGATAACCCACTGTTTTTAAGGTTCTAGCATGATTTAACAAACTAAGTGCCTCTTTGCTCAAGTAATCATTGACAAAAACTTTTGATTCTTTCTCTTTTAGCACTGGTTTTACAGACATAAATTTGTCTTTAGATTTTTTAGAGTTAAATTTAACAACTACTGTTTGCTTTTCAATACTCTTATCACTTTTATTATTTTGGCTATTCTTCTTCTTTATAAAATATGCATCATCAATACATTCGGGACTTAAAACCACACCAGCATCACTTGTTAATTTTACAATTGTGTCCACTGCTGACGATCCTTTTGGTACTTCCACACCACTAACCAAACAATCATTTTTCACTCTTTGATCGTTTAAA
This sequence comes from Pollenia angustigena, assembly GCA_930367215.1. Classification (NCBI taxonomy): domain Eukaryota; kingdom Metazoa; phylum Arthropoda; class Insecta; order Diptera; family Polleniidae; genus Pollenia; species Pollenia angustigena. The sequence continues at coordinate 238,437,480 of OV884059.1, forward strand.
AATTTAACTGAGTTTCTAAGAGTATTTATTTCTGCTTTCAAAAGTTTATTTTCATTCTGTACCGTATCAATTTTTTTCCTATTTTCTGCAACACCCTTTAATATTTCATCGTACTGATGAGACATAAAATTCATGGTTTCTTGTAAACCTGCCAACTGATCTAATTTTCTCAGTTCTGTTTTGATTTCATTTAACTCTGCATTAATGTTACCACTACAATCACACAGATGACATGCAAATTCTTCCTTTTCATGCTGTAACAAGTATTGATATTTACGTTTATCCAAATTAGAGCAGCAAACTACATGGAATGTTTTTTCACACTTATCACACTCAATAACTTCGTCTTCTTCTTCATCTACCACTAATTTGCATTGGCCGCAGTTTTTCTTATTGGTTTTTGCCAAACTACGACGATTTGATTTCGGCATTTCTTTTAAATATTATCTTTACTATCTTTAATTCGCTTTATAAAAATACTTGTTTACTTTTATTTAAAACTTTAAATAAATATTTATTCAAATAAAAAAAAAAAAAATCTGCAGGAGAGCTTAAAAATTTGATGTTTCACGTAAGGCTTGCCAACTTAGATAATATTGGCACAAAAATGTCTTATGTGAATATTAACCTCACAACATACTCTTTTTGGCGGAAACATGATCGCCCAAATACTGCAACGTAGAGTCGGACTTGATCGTCTATACTTTCTTACTTTTTTTGTGTTAAAAATTGGCTACTTTACTCTATATTTTTAATCTGTTAACAGATAATTTATTGTCGTTATTATTTAACAAGAACTTTTTTTGTGTCGTTAGCTACCGACATTTTTTGCCGATAAAAATTGTTAAAATTTCATTACAGAATAGCTCTTAACGACAATTTTCGTTAGCTAACGAATTTTGACTACTTAACGACAATTTTTTGTCGTTAAAAAGTTACAGAATTTCTGTACAGACCCCACAAAGTATATATATTCTGGGTCCTTGTGTAATTCTAAGTCGATTTAGCCATGTCCGTCTGACCGTCTGTCTGTCTGTTGAAAACACGTTCACTTTTAAAAAACTTAAAGTTATCCTAAGCAGTTTGCGATTAAAACCCAGCAAAATCTGTTCATTAGGATCAGAGCTATGAATCAAAATGTGGAACCACCACCTAAAAAAAAATTGATAATTTTGTTACAAAAACTAACATAAATGGTGGAACAATGCACGGAATGATATAAGATTTTGCAAAAGTTCGTTTTATTCGTGAAGATCCGTCCATAATTCACAGTGTTATAACTAGAAATAGCACTTATTAATTTCGTAATGATCAATCGATAATTTAACCCTGCTGTTAGGTTAGAAAAAACTTACGAATGTTAGGTTAATGGACCATTTGGTCCATATAAACAGCTAATGTAAAAAACAAGTTTTGTTTTTTTTTTGTGAGATGCCCCGTTTTTGTTGTCAAGAAACACAAATATTTTGAGTTCAGTTTGTGTGTTGTTTTCAATAGTTCAGACATGTTTTACAAGTTCTTCTGAAACAGATACTGAACGGGAACCCGTCCTAGCTGCAGCTAGCTTTGTTGATCCGTTTTTGATTGCTAAAAATAAAATGGCTTGTAGTGCTACTTTATTCTGTCTGAAGATAAATTAAATATGATTATTAGTGCCATACGCTTCGATGATGTTTTGAGTCGACGATAAATTTGTAGTTGAAAAAAAATTTGCTCCTATTCGAAAACTGTGGGACCATTGGCAACAACTCCTTCCAATGTCTTACCATTGTCACGAAAATGTCACCATTGATAAGCAACTTGTTGCATTCTTGATGTTGAATACAACAAGAAAAATATTATTTGAAATTTCTGGTTATGGGTGGCCTCTAAGTCAGGCTACGTATGTAAAATACAACCATACCTTGGTTAATCTAGAAATGCACCGCCTGAAAAAAACCAAGGGCAACACTTTGTATTGGACTTGACAGAAGGCTTGAAAGGGCAAAAAATTACAGACGGCAATTTTTTCCACTTATGAGTTGGTAAAAAACTTCAGGAAAGGAAACTTACATCTATAGGGTTTTAAGGTGGCATAGATACTGCTGATCAAATGGTTGGTTCCTACAGCACAAAACGCAAAACATATCGATGGTCAAACATTGTATTTGAAATATACTTGATATATCAGCTTTGAATGCGTACATACTATTGTCTTAAATCGACATTTCATGGGCTCCAGCTGATCAGAATTGGAGACCAGAATTTTTACGGCAACTAACACTTTTTTGTCTAAGGCGTATAAGATTAAACGGACTAGATTACCTCAACAAGCGTTCTCAGCACAGTTATTGAATGAAATACGTTTCTAACTCATGCTAACTCAGGGGGTCGACTGCGTGGAATTTGTAGTTGCTCTAAGTCTTAGTCTGAGATAAAATGCTCTATTTGCAGCAAGTTTATTTGCAAAACTAACCGAGAAGCATTTTGCACATCATTCAATGACAATTTTTATAAACCTAACTAACAAGTACTTATTTTTTTTACATAAATGTAAAAAAATTAAAAATAACCAAAGAAAATATACTATGGACCAAATGGTCCCTTAACCTAAGATTCGTAAATTTATATTTTTCTCAGTCCTGTTTTAAGTCAGAACCTGGAAGTTTTGTAAAAACAATTGTTTTATAAAAAGACCACGTGAGCTAATAAACAAAGTCAGTATATATCACCGTTCAAAAATGACAAAGGAAACAATTAAAAAATTGGACCAAATGGGCTTAACCTAACAGCAGGGTTAATATATGCTCCATATAAAGCCCACTCTGGCAAACTAATTAAATACGCCTAAAACCGTAGCAGATATATTTATTATGGTAAAATTTCTTCCAACTTAGTTTCATATGTCCAGAAAAAATGCTATAAATTTTGTGATATACGGTCCCTAATTTACCTAAGATCCCATATTTAGCAGCCTTACTGTAAACGCTAAAACAAATTTCACCGCTGTTTTGAAATACATATACTGAAATTTCTGTTTTTAATACCAGAAATCACTCTGCAGAATTTTTGGATGATTGGTTCATAGCTTACCATGGCTCCAATATAAATTCCCCTTCTGAAAATCATTTAAGTTCGGCTTAAACTGTAACGAGTCATGATATTTTACTCAAGCTAGTAAAAATTGCTAAAAAAAAGTCATTAAACTTTCTAATTGTCAGTCAATTATTTTATATATATGTCTAAAACGCAAACAATTTTTATGCTGATGTCTGTTTTTAAGAAGATAAATTAATAATAAAGAGATATCATGTAGATATCACTCATGAAATAATTTAACTGTCGGCGAAGGGTATCAAAGATTCGACAAAGCCGAATATAGCACTCTAACTTGTTTTTTATTCAATGTTTAAAATAAATATAAATCTTCCCATCAATTATTCTTTTAATCCTTATTGTTATTACACCCATCCACTATGAATCACTTTTAAGGATAATTTAATTAAACCCAAGAACTAAAAGTCATTACTATTAATATAAATACTTTAATATCTTTGGAAATTAAATATGTCTTTAAATTATACTTTCGGTACTTTAACAGACTTGATGTTACATTAACTAAATGTAACATTAACTTAATTTTGCGAAGTAACCATGATGATAAGCCCTTCGAAGTGAAACACGTCAGAGACTTTCTTCAAAATGGAACTCACTACTACTGCCAAAGACAGAAGGTCGTAGGTATACAACAATCCTGGCCTCTGGGGTAGTAATAACATTACTAGTAACTCAAGTGAGTATTTTTCTTACTTTCTTGTTGGTAAATCTATTTAGTTTAGCAACAAAGTAATTTTTTTATTACCCAATTCAAATATTTGATAAAAATTTTTTCTCCGGCCTGAGTTTGTTTGTTACGTCTTAACCGTACGATGCATACCCAACTTTTTCTACGAGAACACACACCCGGGATACGTTTGTACCTGCTAGCTTATTTTGGCTTTTTCTTATGTTTAAATGGTCCAATTTAATTTTAATTTTTTTTTAAGCGTAAATAAATATTTTAAAAATGTTTTTTTTTTTTTGTTATTCGTGCTTAATTCCCAGTTTTTATTCTTGACAAAAACACTTGAAATTTATTGTTGATGGGATAAGCTATTCCTATGCGCATTTCACTGGTTGCTTAGGCCAGATCATCAGGAAACTTCATTCATAAAGATTTTAGAAAAACTAAAGATATTAAACCAAATAAAACTGTTAAACGTATAAGAATTATAGCAACAGTTCTACTTGTAATAATATAAAAGTTTAAACAAAAAACATCAACAATAAACAACAGTGGGTTTATCTCATCTTGCATTCCCCACTACAATTAGTTGAAATTCTCTCAACATTAATTGTAGTTGTAAGTAGGTTAAGAAAAACAAAATAAAAACAACAACAACTTACAAAAGATGTTGTCAATTAAGTGCGCATAGGAATGCTTATCCCATCAACAATAAATTTCAAGTGTTTTTGTCAAGAATAAAAACTGGGAATTAAGCACGAATAACAAAATCTTTTGAAATTAAAATCTTGTTTTCCCAAAAATTTAAATTCCTTTTTGATATTTTAAAAATGTTTTAGTGTTGTTTCTTGCGAATATTCTACATGGTTCAAAAGATACAAGCAAAAGAGTGCATGCAGGCAAATATTATTCAAGTGATAAACAAGTGTTTGTTGTATTTGGATATTCTAACGGTGGCTTTTTGATGTTGTTGTGCATTCGCCATTATTTAGCTGATCACCAATACCGAGTGCACAATATGTAACAATAATTCATAATTTTCATTTTTTAAATAAAATAATATAATTTAAACACACTATAAAATGGTTTGTTGCCTTCTATTTTGATATAAACTGGTGTGGCACAAACGTATCCCGGGTGTGTGTTTACGTAGGTGTCGACTCGTAGCTCCTGAACCACTGATCCGAATTGCGTCAAATAACCTTTAAACAGTTAGAAATTACTTATGTTTCCTAGATCCGAAATCTCTATTCCTTAAGTTAAGCCGTTCCCGAGTTACAGCACTGCAAAGTGCAAGTGGATACATTTGTACCCGGGTGTATGTTCTAGGGTTAAATAATATTTCCTGCCTTTCATATTATTTCCAATATTAGCAAGGAAAAAATTCTTTAATTTCTATGATTTATAATCCGAACATGGGTCTCAAAGTGGTTCATTTGAATATTCTGGCAATAAATTTGTATATGTAAAAATTAGGACATAAGACTGTGGACAAGGGAAAGCATGCAATTATTTTCATATTTACGCATTGTAATTCTGACATAGAATATAGAATATATTTAAATTACTTTAGAAATGAGGGTGGAATTTGAATTGAGTCCACAGGTTTTTTTAAGACAACTATACCCTTAAAAAAAGTGATAAAAAACATTTTATATTAGTATGTCCGTGTTTTGATTTGTGGATAAGGTTTGAACTTAGTTTAGCGAAACGGCGAAATGTGATTTTGTTTGTTACTATTTCATTAAATACCAACATTCAAAGCAAAACCAAGGTGTTCTGTCAACATTTTGTATAAAATCTTGGTAATACCAATTGAGATCTCGAAAACCCAGCTTAAGTCGATTGTTTGATTGGAGCACGAAGTGACTCCAAATTTTCTTTCATTCTTCAGAGCTAAGAATAAATGGGAAAATATTATGCGAGTCATTTTTTTAAGAGTATTTTTGGGGCTGAGTTCAAAAAAAAAAAACACAGAAAAAAATACCAATGTTAAAATAACATAGCGAAATGTTGATTGAGAATCATGGTAAATTTCTGCAAAAGTATGCCCTTTATTTCAATTTATCATTATTTCATATTAATTTTAAATGAAAAATATTAAAATAATCTTAAATCACGTTTATTTAATATTTTTCACTTTAATTAAAATTATTTAGTTAAATAGTACATCAAGTTTTCAAAGTAGAATGATGACGAAAACGATATTGGGCCATTCTGCTGATGCTTCTGTTAACAAAGGAGATATAAAATAAGTGAAACATGTGTTACAGGGGTAAGTGTTTTAAATTATTCTTAAATAAATACATATGTTGTCTTCACACTGTTATATCACACTCCAACCAATTTGATTCTACATGAAATTCACGTTGTTTCAACTTTAAATAACTTTCGTTCAACGTGATTCGGATTGTTATTTCAATATTAATTACATTTTGCTCTAACTTTACTGCAATGTTAAATTAACATGAATTATAGTTATTTTAAAAGAAAAAAATGTTGTTCGCAAGTTATTGTAAAATCATGTTAAATTAACATGAAACAACAATGAAGCAAAATCACCACTGAAAAATGTAAAATAGACCTTGTTTTGAACGAATTTACATTGATTTTTTTCTGTGTGTAAGCCCGTACAATGAGTCGTTAACATTCTAGCTGAAAAAACATCAATGAGTTCTTTGAAGCCCCCTGAGGCATTTAAAAATAAAAACACATAAAATTTTTTGGGAAAACCAAGACAAAGTACTCACTTTTGATGATAATCAAAGTAACAAGTTTTATCATTTGAGCAGCATAAATAAAGCCTGCTTTTGAAACAAAAGCACTGGGTTTGAGATTATCCAAAATGCTTTAGGAGCTTTCGAGGCTTCTGCAGATATTTTGCTTAATCTTTTAGTAACTGTAAAAAATAATATATTGGGCGTCGGCACAACATTTGTGAAGGTAGGTATGAGGACGGTAAAGTTTATTTCATGTCGAAAATATATTTCATACCGCTAGCTCATTAGGGTGTTCCAAACCAGAATTTTTTTGGCATCAAAAGATATCTACGTACAACCCCAAGTTTTTGTCATTTGCGATTTTATAATTTTTCTATAAGCAAAATCCAAATAGTTTCAAAGGGCTATAGCGAATTTTATTCAATTTTTTATGTACATTTTGTAGGAATGAGAATAGGCCGTGAAGTATATTTCATATCCAGAAAAATTGTTGCTATTTTTTTACCAACATTTTTCGTTTGTATTTAAGAAATCAACTTCGTTGAAATTATTGTTGTTATTGGTATATTTATATCGGCGGGTATTTTTCATCGGTTCTGGATCCCATCCCCACATACTAAGAAAACATTCCAACACACACGCAGAGAAAAACTATGGTTGGTTACGGCAACAACACTATGTTTAATGTAACAATATATTGTTGTTGTACACAAATAATTGTTATTTTTATTTAATATCAACAATATTATAGTTACTGTAAACACATCAATGTTTATCGCAATCATAAATTGTTGACCGAAAAATAATTATTTTTCTAACAACTTAATTATGATAACTTTCTAAACATATTATATTTCTCACAACCATATCATGATAATTAATAGCCATAACATGATAACTTTCTATACATTTATCATATTATGTTAAAGATGCAATCAAACCATGTTTACTCTAATAATAATTTGTAAGCGCCATTTGTTAAATAATTTTGAATCAGTTGTGTCGTTTGTTTTATATGTGAGCGGTTAAACAATTTAAAGATAAATTCCCATGAAAAAAATAAGTTTAAAGAAATTAAAATATTACCGGATTTCATTCAGTATTAGTGATTTAAAAGTACGAATGCAACAACAAAACTCATAAAGATTTCGTTATATTTTATAAAAGTGTTTTGATATTTCTGTGGTTTTCATGGCCAACCGCGTATGTCTTAAAACAAATTTTTCAGGAGAGCCGAAAAACCATTCTTGATCAAACTATGGGCTAGGTATTGCACTTTTAAACTTTGTAATTAAGTTAAAAAATCGGAATCGATCCACATTTTTAAAAAAATTTTAGAAACATGTGAAGAACGTTTTAAATTAGGCAACGGGCATCAACATCTCAAAATCGGAAAAATAGACATACGCGGTTGCCTATGCCTCATATGGAACTCCGCTATTTGATTTACATTAAGACAAATTGTAAAAAGCCACAAAATAAAAAATCCAAAAAAAAATTTAATTTATTTTTTCTTTTTATGACAGTTGTGAAATGTATCATTATATGATTGTTTCTAAATTTATTATGATTAACATGATGATGATATGATTACTTCTTAGCTTATTATGATTAACATGACAATAATATGATTAGTTCTTAACTTATTATTATTAACATGACAGTAGTTTGATTGCTTCTTAACTTAGTATGATTGACAGAATAATAATATGATTAAGGGAAAAATATTATGATGTAATAGTACGAGTATATTTAGTCATAATATGATTCAATAATAATCTTAATATGGTGACCACAATCATGAATCTTATCACAATATGTTGCTCTTAGAATATGTTTTCCACAACCATGTTTTTTCTTTGCGTGCAACTAGTTGTAAAGAGGGTATATTAAGTTTATGATTTCGTGTATAACTTTTTCAATATTCATCTAAGACCCGATAAAGTATATATATTCTGGGAACGTGAGTAATTCTAAGTTGATTTAGTACTGTTTGTCCGTCTATCCTTCTGTTGAAGGACAGACGGACAGAACGACAAACCTCATCGGTTCAGTAGAATAAGAGTTATGAGTCAAAATGTGGAACAACCACCACACATTTAAGTTCACTCCTGCTTAGTGTTCGGGATATAAATACTACTTCTGACATCATGTAACAAGCTGTGCTTTAACATTTTATAAATTAAACCAGGTCTTCTATGACCAACAGTAAAGGAAGGAAAGAAAAACTCTTTTTCTTTTGTACATAAATCATATCAGGAGATTACAATGATTATAACTTGGCGACTTATAAAACAGCTGGAATTATATTAAAAGGATATAATCCTTACAGGCCTCCACTAGGGAGTGCTTTAAAGTTAAAAAATAATAATCATTAGACTTAAATAAAATGTATTTCTTATAAAATATCTTAACAAAAATTAAAATACGGAATACTAAAGTTTAAAAAAATCAACACTCATAAAATTATTACAGTAACTGATTGTAGGTTATTAAATTCGTTTTCGGTACTGTTAAAATTGAATAAAAATATAGTTATTTTACGAATAAATTTATTTTTCAACATTTATGTTTGTTATTAAAAAAACAAACTACCAAAAAATAATGTTTTCCGTATTTTTTTTTGTTAATTTGTTTGATTTTTATCGGTTAAAATATATTTTTTAAAAGTAAAAACTATTCAATTTTAACGAATATGATGTTCAATAAATAAAAAACTTAGAAATTACTGAAAAAATCATTTGTTTTAAATGAAATGTAAATGATCCGTTTTTTAAATGAATTTTAATTTGTTTCAAATGAATTTTCGTTTGAATTTAACTACATAATATTTTGAGTGAAGTTAATGGGCCATGTAACAGAGTACAATTCCATTCGGAATTGAAGAAAATATATTTGTTTGTTGATGGAAAGTGTATTTTGATAGTTTTATGGCCTTTTAGATACAGACAACTCCTATACTGGTTATGAAAACAAAAATGGTTTCATTCCGAAACATTTTTTCGTCATTTTCTGAAGCACCAAAATACGGAATGAATTCCGTTTCCGAACGGAATTGTACTCTGTGACATGGCTGAATATCTCAGATTAATTATTTTGTGTAAAACTAAACGATTTGTCCGTTATTTTTGGGAATACAAAATTTATTATTAATAAGATTTCCGTATGACGTGCTAAGTTGCCAATTTTTCATATTTGATAAATACACTGAGATTTATTGTTGAGGGAAAGCTAGCTTCTATGCCAGCTCATCAGGAAACCTTTTC